>WPIO01000051.1:1477500-2677500 GCA_009760855.2 Cristatella mucedo | reverse complement strand
TTTATTGGTCGTGCAAAGCTAGACTACCTACAATTTGCACGCACGTTGGTGTACTTTTATCTGACATTTGAATAAGAGAACTCGACGCGGTTATCTCAGGGTTGGCTTGTAAGGGTAGCTTGTCCTTGCTACCGCGATTATTTCATTCGAGTGAGCCTTCTACTGGGCTAGGCATTATGAAGCCAGCGACGATGGACGATGAGGAATAAATGAAGGAAAAAGAGCAAGCGGCATCGAGAAAGAGAGAGAGAGAGAGAGAGAGCGAGAGTGAGAGAGAAAGAGAGAGGGAGGGAGAGAGGGAGCAGTAAAAGCGGTGATAATTTGCGCAAAAAAGAAGTTTTTAAACCTTATTCTACAAGCAATTGAGAGCAACTAGCGCTATAGGTATTTGGTAGGCCCGATCGCTTGATTTTTAGCCAAAAAAGTCAGTAATACGGTTGAGGCAGAATGAATAATATCAATACGGTGGATGCAGAATGAATCCGGTTCTAAGGTCATTGTGAAGTAGTTTTTGTTGAATTTTCTTGATAATCTGATGAGAATAGCTGAATTGCAATTGTCCGTGAATTGAAGAAAACTACTAGGAATAGTTTAATCCTGAGGTGGAGTCAAGAAAATATGCAGCACACATCATTAAACGTCATGGAGCTTTATTTTCTTAAATCATGGACATGTACAGCAAAAATTATCTAACGGAAATTAGAAAAAGTCTAGAATAATGTGGTACAATCAGAGTTGAACTCGCGTTTTAAGTTTTTCCCTGATAGGTGAAGTATTAGCTTAGTAATACAAAATACAAGGCATCAAGCTACAGTGAAAGTGAAGCTGTATACAAGTCACAAGAACGGACCTCGTCCTGTTTCACGCATGTACCTTGATCTACCATGGTACAACAAGTTGGGATAGAAGTAGCATACGATGTGAAGATTGATACATTTATTTGTAGCTATGTCACTTTTGGTTCACATGCGGGTAATTGATTAATTGCACAATAATTTTTTCTTTGATGTGGAAGTCATCCGAACTTCTGGTCTCATTTTTAACACGTCTGTCTTTTGAAATCCCATACAAATATTCAATCGTGGGACCACGTTTTTTAAAAGTATTTTCTTGACACCCCCTTGAATCACTCACAAAAGCAGCAGAGTAGATACAATTTCGTTCAATAGTTTTAGGATAGTTTCATGTTATGAGCATGTCACGTGTCGAAAGCCAACGCGGCGGCAGCCTGTTGACCCAGCCTCCGGATTCTATGCAGTGACCACATCCTTACAGTGTGAATTCCATATAAGTATTGCTTACCGTCAGAATACACCGGCAAAAACAACCAAGCTCACATAAAACACATGGAAATCCGTAGCCATCCTTTGTTTAGTGCCAACACTGTAGCACTGAAGTCCCCGGTAAAGGGGAGTGTTGTGATTTCCAGTAGAGTTTGCTTGACTTGCATTGCTGTCGCACCAGATTAGATTGCAGTCGCTTCCAGAAAATATTTCTCTCAGCTTCCTTGAACATGACGATGCTTGCAAATTAAACTAAGCCTCTCATCACCAAAAGGCTATATTTGAGCTATGCCTACTCATACCTTGCCGATTGCAGAGGTTACATCAAAACGTTCGACGACGATCAAGACTCCTTCCAAGACTCTCCTGCTATAGGGGTTTGGAAAATATTGTCACGGCGATTTGAAAAGCCCTTCCGGTGCACAAGCAAAGTAACAGGAGCAGTATTGCCACAACACTGATAGAAATAAGGGTGGGTCTTAGGAAGACCTAGTTCGCGAAGCAGGCCAAAGTACTGCTACACGGAGACGGATCCTGCGAAAAGAAGTAACGATGGTAACCTTTTGGTACGCTATTTCTATTGCCCAGTAAGCATTAGCAGTTATATCGATGACGTAGCTGAGTTTCTTAAAGTAAAATCACCTTTATAAATTTAGTTGCCTAAGGAGACCAACCGGGAAAGAACAGCTGGTACCGCGTTGGCTAACCTTGTGGTGCTATGAGCTTTACAGACATCGGCTGCTTAGCGATTTCGGGCTAAAATCGTGTCTGAAATATGATCGCTTTGCCAATAAAAGTATCTGAAATAACACTGGTCTATATGTTATACTTTGTGTGGCATTTTTTTCTTATTTTCCAAATATACGTCAACCGTGATAATTTAAGGTGCAATTTGTTTTGCTTTGACACCTCAGGATTGGTAGATTTTGGTTATCAGAGATCTTGTTGCTGGTCCAAAGATCAGAGCATTGTCCAAAGAAACACAAGAAAGTTTACATAAGAAATGACTGGGTTGGAGTTCCAAGTGTGAAGTGGATTTGAGTCTGTGGTAGAGAACTTTCTCGGCAATCACAAGTCTGCTGACTATATGCGAATCGTTGAGAACATTATTATTAAGCTACCCGGCATTTGGCAGCAGAATGAGTATTGACATAAAATTTTCTAAACTCTCACCTTCATTATTTCCCATCACATTTTTGAGCATTCAGCAAAGAAAAAGTTGAAGGTTCCACCAGGGCATATGTGAAATGAAGCATAGATATCACGCCCGCCAGAATCTTGACATGATGACGATTACTGTTGGAGATTAAAGTGCCACAATCCAGCTGCTGAGCATAACAGAAAGTGGAGAAAGAAGTAGTTTAAAAGCAATTAAGTAACTGAAGGACTTATGTTTAAATTGTACCTAACTTAGATCATAAAGTTATTAAATGATTACGAAAACGTTGCGTATTGCATGTGGAAGTATTGCACAGTAAAACTGCAAATTGGTAAATATCCAAACGTGCTGGGTTAAAACGAGGTACAAATTCAGACAGAGCATCCCAAAATTTACTTAAATCACTTATTAGATTAAAAAAACTTACACAGTTTTCATTTTCAGGCCAGTGATGTAATCTAAATAAAACCTAAATGTAATCTAAATATGATCTACATATAATCTAAATTTAATCTAAATATAATCTAAATGTTATATAAACATATAAATGTTATATAAATTAAATGTTATATAAATGTAATCCTTCTATAATCTACATATAATCTAGATATCATCTAAATATAATCCAAATAGAATCCAAATAAAATATAATTACAATCAAAATCGCATCTACATATAGTCTAAATATACTCCAAATATAATGTTAATCTAATCTAAATATAATGCTAATATAATCCAAACATAATGCTAATATCCAATTTAATAATCCAATTTAATCTAAATATAATTCAAATATAATCTAAACACTCGTCTGCATGATATCAGTTGTCTGGCATTTGCTATTATTTTCGAAATATGCATTACAAACGCTGGATTTATTGTGTATTTTGTTCCGCATTGGCTCGTCAGGTTTGGTAGATTTTGTTTATCAAGCATCGGGTGCATTTAAACATTATGCATCACATATAATCGTATTATATTTCATTAGATTTACATGTTCAAGTCACTTAATGACAGAAATACTGTGTGCTATTTTTGTAGAACGAAAGATCAGGTTTGACAGGCATACGAGGTCTACGGTAGATAGTATAAATTAAACCTAGCAATGGCCAAGTCCGGCTTCTATAAAAACATTGTTGACACACAGATGCACGATCCAAAAATGCTGATGCCTACGATCAACCGTCTCCTCAACTGCTTCCAGGTTAGCTCCTTACCTAGTGATCCTTATGATTTCTCTAGCTTCTTTGTCAACAAGATAGACAAGATTTGGGAATCCATCTCTATGGTGGCAGCATTCCGCCTGGAATTGTGTCCCATAATTCCATGCAGCACCTCAAAGCATTCAATGATGCCACTGGTGACCTATTCCTGAAGCTCATATCCCAATAAAAGAAGATAACTAGTTCTCCAGACCCCATTTCCACTGTCCAGCTTCTACAATGCACAGATCTGCTGGTGCCATGGATAACTACCATCATAAATATGTCACTAGCTTCAGATCATGTCCCGGCAACTTTTAAAAAGGCATTTGTCAGGCCACTACTCGAGAGACACTAGACCAAGAGAATTTCACCAACGTTTACCCAGTCTCTCTTCCACCGTTCCTATCAAAGACACTGTAACGAGTCGTGGCACACCAGCTGAACTCATTGAACTCATATTGAAACTTCATACCTAGCTAGTAAATTCCAGTCCGGTTTTAGATCTAATAACTCCACTGAGTTAGCATCGGTTTGGGTGTATAACGACCTTCTTAGGAATGCAGACTTAGGTAGAGTCCCTCCTTGTTTTGCTCTATCTCTTGGCCTCTCATCTCACTTGGGCATCATTGGCACTGCACTACAATGTTTTAAGTCATATCAGCAAATGTAAAGCACCTAGAAAGAGATTGAGTTCTCTGAGGGCGCTTTATCAAGTGCATTATTATTATTGTTATAATAATAATAATAATAATAATAATTCACTTGATAAAGCGCCCTCAGAGAACTTAATCTCTCTCTAGGCGCTTTACATTTGCTGCAAAGGGAAATGCAATTGAATGGTAAGTCAAATCATGCTTGAAAAACCAACGAAATGAATGATATGGTTAGGGGTGACATGCACAGGGTCAGCATGCAAATGTGGTTAGTGGCAGCATGCACAGTGTCAGCACGCATAAGCACATCAAGGACGGATCACAGGGATCCACTAAATGCTGTCCTAAATAGGTGTGTTTTTAAGTTTCTTTTAAATGTGGTCAGGTCAGGGGATGTTCTGACGCAGGTCGGGAGGGAGTTCCAGGCTTTGGGAGCATATGAACTAAATGCACGGTCTCCAAAGGATTGAAGGTTTGTACGAGGTATTTGTAGACTATTGGATTCCGAAAAGCGGGTGGTACGATGCTTGGCCTGATGGGGGTGTATGTCGGAGGGATAGGCTGGAGCCATAGAATGAAGGGACCTAAAAGTGAGTGACAAAACCTTGAAGTCAATCCGTTGCTTGACTGGTAGCCAGTGCAGGTCGGCGAGAAGTGGAGTAATGTGGCAACTGCGCCGCTCACGGCAGACAAGTCTAGCTGCCGAATTGTGCACCAGCTGCAATCGCCTGATCGCACATGCTGGTAGGCCAATTGTTATTATCATCTCACTGGGAGACTCCAGAGTATTGATATGAATGGAAACAGATCATTCGAAAACCACTGAAGCATGGAGTACCTCAGGGCTCTGTGCTTCATCCGGTTCGTTTTGCGGTTTATACTGTCCCTCTTGACGACATGATTGCCAGGCACAACATAAGATTTCACTTATATATATATATATATATATATATATTTATAAAGCATAGGTATAACTGAGTGTCATATATATATATATATATATATTTATAAAGCATAGGTATAACTGAGTGTCATATATATATATATATATATATATATATATATATATATGACACTCAGTTATACCTATGCTTTGATTCTTCCCAGCCCTCCAGCACGTCAAATCCTCTCAACTTCATATAGTACTATAATATATAGTAATACACTTAATAAAGGGCCCTCAGAAAACTCAATCTCTGTCTAGGTGCTTTACATTTGCTGCAAATGAAACACGTAAGTTGGTTTTATCATCATTCAATTTAAGAAAATTTGCTGCCATCCGTGTGTGGATGTCATCAATACATGCATCAAGGGAGTTGAGAGAATTTGACGTGCTGGAAGGCCGGGAGGGATCAAAGCAAAGGTACAACTGAGTGTCATCCTCATATAAGTGAAAGTCTATTGATGCATATATCAATGGCATCTGCACATGGATGGCAGAAAACGTTCTTAAATCGATTGATGGTAAAAAACTTACCAGTTATGGGAAAACCAAGTGTGATACAGAAATTGGAAAACCGAAAGCTCAAAATCGGTTCTGCCAGCCTATCTTCTGTTGAACCTGCGCAAAATCTAGGTGTCCTATTCCAAAGTGACCTTTCATTAGACAACCACATAAACTCCGCAGCCAAGTCTGCCTACTTTCAGCTACATATATAACACTGCTAAAATTCGGGTTTTCTCAGACAGGGATACTAAATCTAAATTGGTCCATGCATTTATGACGTCCCCTCTTGGTTTCTATAAGTCACTGCTTGCTGATCTACCGCTATTAGGTCCTCACAGTTGGTAAAAAAAAAACTCAGCTGCAAGGCTTGTCTGTCGTGAGCATCGCAGTTGCCACATTACACCACTTCTTGCCGACCTGCACTATCTCCCACTCAAGCATCGAATCGAATTCAAAGTTCTGTCAGTCACTTATAGGTCCCTTCATTCTCTAGCTCCAACCTATCTTACAGATCTACTCCCCCACGAGGCTAAGATCGCACCCCCTGGTTTTCGGAATCTCATCATTTGCCTGCACCTTGTACGAGCCTCAATTCCTTTGGAGACGGTGCCTTTAGTTCGTGTGCTCCCAGAGCCTGAAACTCACTGCAGACTAGCATCATGACATCCCATGACTTGACGTCATTTAAAGTAGAAGCTGTATCTATTTATCACAGCATGCTGTGGGTCCACATGATTCGTCCTTTGTGTGCTTATGCCTGCTGACACTTTGCATGCCACCACTAACCATATTTGCATTCAGACCCAGTGCATATCACTCTAACCATGTTGTGCTTACTGTCATTGAACATGCTGCCACTAACCACTCGATTCTGCTTCCTTTCCAGCAAATATAAAGTGCCCAGGAAGAGATTACCTCCTCTGAGTGTGCCATTCAAACGTATTATTATTAGTATTAAAATGGGGAAATTAGGATTGGACATGGGCACCACTTATGGTGTGCAAGCCGTGTGTAGAAAATTTGAGACCATAGTTTAAAGGTCAATACAAATGCATTTCATTTGGAGTACCGATGATTTGGAGAGAACAAACTGAACATGTTTCGGATCGTTATTTCTGAAATGCTGATGTACAGGGCTTCAACAAAAAGAATAAGCTTGAAACTGAATATCCAAATCTACCGTCAGCGATGTGACCTGTACAGCACACTGTGATACGGTGGGAGTTCTTGTTCAATCTGTTACACTTGATTATATCTTGACTGACAGTGATTCGAATTCAACTGAATAATAATAATAATACTATCTGATTTAACAGACTCTTTTTGTATAGCGACAGAAGAGCCTTTACAGCTATCACCACCGCTTGCAGTGGTGATAAAGGATTGCCCACCGCAGGATTCGAACCCACGACCTCGGGGCCGAGGTCGTGAAATGCAACCACCTTACCCAGTGAGCCATTACGGCTCACCAGGTGATTGTGATGACAACTATGATGCTTTTGGTGTCTCAAAACCTAAACTAATGTCACAAGATGATTTTGATGACTTAGTGAGGGACATTGAACTACCTAAAGAGTCGCCTGGACTTCTCACTTCTAGATTAAAAAAAAGGAGTTTTCTTGCGACGAGTACTACATTTTCGTGGTATAGATATCATGAACAAGAGTTTGTTCCGTACTTTTTGACTAAGGATTCACTAGTGTGTTGCTGCAACATCGAAGGTCTAGTTAACCAAGCAGAAGAGTGCTTTGATCAAATTGTTAGGAGACTCTTCATTGATCCATTAAACCACATTTTAAAGGGAGTTTTACTTCACAATAGAAACAACTTTCCTCTTTGCCGGTTGCACATTCTGTACAGATAAAAGAGGCTTCTGAAAGCTGATGAAATCAAATATGATCAACACCAGTGGCAGATATGCAGTGATTTAAATGTCGTTGCTCTTCTGCTTGGACTGCAAGGTGGCTACACAAAATATGCATGTTTTTTATGTCTGTGTGATAGTCGCTCTGATGCTCTTCATTATCGACAGAAAGCCAGAGCAAACACATTTTGTGCCTGGGAGTGACAGCGTCAGAAAGCCTCCTCTTGTCGACAGCAAGAAAGTGCCACTTCCTCATTCGCACATCAAGGTATGACTAAGAAAAAACTATGTTAAGGTTCTGAACCAAGATGGGATACCTTTAGGTACTTACGAGAAAGGTTTTTTTCAAATTAGCATGGCAAAGTTAAGGCTGGTATTTCCGTTGACCTATAGATTAGAGAATTGTTCAAAGACATTGTTTACATAAACAATGACTGGGTTAGAGTGGCAAGCATGGAATGGATTCAAGTCTGTTGTAGAGAACTTTCTCGGCAATCGCAAGTCTGCTGACTACATGCGAGTCGTTGAAAACATTATTTGTAGGCTATGCAGCACTTGGCAGCAGAATGAGTGTTAAGATACCTTTTCTAAGCTCTCACCATATTTCCCAGCAAATTTAGGAGCATTCAGTGAGAAAAAAGTAAGAGGTTCCGTCAGGCCATATGTAAAGTGGAGCAAAGAAATCAAGGCCACTGGAATGTTAACACGATGGCCGATTCAAGTTGGAGCCTGAAACGCTATAATCCAGCTACTAAGCATTGCAGAAAGTCAAGAAGAAGCAGTTTGAAAGAATTTGACTAAATAAAGGAAGGCATATATTTAATTTGAAATTAAATTAGATAATATTGTTATTAAACGATTGTAAAAACTTTGTGTGTTGCATGTGAAAGCATTGTACAATAAAAATGCAAGTTGGCAAACATCAAAACGTGCTGGGTTTAAATAAGCTGCAGGTTCAGAAAGAGCATCTCCAAGTTTCTTGAATCGACTATTAGATTGATAACAACTGAGAAAGCTTTAATTATCAGGCCAGTGATATAATGATTTATGTGATATATCTCTAAATATAGTCTAAATATTGCCTACATATAATCTAAATATAATCAAAATATCATCTAAATATCATCCAAACCGAATCAAATAGAATAAAAAAATAATCTAAATATAATCTAAATACAATCCTTATATAATTATAAATCTAATCTAAATCTAATCTTAATATAATCTAAATATAGTCCAATTAAAATCCAAATATAATATGAAAATAATCCAAACATAATCAAAATATAATTTAAACTTAATCAAAATGTAATCCAAATATATTCCAAATATAATCTAAATATAGCCCAAATATAATCAAAATATAGTCTACATGTAATCTAAATACAGAACTCAAATATAATTTAAATGTAATCTAAATGCAGTCCAAACACTGGTTTGGCATTTGATCTTGTCTGCAATTTGCTATTATTTTCGAAGTGTACATCATAAATGATGATTTATGGTGTATTTTATTCCACTTTGGCTCGTCAGAGACCACAGTCAGCATTACTCATACTGTATAACGATGTTCTTAGGAATGCAGACTTAGCAGACTTAGCTGTAGTCTCTCTGCTGGTTTTGCTTTATCTCTCGACAGCTTTTGATACAATTCATCACCAAGTCCTCCTCGAGTACCTCTCATTTCGCCTGGGCATCACTGGTACTGCACTACAATGTTTTAAGTCCTATCTCAGTGGGAGACTCATGAGTACTGACGTGAATGGAAACAGATCATCCAAGGAACCATTGAAGTATGGAGTACTGCAGGGCTCTGTGCTTTATCGGTTTTCTTGCCGATGTGATTTCCTGGCACATCCTAGGCTTTCACTTGCATGCTAATTACAATCAGTTGTACTTTTGCTTTGATCCCACCCAGCCCTCCAGCACCTCCAATTCTCTCAAATTCATTGCTGCATGTTTTGATGAAATTCGTGCATGGATGGCAACAAACTTTCTTAATTGAGTGATGATACAACCAACTTATTAGCTACGGGAAAACCGACTGTGATCTAGAAATTGGAAAATCGAACCCTCAAAATTGGCTCTGCCAGAATATCTCACGGATCTGCACGAAATGTATGTACACACACACACACACACACACACACACACACACACACACACACACACACACGTGCACACACACACAAATATATATATATATATATGTATACATATATATAAGTGTAATGCACACACAAAATCTAAATGCAATCCAATTAGAATCTAAATACAATCCAAATATAATCTAAATATACGGCAAATACAATCTAAAATAATCAAAATATAGTATAAATGTTATCTAAATATAATCCAGATATAATAATAAATGCTAGCTGAGTCAGCAGCCTCCTTTGTGTAGCGACAGAAGAGCCTTTGCGGTGTTTCCACCGTTACCACAGCTTGAAGCCGCAATGAAGGATCGCCCACCACAGGATTCGAACCTACAACCTCGGGACCGAGGTAGTGAAAAGCAACTGCCTTACCTAGTGTGCCATCACGGCTCACCATAATCCTAATATAATCCAAATATAATCCAGCAATTATCTAAATATGATCTCAAAATAATCTAAATCTAATCTAAATGTAATGTAATGTATCTCCGTCAGTAACTCCACAAAGTCATAAAGACCATGTGGGTGTTACGCAGGAGAGTTTTGTATAGCGCACTTACAGCCTAAGCGGCTTTCGGTACGCATTCGGTAGCCAACAGACTTCGTCTCACGCAACAAAGAGAAAGTGGGAAGCATAGCAGAGTTCGGAGAGCAGTTGAGGTAGTGAGTAGCATAGGAGTAGCAGTTCAGGACCGCTGAAAAAGATGTGCCATAGTCGGCAGTTGGAGAGTAGTTGTCGTTGCGTAAGAATTGTGGAAGCGAGTTCCACAGTCTAGGACCTGCAGAGCTAAAGCTTCTGTCGCCAACGGTCCTTAAGCGGAGGAATGGGACAGCTAATTTATTGTCCACACAGGACCTGAGGGCACGAACAGGCTGAAACTGATGCAGCAGTTCAGCTAGGTACGAAGGAGCCAAGCCGTGGCGGGCCTTGTGGGTCAGCGTAAGAACTTTGCTCTGTATCCTTTGCTCAACCGGCAACCATCCTAGCTCTTTCAGCAGAGGTGACACGTGCTCAAACCGCTGGGACATGAAGACCAGCCTTGCAGCCATATTCATAGTCCGCTGTAGTGGCATAATAGCTTTCTCTGGTAGCCCAGCCAAAAGGGAATTACAATAATCAAGCCGAGATAGAACTAAAGAGCTAGTTAAATTTTTTACAAGCCACTGCGGGAGACAGCTCCTAATCTTGGATAGGGATCGGATGTGATGGCTAGCTGTAGAGGCAGTCTTCTGAATGAAGCTTTTGAAATTGAGGCAGCTGTCGAACACGACACCTAGATTACGGGCACGTGGTGAAGGTCGCACAATAGCATCACCTATTAAAACAGCAAAGCCTTTTAATCCAGCTACACGCTTAGGGTGTCCTATGAGCAGCAGTTCGGTTTTATCGTCATTTAATTCCAGGAAGTTTTCCGACATCCAGGATCGAATATCGGCAAGGCAAGCATTCAGTTTCTCAGTTGCGGCAGCAGATTCCGACGGTTAAATGTAGTCCAAACACTGATCTGCATGACAACAGTTGTTTGGCATATGCTAAGATTTTCAACATGTTAATCGCAAATGAAGATTTATGGTGTAATTTGTTTTGCCTTGCCACGTGAGTTTTGGTTGATTTTGTTCATTAAATAACGGGTACACATAAACACCATGCATTATGTATATAAATATTGTCCCATGTTAGGTTTCTTGTTACTGTCACTTAATGACAGAAATGTTGTGTTATTTTTTTTAGAACAAAAGGTAACGAACCTTTCACAGCTTATTGGATGAGTATCACATGAAGCTATCACGAAGAATTATCTGAACATTACAGGAGCGCAAGTGGTGAGGCACGAGCTGTTTGTAGCGGCGGTGAGTGCTGGGGGTTTTGTGCGAAGGTCGACGACCTCGTTGGTCTTCGGGAAAAACGGCTGAAACAGTCAGTGAAAGAACTGGGCAGTTGCAGCTGAAGCCGGCACAGCGACTGTGTTTGGTGACCGTTCTTGAACTCGGCATGATGTTCCTGGCAACTAAGGACTTGCTGGAGGGATGTGTAGTGGTCTTGCAGAGCCCTATGGAGGCATGCATTGAGGGTGCTTAAACCAACGGTAGAATGCTCTGTAGGTTTCCTATCTCCCCGAGGGCTGCTGCTAGAGAGTCCTGCTCCGAGCTTCTAACGTGAGTCAAGTATCAAAGGCCTCTGGGTACTGTATTCCTCGAAGGCCTCAAGTTGCTGTGGTCCTTTAAGTCATGAACTGTAGCAGGGCCTATCAGGGTCAAGTAAGGCTAGCTTCAAGGGTGAGTTGAGAGTCGAAGGCCTTTTCTTGAAGATTATGTAACTCACATAAACGCATTTAAACGCCCACACAAACGTGCCAGCTCTAGTGTCCCCTCTTCAGTCCACGTGTCCGGAGGTCCAGGGTGCAGCGAACCTTGCGCGTCGCTGCCTTTGCTTGCTTTTGCTGCTGCTGCTCGTTCTTGCTCTGCTTCTGCACAGTCCAATCATCTGCACAACGGACAGACAGCAGTCGTCCAGGGTCGCCGGTTCGATCAGGCTGCTGGCCCGGCCGAGGTGAGGAGTGCTACAGGTAGTCGGGTCGAAACTCCGTTTATAACCCCATTCTGCAGCTGATGGCTGGACGACCAGCAGTAGCCACTCGCTACTGGAGTGATCTTGCTGTATGCTAATAATAATAATTCTGACAGTCAGTAATTCTACACCCAGTGGTACAATTTGAGAGCATTCTGAAAAATAGGCGTTTTTACATTTTACAGAGCTATGAATAATGAGAAACCAACAGGGGCTCAAAACCGTAAGAGAAAGGCTGAAAAGTTTAGAGAGCAAGCAAAAAAGGCTCTTTCCTAAAGAAGCAAAAATCATCTACTGAGTTACCAGGCGATTCATAGACGAAATATATTGAATTGGAACAATGTCTGAATAAACAAGATGAACAACAACAACAGAAATGCACTTGATAAAGCACCCTCAGAGAACTCAATCTCTGTCTAGGCACTTTACATTTGCTGCAAAGGGAAATGCAATTAAATAGTGAGTAATATCATGCTTGATAAACAACATGAATAACAAGAAACCACAGTCCCACTTTCAGTGAGAAAAATCATAATCAAGACAAATACACTACGAGTCATGCAACTAGTTGAACAGGAGTTGGATTACAATGACGACCCAGCCACACGGTCCTCTGATAGTATTGCACATATTACTTACTGCACCGCTAGTGCAAAATGGACCGAGGCAGGTATCTGCCTGTGACTTTCGAAATGATCCACACAACAGAAGATTTTCTGATCTCCATTTAAAAAAAAGGTTTGCGTATGGGGAGAAAATGTGCTGCCTCTGGTTAATGTATTCTATATCAAGAAATGTAGTATTCTGATTTTGCTGTAAGCTAGTCATCAAGAAGGCTAACACCTCGTCTTTGCTAGAAAGTGGCTGTAAAGATAGGAAAGATCTGTCTGCAGTTTTTTCCTCTCATGAGAAAGGCCCATTAACCATGAAAGTTATCGAGCTTGGAGGGAATTAGAGGTGCGGCTAGTAGAAGGTAAGGCAATAGATAAGACAATTCAACAGAAGATTAAGCAACAAGAGGAATTTTGGAAAAGGTTCTGGAGCGCCTCGTTGCATCAGTAAGGGTACTTGGAACTCAAAATTTAGCATTCAGTGGATCAAATAAAAGCTCTTCACACACGAGAGTGAAAACTTTTCAAATTCGTTTGAGTTTCTGATCCTCTTTGATCCTCTGGTGATGGAACACCTGAGAGGGGTTACTGACAATGAAACGTAAATTGTCTCGAAAGGACATCCAGAATGAATTAATAGGAACTTTAGCTTCTACAATAAAAATCCGATTTCAGAAGAAGCCAAGTCAGCAAAATACTAATCAATTATCCTTGACTGCACCCCATGATGTCGGCCGCACTGAGCAGATGACCATGATTATTTGTTTTGTTAGACTAAGTGATACCCAAGCGATAATCAGAGAGCTTGATAATCAGAGATCTTGGTTTCATTTTGTCAAAAGAGACCACTGGTGCATTCATGACTGAAGTTATATTTGAGTAGCTCAAAGATATGGAATTGGATGTTGGAAATAGGAGAGGACAAGGGTATGGCAATGGCAGTGGCATGACAGGCAAGGGAAATGAGGTGCAAAAGAGGATACTGAAAATAAAATCCACGTGCTTTCTATGTGCCTTTCAGTGCCCACTCGCTGAATCTAGTTGTAAATGATGTAGCAAAGAGTTGCCTAGAGGCTGTATATTTCTTTGCTTTGGTGCAGCAAATATCCAATTTTTTTCTTAGCAGCTACTCTTCTTGAGGAGTCCTCAAAAATCACATTACTAATGCCAGTGATCTTACGGTAAAACCACTCAGAGAAACAAGATGGGAAAGTGGAATAGGTGCATTGAAGCCGCTGAGATACAACCTTGACCAAGTATACGATGCTCTGATTGAGATAGATGAAGATATGAGTCAGAAAGAGTTGGCTGAAGCTACGACGAGATCTGAAGCACAAACACTGGCCAATAACATAGCAAAACTTCCAGTTTTTTAGTATCGTTCTTACCTGGTACAAGATTTTGTTTACGGTCGATGTCACCAGCAAAGTTCTACACATCAGACATCAACAGACTTGAGACTGGGAGTTAAACAGCTGGAAAACACCAAAATGTGCATCAGTACTCTCCGAAGTGAAGAGAGCTTTCATATAATATTGGCGGATGCAACTCAAATCGCTAAAGAGTTAGAGATTGAGACAGCTTTTGAAGCAAATCGGCAATTGAAAGAGAGAAGGCTGTTTGATTATGAAGCACACGATGAGGCTGTACAGGATCCCAAAGAGGTAACTATATATATATATATATATATATATATATATATATATATATATATATATATATATATATATATATTAACCAATAGGGTCAACTTTTACTATGCTGTCCTAGATGTGGTATCAAAATCTATAACAGAAAGTTTAAATCAGAACCAACAACACAACACGTTGTTTGGGTTCCTCTGTGATATCTTCACGTTTTCTTGCATACCCACAGAGAATATGCTTTGTGAGTGCAAGTCAGTGGAGGAGTCTCTTACTCATGGAGACGGCAAGGACTTGGATGGAGAGGAACTGCGAGTTTAGCTACAAGTCATTGCCATGAGGCTTCCCCAGACTATGAATCCCCAAGAGGTCTTGCAATTTCTGTTGCAGCATAAATTGATAGATTTTTTCTTAATCTTACAGTGGGACTCAGGATTTTATTGAGCATGCCAACTTCAGTGGCCATTGGAGAAAGTTTTTCAAAATTAAAACTAATACAGAATTATCTCCGTTCATCAATGTGCCAATAATTCTCTCGGCATTAATGAAATGGTCTGCGAGTTTGCCCAGAAAAAAGAGAGCTGAGTCAAGTTTTGAATATCAGTTTTACACATTGTATTTAAGACATCCACTAATGATATTTATGCATGCTTATAAGTCTTTATGACAATACTTTTAAAACACCTCGCAAATCGGGCTTTATTTCATGGAGGGCAGGTGGGGGAGGGCGTGAGTGGAAGTAACGGAAACGGCACCAGATAACTGATATCGCCTAGGGCACCAGAATGCTTTGCAGCGGCCCTGCTCCAATGCCACTATCGGGTGTAGAATCCCAACTGCCAGCCTGTCTCAGAGCCCGGCATTTTATAGCCTATATATAGAGCCTCGGCAATAAAATATCGCGTAATAATAATAATAATAATAATGCACTTAATAAAGCACCTCCAGAGAACTTAATCTCTCTCTAGGCGCTTTACATTTGCTGCAAAGGGAAATGCAATTGAATGGTAAGTCAAATCATGCTTGAAAAACAAATAAAATGAATAATATGGTTAGGGGTGACATGCACAGGGCCAGCATGCAAATGTGGTTAGTGGCAGCATGCACAGTGTCAGCACTCATAAGCACATAAAAGACGAATCACAGGGACCCACTAAATGCTGTCCTAATCCGTCCGGCTGTGACTTGAAGAACGCCGGCAGAACGTGGGCCGTCCAGGGTCTCAGCAAACGAGGTGGTCCTCAATGGCGATGCCTCGCCAAAATCCAGCCGGAACTCAATACAAGCACATTAGGCTAGAGGCATGACACGTAATAGATTAGAACCTCTAGCTTTGATTGATAATTATAATAATAATAACGTACTTGATAAAGTGTCCTCAGAGAACTCAATCTCTTTCTAGGCGCTTTACATTTGCTGCAAAGGAAACGCGATTGAATGGTGAGTCATATCATGCTTGATAAACATAATGAATGGCATGGTTAGGGGTGACATGCACAAGGGTCAGAATGGAAGTGTGGTTAGTGGCAGCATGCACAGTGTCAGCACTCATAAGCACATAAAAGACGAATCACAGGGACCCACTAAATGCTGTCCTAAATAGGTGAGTTTTTAGGTTCCTTTTAAATGTGGTCAGGTCAGGGGGATGTTCTGACGCAAGTCGGGAGGGAGTTCCAGGCTTTGGGAACATACGAACTAAATGCACGGTCTCCAAAGGATTTAAGGTTTGTACGAGGTATTTGTAGACTATTGGATTCCGAAAAGCGGGTGGTACGATGCTTGGCCTGATGGGGTAGTATATCTGAGAGATAGGCTGGAGCCATAGAATGAAGGGACCTAAAAGTGAGAGACAAAACCTTGAAGTCAATCCGCTGCTTGACTGGTAGCCAGTGCAGGTCGGCGAGAAGTGGAGTAATGTGGCAACTGCGACGCTCACGGCAGACAAGTCTAGCTGCCGAATTGTGCACCAGCTGCAATCGCCTGATCGCACATGCTGGTAGGCCAGTAAGCAGTGAGTTGCAGAAGTCGAGATGGGATGTCACGAATGCATGGACCAACTTGGACGTGGTATCCTTATCTAAACAAGCCCGAATTTTAGCAATGTTATGAAGCTGAAAATAGGCGGATTTGACTGCGGAGCTGATATGGTCGTCTAACGATAGGTCGCTTTGGAATATGACATATAGATTTCGAGCCGATTCAACTGGAGATATGCTGGCAGAGCCAATTTTGAGCGTCAGCCTTTCCAATTTCTGAATCGCACTGGGTTTGCCCATAACTAGTAATGGCATAATCGTAAATAGTAAGTATCCGCCGTAATCCAGCTGGTTTACCTGATGCCGCCATTTCAATGCGGATAACTTATCGGATACATCAATTTTAATATAATGCTAAGAGCTGAAACGTATTCAATCTGTTTGCTTTGCCTGTGGCAATAGCGACCCGGCTGCACGCATGGGTATATCATAGATATACAGAGGGAGGTACTGAAGGTCAAGGTAATTAGAAGAGCCCGGCGTGTGAGAGCTTGTCTTTTCGCTGTTCGAGTGATGTGCTTGTAAATCCGCGATCGCGACAATGGCGAGCGCGCACCAGAGGGTTCAGGTAAGTTTTTTGAATTAATGTATTGTCTCGCATCTTTTGATTCTGTTGCAGTAAAGCTGCCCCCCCGTGCTTAACCAACGTTTAGAGCCTACCTCGCGGCGACGTATGCTAATGCATCTGCAGGCGTCTCAGATAATAGCTCCGCAAGCGATGAACACTCAGTTGATGCTACTCTGGTGAATTTTTCGCTAGAAATATAGAAGCTTAGAGCTTTCTGTACGTATACGGTAGCCAGCACTGTTTATGTAACGCAGAATGCAAGCGCGGACGCAGAGATTGAGTCGGGATATAGTCGAAGCAGTAAGTAGCTTTGAAGTAACAGCGTAGGACGGCTTGAAAGGAAGTGGTACTGACGGAAATTTAAGTTAGGACATTCTCGTTGCACGAGATTCGTTAGCTCCGTAGTCTAGGACGGCAGACAAAATATCGCCAGCGTTCTGTTAGGTAAGTTCTGAAGGAAGGGAATGGCTGATGTATCACCCTGAGAGAAACTGAGGGACGAGTAGTTCCAAGCCTCTGTATTATTTCAGCTAGATATTGAAAGAACTTGGCCTCGGCGGTCCTCGTGGGTTAGAGTTAATGGCACACTAGGTAAGGCGGTTGCTTTCATGACCTCGGTCCCGAGGTCGTGGGTTCGATTCCTGTGGTGGGCGATCCTGTATCGCCACTGCAAGCGGTAGTGATAGCCGTAAAGGCTCTTCTGTCGCTATACAAAAAGAGGCTGTTTAAGCAGCTAGGTTTATTTATATAGAGTTAGAGCTCTTTTATCAACCAGAATCCGCAGCAGCTTCATTAGCAAAGGGAGACATACATGATTTTCTTAGATTTGACCGATCAAACTTGTAGCCATATTTATTAATAATTTTAAGAGGCTCGAGGCTTTTTTGGCAGCCTTAGCAATACAGAGTTGCAGTATTCTAACCTAGAGAGCGAGCGAGTGAGTGAAAGAGAGGGAGAGAGAGCCTAGGAACTAGCGAGATCTTTATAATAATAATAATAATAATAATTCACTTGATAAAGTGCCCTCAGAGAACTTAATCTCTCTCTCTCTAGGCGCTTTACATTTGCTGTAAAGTGAAATGCAATTGAATGGTAAGTAAAATCATGCTTGAAAAATAAACGAAATGAATAATATGGTTAGGGGTGACATGCACAGGGTCAGCATGCAAATGTGGTTAGTGGCAGCATGTAAAGTGTCAGCACGCATAAGCGCATCAAGGACGAATCACAGGGACCCACTAAATGCTGTCCTAAATAGGTGTGTTTTTAGGTTCCTTTTAAATGTGGTCAGGTCAGGGGGATGTTCTGACGCAAGTCGGGAGGGAGTTCCAGGCTTTGGGAGCATATGAACTAAATGCACGGTCTCCAAAGGATTTAAGGTTTGTACAAGGTATTTGTAGACTGTTGGATTCCGAAAAGCGGGTGGTACGATGCTTGGCCTGATGGGGTAGTATATCTGAGAGATAGGCTGGAGCTAAAGAATGAAGTGACCTAAAAGTGAGCGACAAAACCTTGAAGTCAATCCGTTGCTTGACTGGTAGCCAGTGCAGGTCGGCGAGAAGTGGAGTAATGTGACAACTGCGCCGCTCACGGCAGACAAGTCTAGCTGCCGAGTTTTGCACCAGCTGCAATCGCCTGATCGCACATGCTGGTAGGCCAGTAAGCAGTGAGTTGCAGAAGTCGAGACGGGATGTCACGAATGCATCTAGCCTTTCCTGTCAGCAAAGGGAGCGAATGTGGTAACTGGCTGTGGAAGCAATCTTAAAAAAATCTAAAACCTGTAAGCGTCAGATGGCGATGAAAGTAGATCCGAAATTACGAGCACTCGGGTCCCACTACGGCGTTTTTCGTTAAGGTTGAAGATCAATAATTCCAGCAGGGTGATTAAGGGTTCCTGTGATGAGTTTCCTATTCATTCTGTTAAAGGAATTGGCCGTTACCAGGACTAAATACGTGCATGGCACGAGCTCAGTTTTATTAATCACTGAAGCTATGTGTAAGGGTTTTATAATGATTATGCAGCTGGTTTTCCTCGATTTAAAAGTGATGGTGCCGTTGGTCTAAGTTCTTTCTTGAGAAGTTTGCGCATGTGTTAACGCTCTTTGTGTGAGCTTTATGTGCATACCACAGACTGTCCGTTTTGAGATGACTGATCGCAACTGTGCCGTTTCTGTATCCACATTTTTTTTTGTAAAGAATGCTTGTAATGCTAGTGTATTTACTGGCTGGCATCAGGGTAGTGTGCTTGCCCTATCTATTGCTTATCCTAAAATGGAACAGACAAAAGTGATCTTCCTTTCATGGTGCACCCCTTCAGCGATTAAGCTGTATTTTTTTTATAGCACTTCTGCCATGGCAGTCTTTTCTACAGTTTCTCAACTGGTGTTTGAAGTGTAAGTGCTCTATGACCCTATCGTTGTGTTACATAGCAAGCATGACTCCATTATCCATACCTAGCAACTTCCAGTGCTTCTCGCATCTTTTTTCACTTTTATGCTAGCTATTTTCTCTGTGCAGTCACATACTCACCCAAGTTTGAGATCGAGTGGATAAGCAACGACACCAGTTTGAGCCCAGCGCCCAGTCATCATTTTCTTGCCTGTTCTGCTTGCTGCCAATAGGCAAGCACTTTCTGTTGAGAGGATGTTGATCCACGCGGAATCCGACGAAAGTAGTAGTGAACGTTGTTCACCATGATTTTTCTCACCAGCTTTAGCTAGGAGTTAGAGTAAATTTAGAGCTTACCTGAGCACATTATTTATTCATCGAAAGCATTGATCAGTGATAAGTGTACACTTGCATTCATGTATAATTGTCACTGTATTAGCGATTGCTAATGGTCGTGATCTACCTGCAGATTAAACCCATCCGATATTCACTACCCGGTTTCTATTGCCGATCGAAGGCTATCGCCTAAAAGCCTAACCATAAAATCCTACAGTTTCTGTAGTCAGACCAACGTTAATCAAGTAGCTTCAGCTGCAATATACACACGATTGGCCTACCCGACCAAAGAACTTAAGCTCACTGTGAGCTGGAGTGTACCCTCACTCCCCAGTAGGAACAGGTGCCCCTGTCCTGCTCCTGCTCCAGAGCAGCTTCTGCTGGATGGAATCTGCTGGGCCTAGCCCCGAGTTCTTCCTTGTGGGGAGGGTACGCGGTGTCTCTTCGAAGATCACTGTGGGTTGGTGCTGCTTGGTACTGTGGGTTGGTGCTGCTTGGCTGACTTTGCTTGGTTTGGTGTGGTCTATGCTCGTTTGACCTGAAATGAGTGCCATATTCTTTGTCCCACAGCAATGGATGACGTTTGCTCGAACCTGGTGGCTGTACGATGCAAGAGGCCAGTGCCCATTTCAAAGTGCCGACAAACTGGTCACCTTCCTGAAGGGACAACACAAGCCGATCTATCACCCTCTCAGTGAGTTTGTCAGACAGCCCACTGTCAGCCTGCCGTCTGTCGGTCACAGCCGCACCTGGAAGCATGCACTCGACTCGCGAGCACGTTTTGATGGTCTGTCTTGCATTCTCTACATTATTGGAATAACAGCAGTAGGGTAAATGAAAAGCAAGTGTGAAAGCAACAGATGACCACATCCAAATACGAAATCCTGTGCTTCCTTAAGGCAAGATGTGAATTCCTTAAAGAGTGGCAGCTTTTATTATGACTGAGATTTGAAGACCGGCAGGGAGATACATTTGTTACTACTAAGTGCTTATTGTATTGTGCATTTAGATCGAATGTTTAATTAAGCAGTAGCCGAATATCACGCGGTTATTGCAGTAAGTTCAACCCACCACCAGCTTGTGCAGCGCATCAACAACAACAAATTTACTGCCAAAAAATGATCATCAATGAATTTTGACCCTTCTCAGGGGATGCAGTCATGCTTTTGTCGCACTTGCAGGAGACAGCACCCAAGGGGAGCAGAGGGAGGCCTAACTAAACGATGCTTCTCGATTGCCGCTTGTATTTCGTTGCACTGTAAACAAGTGTACCGTCAACACAGTCTAAATGCATACTCTCTAATTGCATACCGTAGCTAAATGTCACCAGGCCTACAGTAGGCAATCGGAGTTTGAGGTTTGAGGTTTGAGGTTTGAGGTTTGAGGTTTGAGGTTTGAGGTTTGGGGTTTGAGGTTTGAGGTTTGGGGTTTGAGGTTTGGGGTTTGAGGTTTGGGGTTTGAGGTTTGGGGTTTGGGGTTTGGGGTCACTGAAAATGGAAAAAAAATGGCTCTGCCCTGTCATATTTGTAATCTCCAAATGCATATGTTGGCTAAATGCATGCGTTTTTTCTCAGCTAATAGATCGTATGCTGTAATACAGTATTGACTGTTTAGTTTACATGTTATGCAGCAAATTTTTCAAATGCATATAGTATGCAATATGCATCCTAGCTAAGACCAAGTATAGTTTCTATAAGAATGTAATGCAATCGCAGATAAGCAATTCAAAAATACTGATGTTAAACGACCATCTCCTTAACAGCACCAAGGTCAGCACCATTCCTAGCATTGGTTGCGGTGGTCGTTTTGCTTTAGCTTCTTTGTCACAAGAAATAGATAATATATGAGACTCTATCCCCAAGGCAACATCCCCACTGGACTCCTTATCCTCCATTCAATGTCTACCTTCAAGCCTACCTTTGCTGCTCTCATCTCGAAGCTTACTTTGCAGGCTATCCTCTAGACCCTAGATCTACACTTCTCTCTGTCTCGCTGTCTCTGTCTCTCTTTCTCTCTCTCTCTCTCTCTCTCTCTCTCTCTCTCTCTCTCTCTCTCTCTCTCTCTCTCTCTCTCTCTGAGCTGCCTAAATTTACTGCTGCCGGGCATAACTAACAAAGTAAATCTTTCCTCAGGCTCAGGATCTATCCCAACATCATTCAAGGAGGCTGTTGTGTGGCCACTCTTTTAAGAAATCGGCACTAGACCAGGAGAATTTAAGCAGCTTTTTCCCAGTTCTATTATTGCTTTTCTTAGCAAAGGCACTGGAACTAAGTTGTGGCATACCTATGAAACACGTTTATCAAAGCTGCAAACCTGGCAAGTTCCAATTGAAATTTTAGAGTAAATCACTACATAGATTCAGTACTGCTGCAAGTGTGGGATGACAGGAATGCCGAGTTATGTAGAATCTCTCTGCTAGTTCTCCTGGATCTCTCGGCAGCATTTGATATCTGATTGCCATATCCTTCTTGCATATCTGTTCCCCTCACCTAGGCATCACAGGCACGGTACTGCAATGGTTTGGGTCATATCTCAGTAGGACGATTAACAAAAGCACTACACTGGTTTAGGTCATATCTCAGTGGGACAATTAATAAAGAGTAACGTCAACTACAAATGATCATCTGGTGAGTCTTTGAAGTGGGGAGGGGCACCCTCGGATGTAGTTTGGGTCTCTCTTTTCACAATTTAAACCCTCTGACTTGCCGATGTAATCGCAAAGCTCAATCTAGGCCTTCATTTTTATGCAGCTAAAAAGCAGCAGTACTGGTGATCCTTCACTACCTTCCAGCATCTCAAACTCCTGTCAGCTCCCTTACCGGATGTATTGCTGTTATGCACTCTTGGATTGAAGCAAACTTTCTATTAATGCAATGACTACAAAGCCAACTTACTAATTATAGGCAAGCTTAGTGTTACTCAGAAATTGAAAAGCCCAACCTTTAAAAAGGGCTCTGCCTGCATATCTCTTGTAGCCTCTGCAGGAAATTTGCGTGTCATCTTCCAAAATGACTTTACTTGATGATATCATTAGCTTCACAGACAAATCTGCCTATGTCCACCTACCCAAGATTGCGATAATTCGATTGCTCAGCTAAGGATACCACAGCCAAGCTATTCAAGCATTCCAAACATCCCGGCTACATTTATGTAACTCACTACTAGCAGGTTTTTTGCCTGTTCAATAAAATGCCGACAGTTGGTGCAAAACTCGGTAACTCAGCTTGTCTTTGGTGAGCATCATAACTGCCACATTGCAACAGTGCTTGCCGATATGCATTGGTGCCCCTCAAACAGCTCATCGACTATTAGATTGTTCACTCACCTCAAGTCCGCCCATGTTCTTGCAACTTCCTAATCAGGCCTCCCGTTGCACCCACCATACCTGTTCTTCTAACTCTGGTTTATTTGGTTGTCCTTCTAACTGGCTTCAAATCCCATGAAAATGGTCAGATTGCAATTTCTATGCTTCCAAAGATTGGAACTAACTACCAACTGACATCACGTCATCTCCTGATTTGACGACATACACAAAGAAGTGGAAAATCTATCTGTTCAACACAGTTTTTGCTCTGTCCGAGTGAATTGCCCTTTGTTTGCCTGTATGTTGGAAATAGTGCTTCTTTTTTAAAGTATATGTAATGTAATGTTTAAAGTGCCTAGATAGAGATTTGATTCTCTTGGGGTGCTATATAAATGTGTAAGTATTAAAGTCAATAAGTTTTGTTTATCACCCTACAAAAACAATCTCCATGCAGGGCTTTAAAACTTGCTGAAAGATATGCAATAAGCGATGTTAAAGGAAATGCACAGTATCTTGTCTAGGCAAGCATGCACAACCATACAATTTTTATGCTAAGACAATCGTGCAAAAGTACACAGAAGACTCTCGAGACCGCTCGTTAGTGGGACCAACGGTTGGTAGCACTCACTCAAGTCGTGCACAGGCAAGCAAAGCTCCCAGGAAATGAGACAGATCCACTGGGGCAATGTTCAAGATCAGGCCGTTGTTGCCCTTAGCCACACCGTGTGCAGTTTCATAATGCACAACCACATAAAAAGACAATTCACTGGCACAGAGCAAAGGCTGTGTAACACAGTTAAGCTTTCATCTTGTTCTTGAATGTCGTCAAATCAGATGACGCGATGTCAGTCGATAGTGAGTTCTAAGCTTCGGAAGCATAGTAACTGGAGGCACGGTCTCCAAGGGATTTGAAGTCAGTTGTGGGCACAACCAATCGACCAGAGCCAGGAGAGCAAGAGGCAGTGACAGGAAGCCTGACCTAAAAGTAATTTAGTCTGGTAGGCTGGAGGGACTCAAAATTAAGTGCCGGGTTGATCTTGAAGTCGATACACTGCTTGATAGGCAGCGGGTGCAGATGGTGTAATGTGGCAGTTTTGACGTGTGCAACAAACACGTATACGCCTAAGTTGAGACTTTTGTGGGACAGTCAGTGCTTGCAAATAACAAGGCTGCTGTTTTTGCTGCCGGAATCATTCGACAGCAGTGCTCGGGCATCCTTCTTACTAGCTCGTGCCTGGCTGACTCCTGGTTATTGCAGCCTTCTTTGTGATCGCCTAGCGCTTTCAGTGCACCGTCGTCTTTATTGATAGGTGATCTTGGCGACCACATAGTGGTGACTAACACGAAGCATGTAGCGCTGCCGGACAGGCTTTGGCGTACTTGGCGTTACTTCAGCCACCTTGGTGTCGCAGGCACGTTCAGAGCCGACAGGGCGTGGCAAGTGCATGAACGAGATCCAACCGAGGTGCGTAGTGGCGCTCAGCGCGTCTGGTAGTACGTTTCACGATGCTTGGCAGTACTTGCACTGCACTTTCAACCGCTTTTGTACGCACTTGAGTCATGTTTGTCCAGCACTGCCTTGAAGACCGTATGTAGTCCTATCATTCACAGCCCACACTTCTGTAGAGGTGGTCTGTATGTCGATAGTTGTGTGTGACGTTGCCGTTGGCGAGTAAGCGCTTTATTTAGGTGTGCAATGCTATGCTGCATGGCTTCCATTTGCCAGCCGATGCTGTCCTCTGCGTTCCGTGAGTCAGACCTATAAGTTGAGTGATTCTTGATGTCATTATGGTCTGGGAGGGTGGCAACCTTTCGAGTGGCCAGCTCTGCCCTCCAAGCTGCTAGCCGATCCTCGGACTCGTTAGTAGCAGAGCTCAGGATTTGTATTGACAATCGAGAATCGTATGGTCACCAAGATTTTGTTGGATCTGGTTACATCGCAGGACTGCTGGTGCAGACCGTCTTTCGATTTCGGCATACCCCTACTGACTGCCGAGCTAACATTATTTTTCTGGGCCTTATGAGCCTTTTATGGACAAATTGTGGCTGCTCGCATTTTAAGAATAAATATTAGGGGTAAAATAATTGCTTAGGTCGAAAAGGCAAGGGCATCTTGTCAATAAAGACATCTGGTCGATAGCACGAAAGTCGATCGCTGATGGCCTGCCTTTTTTTTCAGTGCTGTGAACTGTGAACCGTGTTAAGATTATCAATCGTGGCCTAACCACAGCTTTTTTGGAGGATGCAGGGTAAAGAACTGAGGCTAAGTACTTATTTATTACTTGAGTGTACCCACCAAAAATAGTGGGTACATTCAATTTTAAAATGAATGACCGTGAATATAAGAGTATAGCTTCGCCCAGGTTCGGCTGTAATGACTCACCGACAGCTAAACCATTGCTAAGATTGGCTCTACAGGTCAAGATCTTCATTTTTATCTGTTCCACTGAGGGATAATCTCCACACCATCTACATACGAAATTAAATAACGATGACATGTGATCTTATCTATCTTGATGACAAAAAAGCCAGACAAACCATCTAATAGATTGCGAAAGGATTGCTAGGCAAGTTGCTGACTTTCGAGCAGTTAAGAAGATGGTTCGTGGTTTTTTAGATTGTGCATCTGTGATTCATTACCTTCTAGACGCTAGTATTGTCCTTAGCTAGCTTGGATTGCTATGACCTACAATAGTACTCGTATGCAAGTCGATGGACAGACAGTCCTGGTCTTTTATGCTTTCTCAAACTAATGCTTAATAGTCATGGCTAGTTGGATTTGTGTAGCAAATCATTGGCCATCTGGGCCAGGGCGTACAAAGTGTTAAGTCAGAGGAGCAAACTCATTCAGACCATCGGCTATTGTCATGTTGTCACATTCTATTAGTGAGGTCAGATCGGAATGGGGATTGATCAGTAGGTGCAAGGAAGATATTTTTTGGAGACAGTATCAATATCAAGTGTCGTGTCTTTAAATTTTACAATTCCCAGATAGCGTCACAGTTGCCACATCACACCACATCTCGCCGACCTGCACTGGCTACCAGTCAAGCAACGGATCGAAAACTAACCACACTTGCATGCTGACCCTGTGCATGTCACCCCTAACTATGTTATTCATGTTGTTTATCAAGCATTATATTACTCACAATTCAATTGTGTTTCCCTTTGCAGCAAATGTAAATCGCCTAGAAAGAGATTGAGTTCTCTGATGGTGCTTTATCAAGTGCATTATTATTATTATAGTTTTTGAAAATCAAAGGGACAAACTTCAGACTGAATAAGATCTGTGTTTTGGTAGATGTGCAGAACTTAATAATGATAGGTTTGACAGCATACAATCATGGGAGAATATTTGATTGACAGCGACCTTTGTTTAAAGTGGGGCTGTGCATAGCCGCAAGAGGAAAATAATCAGCTAATGTACGCAATTCAGCACTTGATGAGTCAGATCTTCTTAATAGCCCTTATAGTAACAATGATCAACTATATGTTTCTTGATCTAGCTAATGGTTATTCTAGCTAGTAAGTATTAACTATGTTATATGAATTTTAGATATATGATAACACTACTAATAATCTAAGTAATAATGTGGCTATTAATCTGTCAAAACTACCACAATAATAGATGACGAATCTAACAAATAATCGATTAGCAATACAATTGATAAACTGAATAACGTCTTGACTGCCATTACTGTGGAAAGCATTGACAACATCTTCTCAATAAGAGTGTCACAGCTGTGCTATCAACGAGACTGCATCTTAACTAAAAAGGAAGTTAGTGTAGCTTGGTCATAGTGGCTATGGGGGAAGTCAGCTCTGCCAGCAGAGGTGGCTGGCATTCAGGTGCTTTTCATTTGGTTTGCTCAAGTAAGACATGTTCATGCAATGTGAACAAATCCTTCCTCCGGCTGGTCGATAACACTGCAAGTGGGTTATTTGTATGCAAATTGTACTTTGCATACACATTTTATAGCAGACCAGTGCCTACAACTAAGCTATAAATGATGAGCTGCTTTGATGGTAATGATAATAATAATAATACATTTGATAAAGCACCCTCGGAGAACTCAATCTCTTTCTAGGTGCTTTACAGTTGCTGCAAAGGAAGCACGATCGAATGGTTAGTGGTAGCATTCTCAATAAACAACAAGAATAACATGGTCGGGGGTAACATGCACAGGGTATCAGCATGCAAGTATGGTTAGTGGCAGCATTCACAGTGTCAGCATACATAAGCACATCAAGGTCGAATCACAGAGACCCGCTAAATGCTGTGATAAATAGGTGCATTCTTAATTTCTTTTTAAACGTGATCAAGTCAGGGTATGTCGTGATGCAAGTCGGGAGTGAGTTCCTGGCTTTGGGAGCATACGAACTAAATCTCCAAAGGATTTGAGGTTTGTACGAGGTGCAGGTAAACAGTTAGATTCCGAAAAGCGGGTGGCACGATGCTGAGCCTGGTTGAGGGAGAAGATCGGATAGGTAGGCAGGAGCCAAAGAATGAAGGACCTAAAAGTGAGCGACAAAACCTTGAAGTCGATGCGTTGCTTGACTGGGAGCCATGCAGGTCGGCGATAAGTGGTGTGATGTGGCAACTGCCATGCTCACGACACACAAGCCTAGCTGCAGAGTTTTGCACCAGCTGTAAGTGCCTGAGTGCACAGGCCGGTAGGCGATCAAGCAGTGAGTTACAGTAGTCAAGACGAATGTCACAAATGCATGGACCGACTTAGATGTGATATCCCTGTCTAAAGAAGCCCGAATTTTAGCAATGTTATGTAGCCGAAAGTAGGCAGACTCGATTGTGGAGCTGACGTGGTCATCCAATGAAAGGTCACTTTGGAACACCTAGATTTCGTGCAGATGCTGGCAGAGCCGATAAAATTGAGATCGTTGTAACCGAAGCTGAGGTAAATGCTGGAGATATGTTTATGGTGCTGCTGGCTGCACAGGCTTAGGCATAGCGAGGATTTAGCCAATTCGGGTCAGATGTTGACCTTGCCCGAGCAGCCAATCGCAGCAAGGCCTGTCACACCCTTCTTCATAGTAGGAGGAGCAGTGCCAATGGGCCTCTTCCCTATGCCGAGGCCCCAGCTCTTCAGGACTCAGGTCGTAGTTTTGAGTCGTGCCGCAGGAAATAATGATAATTATATTAAAATTGTTGTATTCGTATAGCCCCTTAAGAGAATTAATTTTCTTTCTGGACATTTTACATGAGGAATCCTTTATTGTCCACAATCGGGTGGAGGGGTGGATAGCTACTAAGGCTTTTCGGCTGATACGTAAATGAGGCTGTTGAATCAGCCGACTCCCGACTTTACTTTAATTTACAGACCCCAGACTTTGCTGCCTCATAAAATAATTGAGGTGACCACTAGCTTTTTTGCTTGATTGCTAGCTAGTGCCCTTAAAATGGGGCATGCTGATGTATCTTTTATGTGCTTGCAGGTACTTCCTGCTAATGGCTGCTGCTTTGTGTTAAGCTGGCCGCACTATTGGGCACTCCTTACTAATGACTTCGTTTTTCCTGAATTAGCCATGCGTGGGGTTGCATCTCTTCGTCCAGATCTTGTATCGCGAAGTCAAGGCTCGCATAGAGGGCAACCTGCTGAGGCCGGCACTGCTGGCTCGACTGCACTTGTACGCCGACGATGTAAGTCGATGTGTAGTTGAGCTCCTGTGCTGCACAGCCGCAGTCACGTGGCAGAGCAGTGCGTGAGGAGCGCTGGCCGTGAGCAGTGGGGACACGTCGCCCGGTCTGGCTGTTGGCGCTGTGCCTTTCGCCTTGATGTCGTTCGTTCGTGCTTGCGTTGCTTAGGCTGTGCCTGAAGAGATTATGCGAAACGTGACGGATCAGATACGACAAGTGCAAATGATACCTAAAAGGCTGGAAGACTACACTAAAGAAGAGCTAGAGAACTTCCCGCAGCTGTTTGACTGGTAGGCACATGCGACTCGTGACACGCAGCCACCGCTCGCTTGCCACTCATTAGTTGCAGGTCTTTGGTGGCAGGATCCGCGCTGATGTGCGCTCTCTGCCTCGGTGGTGGTGCGCCGTGTCACTCGATGGCTGGTCGGTCTGTTGCCTCGCACGGTCCTGTTGGTGCCAGTAATGCATGGTGCAAGTGAACGCGTGTGCAACAAATAGAACCCTGTGGGCTGATTCGATGCGCATTCTATGGTGTACTCGGGGATAGAGAGAAAGAGGGGAGGGAAGGAGGAGGAGAGGGAGAGAGAGGTAGGGAAGGAGGGAGATGTCGCTTGGCCACCTTATCTGGTAAACAGCTGGTTCGCATGTAATATGTTAGAAATTGAAACCAGCGCATGCTTCTTATCTTTGCTGTGCCCCGGTCGTCCTGTTGCACTCATTGTGCAATCGCTGGGTTGCTCTAGTAGTTCAGGTATTGAGCTTCGTGAGCCTTATGGAGGAATGTCAAGAAGATACTTGTAAGATTGGTCCAACAATCGAATATTTGTTTAGGTAGGGTGCCTTACAAAAGACAAGCATTTTAGAAATGGGATTGAACGTTCTGACGACTTCCAAATAAAAAGGAAAATCGATTAAGCAAACAATGTGTAACCTGGATGTAAACCGGAAGCGAAATACCTACAAAGGAAAAAATTGCCGATTTGCATTGCACGAGACTTGCATTCCAACTTGCTGAACCTTTGTAGACCGAAGTACATACATGAAGCTTGTTGAGGTGCATGCATGGGACTTTTATACACCATCGTTTTCAGTGTAGCTTGACGCCTTGTACTAGGTTGAGGAAAAAGTTCATGCGCCATGTTAAAATATGAAAACAAAAATAGAATAAAATACATTAAAGTAATATATATATATATATATATATATATATATATATATATATATAATCGTTATTGTTTCACGGTGCACGAACTTTTTCCTCAACCTGATACATTCCATAACTCAGCCAAAACTTTGCTATCAGAGTGAAATTTTTAAATGTAAGTTCAGCTCTGCTTGAATGACAAAATGCTAGATTATTTCTGATTTCGGTCGGATAAGTTATGCGATGCAAGTCATCAAACGTTCTGAAGTTTTTTCTGCAATTATGGACGTATACCAAAACGTATTCGACCGAAATCGGAAATAATTCTATGCCTATGTTATACAAGCAGATCTAAACTCACATTTCAACGGGAGCCCTCTTTTCTGGAACAGCAGTGCAGTGCTCAGTGCACAGAGATGCACTCAGCACTGCCAGATCCAGCATGCAGCTGAACCGGTGCTTTGCGAATGGGTGGGTCTAGTTCTGTAGGAGACGGTATTTTTTCAGTGTGTGCTTTTGGCACAGTGCCTCTTTGTATGCATTGCACCACCTTCCCTACTGGCTTATTTAGAAGGTTGATGCAAAGCAACACAGTATTAGATCGGCCGGGATGGAATCACGAGTCAGCTTGCACCTCCTTGCTACACCTTCTTGTAGGCCCAAGGACCATGTCCTCGTTCGCCATCAGTCTGACAAGAAACCACAACAGAAGAAAGTCGATTCTGCCTCGAAGCCGACGGCAACCTTTGCTAAACAGTCGGGCAAGAAGTGATGGACCAGATCTATGCATGGTTGGGTGTACCAAACAAACTTACAGCTTTATGACGTCTTGTACTAATAGCTTTATCATAGTGACAAAGCCGAAGTCTTATCCATAGGTTTTCAAATATATAGTTGCTGTAAAAGCGATCTGATTGTAATCTGTGAAAATATTTTCCAGCTGTCTGTTGGCACTGGAGAGTGTGGCTATTATATTTTTTTTGTAATGTCGGGACGACCTGTGTTAAGCTGGCGGGTTTCTGGTATACATGCACAGCCTAAACGAGTTCGTGTGTGGCTTTGATAACCATCAGTCTCCGTCTGACAAGCTAGAGGTATAGTTGATTCAGGAGCACCCTCGATTAAGTAAATAGTAGCAGCATGGGACAGCTGGGACAGAAATGTCGAAGCTGGCAGCAAGATAGAGCATATCGGCGTTACTCAAGAATCATGAGAGTGAATTCTAACGCCTAGGACATAAAGAAAAAACTTCTTTTCACAAAGTCAAACGAATAAAAGTAAAGGTCGATTGATTGTCCTGATGGCATGGAAACGTTTACCCAACTGTAGCAGCTCAGCTAGGTGTGAGGAAGCTAAGCCGCGGACGGAGCGGTTAGTGGGTGTAGGAATTATAGTTCATAACCACCGATTGTTAGCAAGCTACGGCAGAAACTTAGCAAAGGGGGCGTGTCTTTATGCAGCCGAGCTACCATAGACCCGCCCCTTGGAGGATCAGGGAGCTAGTCACGTCCTTGGCAGCAACCTCTATGGTTAGTTGCCTCTCATCATAGAGAGATAACGATCGCTATGATTGGCCGAGAAAGCTGTTAAGGCAGTCAAGAAAGACACTCATAGTATGATCCCGTTTTGGGCCGACCACCACTCTTCCGATTGCATGCCTAATTTCCATGATTTCGGCTACACATCGGCGTTTCCGATGGGGTGACTGTGGTTTTATTATTGCTTAGGTTTAGAAATGTGGCCCACTTCCAGGAATTGGTATCTGCGAGACAGCTTAGTTTTTTAACGGTCTCAGCCAACGCCGGAAGGTCATTAACCCCTAACCATGCTATTCATGTTGTTTATCAAGCATTATATTACTCACCATTCAATTAGCTTCCCTTTGCAGCAAATGTGAAGCGCCTAGAAAGAGATTGAATTGAATTCGAGAGCGCTTTATCAAGTGCATTATTATTATTAATTACAGTTTGGTGTCGATGGCATAGAAGGCATTGAACAAGTTCATGACCGTTGCTACTGAAGGCATGAGAGGTCACAGGGAGAGCTCGGCTTCAGTTGAACGCTGCTACTTAAATTCAGAGTAAAATTTTCCAGATGGGTTGGAATCTTTTGTTCAAAAAAATTTCCCCGTGGCAACCCTTTTCAGAATCTTTAAAAACGGAGAAGCAAGGCCGGGGGTACTGCTGTTAACCCACTGAGCTTGTTGGCTGTCGAAAGGCAGCATCATGAGACGCTCTTGCTATCTATTTGACTAGGTCATGGAATCAATTGGAGATACTGATGCTATTGTAAGTGAATGATTAGCCACCAATAGATCGGGTATGACGCTGCTTATTTATCAGATATAACTGAAAAGATCAGTGAATAAATTTGCAGCTGCCAAGAGTTGAGGCCAAATCTAATTGAGGTCAAATCTGTTCTCTGGCATTTATTTCGGAGCTAACTTTGTTCAAGCGTAATATATGCTGTCGTAGGCCCTGCCCTTTAAAAGTTGTTGTGACCATTTGACTATGCTGCTTTAATATATCTGAACGATATGAGAATATTCTTGCGAAAGGAACACATTAGGTGATTGATCCATTTTACAGGGTGATACAGTATAGAAAATACTTGGTCTTGCAAAATGCTTTGAGCCGAAGCAAGTTCTCAGCAAACTTTCCAAGATTTTTGGTTAAGTAAAAAAAATGTATGTCTATTACTATCCTGCATTTGGATAGTAGTTATGAAACTCTTGTGTATGCTTTTCTAAAGATTCATCCACCCTGTCTTGAAGAAAAACTGTTCGATGAACAGTTTTGAACGTGGTAATTTGAGACTTCATACAAATGAGTTTAAAATGGACCTCGAGAAGTTGGAATCATTTCAACATACCCCATTTACAATGCACATTTGATTGCAATTGAATATTTGATGCATTATTGGAATATTTTAAATTGACTATTTCCTGCCGTCAGGCTTGGCAAGGTGAGGAAGGAATTGTATGTCCACTTTTTGAATGCTGAATTAACTTCCGGTGTCTATAATTGTTGTCATTATAGCCCGTAGGTTTCGTGAAAACCTGCTTGCTTTAGGGACTTCACTTCCTTAGATCAAGGGAGGCTTGGGATTCTTAATGGAAATGAGGTGATGTACGGTGAGAAAGTTTGGAAACCAATGCTGACAGGGATCGTGGTCGTCAAGAGAATGTCGGTTGCAAATAATGCTTGCTAAAAAGAACATCAGAACTACCCGAGTAACCTACAGGTAGACCAACAAGCATTGCATTTAGATAAGATTGCAGCAACTTCCCAGTAAAGTTTTTCATATTATCGAATGTAAACAAGCTCCGATCTGACCGCCCGTTAAGGAGGTGCCGCCTATAGAAGGTGTAAGCAGTCTACATTGCACGAGCCAAATCGCCCAGCTTTGTTGTTTCCTTGACAGATGGGCCTTGTATATGTGTACCGTGCTTTCGGGTGGCCTCGTTTAACTAACCAAGTTTTCGCGAGTCACTCTACTAACAATGGAGCAGACTGGATTTCGGAGAGGAGGGGCATAAGTCCTGACCTTAAGGGGCAGGACCTAAGAGCGAGACCTTAACTTCGAAATCCACTCCGAATGGCTCTTCGGCCTTCTGAAAATTGTTATTTTAAATAATCGCTCTAATGGTAATTTGAAATCGTAAGTGATTCGGGAGAGGTAGAAGACCCATGCAACAGACAAGTGCCTGGAGGCCTCTCTTTTCACTCGGAAAGAAGACCAATTTTGATAGCCTGAAGCTTGGCAGTGCCAGTGCCCAGCTAGGAAACCCCAATGATATAATGAATTAGCTATAATGAACCTATAATGAATTACCTGTTTAGCAACAATTAAAATATGATGAAGTCTCCTTGAAGCAGTATAGCCCACCTTTGCAAAGTGACACTGCACTTAATGTGCTCGCGGAAGTGGCGCCGCTGGGCTAGTAGTCTTTGCGGTTTGTGTTTCTGTGTGTGTGAGTGTGTTTCGCTCTGTGTGTGTGTTTCTGTGTTTGTGTTTTTCTCTGTGTGTGTGTTTCTCTGTGTGTGTGTTTCTCTGTGTGTGTGTTTCTCTGTGTGTGTGTTTCTCTCTCTCTCTCTCTCTCTCTCTCTCTGTGTGCGTGCGTGTGCGTGTGCGTGTGCGTGTGCGTGTGTGTGTGTGTGTGTGTGTGTGTGTGTGTGTGTGTGTGTGTGTGGTGTTTCTCTGTGCGTGTGTGTTTCTGTGTGTGTGTGTGTGTGTTTCTCTCTGTGTGCGTTTCTCTGTGTGTGTGTTTCCCTGTGTGTGTGTGTTTCTGTGTGTGTGTGTGTGTTCGTGTGTGTGCATGTGTGTCTGATTAGATTCTAGACACCGGGCTCGCCGACACGGTGCCAGTGTAGCCAGAGAGGTAGTGCCCTAAACCAACCCAAGGTCGAATAGCTGGTGGATGTGGCGCAGGCTGGCTTTTGTCCTCTCGCCAACTCGCGGGATCAGTTTTGGCTGGGGGGGGGGGGTTGAGGGAAATGGGAACTCGGGCAGAGGGGGAGATCGGCTGCGCTGGGGAGCTCTGTAAAATACACGTCGTCAGCTGGCTTCGGTGTTCTGCCTGCTTCTGCATTCATGCTGCTGGGAGAGCATTAATCTACAGTCTTTCTATCCCATCTAAAAAAAAATGGTGACCCCTTAGAAGAGATGACCTAGAATCCGTGCCCCGGTGACGCTTCGCCCGACAAAATAATGAGAGTGGCTCTCCAAGTCTGGTAGCCCCTCCAGGGATTTTCAGTAAGGCTAACAGATCAATAGATGGTCTTCTTGTGCGGTTTTGCTTGTGGCCTAAGATTGTTACTTATGTACTCCTTGAATCGAGTTGTAAAGCACTAGGATAGGTATTTAGTTACCTTTAGGTGCTTTGCAAGCGGCCTATTATTATCATTGTCATTATTCCTTGCGCCTTCCTACAGGGGCCGAATGAGCTATGAACTTGGGGAAATAGAGCCGCGCCATCGAATCGCACAGGCATTTATTCTGCCTTGACAATCAAAAAGCTCATTGCTATTATGACGTTTCTAGCGCCGTGATGTTTTCTTCCTTTGATCAAGCTTATATGAGGTGATAGATATAATTGTATTTACTTCTGCCATTTCTTCCACGTTTCAGGTCTATCACCACTATTAATACAACAGTGATAATTCTAGACATTGACATTGACTGCAGGCAACACTCTTTGACAATCTATATATAATAATCTTTATCTCTGAAAAAATATATATAATCTTTGTCTCTGACGGTCACTATTCTTCTCGACATTTATGATCACGGGTTAGTTCGAGTCCTGGTTAGCAACATGCACTTAATCATGCACAGGCGAGCTCAAAAATCACACAGAAACAAGCAAACAAAATTGCACAGGAGCGAATTGTAAGCTGAGCTGAACAGATTGGCCTTTGACTGACGCAAGGTCCCAGCAGACAGTGATCGAAACCAGAAGCAACTTCTAGACTTTCGGTGCATACGAACTAGGTGCTCGATCGCCAAAAGCTTTCAATTAAGTGGGAGGGACTTTAATATGGTCAGACGGGGACTAGCCGGCGGTGCGAGAGGGGCACACTATAGGAGCAAGGTGACCGGACATAAGTAAACTGTTGCAATGTCGAATGAAGTGACATGTAAGTCAAAGGAGCTTGAAAGCGTTTCTACGCTTATCAGAGAATCAGCGAAGCTCAGACAGAAGAGATGTGATATGTAAAAGCTAGGCCGTTGAGACGAGACATGCCAGACAGGCTGCTGAGTTTTGCACCGTCTGTAGCGAGTAAGGACACGGGCCAGAAGTGGCTGAATAATAAAGGGATTCGCAGTAATCTAGATGCCTGTTAAAAAGAGCGTCGACTAGTTTGTGTCAGTCGTGTTCTTGCATACTTACTACGGTTAGGTCTTTGCTGTTTATCAGCCTATAGAGGCGATGCAAAACTGTAGCCTTTTACTTGCAGCTCCTACACACAAGTACCCAAAAAGACTTAGACCCTCACTCCAAGCTGGAGTGCCCAAGGGAAGCCACATGAAATGAAATGTCGTTGCAGCCTCTTTCTACACCAGGCGGCCAACTATAAAAGGGTTAGCTGCATTAACAGCCTCATTTATACAGCGGCACAAGAGCCTTAACGGCTATAACAACCGGCTGGAGTGGGCAATAACGGATCACCCACTGCAGGACTAGAACCCCATGACCTAGGTCGTGAAGAGCGATCACCTTACCCTCAGATCTCAGCCCAGAGGTAAGGTGGTCGCGCTACCCCAGAGCCCATCAGCTAGTGGTACACCATAAAAATAATCCTGCTTCTTTAAAAAAGACATAACTTCTTCTGGAAGCAGTCATCCACTTATCAGGCTGAAGGAGCTTTCAGAGTAGACTGACCCTTTGGCCCTGCTAAATGCTAGCTATTTGGCAGTTCGCCCGTGGGAGTTGGTAAAGTCGTTGTGGGCCTACGACATGCTGATTCCATAAAGGCGAGCGTTTGTAGCCTCATACATAATCAATAGAAGAGTGGCTGCGAGCTTCCACAGGGAAGTGAGCTGAAGAGGCATGCGGTCAGCAAAGCAGGACTTGAGCCGATCCCTTGAGCAGAAGCTTGGCTCTGCCCCTTTCGTTAGACCTGGAGGGGGACGGCTTCAGTCCATTGGCTCCGATTTCCTAGGGCCCCTGTCAACTTCGTCGGTCAAAGACGCAAGTAGCTGGGCCACCAGACCGATTAAAAAGAACACTCGCCACTCGACTAAAATGTCACCAAAGCAGGTAGCAGTTTATTCACAATTAAGCCGCTCTGTTAGCATAACGAGTCGTCAGCACGAGGCCACAGTCATCAATATGGCATTTCTGTAGCTTTGCCAACAGGTCTAAGAGACATGGTGCTAGGCTGGTACTCATATTCTGCCGTCGATGCATGGTGATGCGTCGGTGCATGTAGCATAAACAGCAGTGTAAACATAGTTTTTGTCGACCCCAATTGTGCTGTTAAATCTCGATATACCTCTAAATCAAGGCCCGCAAGGATCAGGATTTGAAAAGGGGGTTTAAGCTTCATCTTGAAGCAATTTGAAGGAGCTTGATGCCTTCATCACCTTTAGCATTCATTTGTGGCTGCCTCTTCAAGCTCGAAGTTAATTTAATTGTTATAGTGGGCACTTATTCCATGCACCTGTTGTGGTTTGTTAATTAAATTGATCACAACCATCCTGAGGTTCAGTAGAAAATTTAAAAATACAGCTTACTCGCAATTAATCCTGATGTGGTAGATGGCCAACTTACTGAGGACACTGGCTAAGGAGGCATGTCAGGACAAACCTCGAAGCTCACCTTCCATCGTCACTTCGATTGCGAGTTTTAACATAAAATTCGATATTGAAACATTTTTATTAAAAAGATGAACCACCCAGGTTTGATAGATCGAATTCGCGAAGACCCCAGGCTCGAGTCTTACGTTTTCCATCAGTTCAGTAACACCACAGCTGGACGAATCGTGAAGACTTGGAAGAATCGAGTAGAATGAAACAGCAGCAGCTAGGTGCCTTCGCATGGCCCACATACATTCGAATAACATCCAAGAATAAGTCAGCCGGTGCTCTTAAGTTAATTTTATCCTCGTACGCTCAAAACAAATAAGTTACTAGGCTGTTTTTCTGGAAAAGGTCTGTATTTGCCATGTTAAATAGGCAACACATTTACCAACGGCAACTGATTATGGAACTTCCAGTACAACACATACTGCCGCTTTTTTTGGGCTTCCATCTACATACCCTTTTTCTAGCTCTCACCACCCAATACCACTGGTTTGCCGGATCTGCACCATGTAGGAAATCAAATTTCGTCAAAGGTGAATTTGCTTAACAAATTAGTTCATTTCGTCAATCTTAATGGGGCTGGGAAATGTAAGCTTAAAACGCATGTTTATTATTTCCATAGCCGGCAGGGCGAGCTCATGACAACCTCACGGTGGTAAATAGGCACCGACATAAAAAAAAAGGAACGAATGGGGTGCTGACACACAAAACGAAGATTACATTTATTGTACACAACCGACGAACTACAGATTGAAATTCGACCGGCAGAACCACACGGCAACCGGGAAAACTCCAAGTGCCAGAAAGTTTTATCCAGGCTGTGACAAAGCAATGTGGGTCAATGCCAGGCAGATTTGTATGTATCCCCATGATATGTCACAGCTCTATAGTGGAGGGGCACACCAGAAGTGAATAGTCCACTGATCCAACAGGCCAATCTGAGAGCCTCACCCATTTAGACAGAAATCCAGGTTGGCTTAAAAACCATTAGCCAAAGTCGTAACAGCAAACCACAACAAATGCATTGAATAAGTGCCAACTATAACAAGTCAAATTTTATTTACAAATGAACACAGGTCATTCGACTACCGCTAAATACAAAGGTCCGTTTAAAATCAGTATGCCAGTGAGCCTTGAAGGCATCCTTGTCAGGAGCCTATCGAACCAAGCGCCTATACAATTCATGAAACGGCTTTTGCATTAGGCATATTCTGACAGACCGCGATCCTTAGGTTTTGTCGCGGAGGAAACTCGTAACCAGTGAGAATGCACTCCTGGCCAAGTAATGCGTTAATGACTACTCCATATCCATCTATCAAAGGAAACAGACACGTTAAGCTTATAGTACACACGAATAATAATACATTTGTAAAGCAGCCTCAGAGAACTTCAATCTATTTTTAGGCATTTTACATATGACGTAAAGGCATTATCAAACCGTTTGTGGTAACTCGCACAATGTCAACAAGCATAATGTGGTTAGATGTTACATGCATAATGTCAACATATTTTTAAATGTCAGGTCAGGGGTTGTCGTGACGTCTGTCGGGAGTGAGTTCCAGGCTTTAGGAGCATCAGAACTAAAGGCACGGCTACTGAATCAGCTCTTTCCCCGAAAGAGCCACATCGGAGATTGCACATAATATTCCTCCATTATTAAAGCAAAAACCCGACAAAGGCAGAATGCATATTTCTCGACTATGCTTACAATACTAGTCAGTTTACACCAAAGAAAAGCCAACATAAAAATCAAATTGCACAAAATGCTACTACATTACACATCGGGAGGGGGACTAAGATACACGCATGGCGAACATAGGAAGGATATAATTTCTTCGAATTTATAAAGCTCGCAAAAATATAATAGCAATACATAAATGCTGGCCCGAAAAATCTACGCAGCCGTGAGGATCGACTTATAATCTCTGATGATTCAGTTTCTTCATGGACTGCAGGCCAACAACATTTTATTAAAGCATATGATTTGCATGAGTTAGCAAAATGTGTAACTAATCGGATATGCTACCAGCCTAGTGATCTTACCAAGTGAAAAATATGCGCAATGATCCTGCTTTCGTAGTGACTGAAGCAATTTCTGGCTACCGACGTAGTCACCTTCTCGACAGACATAATTTTCTAGTACTGTCGGAGCACTTCGAAGCAAGATTTACAAGATGCATCTAGTATATGACTCTATAAAAATGTACATCGCCAATCGAGTTGGGCATGGCTTCAGCAATCCTTGCGAGTTTGAAGCATGCTAATTTGAACATTCACAACCATAAGTTTGATAGGGTTCAAAGAGATGCTAAAATTCTATGACACGGTGGAAAGGAAAAAATCGAACAGGGTTTTCTGGTAAACAAGGAATTAAAAAATTCTTTCAAATTGCACATTGTATATATAAGCCAGCTTCGGAGTGGCATTCCGAGGAATGCTCACAGCACGGTGGTATTCACGGTGGTATTTTGAACGACATAAGGCAAACTGAATGGCACATAGGATGGGCTACTACTACTTTAGCTGTGCTTGACATCTGCAAATGGGTACAGCCATCTAGTGTAACAAGCTATTGTCGAGAAAGGACAGTACTAAACCATATAGAGTCGAAACAAAGAGAAGGCAGCAAGTGTACTAATCGACAACGCAACATAAGCCAAGCACAACATAACAAAGCAAGCCTAGGAGATTAGTGACCACTCAAGGCCGAGTAAAGACCACACCCAGACATAACGCCAAGGACCTGGGAGCTACTGGATAATAACGACCAATGCTCCCAATTATTAAATCATCAACATACAACTATCACAAGAGAACTGCATACAGTGACACAAAGGCTGGGACTCACGAAGTACACAAATTAAAAGCTTGGATCAACCTAGAATCGTTGACACCAACCACACTACAAATGTTATAGTTTTCATACCACAGCACATGAGTTCACAGCAGTTTTGTTTTGTGCTGTTTGATTAACATTAATATGATCTCGGTGAGCACTTCATACAGACTAAACTGGTTATTAAGCCCTGAAACCACTCCAGCACCTGCTGTGATCCATGGCAGCATCATTGGGGGAGGGGGGCAAATAACAAAAAGTAGGTAGATGCAGCAGTAAAGACTCGGCCTACAGGGAGATCGAGAGAGATCAGATCCCACTAATCACTGGCTTCCTGCAAATAGACACTGGGCTCTCACTTTCTACATCCTTCTCATCCCATACAAGCATGTCAATAAAGCCTGTCAGACAAACAGAAGCTAGCAGCATCGCCTAAGAGGCTCCAGGCTCAAAATTGCTTGCGCAACCGATTACCTTTGTCCTATAGGCATCTAGCTCTGCATCAAGTTGTTCAGCTGTCGGTTCGGTCTTGCCACCACGACCGCGACCACGGCCGCGTCCACGACCTCGAACTGCTACCTGGGCACTGCCGCGTGCACCACGAGTGACATCATACGACGATCCTCCTCTTCCGAAGTAGCCTCCTCTTCCGAAGTAGCCTCCTCTTACGAAGGTGCCTCCTCTTACGAAGGTGCCTCCTCTTACGAAGGTGCCTCCTCTTACGAAGGAACCTCTTCCAAAAGAACCTCTTCCGAAGTAGCCTCCTCTTCCCCTTCTATTATAGGGGCAACACGACAGTGCTGCGCACAAGCTCTGTGCAACATGGGCAAATGATGCAAATGCGCGCGCTCTGCGTTCTTCACCAACCTGCCTCCCACACTGCCTCTAACAGGCGTGGGAATAGAACTGCCGACTTCCGCAAAGCCACTGCTCTGGGCAACGGCCAGCTGACCAACAAGCTGGATGATCATCGGACGACCTTCACGGACGCGCCATCACCACAATGGAATTACCGAAGGCTTCGCGCAAGCACCGTGTCGTTCAGCACCGTTGATGGCGCCGCAAGCGAACAAACCGAGCTGGCAAGAGCTCAACAAAAAAAGTGATGCTGGGCCATCAAATGCAGGCGAGCAGTAGGCTCGATAGTTGGCAGCCTGCATTCCCTGTCTTGCCGCCGGAGCCGCCAAGCAACGCACCGTCCAGTGGCACATTGTTGTACTGCTGCACAGCCTTGGTGGCATCCATCTTCTGCTCAAAGACGACCTCAGCTGTGCCCAACGATTGGCCAGCTTTGTCGTAGTGTACAGCGGCCTTTCTCAGAGCGCCAAACTCGGAGAACAGCTCCTAAGAACGAATAGCAGTAGAACGCCATGCCGGTGCACGGGCCTTACTTCACGAGTTGGCGAAAGGCAGCGCTAGATTACGCACCCTTATATCATCATCTGTAACACCAAAGTCAAGATTTGAGATGAGGAGCTTTCCAATGCCACCACGCCGTATGCCAGCGACGAAGTTGCTACCTCGGGCACCTCTTCCGGCGTACCCCAACTCGGTGGCCCAGGCTGCAGGCACTTGCCTTGGCTGCAATCGGAAAACGGCAGACGTGACCGACTAGGAGGTTATGACGGCACGAGTGGTTTTTGCAACCACAGCACCTCTACGCCCCTTCACGTTCCGCATTCTGATAAACCGCGATCGGCCACCGTCTGACAGCCACTTCTACAAACGGCGATCGGCACTCCTCAGACGTACGTAGCTAAGGCAAGTCCAACGAGGCGCCTAACTGCAAGGTCGCACGATCGATCATCCGTTGTTCAGACCGGGGGAGCGCTGAGTAGCGAGCAAGACGGCCAGGCAAGCACGATTTAGAATGAGTCACTGCGAATGGCGGTACAGCTGCGACTCCACCTGATATGGACAAGCAGCGGAGCGACGTCATACAGGCAAGACGGCCCACCGTAATCTGTCAGCACAATCTCAAGCACAATTACTGAGAACCCACTAACCTTTTGGTAAGGAGCGAATGGTCTCCTTTTTTGTACGCCTCCCCTTGGAGAGTAGTATCCACCGCCGCGGCCAAAACCCCGAGTGCGGCCACCGAAGCCTCTGATCCCACGGATGCCGCCTCGGCCACCACGGGGTTTTCGATTCTGCTTGATAATATCGTCCAGGCTCAAATCCATTTTGCCAATTACCATCAGCTTGAATTAAATAAAAGACCGATACCGTACGCCGTCGCAGATCCTAGCCGGCGAGCGACGGCAATGGCGGCTACCGCTACCTTTACTCGGACAACGAGCGACAGAATTAGTGTCCGCAATCAGTAATAATCGTGCAAATTATTAAAAATTAAGTAAATTCCGGAAATTTAGGTATATATGGTATATCGTCAATATGGCTGTGGAAGATAGCGGAAGCAGGAAATAGAATCGGTCGCCCGGACGCACTCGCGCTCGACCGTCTGCACGCCACTGCAATTTATCATGATGAAGGAGGCGGCTTCGCACGCCGCCGTCGGCACTCTCGAGCGGAAAGATAGCGGTTTTCTGTGCGCGGATTTCAGACGGAAACTTCCGAAGGAGGCCGCTTTCATGAAGGTTAGACTGGAGTCCCGTCTTGCGGCTCTTACCGGGTTGATGACCGCAGCCGCGAGTTGACCGCGGCGACGGACTGGACCTGCCGCACCTGGCCAGCTGGCGGCGGGGCGCGGTGATTCGTGCATGCACCTCGACAGCGGCTCTGCGAAGGCTTTCCGTGCCAGCATTTTTCCCCTGTCCTGCCTACCTGCCTGCCAGCCAGTCAGCGCTGGTCGTGAGTGTAGACGCTACCGCCGGTGCACCTTCCCTGCTGCCAGCTCTGCGTGCGAGCTGTGCCGCCCGTTCAAGTTTCAACAAGCTCCTTCCTACCAACGGAGCGCTTCTCCCCAAACGGTGCAGCGTGCCTCACCGGGCGCTAAGCTGTGCGCGGATGGGGTTGCCGCTATCCACGTAAGGCGTCTGCGGAAACTCATCGAAGTCGGCACCAAGAATTCGTTTACGGCTTTAGGAGTACGGGTACAACTTCGCGCGCCCAGCCCTATGGAAAGATCAGCGTTTTCCCCCGGCAGCAGCGGCTGAACCCCCGACGAGCTGAGAGCGAGCCGCTTTTGGCAAGCAGGAGCTACGTGCGACAGATGTGCTGAAGCAGAGGTTGAAGGTGGTGCTGCATTGACGAGCAGTTCTCATATCTCTTATACCTCTGCTTGCAAAGTTTGTTATTGCTTTTTAGGTTGTGTACTAATTTTGTTTCCTGCCGGACGTGCTGTGGTAATAACTTTACCCCGGCATGAGATTTAAACAGGTGAAAGCCCTCTCTCACGCCATCTTCAGATAGTTGACCGGATCGACTATTGTGTTCGACTCTAAGGACATGAAATGCTTAGCAGGCTAGTAGTCTTGAATGTGGCAAGCTAGTTTGGAGAGAGCATGACTCTAGCAAGTTCGTTTGGCAAGTCTGCCGATAAAAATGATTTTCATGTACACTGTGACCCGTACTCTCAGTTATAACGAAGAATTCTGTAGACTACATTACTTCCTTAGCCGCTGCCCTGTTTTTCCTTTTTTTGAGTGCTGTGTACGCTTAGTCACACTAGAAAGTGGAGACTGAGGCATGCGTTAGAAGATCCAGTTTGCTGCAGATACTGCTGCTACATGCTCCGTGTAAATACACTTCTGCCTGCCATTAGGGGGACTGTGGCCCCACCCCTTGCTGGAACTCATCAGCTGCTAATCAGAATGCGTAATGGAAGCAATTATGCTGGCGTTTATGCCGCATGCATGGCTCAAGCCGGCAATTCGTCCTGCAAATCGACAGACTCAAATCATTCAGCAAACCAGCACCCCCTAAAGAGCTCTCGTTTTTCAGATGGACAAGCTGATGCAGGAGCTGCTGGCCAGCAAAACTGGGCTACCTGTGAAGACACAGAGAACATTTTTTCTTACTGTGCCTAACTCCTTCACAGGCAAGTACCGAGTCTCGTCGTCTTGATACAGGTGCTGTGTCTCAAACCTATTTTCCGACTTACCTGCATGTGTAAGGATTTGATTCCACTACTGATCATGCAGGGCCAATTTGTTCATTCCAAAATGCTCTCTATTATCTGTCTGCTGTGTATGTACTGGCTGGTCAGTATCCATGTAATTGTAGTGGCTTGGCAGTACCGGGATTGTCATTCTGCATGAATCGCAGTGGTTATCCCCCATGTGCTATTGCAAGCTTCCCAGTTATTCCGACGTGGTCATTATACTTGGATCATTGATCATCTCTGAAGCTAAGCAAAACACATTTAAGAGCGAGTACCGGCAGCCAAGCTGCATAAGCATGGCCACTTGGCACCAGCCGAATGGCTGCAAGCATCCCATTCAGATGGCCTCTAGGATTGTGGTGGCCCCATAAACATTACTAGTCTCATTCCTGATCGAGGTGTGGTGGCACTGATCACAGCTGGTCGATTGGGCTGGACCACACATTGCCAAGCTTAGCTGCTAGGGTGAACAATGGTAAACAGCAAAACCGTGCTAATCTGCCATCAATCACTAGCTCTCGTGGCCAGTGGCCCTTAATCAGATATGGGGGGGGGGTAAGGTTGGGGTGGGGCTGGCTCAGTTTAGTGCAGTTGGTGACTCTTGAGATCCTGCGTCTCTTCTGCCCCTAATAGCTTTTCTACAGACCTGGTCACATTGCAGTCGAGCTGGCTTTCACAGATTAATTGAAATTGGTAAGATAAGTAAGCTGCTATTTGGCTGTAGCACTGAGTGCTGCTAGGCACGACTGTCCTAGTGGTGGTAAGCTGCTTGCTGGTGCCAGCTTAGAGGCCTTGCTGACCTGCTGCCGTGTTTCTGGGGTACCTGACCTTACCACTGCCACTCATCAGCAGTGCTTCCTAGAAAGCTGCCGCTTTTACCGACCATGCCCATGGCTTCTGCTGGTAGTAGCGTTGGTTTGTCATATGTTAAATGTGCACGAATGGTGCATACAGCTGAGTTGTACCTTGCCGAAAAATTCCGACATGCTTTGTGATACCCCTGCAATAGCAGCATATGATCGATCATCAACACGATAAATGATTATACCTATGGGTTATGGTGCAATGCCCACTTCTGTTTATATAAATGGGTTTTCCCGATTGTGTTAGGGTCCGCCTATGGCTGAGGAATAAGAGAGGTCATGCTAATAGAAGATATATAATTCAGAAGTGTGTGTTGCTGCTGTAAGTGTATGTGGTAAGTTGAAAATTGACCTTTTGCCTTAGATGTATTGTGCAGTGGCCAGTGACCGTACACCTCAGACATAAAAGTTTCGCCCAAATTTTAACAACATTAAAGTTAACAAGTCACCATGAATGTGAAAAAATAACCTTTAACTAATTGAGATGCTAAAACCAAAGTGAACCAGCAACAAGATACGTCTACAATAGGAAAATACTGTTGTCTTACCCTTAATTAAAAGCAGCTAGCCCCCTAGAATCAGACACAACCAAGAAAGTCGAGATCTTCTGGTTCAATGGTCGTCACTGGGCACTCGAGAGTCCAGGGCGCAGAAGACATGTAGCCCATATAAAGACTCGGTTTTAAGGTTGTTATATTTCTTCGGCTACCGGAAGCATGACCCTCAATTTTACTGCCCGTGAACACTTCATGCACATCGCAATATTTCGGAGCCGGTACATGTTCCAGTATTGTCTTTGAAAGTCCCCTTTCTGCTAATGCACTCCCTGGAAGGGGCTGCCAGCTTACAGAGTAGCCGTGCTGGCTTATCGAATGGTTGGCCGTAGCTGCGCAGCTCAATATATTTTTCCAGAGTAGGTTACCACCTATATTTAGGTGAGCTACAATTGCTGTCAGAGCTCAAGCCTTCGACGTGTACGTTCATTATCGTTGGTTTCTGAGTGGCTGCAATTCTTTAAGAGGCGATCATATATTTAGAGCTACTAAAAAGATGGTTCTTTATGGACAGCTCTATAGAGGCATGCCTTGTAAACCAGCCTTAGGAACTCCAAATGTGGGTACAATTTTAGATTTTTGGACCCAAAGAAGCTTTGGGGCCAAGAGCCTTGTGCTTGCAGCATCAGGCCCGTCCACAATTAAGAATAATTTTGTTTACAGAGGCAAAGAGAATTACCTGGTGGATTTCAAAAAAGGTCTTAGTCAAGTGTTGCACTCCTCAATGTTGACACTAAGCCCCCATACCGAAATCCTGGCTATGCCTTTTACGTCGCACCCTAGGCTATTAGTCCGACTTCCATCAGTATATAATAATAATAATGATATAATAATAATAATAATGCACTTGATAAGGCGCCCTCAGAGAACTCAATATCTTTCTAGATGCTTTATATTTGCTGCAAAGGGAAACGCGATTTAATGGCGAGTAATATCATGCTTGATAAGCAACATGAATAACGTGTTTGTGGGTGACATGCACATGGTCAGCATGCAAATGTGGTTAGTGGCAGCATGCACAGTGTCAGCATAAGTACACGAAAGACGAATCAAAGGGACCAACTAAATGCTGTCCTAAATAGGTGTGTTTTTAAGTTCTTTTTAAATGTGGTCAAGTCAGAGGATGTTCTGACGAAAGTCGGGAGGGAGTTCGAATAAATGGGATCATACGAACGATCATATAAATGGGATCATACGAACTAAATGCACGGTCTCCAAAGGATTTGAGGTTTGTACGATGTATTGGTAAACTGTTGGATTCCGAAAAGCGGCTGGTACGATGCTTGGCCTGGTGGAGGAGTAGATCTGAGAGATAGGCTGGAGCCAAAGAATGAAGTGACCTAAAAGTGAGCAACAAATATCTATCTGTATGCCAAGGACCGCGGTATGATTGAGCAGACACCATGAATTTTCTGGTCAGGTGGTGCATTCGCTATGAGTTCTTTCATTCACCTGGGCTCTTTGAATACTCAATCAAATGGAAACCTGTCGGTCACCGTTGTTGCTTTATGCCGCAGTTACCTCATTTAACAAACTCAAAAAATGATTACGGGAGTTTAGGGAGACTTGGCAAGAAAGTAATGTTTTGAAGATATGCGAGACTCTGCTTTAGCTCGAAAGTCCCGTGACAAGCACTTTTCCTTTATTGATGGAAGCGTAATGAAAGCTTGGAGTACTCAGCTGAGCCCTTTACGTCCGACTGTTTATCTTAATGAAAGTCGTCTAACGACTATTCATGGACCACGTAGATAACTGTGCGCACACAATCGGTTATACTGTTTGCGTTCAGAGAGTACTCTGGTCGCTTGCATCCTTAAACACCGATTCCCAGCTGATATTAACTGCTACAATGCATCCCAAAGTTAAGTGTTGCAATATATCCCTAGAAATTTGCTGGGTAGTCTTAAGCGATTGAATCTTATCAATGCGAGCCTTAATCGTCACTCTATGGGGCGAGTGGGTCTACACACTAACACAAGCCGATATGAAATACGGCAGAAACAACTCGAGCACACTAGGTACAACAGCAGTTTACGATTGATTGGGCCTTGCTCTTTTATATAGCTATCCTAAAAATCTTCCTTTCATGTTGGCAGCATAAATCAGTTTCGAAGTACTTGAGAGTTTGTATTGTAATCTTTCTTTGGTGGGAAATAGCCGTCCAGAATCGGACGAGTAGCTGTTGCCTAACAAAAATTGAGTGCTTAATCAAAAAGCAAAATTGGTAAGTGTAAGAGATTTCAGAAAAGGATTAGAGTTGATTTGATTGGTTTGGTTGCAAAATATTCCATTTAAAATTGATGATTATTAGAGATGCTGTTTGATGTTTGATCCATCTATCAAAGGCTGATTAATTTTTAAACAGGCTTAAAAATTGTTGGTAAATGCTGTGGAACCTGGGAATTTCGGACGCTTGGTGTAAGGCTCCTCTGCCACATCACTTGAGATACTAAAGTCTTAGGAGGAAGCAGAACTTTGAATTGGTGGCTACATTAAAGTCATATAGTCTGTTTAGGCAACCGTATAAGATGGGCCCAACCCGACATGTGTTAGTAATCAAGTGCTGGTAGCTTTGTGGAGATTGGCAGTGATGGTGGAAGAGAGCCTATCAGAATTAGAGCAGTAAGCCGACCTGGTATGAGACCGAGAAACTGTCAGAAAAGTTGGATTTGTCAAAAAGAGCCTAAGCCATAGTGATGAGTGAGGGGCTCAACAGCTGAGGAAATCTAGGTAGCTACTCCAGAGTCCAATGGCAGGACCGAGTGCTTGATGATATGGATTGCCTGCCTACATGTGAATGAATATCAGTTTCTTTCCGATTGGCTAGCCAAGTTTGTATCGTGGCACTCTTTATGGTTTTTTATTCCATTTACTACCGACCTTTGTTATTAACTGTCTTCGTTTTCTTTGCAGTTATTAGCTCTTTTTGATCACTGTCTTTTGGCCTGTAAACTTATTGGCTGAAGTAATCCTTTTGCCGTTACTGCAATGTTTCAGCGTACAATCTAACTCTAAATCATATTACCGATGTGGAGACTCTAAGATGTCTTATCATCATTCTCAGGGCAGCCAAACTGTGAAGCCATTTCTTTACTGCACTCCATTGAGCCTTTTATGCAAGTGGCAGCTAACCATGGGAGATGCTATATCAAATGTATTATTATTACTAGTGTATGTGCACATTTAAACGTTTGAGATGCATTCAGATTGCTTACTGCTGCTGCTTCACATGACCTGGCATGTATGTATTGACATGTATACTCTCAGCCGTATTCATGCAAATTAAAGACCCATACAAATATTGTTTATAGTTGTCTTGTATTTTTTCTAGCTTGCCATTTGAAGCCTGTAAAAGCACCCATCTATCACGGAGTAGTTTATTGACTGTAAATCACTGATTGAAGTAATTATTGCATTTGTTTTGAGCTTATAACAAGTTACAAATAATAAAGTGTTTCAGTATCAACGATTTGCTGCTACTGACCTTAAGTTAAGTTTATTTTTAAACTTCTTGATAGGTCTGTGCCTCTTGCATCAATAATAATAATAATAATAATAATAATAATGCACTAAAGCGCCCTCAGAGAACTTAATCTCTCTCTAGGCGCTTTAAATTTGTTGCAAAGGGGAAATGCAATTGAATGGTGAATAATATCATGCTTGATAAACAAACAAAATGAATAACATGTTTCGTGGTGACATGCAAATGTGGTTAGTGGCAGCATGCACAGTGTCAGCACATATAAGCACATCAAGGACGAATCACACGGACCCACTAAATGCTGTCCTAAATAGGTGCGTTTTTAAGTTCTTTTTAAATGTGGTCAGGTCAGGGGATGTTCAGACGCAGGTCGGGAAGGAGTTCCAGGCTTTGGGGGCATACGAACTAAATGCACGGTATCCAAAGGATTTGAGGTTTGTACGGGGTATTTGTAGACTGTTGGATTCCGAAAAGCGGGTGGTACGATGCTTGGCCTGATGGGGTAGTATATCTGAGAGATAGGCTGGAGCCAAAGAATGAATCAATCACCCTCGTAGTCTTTGGCTCAATAGTTTCAAGACTGTCTATGCCAGGATCGAAAATGGTGCTATGTGTATCGTATTATTAGTTAATTGCTTCAAGAACTAGTATATTCATTTGAGTATGGAATATTTCTTGCTAACTTCCTCTAACATGCCTATCACCGGATGTGTTGCTTCATCTATGGTCATTTAATACTGCTCTCGTGTGCGCCATGTCGATGTTTTTTGCAGGTAAAGATTTGGCCAGGTGGCTTCAAGATTATTTGCATGTCGACGACATCAATGAAACTCAGCAGCTTGGTCTTATGCTGTGCCATCTCGGTTATATTTGCCCAGTGATCAGTGAACGATCTCTTTCTTTCAAAGCAGACGCTTCTCTGTACCGCTTCCAGGTGAGCCAGTTGTGGCTGCTATGACATAATCATGACAATAGCAGTGAATAGTGATGCCTCTCTGTTTACACAGATTTGTCCCTGGATCTTGGCCTAGAAGGAATGTGCCTGCACTTCACGACTGAGGTTGTGGGTTCGAGCTCTGCTGGTGCAGGCAATTTTTTATTGCCCACTGCAAGCAGGAGTGATAGCGGCCACGGCTCTTGTGCCCCCATACATGACTAAAGCTCTTAAACCTGCTACTCTTTACTTAAGGTTAAATGTTGAGAAAAGACTGCGAGTATATGTCCAGAAATCGAATATTTGTTTAGGATATCTTTCTTTCAAAAAACAGCCATGTTAGAAATGGAATCTGAAGTTTTGACGATTTTTCCTTAATGGTGAAATCATTTAAATTGATTATTCAAACCAGGTGTAGCCTATAAGTAAATCGAAAGCAACATCTCTTCACATAAAAATGCATTGATCTCAGTCAGCATCCCATTTCACTTGTGTCCCTACTTTTTAAACCTTGGTACATCGAGTTACATATTTGCAACTTGTTGATGTAAATGCTTGTGACTTTTAAACTGCTTTATTTTCGGTGAATGTGTCTCTTCTTTTTCGTACAGCAGTAACTAATTTCTGATATGTTTATCTTTTGAATGGCACCTTAACAACTATTCTTATCTTCTCAGTATTTTCTCAAAATTTATCTTTAACAAAAATATTCCCTTGTCATAGACTAGGGGTTATGGGCTTTCTCTTCACGACCTAGTTTGTTGGTTCAAGTCCTTAAGTCGGTGATCATGTATTGCCTATTATTGTTTTGCTATAGTTCAAATGCATTTTCGGTTGCTGCTGCCTCTGCCAGGATTTAAGAATTGGAAATCGCGTGCAGGAAGCCCAATAGTAGCAAGAGAAGGGCAAGGGGTGCATGTTCAGTATTTCCGCATTGTCTTGAGTCGTTCAGTTCGCTCTCCCTTGCTAGTGCGAATCAGTGTAACTTCTTGGCATTCAGGCCTACGATAACCGTGGCGGCCACTCTTAAAGTGTGCTTATGGATTGCTCCTTCAATGTGCAATAAACCCCTAACGATATGGGATATAGTCTGACGATGCTTTGACCGAGACCTGGCTGAAATCTACTAACTGCTCGATCATAACCGATGCCGTCTCGACAGACTTTTCTTTCTTTCTTACCCCGAGATCTATCAAAACTGGTGAATGAGTTGCCATTGTCACTTGTTTCTCCCCAAGTTTCATACCGTTTGCAGTTCCTTCGAAGCAGCCTTTCGAACCACTTGTTTTTAGTCTCTAATAGGAAATTGCCAATCGTGGTAGTAATATATCGCCCCTCATTGAGAAATCGTCCCTTCCTAGTCTATCTGCTCAGTGCTCCGTCCGACTTGTCCTCACTGATGGAATGCCACAACACGACAATTAAACACACCGGGTATCCTCACTCGGATGAAGTTATGTTTACTGAAGACATTAAATTAGCTCAGGCTACTCAGCACTAGCTTCAGAAAACATATACAAGGTCAGGATTGACTGTCCATTGACTGACATACAAGTACTACCATAGATGATATCAATCTATCCTAGCTATGACCAAGTCTAGCTTCTCCAAAAATTCTTTGTCGAATCACAAACGCACAATCCAAAACTGATGTCGACCATCAACCATCTCCTTAATTGCTCCCAGGCCTGCACCTTAGCTAGTGAACCTTGTGGCGACCTAGCAGATTCTTTCTTTAGCTTCTTTGTCAGCAAGAAGATACGATCAGAGAGGCCCGCCCTAAGGTAACATGCCCAATCGACTTCTCTCCTTTAGTTATCTGCAGTTTCTCAATGTCCACCTCCAAGCCTGCCATAGCTGACCTCATCTCGGAAGTTCATCTATTCTAAGAAGACGACCAGCGGTCGAGACTCTATACCAACGAGATGCATCGATTTGCAGTTGCCCTACATGACTAACATTATAAGTCTTTAACCTCAGGTCGTGTCCCTAGACCTTGAAGAAAGCTGTTATTTGAACTGCTCATCGATCAGACAACACTAGGCTAGGAGAGCTTCTGAAATTTCCTCTAAGCCTTGTTACTGCTGCTCCAATCAAATACTGCAACGACCAGTGGCAGATCAACGAAAATCTTATTCAAAACTTCTAACTTAGATAGTGATTGCTTGTCGGGTTTGAGAGCTAATTACACAGAGTTAGCATTGCAGCTGGTGTATAGCAACAACCTTCGCAGGAATGCATATTTAAGTAGAATCTCCCTGCTTGTTTTGCTGGATCTTACGGAGGCGTTTTATTCTTTTGATCACAAAGGCCTTCTCGAGGGCCTCGCCTGGGCATCCCTGGCTATGCACTGCAATGGTTTAAGCTCCTATCTCAGTGGGAGACTTCAGAGTGTTGGTGTCAATGAACAATGGGTCATTCGAGGAGCCAATAAAGTATGGGGAACCCCAAGGCAGTAGTAAGCCTGGACATATCAGAAGGAGAGCAGTAGATCTATATAGATAGATAGGAGATATGGGGTCCAGAGGGCGAGAAGTCTTCTTAGACCACGAGATGAGCATCAAGATGAGGCCAGCAGTGGCAGACTTGAACGTGGATATTGAAATAGATCGAGGAACAGAGGTGAGGAGTCAAGTGAGGATGTTACCTCGGTGGATGGACTGAAGTGTTGTTCCTTTGTTTGATTGTATTGTGTGCTGAAATATTGTATGCTGCAATGATACATATGATTTCATTTGATTGCTACAGGATAGCAGTCCTAGCATTTCGTTCAATTTTATTTTTGTTACAGAGAAAAGAATTATGGCCCAACAGGAAGTGGGAGACCCAGGGAAAAGACTATGGTAAGTTGGCCACGGCCTACAGATAACAGAGTCTTCGAGATGCAGCTAGTTATTGGCGTACAGATTTTAAGAGCACTTGAACATGTGGGGAAGTCTGCCAACATGCATTCACATTGTGTAATGTGCTTCATTTCTGTTTTTTATATGCATGCATAGTTTTATGCAAATGACGTTCAACTCGGTCTCAATATATTGGGCACTTGTACTGCAGTGCAAAGTTCTAGAGTCTAGCATTTTGCAGAACCATTCATGTATGTCATCTAATTGCTTAAAATTAAATAATCGACAGCATATTGTGCTATTGATAGGCAGACCGATACTGTCTGCTAAGATGCACGACGTCCGCATATGGTTATTAAATTTCCTAATGACCCAATTGGAATTCACTTGAAGCCCTGGCTTCATTGTTTACTTACAGCTCATTTTCAAACACTTTATTTGAAATGGAGCCTTCTCCCTTGTAACTTTGGGATATTGATGCTGGCATGTGCTATCTAGAGCTTCTAGTTGCTTTGAAATGAGATCACTCAGGTTCACTTTTTGGTAGACTCCCAAGAAATTTTTGAGGCCACTGTAGACCTCGCGAAGTAGGCGAACTAAGGCATGCACAATCATAGCAAATGCGAGTCGGTCACTCTGCTGCTGAATGGCGTTCACTTGCTTCTCGTCAAGCAGCCAATATAGCTGTAGGTGCTTCTTTCAGGGCAGTTTATTGCTGTTGTAGGGATCAAGCTAGAATGTTAGGCTCTATCCTGTCCAACTTGCCCCTTTTAAGCTACAAGCTTCTGAGTCTATAATGTCCTCAAAGTCAAATAGACTAGTTCTGGTTTTGCCATCTCATGACGGTGGGAGATATGGCTTTAGTTTGACAGCTGCTTTACTTAGAATTAATTCTTTGCCCATGTACGTATGGCAGATAAGCTCCTACCAGCCTTTAACAATAAGGTTAATCGGTCCTGTCCATATGGAGTCTAGTACTTGGGCCTCTCATGGCAGCTGTAGAGGGCATGTCGAAAAGCAAATTGCTTAATCTAAAACGAAAAAAAAGTATAAATATCAAAGCAATGTAAGCAGAAGCAAAACAGCAAGCTGCCTATAATAAGTGCCACACTATCATAATCATTCTTTTTGCCATTTTAGCCCTTAGCTGGCCCCTTGGATACAAGGTGTTTACAAGTCTATTTCTGATTACACTGTAGATGGATGACTCGGAGTATGTAGTTTGTGGCCCTGTCTTCAGTTGGTAGAAAATGTCGGGGTCATTATTACTATTGTTTTGACCATTTCTGATTAGTCAGTAACATGAATACAATAAAGCTGTTACTTCCTCTCTGTTTGTGAACACTACTAGAAGTATGTTAAGGCATGCCAAGGTTTTAAGAAAAAGTGAATAAGTTATGTTCATGCTGTGCTTAAAAAGAAAACCTTAAAGGCCATCACCACCACTTGAAGTTAGCAATACAGGATCGGCCATTGAGGATTCGAAACCACGAGCTAGCACGAGCACGGTTGTGTAGAGTGAGCACCTTAACTACTTGGCTGTCACGGCTTACAAAGAACATTGCTATTTTTAATTAAACATTTATTTCTATTTTTGCATTAGGGCTCGGTAATTTTAAAATGTATCTGGTGCATTCCTAACGGACTTCCAAATAATCACGCACTTCATGGATATGTACATCCACGCATTTCAGTCGATCCCACAAAGATACTCTTGGGACTGGGCCTCTAATGGTACACAAGTCCTAATTAGGTTTCAGCTGTCATATAAAGGTGGTCTGGTGAGTTTAATTGACAGGTGGAGTTGACTGTGGAGGGTTATTCTTGGTCTGGCTTGTCCAGCTTGTACTACTCGAAGTCCTCCGCAGCCAGTGGAAAGTGTTAATTTCTGTGTCGTTTTGCTGTCTCAAAAGACTTAGTACTTCACATGGATTTAGTTGCACACTCGTTTGCTCTTAGCTCACTTTAAGGTCACTTAGCTTCATCTTAATTAAGTGAAGGTCAGCTGATTCAACCGCCCAGTTTATGTAGCAGCAGAAGAGCCTTTAGCGGCTATAACCCCTGCTTGCAGTAGGCATTATTGAATATCCTGCTGCATAGATTGAGCCGAGGCTATGACCCAGAAGTAATCTTGGGCATATGGCATACTTGCTTACGGAATAGCAGACCATCATATTTATGTGCTTGTCTGTGTCTGGCACGACTAGAGCTCTTGGTTGCTATTGATATGATGGGCATACACTTGCTACTTCAACATTAATTATCCACAAATGTGAGAGACTACTGAATCTTGCCGAGAGAAAGAGCCGAGTAGAAGAGAGAGAGAGAGAGAGAGAGAGAGAGAGAGAGAGAGAGAGAGAGAGCCAACTTTCAAAATGTGGAGATGTGGAGGGACTGCTGTCGCTGCATGTGAGCTGACGACCAGACCTATACAATCCACTGAATAACTGAGCTGCTAACTCATAGCCACTCAAATACCACCACTTGAAAAATTTATTAACACGATTTTCAAGAATTATTGAACTGGCAAAGCTATTCATGCATAAGTACTGATAACAGTGTCCTGTGAGCTTATATCAAGCCGGCAATGTTCTTTAATTAAGATTAATTTTTGGGCCCATCCGCTGTACGAAATCCATGCTAACTTCTTGCTAACGAAATAATTATAATAATACATTTGAAATAGCACCCTCAGAGAACTCAATCTCTGTATAAGAACTTTGCATTTGCTGCAAAGGAAGCACGATCGAATTGTTAGTGGTAGCATGCTCAATAACAACAAGGATAACGTGGTTAGGGTTGACATGCACACGGTCAGCATGCAAGTATGGTTAATGGCAGCATGCACAGTGTCAGCACGCATAAGCACATAAAGGACAAATCACAGGACCCACTAAATGCTGTGATAAATAAATGCATTTTTAGTTTCTTTTTAAATGTCGTCAAGTCAGGGGGTATCGTGATGCTAGTGGGAAGTGAATTGCAGGCTTTGGGAGCATAATCAGGCATAGCTAACTAGATGCACAACTAGCCGATGCGAAATAAGAGGATACGAAAGTAACCTACCCTAAATAAAATTATTGCATGCTTATAAAATGTATATGCCTTTCTCAGTCTCTCCGGTCTGCAATGTCTGTTGGTTGTACTTGAAAATAGTCTGTCTCCGAAAAGTGTGGGCTCCTCCCCCAACCGGTATTTTGGGAGGCCAATCCAGCCCGTGGTAAATTGGTCTCTTGCGGCTCCTGACGCAGACAGGTCAGTGGCGGACGTTTGCTAGCATACTCTTGCATCTCTTGAGGCCCCGCTGGCCGGAAGCATCGGTTGTCACCGTGACTGTGAGAGGGGAGGGAATGAAGGTCTCTTAGTGGCCAGGGTGGGTAGGCAGAGGCCCCAAGCTGGCGATAGATGGCCTAATGTGTCCCTCTGTGTATCCGTGAGTGTGTATCCCCACTTAAATTTGGTGTCGGCTGCTGCTACTCCTGTTCATCTAGAGTAATTGTTTCGACCAGGCTGCTGGCCTGACCGAGATGAGGAGTACTGCTGTTAATTGGGTCGAAACTCGGCTTGTAGCCTTGGTGTGAAGCTGATTACTGGGCGACCAGCAGTAGCCTCAGGCAAGGGGCTAGTTGAATGCCATTTCTTTCTTGCAGCCATCTATCTCAAGAAGAAAATGGAAAGGAGCGCAGCTGGCAGTGGAAGTGGCTTGGAGCCGTATGAGCAAAGTGCGCTCAACAAGCTGCAAACCATGTTGCCTACTGAAGACTGGAAACGCATATGTGGTGCTGCTAAACAGCAAGTCGAGTAAGAGCATCAGGTTATCATGGTGTTGACCTATGTTTTTTCATTCATTACTCTTTCCCCTCCAGATTACCGATTAAGATAGTGAAAGATTGTAAACACTTCTGTTTATAGTAACCAGCTGATGAGAGGTCCTACGGGATATCATCTGTACATGGACGATTGGCTTGATGCAACCTGGTTGCACTTGGAGGGGGACCCGAAGGGGTTGTTCCAAGTCCCCGTGGGCTATTAAATTTTTGCTGCTATACCTGCGATAGTGTTTTCTGCCGATGTACTTCATTCGTCTAATTACTAAATAAGGAAGGGATTTGATTATCATAAGGTACAGTGAAAAGTAAATTCTTAGCATTAGTGCCCAACCTCTTTTAACTAAGCCTGTGCTACTGTTTATGTTTAGTACTTCAGCTTCCATTCAAACCGGTGTTAAAGTAAGGGCTCACATACAGGCACTTTATATTGGTGCGTGCATTTAGTGCTTACCTGAAAAAGCCACTCTGGGAATCACGATATAACTTCAGATATTTCTGTCTTTTATGAATTTCTGGCTGACAAAATGCCAGCAGACCATATGATTAGCAACCTATAAACATTGGTAGAGAAGGGTGTGGCAGTACCTCGGTTTACTTACCAGATTCGAAATCAAGCTTGCTCGGCCTAGCAATATCTGAAGCAATTTTGGCTACCGTCAGGCTGCATTTTTGAAGGATATTTTGTTCAAATAGATCAAAACAGAGTGCATTTAGAAGATGTAGAGAGATTAAAGCTCAAAATCAGCTCTGCCAGCATATCTCCAGTAGAATCTGCACAAAATCTAGGTGTCCTATTCCGAAGTGATCTTGCACCAGACGACTACATCAGCTCCAGTGCCAAGTCCACTTACTTTCAGCTAAGTAATATTGCAAACATTCGGGCCTGCTTAGACAGGGATACCACATCCAAGTTTGCACATGCATTTGTGACATTCCATCTTGACTTTTGCAATTCCCTGCTTGCAGGTCTGCCAGCCTGTGCAATCGGTTGCTTACAGATGGTGCAAAACTCAGCAGCCAGGCTTGTCTGTGTTGAGTATCGCAGCTGCCACAGAACACCTCTTCTCACCGACCTGCCCCGGCTTCCAATCAAGCATTACATTGACTTCAAAAGGTTTTGTCAGTTACTTTTAGGTCCCTTTATTCTCTTGCTGCAGCTTGCCCATCAGTTTTACTCCCTAACCAGGCTAAACAGTGTACCAGCCACTCTTCTGACTCAAATCGTTTAGCTACACCTTAGACGAATTTGAAATCCTTAGGAGATTATGCCTTTAGTTTGTTTGAACTCACTCTCGACTGACGCCTCGACATCCCCTGACTTGACAACATTAAAAAAAAATGCTAAAAGCGCACTTGTTTCGCACAGCTTTTACTAGGACCTTGTGACTCTGTGTTTTGTTTCTGTTGTCTTTCTATTTCTATTGTCTGTGTTCTGTTGGTTATCCTGGGAATCCAGTAATAATAATTATAATAATAATGCACTTGATAAAGCACCTCCAAAAATCTCAATCTCTTCCTAGGCGCATTACATTTGCTGCAAAGGTTTAGGGTATCACTGGGTTTGGCCTTAGGCCCGCCTCTTTTTAAAATATTACTCTTCAGGGCCCATTAGCATTTATGCAGTGCAGCAATATAGTCGTCTGATGGCTCACTTATTATCCTGCTGATAAATAAAGCTTTTCCACTGCAGTCGTCGGTGCACGGTATGCCAGTGTTTTGCAGCACGTTGGTGCAAACGTTCTGATCCATAGTGTCAGGAATTGGACTCGGTGCTCCAATACCTACACCCGGAAAGAGCATCAAGCTGTTATCCCATCACTGGCGTACTTCATAGTGTGCTTCAGGCAGTCATTTCAACATTCCTCACCCTTTTTCGGCTTACCCAAGCCCAACGGTTATTATTACGGAAAGGTGAAATTTACTTTCGTCTGTCCTGTAAACTGAGCACCAACCTTCAGGGTTCCAGTGGGTGTTCCTTATGGTCCATAGCTGCCATTCAGTTGTATGTCACTTACTCAGTCAGGATGCTTTATTGGCCACTCATCATGAGATTTCCCAATCTGCAGGTTGATGCCACACAGTTTGTTAGCTAATTATGATCCCCATTGCAGCTTCCCGTGATTAAGCTAGTTTGGCCGAGCTGGCCTTTTAATTTTCTAGTGCAGCCACGTCCTTACACCTCGATGTCTTATTATGGTGGTCTAGGCAATGGGGGTTTCACCTGACCCAACGTTCCTGCATTCAAAGTACACGAGAGGCATTTCTATTGCTCCAGCCCTGTTTTGAAGGTGAAGCTGAATGTCTTTATCAAAGTCGCTGTGATCCCATGCCTTTGTATGTTTCAGACATGCAGGTTTGCTCCCGATTGACCCGAAAGGGAATAAAACAGGCCGGAAGGATGTGAGATCTCGTACACTGCCTTCCACTGAAAAAAGCAAATATTTACTTGGCTTTATTCTGAAAAGCACATGATTTAGAAAATGTGGATTTGTGCCCTGAAATTGGTCGCTTGGTTCATTTCTGTACGTATGCTTAATCGAAATCGCACCTGCAGGTCGATACTCCTGTATATGTCTCCACACGATGAGATCCATAGTAGAGCGACTATTTCTTTTGCAATTGAGTCACTTCTGAGCCGGTAAGCTGCTTGTAGATCCAGCAGAATTTAAGTAAATAGGGCCTATGCTGGGGTGTGTGTAAATACTTATAGCCCAAGTGTATACTCTCCCTTTCATCGATGTCCGCGTCAAACACAATATTAGCTTTAATGTATGTGCCGAGGATGATCAGCTCTACTTTTCCTTGGATTCTACTCAGCCTGGCTCCATATTAAGCTCACTTAATTCTCTTCCACTCGGCATTGGCGATATTCGGTACTTGGATGGCTACCAACTTGTGGAAGCTTAAAGAAGATAGGGCCAAGCTAATAGTATTGATCCAGCTTAGTGTCACCCTCAAAGTGGAAGACCTCACCCTCAAGATTTGTTTATCTAGCATCAATGCAGTGACGTCTGCCCGTAATCTGTGCCTGCTATTCCAAAGCATGTATTTGGATGAGCACATTGCCTCCACTATCATGTCGGCCTACTTTCAGCTAAGGAACATTGACCGAAATTAAGGCCTGACAGGAGTAACGCAAGAGTAGGACAGCAAAACTAGTTCATTAATTTGGGATGTTACATCTAGTTTACTGCAATTCCTTCTATTCAGCAATCTTAGTCTGTGCTCTTAATCGGCTATAGCTTGTACAAAACAAGCAGCTCCTCTGACCTGTCGTCAAGGGTATAGCTGCCACAACACACCTCTTTTGTCTGAGCTTTACTAGCTCACACCAATCAAGTATAGAATCGAATACAAGCTCATCTCGGTGGCATACAGATGGCTTTGCTTGCAAACACCAGCCTCCATATCTCACCTCCTTGCTCCTCTAGTGGGCTCCTGCACCGCCCACTCATGGGCTTCCAGTTGTCTTGTAGTTCCTTGTACTAAACTGAAGTGTTTTTGTGATTTGGCCACCAGTTTGTTTGCACCGAAAGTCTGGAGCTTGCTTCCGGCTCCTGTCATCACCTGTATTGACTTTGCATAAGTCTCAGCTAAATATGCTTCTGTTCCGCTCAGCTTTCCTTACGGCCCAGTAACTAGTCTTTCTTCCTGTGCATTGCATGGGTTCCCGTGCATGATTTAGTGCACATGCACACTAACCAGGGGTCCTACTCACCGGTGGCCCTGAATGCATTCTTGTGTGCTTTGGCACGCTGGTCGAACCACGATACCTTGCATGACATTAACCCTTGCTCATAGCTTCTATTGCTTCGAGCTGTTAAAGCGTTGAGATAAATATGTGGTTCTCTTAGGGTGATACATAACTGCTTATAATTATTGATATTATTCAGTCTAGGCAGAGTTGCACAGTAATTTGATTCCAGGGGGAGCCACGATTATGGTTATAATCGTCAATTTTTTTTTACCTAAGATTATTAAATCAGGCCAGCAACAGGTAGCTAGGATTTGGTTTTTAGGAAGGGCAGGGCTGAGGCTAACTAGGGGCTGGGACGGATGTGCTGGTTTGCAGGATGTGCTGGTTTGCACGCAGTATGTGCGCGTGCATGTCTGTGTGCGTATGTGTGTCGGTATGCTTGTGTGTCTGTGTGCGTGTGCATGTGTGTCTGTGTGCATGTTTGCATTTGTGTGTGTGCGTGTATTCGTTCGTAAGTATGGCGAAGGGCCACCTGACCTTGCCACACTGTGACCTGCTCGAAGGGGTCACGTGGGCAGCATAGCCGATAGACATGCCCACCAGCGTACAGTAAGGTCTAGGTTTAAACTCACCGAGGCTTGATCCTGCCACACAATTCTCTGTGCTTATGCTAGCTGTCGTCACGAGTAACGTGGGTAATGTGTGGTGTTTTTTATCACATCTTTTGTGAGCCACGTGCCCATTTTGTCGTGAGGAAGCTGCTATATGCTGTTTTTTCTCAGCTGCTTCACTTAATGTAACGTGTGTGCCATGTCATGCTACCGGCTCGCTTCAGCTACGCTGAACTGTAGTTTTTACCACGAAGCTCTTGTTAGGGGTGCTTAGCTTTGCTGCCATGCCACCGGTTGAGCTATCGCCCCAAAGCGTGGCTAGCAAGTCTAAGCAGGTTAGCCGAGCAGATAGCAGAGCACGACAGCAAGCAAGGTCGTCCATACCTTAGGAACAAGTGTGTTTTGTTGAAGTCTTGATGTATATTACCTAGTACAAGTGCCACACCTGTACAGTTAATGCTTGCAGATAACTGACCAAGAATCGAAATACCAATATTTTAAACGACCCCAGAGTGTTTGTTGTTCATGCAATCCTTAATCGTCCTAATTCAGGATCTGTGCATCTCAGCATCTAGAATCTAGGTCAGATTAATAAAGACCTGCGGTTCAATAGGAAATAAGCCATTTGCACTTACTGACCTTTGGCATAGGAAATAAGCCATTTGCTCTAACTGACCTTTGGCATGCACTACTTCAGTCATTTTTCTAGCTGGCTGTGCTGTTGTATTGTAGCGTGCTTGCATCCAAGTCAAAAGCTGATCGAGAAACTGACGAACTGCAGGAGAAAACTTTCTGGCGTCTACACCGACCCCCGGTGAATTCCTTACCTGCAGTGATGCTCTGCACTTCACAGCTTCAGTTGCTGGCCCATTCTACTTCTGCTTCTGCTGGACTAGTTACGAGGCCTGAGACCCCATTGTGGACTGAAGTCCTGTCTTTTTTGCATGTAGACCGGTCCATTTATTTCCTACTCGTGTGCCTTTGCTCGTCGGCTCGGCCGTGTGATGTCCATCTAGTTGCGCCGCTTAACTTCAACTGCTGCCTTTCGTTCTTTGCAGCCTGGTTTGAGTACACCTTTAGAAGACTATTCAGGCAAGCGCATGCATCACTACGAGTCGCTTCGGCAGAAGAGAAAGACGGACATGCTTTCTAAAAAAGTGTGTGGCATTGCTGCCGTATTATCAGCCCGATGGCATGCTTGTGCTTGTCTTGCTTTAGTTTGGGTGCGATCGGCTGTGTGCTGCAGATCATGCAGCAATCTCTTGCATGCAACCGCGCCTCGGAAGCACGCGACTCGGCATCCTGGGTCCCTGGTCGCTGTGTCATGTAAGATGTAAGATTCCTAAGATTTTATAATAGTTCGAAGTATCTTGCGGTTCACTTTAACTCTCAAAGCGCGGAGATTGCTCTAAATTGAAACAAAGATACTACCAAAATTGCAACAGAATTGGCATGCATCCCTCTCGCCTGCCAGTGCACCACAAAATGCATCGACTTTAAGGTACTCTCATTCATTCACTTTTCACTCGAGTAGTATCCAGTAATGCACTCGAGTATTTACTCGAGCCCTGTGGCATATGTGAAGCACCTGAATAGAGATTAAGTTCTCTTAGGACCTTATGCAAATAAATTATATATATTCTCTTGCTCAGGTTTGCCTATCTGAATTCCTTACTCCTCTGCCCTCCCTTACTCCACCCGTTCTGTATATACAAGTCGTTTAGCTATACCTCTGACCAACCTCAAATCCTTTGGATGAGGTGCCGCCAGTTTCAATGCCGAGAAATCTCTGCCGACTGACATCAAGCCATCTGCTGACGTAGTGACATTTAAAGGGAAACTAAACGAGTGCCTGTAGGTTGGAGCACATGCTTAGTTCACCTTAATAGTCCTTTGCCTGCGTGTGCATGCTAAATTGGGTATGTTGTCGTTTTTCCGGCAGTCCAGCTTCGTTTATTAAGTAACTAGCTTGTGTCTGTGAAAAATTACAGAACACCGACTTTGCTTCAGAGGGCGAGTCCAAGTGTCTGCCGGCCTAGTGCGTGAGCATGCTGCCACACTCGCTCTGGCAGCTTTCCAATATGCCTACTCACCTGGTCGAAGTCGTCACTTAGGGCGACAGCAACGGCGGAATGCACGCTGCTGGAATCCCATGGAAACCTTTTGAGCAATGCCACATATGTCTCCCTCTTTCCCCCTTTTCTGACTTTCACCATTACTATACTGAAATGGAATTACCATAAATACATCACAAATGACTGGATGTAAATGTGACATCAGGGGCAGGAAACTGACTAAAAAATCTAGCTTATTGTAGGGTTAGATGCACATGCCCTGCCATTGACTGTGTGATATTAATTGGTCTATATTTCCCCCTTTAAATGTCGATGTGAAATACCTAGAATGAGACCTAGTTTTCTCAAGTTGCAATCAAAACGCATCACTATGTATTATGATTACTATTAATCCTAATACAGGCTGGCACGGCAGGCTATGATAAATCAAGTAGGCTGCTGTGAAGCGTAGAGCAGGTGTGCTAGTCTGGCTGTTGTGTTTTCTGTTTCAGATTGCCATCTATAAGCAGTCACTGTCTCAAGCAGCGATGCCTGTGTCTAAAGGTATTCAAGTGTAAGTCTATGCATTATGCAATCGTGGATTGCCAAGGTAGAGCCATTTGATAATGCGGGTTCTCTGTGCATTGGTTCTGCGAGTTTTCCAAAGTATATAGCATGTTTCCAGAGCCTCCATTCCGAATTAGTCAGCTCTTTAAGGGCCCTAGTTATTGATGGGTGCATGGCCGAGAAAACACAGCTGCTTACTGTTATATGTTGCAACTGCTGCTATGCTAGCACTGTTGCTGAACTAGAAAACAATAGCTTATGGACAAGTTTAGTAATGCTCACTTCAGGCATCTTGTGCCAAGAGCTGATAACTCTACTAGTAATGTTTGCTGAGTCATAAACCCTTTCGGGGGGAGGGGTGCAGGGTGAGAACCTGGGCCAGGAGTGTTGTCATCTTGCAACAACTCGCACTTGCTTAGACAGACTTAACCAGAATCGCCTTTAGTTCGGCGTGCGCATGCCTACACTCGTAGAATTTACAAAGGCATTCAGGTTCCATACAATGGCCTTAGTAGAAAGCTGTGTCATACTGTTTCTTGTATGCCAACTCAGGATTCGACTTCGACACTTTTCAGCAGCAACTCTTTTGATTGTTGCACAGGCTGGTTAATCACAGTACCCAATTCCAAGCTGTCGATCCCCTGCTCGACCTTAGCAGTCGTTCTAATCACTGGTTCATCGAAGATGAAGACTTCTGGGAATTACAGAGCCTCGAGTAAGTCTCTAGTTTTTGGACTCCTTCTGTCTTTACTAGTTTTGTTGCTGTGGTCACAGGCTTAGAGTTTTTTAGTACTCTAGTCGTTGCTGGCTATTACTGTGCATCCGTCCTCTAGCGATCGCTGTTGATTGCCGAGTGCCCTTTGGGGCATCGTCCAGTGCTTGTGCTGGGAAGTAGGCAGTGCATGTTTTCTTGTTTTTTTTTATATCTTTGGCAAGCTAGTTGCATCGGGGCAGCAGCAGCAGCATTTGCTTGTGTAGCTCCCTTGCAACGCTGGATGCAGCTATTTTGAGGTGCACTCGGTAGGCGCACGTATTGCAGTGGTTCAGTTTCAATGTAGGCCATGCAAGTCCCTAGTTGCTTTCAAGCTGAAGTCCTAGTCCTTGCTGAAAATCCAGTGCCCTTTTGGTTTAGCAAGGATCTTTCAAATGCAGTAGCAAGTATTCAGTATGCAAGGATCTTTCAAGACAAGATCTTCGTGTGACTCTTGTGGCTGTGCCGAGCTTTTTCCGTGTGCTGAGTGTGCTTTGATATATGTCACTCGTTATAGTAAAAAAAGATTAAAACAAATATTCATTTGTATAGCGCCCCAAGATAACTTAAGCTCTTGTGTCGAAGGGCTCTTGGACGTTAAAGGCAAGCACCTTACCCCTGGGCCATCAGATCAGTGTAGCGATGCTTTAATCAAAAGTCCAAAGCTTTATACGGCGACTGCGCACCCTTGAGACTCTGGTGAAGTAAGTGCATAGGTCCCCTAATAGCCGTGCTTAGAGAGATTTTTGGGTCCGCCTTGAATAAAGTGCTGTGGTGCCAAGACCATGGTGTCTGCACAACGTAACAACTTCCTAGCGTTTCCGCTTTGGAAATTTTCTATGTGCACATGATCCATAGCTAGCCGTTGTGTAAGTATCCTCAAATACCTAAGAGGAGCAAATGGTGGCTGCTCTTGGAAGTGGTCTCCTGCATAGGCGTGTCAAAAGTCCGGTGGTCTTCAGAGATGGCACCCCGTTGGCTTCAAGAGGCGATACCCCAAGTCGAAGTGTGGGAGCACGTGTACAGGTAGAGTACGTGTGCAAGCACAGCCGAAGTCGAGCCGAAGCTCCAGGAGACTTCTACTACTTCTTCTACGGCTCCTGTACCGATGGTGTACATGCCATGTCCATATGGTGCTCTTCCACACCGTCATTGTATGACCTACTGCACACACACTGTCACCTCAGTTATTGGAGCATTGATTGTGGGGAGGTGAAGCCATTGCAGTCGTCGTTGATGCGCTCAGCTGCTCCAGATCCCAGTCTCATTCTATTGCTGATGTCCACAGTGCCGTCCTTATTTATCATTGCGAGCGTTGCCATTGCAATTTACGTCCACCCGTTTTTCTCACAATAGACGTCAGCCCTCTGACGTTTGATCTGAGAAGACATGTAAAGAAGGCCTACCAGTCCAGGGCCAAGCTAGCGAGACGCAGGCCTGCTTAGCGGAAGCGCCCTCTGTCGCCCGTATTATGCACGTGACATAATTGTTATCTCCCCCAGAAATCAGAGGCTGCAGGCGTGGGCTCAGAAAGAGGTGTGCTTTTTATTGCTCGCAGTTTCACTGTCGTCCTTCGGGTGCTACGTAAATTTAAGATAAGTGTATCTAGTCTTAAGCTCCTCCTTACTGCCATATTTGTGGTCTAGTACCTCCGGCGCCTGCCCTTTGGCGTCGTCTGCTACTTTTTTCTCCTTTCGCTGCGCTCACGTAGAGAGCAAGTGGAGCCGTAAGTACGATCAGCAGTGGACGCGGGTTCATTTACTTACCCAGTTGACCAGTGCCGAGAGGGCGACGCATGCTAAAACCGTGATACATTTTGGTACCGAGTGTTTGCCAGCTTTGATATTTTCTCATGCCTGGGGAGCCGTTGGGTTTAGGGTCTTGCCAGGATTCTTCTTTTATTGTTGTCGCCAGCTTTTGTGAGGAGCAAGCGACGCTGCTAATTTTTGCCGTCGTTGCCGCACCAGCGTCGGTGGCAGCAGCAACACGGCTCGCGGGTGCAGGTCCTGTTGCTTCTGGTTTGGGGGGTTCTTGGTTGCACGTCTGCTACCGTCTGTCGGCTTGGGGCGGTTTGGTTCCTGCTTAGCGCTGCACTGCTGCTTAGCTTGATGGCAGAGCAGCCGTTGCTGAGAGCGCCCATGGGCAGTGCTTGCCTGCTCTTTGCATGGCGATCGCACGTGCGCGGTGCCAGCCGTCGGCCTGCTTCCGGGCAGCGAGTGCAGCATGCGTGTACCTGCAGGGCCAGTGGACTGCTGCCGGTGCCGGTTTGCACAGCCTCCTTCTCGGATGCCGCCGCCGCAGCTGCAGTGCATGCTGCTGCTGCTGCTGTCGCCGCCGTCGCCCCTGTCTTTCTTCTTGCCTGCATGCTCGTCATCGTCATCGGTATGTCAAACCTCGTGGAGCTGGTGCCCAGCTGCAGCTCGCTCGCTCTTCCGTCTGCCGCGTCCCACTGCCAGCCGCTGCTAGCGACTCTCACTGCCCCTTCCCGTCGTGCCCTCCTCGGCTTGCTGCCGAAGCTGCTGCAGCAGCAGCCGCGGCTTCTTTCTTGTTGAGGCTGCTCGCGGCCCTTTTACCGGCCGCCGGATTTCTTGGTCGATATTCGATTTGAGTTCGGACCGCTTCGTTGGCCGTTTTCCGCAGGGACGACCAACTGTCGACCGAGCAGGTTCAGAGGTGGGCGTTTGACCTGCGCGAGTTGCTTCGCGACCACGTGGGTCGGCACTACTTTGCCTCCTTTCTCAAGCAGCAGTATAGCATCGAGAACTTGCGCTTCTGGGAGGCCTGCGAAGAGCTGAAGCGATGTCCCAAGTCGCAGCTGGAGCGTAAGGTTACTGCGATTACCAAGTATGTGCGAGCGAGCCCCCATCGTGCTCATGCTCATCCATTCCTGCTTATTCTTTGCCAATTTGCTATTTTGTCCCGTTGACCATGACCAGTGCCGACCAGTGAGTCCATTGTGTGCACCTCGCTTAATTAGGAACTTGGGATTTTTGCAGCACTTACCTCTGCGAGGATGCACCGTTCGAAGTTAATTTAAACACCTCTGTCCTCCAAAGGATTTCGACTGAACTCGGCACGTCGGTGAATCGGTATGCAGCTGGTCTTGTGACCTGTGATGACTTTAGCAGAGTAGGGCACGACTTTCAATTATTGCAGGCTATCTGGGAGGGACAGTATGTCGTCGGTTTGAGCACCGACTCGTGGTACTGCTCATTTGTTGCTCACAGCTCGAGGGCTATGCACTACGTACGAGCTGTAGACTTTAAACGACTTGTTACTGAAAGTGGCTGTGCATGCTCCACATTAGAGAGTCTAGCCTGTCTTATTCTGCTTGTCTCTACAGATCAGTTTGCAGTATTCTGCTAGCATTTTGGGTCGTTTGTGCGTGACGATGCAGACTCGTCTCAGGCAACCGTGAGGCGTAGACAGTGCTTCTGTGTACTGTTTCTGCTTAGCAGCGGCTTGTCGGCTCTCGTAAGCCTGCCGTGGCACGAGCCGCTGTCGTTAATGCTTTTAGGTTTGCATTGGAGGAGGCACAGCATCACATATATCAGCTCATGAAAGATGATTGCTATCCACGATTCCTACGCTCAGAATTTTACCTCGGCGCTGTGAACGATACCTCACCAAACGTCAGCCGTCGCTCTCGGCCTTCACCGGCACCCGAACGAAAGAGGTATGCTGCAAGCCTGCTCTGCTACTGGTCGAGCCCCTACCACAATCCATTCTTGCTCCCTCTGCCCAGTAGTTAATTAGCTGAACGCTTACTCTCCCTCTTGCAGATGTGATTGCCAAGCACAATCTAGGCTTTCACTTCTATGCGGATGACACTCAGTTGTACCTTTGCTTTGATCCCTCCCAGCCTTCGAGCACCTCAAATTCTCTCAACTCACTTGCTGCATTTATTGATGACATTCACACATAGATGGCAGCAAATTTTCTAAAACTAAACGATGATAAAACTAACTTACTAGTTATGGGCAAACCCAGTGTGATTCAAAAATTGGAAAGGCTGATGCTCAAAATTGGCTCTGCCAGCATATCTCCTGTTGAATCAGCTCGAAATCTGTGTGTCATGTTCCAAAGCGACCTCTCATTAGACGATCATATGAGCTCCACAGTCAAATCTACCTATTTTCAGCTTCATAACATTGCTAAAATTTGGGCTGGTTTAGATAAGGATACCACGTTCAAGTTGGTCCATGCATTCATGCCATCCCGTCTCGACTTCTGCAACTCACTGCTTACTGGCCTACCAGCATGTGTGATCAGGCGATTGCAGCTGGTGCAAAACTCCGCAGCTAGGCTTGTCTGTCGTGAGCGTCACAGCTGCCATATCACACCACTTCTCGCCGACCTACGGCTACCAGTCAAGCAACCGATTGACTTCAAGGTTTTGTCACTCACTTTTAGGTCACTTCATTCTTTGGCTCCAGCCTATCTCTCAGATATACTCCCCCCACCAGGCCAAGCATCGTACCACCCGCTTATCAGAATCCAACAGTCTAGAAATGCCTCGTACAAACCTCAAATCCTTTGGACACCGTGCATTTAGTTCGTATGCTCCCAAAGCCTGGATCTCTCTCCCGACTTGCGTCAGAACATCCCCTGACCTGACCACATTTAAAAAGAACTTAAAAACACACCTATTTAGGACAGCACTTAGTGGGTCCCTGTGATTCGTCTTTCAAGTGCTTATGCATGCTGACACTGTGCATGCTGCCACTAACCACATTTGCATGCTGACCCTGTGCATGTAACCCGAACCATGTTATTCATTTTGTTTGTTTATCAAGCATGATATTACTCACCATTCAATTGCATTTCCCCTTTGCAACAAATTTAAAGCGCCTAGAGAGAGATTAAGTTCCCTGAGGGCGCTTTATCAAGTGCATTATTATTATTATTATTAACGTGATGCTGTTTGAGTCCAAAATGTTCGCGTCCTGGTGCAGAGTCGATTGAGTCGTTTGCTTTAGCTCTTTTGAAGGCAGCGTCAGCAGCAGCAGCAGTAGCAGCAGCAGGAGCATGCAGATCCGGCGTCCATCGCCGAAGCTGTCTGATATTGACTTATCTGCCGGCAGCACTTCCGGTAGTACCTCCAGCCCCGTTGTGCTGCGCAGCCACACTCAGAAGAGCATGTCCGACAGGCATGTAGCGCCCAGCGAGATAATCGGCCGCAAGCTCAGTGTTCCTCCGCACGCCGCCTCGGCCTCGTTGCTGGAGGTGTCCCATCACAGATCATCATTGCATCATACTGCTAATGAGTGAGTACGGCGTCTCTCTTGTAGCAGTTAAGCAGTGGCTGATCTACCGGGGCAGCTTTGTGATTGCTCGCAGCTTTGTGATTGCTCGAAGGGAAGACTGCACCTGAGCAGATTCCTCCTCCTGCCTCATCTTTCCCTTCCACCACCCTCTCTCCCTGTCTTTCTGCAAAGGCAGCTGAGGCTCATGTGTTGTTAGCTCATCTAGCCGATGGGAGTTTTCCTACCTCCTCTTTCTCTTATCACTTGCTGTATCTGCTGAACCTGTCTCTGTGCAGCTCGCATGCTGAGTCTTAAAGTTTTTCACTAGCATTTCTCTGACCAGGCTGCTGCTGACGGACTTTAAGTACCCATTCGTGTCGGTGCCAGTGCTGCGTACCAGCTGAATGGCTGAGAGTTCTAGCGGGCAACCGAACGAGTTTAGTGAGATACGAGCTCCTGATCAGTCGTTGTGCAGATTGCTTAACACGACGTCTCTCTCATCACCGTCTTCAGCGCCGACCCTGGTTTCACGGACGAGTTAGTAACTATCTGTGCTGGTGTCTCCCTTTCTAAATGCTGCCCTCTCTCTCTCTCTCTCTCTCTCTCTCTCTCTCTCTCTCTCTCTCTCTCTCTCTCTCTCTCTCTCTCTCTGTCTCTCTCTCTGTCTCTCTCTCTCTCTCTCTCTCTGTCTGTCTGTCTGTCTGTCTGTCTGTCTGTCTGTCTGTCTGTCTGTCTGTCTGTCTGTCTGTCTGTCTCTCTCTCTCTCTCTCTCTCTCTCTCTCTCTCTCTCTCTCTCTCTCTCTCTCTCTCTCTCTCTCTCTCTCTCTCTCTCTCTCTGTCTTTCTCTCTCTCTCTGCCCTACCTACCACTTAGCCTCCATCGTTTGCGGGAAAGGGGTCCTGGTTGCCTTTCTGTTGCCTATGCTGCCTCATCTGTGGGGTGCACACCTGGCTCGCCAGCATCTTACTTCTGTCAGGCATGTTTGTGTGTGTGTGTGTGTGTGTGTGTGTGTGTGTGTGTGTGTGTGTGTGAGTGTGTCTGTATTTATATGTACGTGTGTGTTTGCACGCGCTAATGCCCACGTGTGTGCAAATGCATGGGCAGATCGTCGAAATATAATTGCTCTTGTGCCATTTCCCTGCTGCAGGTGTTCACATAGCACCGACTTTTTGGCCGAAGCCGTTTGTTCAACGTTAAAGAAATCTGGCAGTTTGTCGTCGCTCCACGCTGGAGGAATGGGACGTGAGAGGTAAGTCCCTCGCCACCCTGATGCTGCTGCTGAGCTGCCGCCAGAGCCTCTCGCCAACCAGAGCAAGCCGATCGTGGTGGCCGTGCCCGAACGTAGTGCTGCAAGCAGTCGCCTGGGGTGGTGTTAAGGGAGTTCACGGATCCACAGCTTGGTCATGATGGAATCTGCCTGCTCACGTGGTAGAGCAGGATTTGAATGGCTATGCAGCGTGACGTTTTTGATTGCAGCAGCCTGTAGCCTTCTGGCAAGGATCTAAAGCCCTTTGGTAAATACACGAGACCGAGAATGCTGTTTGTTATTACACAAGTGCTGCCGAAGCTGCCGTGCTTCGAGCCTCGCCTTTCGACAGTGCTGTGCAGCTGACATCTGTGGGCTGGCTCTTTGCTGCTGACCGGCTTTCTGTTCCATCCAAGTCTTTAGGTTGTGGGTACCTACCTCTAGCTGTGTGGCCAAGCGTTTCTCCTCCTTGGGTTGGGACGGTACTGGCATCCCTTGTGCTAGCCGTGTCCCACCCGCACGTCGTGCCTGTGGTAGTGGTGGTGCTACCATCGTGTACAGCTGGTTATGGTCCTGCTTTTGCACCGGCTGTTGTCGCACCGCTTCTGCTGCTTGCCCGTGCTCTTCTGCGTCATGTGCAAATCGCTGGAGCACTTCACCTTTGGGATCAGCTATTGACAGCCCTGCGTATTAGCCTCTTTTATCTTTTCACCAATTGGCTTCATAAGGTAATCGCTGTGTGCTTGCATTGCTTTGATGGTGGGAGGGAGCACTCGAGGCCAGCGATGACTCGATTGACTCTAGCTACACTGTAAATAGAGCGGTTTAAAGTCAGAAGTAAGCATGTACATCGAAAAACTGCTAACATGTACCTCGATGTACCAAGGTTCAACAAGTTGGAACGCATGTCGCATGCGATGCAGAGATAGAGAAATTTGTTGTTTGTCGGTAATTTACTTTCGGTCTACTCCCGGCTTAGGCCTGGTTTGTATGTAATCATTTGTTCCTTTTAAGTAGAAATCGTCAACACTTCCAATCTCGTTTGTAACATGATTGTCTCTTGAAAGATACTGTAAACAAATATTCGATTGTTTGACTAATCATCTGAATATCTTCTCAACGTTTACCCTGGAATGTGACCAGACTATCACGTGATACCTTCTAAACTTGGCCGGGCAGCTGTTGAAGTTGGAACCGTGTCAGATCCAGGTTGGACAGGTGTGGTTGGGCTTATGTCACACCAACAACATCCGTCTAAAATGGGTGGGACCTGATGAGATCGAGGGCGGGCTGCTATGGTTGGAACCTAAGCAGCCCTACTACAGTGCTTGTTCTCTTCAGAAAGATGTTGTGATGGAATGCATCTAATGCAACTGACTAATCGAGGAGGACAATGACAGCTGCATTTCTACTATTTTTATTACATAGGATTTCTATAATGACTGGGAGCAAAGCAAATTTTCTGCTTAATTCCAAGCTGCAATTTCCCTGATCTGAAACCCTTCTTTCTTTATGTGCCTCCTCACAACGTCATTGACTTCCACCTCTGACCAGGTGGCATTCTTCGAGCTATCATGAAGCAGTTCATTCTTTGTTTGTTGGAGTTGAAATGGTAAAGATACTTGTTCACCGAAAACTACGTTCAACTCTTAAGACTAGCTTGTTTGACTGTTCTTGGTCGAACAGAAGTCTGCGGAAGCACCACTCTCACTATACAAATTGGGATGGTTTCAGCCTCAGTTACCAGTGTGTTGTGATAGTTTTGGCACTGGTTTAAAAAAAACTGAGTCGTAGGCTAACGGATATAAATGAAAAGTGACGATGCACTGCCGGCGTGCCTCGCAGATGCACGGCGTTTGCTATCTCTGCGTGCTGAGGCTGAAGTCAGCTGCGAAAATGGTTGCCGAAACCCAAGTTCTGTCGCGAAAGCTGCTGCATTAAACTGCCGCGGTTTCCAAGATGCCAAGCCGCCTGCGCCGGTTCTTGTGACCGTGTGCGAGAGGTTGCCTGCTTAACTCCGGCCGTATTTTGATGCTGCGGTTTTTTAATCTAAAACGACTTGCAGCAACTCGCTCGGCTGTGACAAGTAGATGTATACGTGAAAGAAAGTGGCATGCATTTAAACTAGAGGTCCTGCAGCTTGCATTAGGCTCAAGATTCGAGCCACTGCAGCCAGCGCTTCGGCCTGCCTGCACCTCCATGTGCTGCTCGTGCTTGCCGCTTCGATAGGCAGCAGCCTTTGATGCTGAGGCACAGCGAATGACATTGCCTCACAGTCTGCTTACGGCCGCAAAGAACGGACGCGACTCATGAGCTACGAGAGGAGAGGGTAGCTAGTGGTTCCGGGTCAGCGAGCAATGCATCGAATGCTTCCCTTTGAATTGCGAAACATGCTGGAAAGACCTCGTCATTACTCGTCGGATCTGCTTGTGACGGTCATCGATGATCAGCAGATCATCGCCTTGTTCGTTCTAGTGATGAAGTCCAGGAAAGGCTTCTGCTAGTCGACAGCCACGGCCCGGGCCTAATAGTTCGCCAAAGCCGGCACGGATCCCTTCGAAAAGCTGTAACGCCCACATTTCTTCTGAAGAGGACACAGTTTTAGCGCTGCTGGTGGCACATGACTGCCTGTATTTCTGTCATTATTGAAACTCAGCTGTCATGTAGCTCATATGTACCATTAACTTTGTTCCGAAGACCCTTCGGTGACATGAATATGCCGTGCTGTACTCTGTATATCTGCTGGGCTGAAGAGACAGGGCTGTGCATTTAGCTAAGTGGCATTTCTTTGCAACGTTTATTTAGTACCACCATGTGTACCTAGTCTTTCTTTCGCTGTTCCTATTTCATACCACAAGTTAATTAGGCGATGGAATAGTATGCAGGTTTTATCGACATGTATTGCACATGTTCTCGATATTTTTGTTATTTTATTTTGCTGCGTGGGACAGGGGAATGCAAATCAAACGAAAGATGTGCTCGTGGATTATGTGGTCATATTAGAGGATCACCCGTGAGTCAAGTCAACATATTGGTGCTGTTCTCTTATGGCTGAACATTCTCTACCACCTGCATCTCAGTGCTTTTCGTTAGTGCACCCTCCAGTATTTGTCAAGGTCTTTTATGCGTGCAACAGCCCAAAATCCCACAGTGTGACCTTAAATATCAAGCCACCTTTTCCGTAATATATCTTTCGATGTTATCAGTTTTGTTGATTGATCTAACACACCGTCGTGATCGCGTGTCGTGTTGTGTCGCGCTCTGTGGCCGGCGTTTGTGTCTGCTTAAGAAATGAAAGTCGCCGTGTAGCTGGCTAGCCAACAAAATTATTTTTGGTGCCATCAAGGCAAATACCCTAGCAATGGAGAAGGCTTCAACGAGCAGCCGATAACGTTTGGTGTCCTGCGTTCAGCTAGTTGCCTGACTAATGTACAACATTAGGCTGCACTACTGGATATTAGGCTGTGCTAGTGGACTTATTCTTGCACTTCGCAAATCAAGCTTCTTCGGAGTCGGTGTGAGGTAATGTTCCAAACGTGTGAAACTGCTGCTGACTGTCTCGCCCACACAACCGCAATGTGAGCAGCTAGAACTCTGCCTCACAAATGTAAGGTATCTACGTCTGTAACTCCACGAAGACTATGTGGGTGTAACTAGGAGAGTTTTCTATAGCCCACTAACAACCTAAGCGGCTTTCGGTACCCATTTGGTAGCCAAAGACTTCATCTCACGCAACAAAAAGAAAGTGGGAAGGAGAGCAGTTGAGGTAGTGAGTATCGTGGAATTAGTAGCTCAGGATGGCTGGAAAGGATGAGCCATAGTCGGCAGCAGGAGAGTAGTTGTTGTTGCGTAAGAATCGTGGAAATAAGTTATACAGGACCTGAGGAGGCTGAAACTGGTGCAGCAGTTCAGCTAGCTATGGAGCCAAGCCGTGGCGGGCCTTGTGGGTCAGCGTAAGAACTTTGCTCTGTATCTGTTGATCAACCGGAAGCCATCCTAGCTCTTTAAGCAAAGGAGATACGTGGTCAAACCTCTGGGACTTGAAAACTAGCCCTGCAGCCTTATTTATGGCCATCTGTAGTGGCCTAGTTGCTTTTTTGGTAGCCCAACCTAAAGGGAATTACAATAATCAAGCCGAGGCAGAACTAAGTCGCTAGCTAAAATCTTTGCAAGCCACCGTGGAGGACAGTTCCTAACGCGAGCCCCTTTCTGTGAGCACACGAGAAGACACTTGAGGCCACAGGTTAGTAGGACCCCTGGTTAGTGACACGCACCGACTCATGCAAAAGGAAGCATTCGCATCACCCAGGAGCAAAACAGCTAAGCTCACTGGGGCGCTCGGAAACCTTAGCTTAGCGGAGCGTCTTGAGTTTAGGCTTTTGTGACATCGCCTCTAGATGATTTCAATTCTGGTGCAAAACTAAGCGACTCGTCCGGTCTTGAGTTGACGGCATAGCTGCCACATCGTCTCACATTTTTCTGAATTTTCGCTTCCTATCAAGCATCGAATCGATTTTAAAATCTCGCGTCTGGTATGTAAGTCACTTTACTGGCTTGAAACGCCCTGTCTGTCCGGCTCCTCGCTACTCCAGTATGCCCTAGCATCACCCACTTCTCGCATGTAGTATCTACTCATAGCATTCCGCCATCCTGTGCACTAAATTGAAATCTTTGCCGTTCGAGCCTCCAGCTCATACGGAACCAAAAGTCTGGATATCGCTTACAGTAACGATCAATACACGCAATGACCTGTCAGCTTTCAAGTCTCATCTGTTCCGCCGAGCTTTCTATTTGCCCAGGTGAACCTATCTCATTTGTACCGGGGTGCTTTGTGTGCATACCTGTGCATGATTCAGTGCATGTTACTGGTCCGAGGCCAGTAATCGGTCGCTATATGAGTGTCTTCATGTTTGCTTTTGCATGCCAACCTAAGCATAATGATTGCATGGGTTTGCAAGTTTGATGCTACGCATGTCACTAACTCATAGGTATCGATTCTCTTGCAGCTAGTTGTAAAGCGTGTGGATGGACATTAAATTTTTCCAGGGTGCTGTGCAAGCGACCAAGCATAATAATAACAATAATACATTTGATGTAGCGTCCTCAAAGAACTCAATCTCTTTCTAGGCACTTTACATTTGCTGCAAAGGAAGCACAATCGAATAGTTATCGGTAGCATGCTAATATTAATCAACGATGCGAAGTCAATGCAGGTGGTGATAGAAGCCGGAAGCGAGTTCCAGACATTTGGTGCGAGAACCCACTAGAGGAGCAAGATGGCCGCAGATAGATAAGTTGATGGTAGTGAGTGACGTGACGTGTCGGCCAACGAGAGGATCCCAAAATCGATTCAGTGTTCGATAGGAAGCCAGTGAAGGTCGGACAGAAGAGGTGTGCTGTGGCAGCTACAGACTAGATGACATACACCAGACGAGTCGTTGAGTCCTGCACCATTAGCAGACGATCGAGGACATCGGCAGGAGTACCGAATACAGGGAATTGCAATAAACAAGTTGCGATATTGCAAATGTGCGAACTAGTTCTACTGTCATTCTTTTGCTTAAGCTGGCCCTAATTTTGGCGATGTTTCTCAGCTGAAAGTAAGCCGAATTGACCTCGGATATGCTCTTCAAAAATGACAAATTTCAAAGAAGTCGGCAGACTTAGCTGGAAATGCTGCACCAACCAATTATGAGTGGGAGGCCATGCAATTTAATGCCAACTCTAGGTATTTAATGCCAGCTCTAGCCCAGAACTATGAGGTGGGTCTTATCGCCGTAAAGCTTCACGAAGTGTGGCCACGCAAGTGCAAATATCTTCAATTGAGATCACAAGGGAATTAAACGGTTTTAGCTTCTTTTTAAATGTCTTCAAGTCAGGGGAAGTCGTGACATCAGTGGAGAGTGAGTTCCAGACTTTAAAAGCATGCCAAATAAAGGTTCGTTGTACGTAGGATTTGACGTTGGGTTCGACGGACAGCTGAATGAAGCTGCTCAGGCTACTAGGCGGGCGGTCCGACTACCGACGCCTGATCGGCGAGTAATGGTGATAGGTAGGCTGAAGCAAGAGAATGAATAATAATAATAATAATACACTTGATAAAGCGCCCTCAGTGAACTCAATCTTTTTCTAGGCGGATTGCATTTGCTGCAAAGGAGACACGATCGAATGGTTAGTGGTATCATGCTTGATAAACAGCATGAATAACATGGTTAGGGGTGACATGCCTCGGGTCAGCATGCAAGTTTTTATGGCAGCATGCAACAGTGTCAGTACGCATGAGAACATAAAGGACGAATCACAGTGACCCACTAAATGCTGTCATAAGTAGGTACGTTTTTAATTTCTTTTTAAATGTGGTCAAGTCAGGGCATGTCATGACGCAAGTCAGGAGTGAGTTCCAGACTTTGGGAGCATACGAACTAAAGGCAAGGTCTCCAAAATAATTGAGGTTTGTACGAGGTATAGTTTAACAACTAGATTCCGAAAAGTGGGTGGTACGATGTTTAGCCTGGTGGGGAGTAGATCTGATAGGTAGCGTGGAGCCAAAAAATGAAGGAACCTAAAAGTGAGTGACAAAATCTAGAAGTCGATGCGTTGCTTGACTGGGCGCCAGTGCAGATCGGCAAGAAAATGTGTGATGTGGCAACTGCGACACTCATGACAGACAAGCCTAGCTGTAGAGTTTTGCACCAACTATAAGCGTCTGATTGCACAGGCCGGTAGACCAGCAAGTAGTGAGTTACAGAAGTCAAGATGGGATATCAAAAATGCATGGACCAACTTAGATTTATTAGTTTGCTTTTATCATCACGGTTAGCAAGAAACTCATCATCAGTATCACTGCTAACATCCTTGTAGTCGTCTGCAGCATTGTTAATATCAGAATCATCACTTTCTTCGTAGATTGCATTATCTTCAGTTCCACCCAGCATGTTTGAAATTCGCAATATTATGGTTTATGGTCAGCTAAAGTAGTGTATAGTATAGGCTAGTTAATCGCATATGAACAAGTTGAACAGTCTCAATAGGTAGGCAAGGAGTGATTTTTTAATTTTGAAATGATTTTACTTGCATTGTATGAGTCGCAGGTTTATTTCTCTAAATAGTTGAAAACAAGTGCTACTTATGCTCTTAAAAATACGGTAGGTAGAGAGATAACCTGGAAGCGATTTTGGAAATGGTTGATGGTAAATAAAAGCCTTTTTGGATTGTATATCTCTGATGGTCATACGCATACGCCGCAAGAGAAAATGAATAATAATATAATAATCTTCAGTACAAGAAATTCAGTACTTAGAGCGCTAATCTATTGAGTCGCCGTAATGAATTTTAGAATCGTCCGGATAAAGAAATGACTATTTCTTGCACATTAAACTGAAGTGAGATTAGGAAAATCTGAAATACAGATGGCATGCCATCTAGGGGGATAGACTGCTGACACTATTGGCAACTTACTGTTGGAAAGATGCTGTTTCTGTGCCCCCCCCCCCGACCTGCACCGATGAAGAAATTATGTCCTACTTCCCCTCGATGAGACGCTGCCGAGATCATGTCACGTAAACACGATGATTTAGCACAAAGACCCACACAATACTATCATAAGCCGTGTCGATTGAGTTTAAGGAATTACAAAAATTCGCAGCCACTCACTTCTTAAGTCCGCAACAAGTCCATCAGAAATCGGCTGCACGAAGCTCTAAATTTGATTGCATGTGACACAGTGCTATAATTCTAGTATACTCTGGGCATCACTGGTACTTCGTTACAATGGTGCAAGTATTATCTCAATGGAAAACTCCAGAGTATTGATGTGGACGAGCAGAGATCACCCGATGACCCGGTTGCAGTTGCAGTGCCAGCAACCACACAGCAATGTTTGGTAGCTGGCGTAGCCTTTAGGTGTTTCTCAAACGAGCCAACCTCCTGTGCGGTGACTCTTCGAGCATTCAGGCTTTACCCGAACGGGCCAACCAGAGGCAGTCCGTCCGTTTGGTCAACTACTGCTATCAATCAGCAGTGGTCCCGCCCCGACGAACCCAAGTTCTTTAGACACGGCATGTAAGGCCAGCCGCCCTATGACACACGAACACGCGGAAGTGCTGAAGCACGGGGGTAACTCGGCGCTGTGTGCTTGGTCCGGTTCTTTTCTCGGCGGTTTATACCCCCCCCTCTCTCTCTCTCTCTCTCTCTCTCTCTCTCTCTCTCTCTCTCTCTCTACTTGCCGATGTGATTGCCAGGCACAATCCAGGCTTTCACGTCCATGCAGATGACACTCAGCTATACTTTTGCTTCCATCCCTCGTATACCTCCAGCATGTTCAATTCTCTCAACTTCCTTAGTATTCATGACATCCACACATGGATGGCAGCAAACTTTCTTTAATTGAATGATGATCAAACCAACCTACTAGTTATGGGCAAGCAAGCGTGATTCAAAAATTGGAAAACCTAACGCTTAAAATTGGCTCTGCCAGCACATCTGTTGAATCGGCACGAACCATACGTGTCCTTTTGCAAAGTGAACTTTTATTAGACGACCATATCAGTTCAACAATAAATTGTCTACTTTCAACTACATACCTTAAGTTGGGGTTTATTTAGACAGGGATACCACATCAAAGTTGATCCATGCATTTGTGACATACCGTCTAGACTTCTGTAACTCATTGCACGCTGGTATTCCGACCTGTACAATCAGGTGGTTACAGTTAGAGAAAAACTCTGCAGCCAGGCTTGTTTGTCGTGAGCGTCGCAGTTGTCATATAACACGACTTCTAGCTGACCTGCACTGGCTCACAGTCAGGCAACGCATCAACTTCAAGTATTTGTCACTCATTTCTAGGTCCCTTAATTCTTTGGCTCCAGCCTACCTATCAGATCTACTGCCCCACCAGACTAAACATCGTACCACCCGCTTTTCGAAATCCAACTGTTTACCTGTAATTCATGCTAATCTTAAGTTCTTTGGAGACCGTGCCATTAGCTCGTATGCTCTCAAAGCCTGGAACTCACTCCCAACTTGCAACACGACATCTCTTGACTTGTCAACATTTAAAGGAAACTGAAAACGTATCTATTTATTACAACATTTAGTAGGTTCCTGTGATTAGTTCCTTAGGTGCTTATGCGTAATGACACTGTGCATGCTGCACTAACCATGTTTGCATGCTTACCCTGTGCTTGTCATCCCTACCCGTGTTTTCTATTATTCATTGAGCATGCTACCACTAACCATTCGATCGTGCTTCCTTTGCAGCAAATGCAGAGTGCCTAAGAAAGAGATCGAGTTCTCTGAGGGCCCTTTATCAAATGTATTATTATTCTTATTCTTATTACAATAGTTCAGCTCCTGAGGCGATAGGTAAGCTAACACCTTTTGTCTGCCGAAAGCATGATCCGCGAAGAAAGCATTGAGACCGTTACGATCTTCACTGAATAATGCCTGAAACCGAAGACATATTTGGCAAAAAGATCTTAAAAGGGCTCAAACAGAAGATTTTAGGACTTAGCTTAGGTGAGGAACGGGTGCCACCTTGAGATAGCAATGCTGTCACAAAAAGAACGCTACCGGAAGAATTTGATTGAGAATTACGTAGAGGTCCATCTGAGAATAGTGGCATCTGGAAGCGGCTGCAGATAACAATGCAGTCGGAAGGTGCAGAACGACAAGCAGACGTATTATTTTCTAATGAGATCTAGGAGGACGTAGCCAACGAGTTGGTGTTGTGTACTCCTGCTGCTTCTGCTATTGTAATTAGTGCAGCAGCCTAGACCACTAATGTATGCCCCACCTTGAGGGAAAACAGATTTAGTCTCATTTACTGCTTACATCAGCGCTGTCTCCGTGAGACTCCACTAACACTTCTGCCGTCGGAGCCCCAGCAATACTACAATGGTTACCGAATGGACGGCAACGAATCGGGACACTTCGGTTATGAGAACCTTGGATTTGCACGTTGCCGGGCAACGATGGAAAGTATCGGCACCGCCAGCAGCGGCTGCTAGTTTGAGTGGGACTGTCTGGCATTATGTTACTATTATTACGCACGGAACTCTATTATTTCGCACGTTGTGCGATGCAAATTGACTTAGTGTTGCTACTTGCATGCTAAGCTGGTATGTATCGAATTCCAAGCCTAGATTCATGCTTTCCAAAAACACTCACTAGTAAGCTGCTGAGCGTTGTAGCAAGTCTTCAGTTTACTCCCATTGACATGACACGTATAAATATGCACGGATGAACTGAGATTACTGTCTTGTCACAGCAGTCTCAAATTTTGTACATCCGTTCTCAGATTATTGTAGTGTGATTTTTCAACGGTGTGTATGTAAAACAGGTATATCTGTATGCAAATATGTTTAATGTATGTACACTGCCGGCACACACACCTGCTGCATGTGCCATCGTAAATTTCAGGGAGCCTTCGTACGTAGTGGAAAGGGTATCGATTAGGTTGAACTTCCGGTAAATTCTATGAGGACACGTTAATTATATGTGAATATAGGAAGAGTTGTGGCTAATCATAGTGTTCAGTACTAAAAGACTAAACGATCTATGCTAAAAGAATGTAGCTCCATCACATTCTTCTATTCACGGGTTGGCATAATGCTGCTATCGAGGGGATATTTGGAGAGATTTGTCACCAGCAGATACAAGGGCATCAGACGAAGCTGTGAAGAAAAATCGGCGATCTCGCATTTAGCTTAAGAGCTTATTAAAGGTATTTGATGGCATATGATCAGGGCGGATACTTATGTTTTTAACTGCTTCTGATCACGGCGTATACTAGTGTTTTTGATGGCTTCTAATCAGGGCGGATTCTTGGCTTTAGTTATAGAGCCAGCTGGAACCAGTGACAAGGCTTTCAGAAAATTCTTTCACGACCCGGTGTGGCCTATGGATCGTCGACCTGTTGCTAACGTACAATCTTGCGTTCTCAGGGCCAGGCATTCAAACGCAGACATTTTTACCAAGTTAAAATGCTCGCGTCACTTAGTAATACCCTTTTATAGATGATTTCCGATTCCTGCTGGTATGCCACAGCCATATACTCCTTCATCCAGATATTGTGGAGAGCAAGTGCTTTCACATTCAACAGGGACACAATTTTGTTTTAGCAAGGAAGATTGAGGAAATTTTTTAACAAGGACTTTTGTTAGACATAATTTTCCAACCCAGGACCGTGTCTTCTGGCATAGTTTCTGCCTCGTCCTGCACAGGAATGTGGATGGAACTACTTTGTTTAGATTGGATTGATGCAGCGATCAGTTCGGTGCATTGCCTCTGCATTGCCAGCCGTGGCCAGAGCAGCTTTAGACATACAGAGGTTTTTTGAGTTTCTGGTACTCGCTAAAATTTTCAACGGTACCTGCATGTATACATGATAATAAATATGCATACAACACACTTACAAATAGTTTTCTTTGCATAACAGCAATTCTACGCATACCGGCTGCATAAAAAATGGAGACTCACGTGGACATGCAGGAGGCTAGTTGCACCTCAGCCTGGCTACAGGACTGGCTATCCAAGATGGGCGGCTAGGAAAACCGCAGCAATAAACTTGTTTACTTAAATCGAGGAGGATAGATGTTGCTAAGACTGACTTGAGGTCACGAAAAAGCATCGCAGCAGCAAAGGGCACACTAGCTAGTGCCTGCAAGAGTACACGTGCCATTAGCTAGTGATGCTGGATGCATCAGAGTGACACAGACGTTCGGCTACTTGTGATCGTCGTCGGAGACGAGCCTCAGATTTGATGCAGAGCTGCCTGCACGGAGTACTCATTTGCATCCGATCAAGCTGTGGTTGCCTGAGCAGTGCTCACAGTCTCACCGAAACATCGGGTAAAAGCCTTGCACTGGTACAGGGCAGGCGTTGTCACTGGTATGAAGCAGAGCCACTCAGCATAATGAGTGGCTTCCAATGTCCAGAGGCTTCTCACCCAAGCAGTTGATCACTTCTTCAGCCCGCGACCTGTCTCTCTGTGTGAGAGCAGATCAAGTCTCCCGTGACAAAGTCCTACCCATCCAACCAGCTGACGAGTAGGACAACGACTTTAAACGTAGGCCGACGGCAATGTTTCACATATATAGCAACAGTAATACTTCAACAACTATTTACAAAACGCTCAAGTGAAAGCATCTCAAGATGTGACTCTCATAGAGGAAAGAACCTAAGCAAGAGGCACTTTGACCACTGGCAGCCATCACTGGAGACAATCACTTCGTTTTCTTCTGTGCCGTACCTATGTTGCACTGGTTCACCTGCAAGAACCGTGTGAACAGTGCTGACGCCTGCCCAGCCGAAAGCACTCGATCCCACTCAGTTCTCTCGAGGGCGCAAAAAGGTGCACAGAAAGCCGCAGGCACCGTCTCGCCTCGAACGGCACTCAAGCTGCATGCATGCGCACGCGGTATATCTGCCCCGATTGGCAGACGAACGCTAAACTAGATGCCTTGGGGTGCAGCACTGACTGCAGTGGCAGCGGAGCACTTCAGTCAGTGCTCCCTATTACTACTTCTGCAGAAGCTGTCCAACACTCTTGGCAAAACTATACTTTTGACAGCCAGACAATCACAACTTTACGCTGTGCAAACGAGCTGGCATATACACGAATCCGAGTGGCAAAAGCAAAAACAGGGAGTTTTGGCAGTTTTTTGTTAGCTGCCAAGAGCTGGCCATGCAGCTTCAAAAACATTTTGGACCCTTTTGTTCAGTGCCCCCCCCCAAGTCTGTCAAAGTCAGCAAGCCCGAGTGGGTGCCAATCAAAGTGATTTCATAGTTGCTTGAAACTAATAATGATCATAGAAATGCCCTGAGAAAGCGAAATGTCAGGCTGTACGTAGGCCGTAAAGGAAGTGCGCCGATTGGCAATTGCAATAGCTGTCAGCACGCACCAGCACGAGCAAAGGATAACTCCTCACAGGGGCACAGGCTGTGAGGAGTTAGCTCGGTTTTTAGCTTCTTTTCTTAAGGTGACACCCAGCAAGGCCACAGGGAGAGGGAAAAGAAGAGGAGCTATAGCCAACCTGCCGCTCAGGCTGAACCCCCCCCCTTGAAGGTTTACAGTGACCCACCGACCAGTTTGCCAGACGCGTACGCCAGTTCAGCCTTAGTTCCCATGAGTGGCCGCCTCCACCAAAATTTCAAAATGTAGCCTCATGCTAGGCAAACATTTAGGCTCATGTAAAAATTTAAGCTACAGCGACGATACCTGGTGCAGAGCTCTCGCCCACAGAGGTTGTGCTGGCGCAACTTGCCTACCATGAAGCCCGCAAACAGCCACGTGCCAAGCCGACGGCAGGCTGCTGTCCCGAGTGGCAGCGCTGCTGGGCTCACCTTGACAGCAAACCGAAGCGATATGAGGGTCTCATTGTATGCTTCCTCTCGCTGAGACACGTTGAGAAACATGAGACATTTCGAATTTCCGCCCAGCGACGGCTGAAGCAGGTGCGTGAGCTTGCTGTCGCGATAGGGGACGTGCGGGTCCTGCAGAAGGCAAGATGCCCCGACGGATGCAGCAGCAGCAGCAGCAGCAGCAGCAGCAGCAGCAGCAGCAGCAGCAGCAGCAGCAGCAGCAGCAGCAGCAGCAGCAGCAGCAGCAGCAGCAGCAGCAGCAGCAGCGCACGCCCCAGGCCACTAGTGCAAGGCACAGCGTGCCGTTGCCCGCAGGAAGCAATTCGGCTGGCGCGAGTGCAGAACCGGAACACGCTCGAGGTCAGATGACCGGAAAGAGACACTGAGTCACAGGAAGGCCGTTTCGGGTGCTGCTAAATGCAAAAGATAGCTGCTGCTCTAGCGGAGCAGCCGAGCGCCACACTACCTTGTTGCCAATTGCCATAATGACGTTGCCGAGACAGCTGAGGCTCTTGTTAATGGCCTTGGTTTCTTGTAGCCGCATGCCCTCGGAGCCTGACTCTTTGAGACGCTCACTGCCCGCAAGGTCGACCAGGTTGAGCACGGCTGGATGGATCATAGCAGCAAGTGTGTGAGTGAGAGAGAGAGAAAGAGAGAGAGAAAGAGAGAGAGAGAGAGAGAGAGAGAGAGAGAGAGAGAGAGAGAGAGAGAGAGAGAGAGAGAGAGAGAGAGAGCCACAGCAGCCATTGCTGCCCGAAGCCATGCAACCGCAGTGGCAGCAGACCGACAGCGTCCCCTGCTACAGGACGGCAGCATGGGTGCGCAAAGCGCGTGCATGCACTGCCATCCGCTAGCTGCATGGCTTGCAGCAGATGCAGCAAGCCCGATACCCGAGCAGCTCTCGCCGGTGGCCGCATTGGATCCGACGATCTTCAGCATGAAGACGCTGTGACTACGAGAGGAGCGCTCGTTGCACTTGGTCGCAGCTACCGCCCGGTTCTGTGCAGCCCGAGCCAGCAGCTTGGTCACCTGCGAATGTCCACGGCTTGGGTAGAAGCCTCTGCACGGCTGACTGGGCGCGCTCGGGGGGCGAGCAGGGAGGGATACAGCCTCGGCAGCGTAGCCGGAGCAAGCACTGGCGCTGGTAGCTTCGACTGGGACTCACCTGGGCGGGCGACTCGACGCACTTGGTCGTCAAATTAGTTACGGAAACTTCGCTGCCTCCATTTGTGGCCATTTTAATTTCGCATTTGACGTCGTCCTTGCTGGTGGACAGCAAGTCGTGTATCTTTTCGTTATAAATTTCCAAGAACGAGGCTTCAAACTTGTGCTGCAAACGATCAGTTGTGCAGGTGGGTAACGTTCCACATGCTCGAGGGCAATCTGGGCGCATTGGCAGTTGTACCCAATTGCTGCTTTGATAGCGCTACTGCCGGAACCTCCGGTAACTGAGGGAAGCATAGCCACAATAGGACAAATGCCTCCGGACGAGACAAAAAAATGGCAACTCCAACGAGCTGCACGCGGCAAGATGTTGATGGGCAGAGTGGGTACTTAGAACAACCTATTGGAACTAGACATCTCCAGATCGATCAGGCAGTGTTTGCGGTAATGCTAGCCACTGCATTCATATATTAATCCCCGGGTCTTAGCCCAGGGATGAGGTGCTCACTACCGGGGTCACACTCCACGATTCTTGTCGTGGAGTGCGAGCAGCTTCAGCAGGCTTCAATCTTTTTTGTCTACTGCAAGTGGAGGAAGCGATAACCAGCTAAGGCTTTTCTGCTACTATATACAGTAAAAAAGGCTGATCAATCAGCACATCTTCACTTTTTCACACACACGCACGCACACACACACGTACATGCAGTGCCGGCTCAATAAAATCCATGCATCTCGAGAATCACGACAAAACCTCAAAGATTGCAACGTTTTATGAAATTAGGGTGGGCCAGAAGTTAGGATTGGTAGGACGAAGCAATATTTGCAGCAAACTATGCATGCTACCACATCGCTTTCTAGGCACTTTACATTTGCTGCAAAGGAAGCACGATCCAATGGTTAGTGGTAGCATGCTCAATGACAACAAGCATAACGTGGTTAGAGGTGCCATGCACAGGATCAGCATGGGGCAAATATGGTTACTGGCAGCATACACAGTGAGCACCAATGAAGGAATCTTAGATACGTTGGTACATAGGAATTGGTACATCGAGCTTATCATAACACACAGTATAACTTATGGCACTCTGCTTGTACCACAAAATAACATCCTTCGAAAACAGCAACTACTTTGGAATCAGGAAGTTGATCCAGATACTGCTAAACATGATCACTTCACATGTTTTTGCATCTGGTAAGCAAATCTAGGCAGTCGATGCATCATATGCTATTAGTACTGTTAACTCAATTAGAATTTTGATTATCCACAATTTTGTTGACCAGGATAATCAAAGTGCTAACATTTATTTTTAAGGTTCCTAAGGTGCATTGATATTTTGGGCCAGCAATGTTTGTCAAACTTGATAGTTTTGAACGTATGTCCGATCCATAAACCAAAGTCACTGCTGATTTGCTAGCTAGGGCTGACCAATGGGAAGACAGCAGGCACAATTTGCAAAATTTGAATGAAAAAATGCACCGTCATAGTGGAAATTGAAAAACGATCAACAAGCAGCTACAAAAATATAATCCTCAAAGGTTGTAGTGATAAAAGATTAGGTTTCAGTTTGTTTGCCAATGAGCCCATTAAAACATGTATTGCTCGTCAGTACGGCAGCTCACCAGCTAGGTCACACATGCATACACACACACATGCATACACGCACACATGCATACACGCACACATGCATACACGCACACATGCATACACGCACACATGCATACACGCACACATGCATACACGCACACATGCATACACACACACATGCATACACACACACATGCATACACGCACACATGCATACACACACACATGCATACACACACACATGCATACACACACACATGCATACACACACACACGCACACACACACACACGCACACACACACACACACACACACACACACACACACACACACACACACACACACACACGCACACACAGAGATGGGGGAAAAAGTAGGAAAGTGCATGCACTCACATGCACCCAAACCATCGACGACCGTTAAGACAACAAAAAATAACAAGCTGGTACTCAATAAAGGCTGAAGCTGCAAGCTGCATTTCGTGTGCATCTTGTCATTCGAACTGGCAAAACCAGGAAGTGACCACGCACTAGCCCAAAGCATACTGGCACATTCTGTTGGCTACCAAATGCGTACCGAAAGCCACCTAGGCTGTGAGTGCGCTATACAAAACCCTCCTTCGTGACAACCACATGGCCTTTATGGCTTTGTAGAGTTACACACGGAGATACATTACATTAGCATCCATAACCTGCCTCTCTTTGAGAGGTTCTAACGTCAGTAAACACGATGGAAAAGATAAGTGCTTACAGGTGAGTTAAGGTGCATGGGAAGGGTGAGCCTAATGTTTTTTTTTGCCTGCATCAGCGCCAATCGAGAGCACATTGTGAAGCAGAATTTTTGTTTTACCAGAGCTCGATAGGAGAGGGGGAAACTTCCAGAAAGCTAATTTATCAGCACTGATTTTTTAGAGGCGGCCGGAAGAAAAGATTAAGTTTGAACACTTTAATTGAGGCTATGACAGCCAAGTGGTCAGACATTACATTTTGGCTCAAGGTCACACTGCCACCCCCTCCCATCAGCAAGTGATTTTTGCCGAGATGCGAGCAGGTTTAGCCTAGAAAGTAAACACACTTGACGACTCAGGTCGTGGCAGTCTCGGCTCGTGCAGCAGGCAATGCTTACTTTATCGCCTGCTGGAAGAGGGCATGGAGAGGTTTTGCTAGCAGACACATAAGCTGCTGCCGCACCTGTGGTGGCAGCACAGGAACATGCTGCAGCGACGCTAGCACGTTTCCCGGGCGAATGAATAGCAAAGCCTAGCGATTGGGGTGCACGAAGGTGGCGTGCCGGTAGAGCGCAGCTGCTGCCCACCTGCCAGCCCTGCGCTGCCAGCTCGCGTGAAGTCTCAAACAGCTGGTGGATGGCACGAGGGATGATGCCAGCATTGGCCGAGAGCATGCCGGCAGACGGATCCTTGGCCGGGAGTCCCTCCATGGTGAACGTCTTACCCGATCCGGTTGGACCATAAGCAAATATGCACACGTTGAATCCGTCCAGAGCGCTCTGCAAAAGAACGGCCAGCCGACTGCACGGTCGACTGTCGGCACGAGCGGCAGCCAGCAGCAGCAGCCGCTAGCAGCGGCCGGAGATCGTTCAACAAAAAAAAACACGGAGCAGATGCCGACCTCACAAACTTGATCGCACACGCGCCGCCGCATCCCAAAAAAAGCCCACCGAGGAGATTAGACAGAGCTCCATGTTGGCAGCACAAGATGGACGACGGCTAGATAATTTTAAAACAGCTTTAGGGAATTCGGCAATCAATCGTTCGGAGAAAGCGATGCGATCCAACCACCTTTTCCAGAAACCACCAACGCCCAGGAAAACCTGCTCATTAGACTTTACGTCACAGGGGCCAGGCAATGTCACTCGGCCTCAGGATGCAGCCCGCCATGAGCGCAGCCGGTAGGCTGCAATAGCCATCACGACCGACCGTGGCAGGGTCAGGCTTGCCGAGGTAATCCTACTGCTCCACGAGTCCCTGCGGAAACGTTAAGCCATAAAGCTCAAGCACTCGATTCGGCTAGCAGGGCCCCAACTAGTGCCCCGATGAGAGCTGTTCCATGCCCTCCTGACATTTCAGTATGGGCTTCCTCTTCTCCACCAAAGAACCTCATACAGAACGGATTGCAAAATTAATAATTTTGGATTAATATAGAAATGCTCTTGATGACTCGGAGTATTTAAAAGGACTGTGTGCAATGATAATCGTAACAATAATTCCTTGGCAGCAAATGTAAAGGGCCATGAAAGAGATTGAGTTTTCTGAGGGTGCTTTATCAAGTGTGCTGTCATTATTATTATTATTATTATTATAATTGAACATAGCACCCTCAGAGAACTTAATCTAAGCACTAATAACGATGCAAACTACGCATCTGATAACATATGTCACTTCCCCTACAGCTTCACGAGTATAATATCTTCACAGTTTCCATATGCCTCCTTCTGAATTCCCGGGCCAACAAATAAGCAGACAACCCATACATACTATACCGGCAGCAGTTTCGGATCTTGACCGCCGCGAGTGTACGCAGCAGCTAGCAGCACACACGAAGCGAGCGAGCGTGGCGGCTACAGCTGGCTGGCACGGGCACCAACCTGGACCAGCTGTGCGACTTCCTCGAAAACCACTTCCTGGCTCTCGCACGGCGAAAAGACGCGGTCAAAAGAGAATCGCATCGTAGGGGGCGTTTTCGCACCGCCGCACGAGCTGACCGCGCTCGAGCTGACCGAGCTCTCATCGAGCGACGCCGACGCCGGCTTCCGCAGCTCGACGATCTTCTTTAGATCGCCGGCGTCAGGGAAGCATGCGACGTCGCCGCCCGGCGCGTCGATGTCGAGCTTTGGTCGAACGCGGCAGAAGACCCGTATGTTGCCCTGCAGCAGCACGGTGCAGACGGAAGTGGGGGCGGCTCGCTCGAGTCGGGTCGACGTGCAAAATGAGGAGACAGTCACGGCGACTGAACCTATCCGACGGGGCAGGACAGTACGGGGCAGGGGCTACGCTGTCATCAACCGCGCAGGCGATCGGCACTCCCAGCGAAAGCTGCGTGCAGAAGCACTCGCGGTGGCGGCAGCGGCGAGCCTGAAGCGACTCCAGGCAGACGGCGGCAGTAGGCGTGAATGGGCAAAACAGAGCACGTCCGAGAAGCGCGCCTCGGCGGCGGCGGTGCCCCACCTTCAACTCCATGATGGCGTTGTGCAGACGCCGCCGACTGCTCTCCATTTCGTGCATCTTACGCTCCAGCTCGACTATGCGCTGTTCGGCGCCGAGCAGCGCCGACTCCTTAGAGGCTGCACGCTCGAGCGCAGCTCGAAGAGCCTGCTCGGTCTGTGCGTGCCGCGCCTCGGCGTCGGCGAGCCTGTGGCGGGCGTCGGCCTCGGCCCGCTCACGCTGCTGCCGCTCCAGATCCAGCTCTCGTCCGGCCTCGGCCAGGCGCTGGCTGAGCAGCGAGGCGTCCCTGGTCACCCGGTCGAGCTGAGCCTCGACACCAGCCAGCCGCCGTTTGGTTCCTTCCAGTTCTTCGGAGGCTTGCCTGCGCGAACAGGAGCATAACCGTGCCAGAGCAGACAGACGGACGGACGGACAGACAGGCAGGCAGCACGGCAGCAGTTCCCTACGAGCGAGTGAGCTTGCACGCATGAAAGTGTCACTCGGCGTGAGGCAGGCAGTTGGTTCACAAGCCAATCTTTCGCCATAGCATGCGCGCTCTACCTCAGCTCCGTGCGAGCACCTTCTGTCTCCTTGGTGCTCGCTGCCGCAGCCGCAGCAGATAGCTGCTGCTGCTGTGCTATCCGAGCTTCCAGGTCGCCTACGCGGCCTTTCAGGTCCCAGGCCGCACGCTTCTTGGGCGGCGCCCCGGAGTTCGGTGGTGGCATCGGAGGAGGAGGAGCTGTGAGCGCACGCGAGAGACAGAGAGGCATTTCTTTTCGAGCCGCCGAGCAAACGGCTGAGTCTCGAGTGGCGAGCACAAGACAGACGAGGCATGCGGACGGTCGCAGAGGGCGCTAATCCTGACCTGCACCGATCTTGGCCGGCGGTGCTGACCCGGCGCTGTTCCTGGATGAAGGAGCCGAGGAGCTTTTCTGCTGCGCTCGCCCTGAGGTGGCCGACGCTTTCATCTGAGTGGCTACGGATGAGAAAGACAAAATGTAAAGATGCGCTGAGAGTGACAAGCTTAAAGAGAAAGGAAGAGGCAACGACAGAGGTGCAGCAGCAAAGGGGAGCAAGAGCCATGTGCACACCTCCTACTGTAGGAGCAGCACGCATATAAAAAACGCAGAGCATGCTCGGTGCTATCACACACGGATCACGTGACGGCTTCCGCACGACACAGAGACTTCCGCTCCATTAAAGCCGACAGCAGCAGCGAGTGCACAAAGGTACGTACATCAAGACGCTTGAGGGAAGAGGGTTTGCTGCTGCTGTTCTGGCTCGAGTCGGCAAGCAGAGTGGCAGTAAAAGTTACACTGCGCCTCGCCGTGACGGACTGGTCAGTCGGCGACGTGGGACAGTCGCCAGCAAGGGAGCCGAACTGCCACCGCTGCGACCACCGGGTGGATTTTCGATTCGAGAGAAGGGGAGAAGGAGAGAGTGCGTGTGAGAGAGAGAGTGAGGGAGAAGAGAGAGGATCTCGAAGTCGAGTCGATGCTTGATACGTGAACCAGTGAAGCTCAGACCAGAAGAAGAGGGGACAGATGTGGCAGCAGCTGCAGCAGTTGACAGCAGACCAGGCGAGCTGCTGTGTTTGGCCAAAGCTGTTGACAATTAAGGGAACTGGAGTCGGGAATAAAGCAAATGGCAGTAACCTAGATGCAATGTCGCACACGTTTGCTGTCATACTCTGGCTTCAGCAGAACCTGATTTTGGCATTGCCCCTCAGTTTAAGGTAGGCCAACACCATTGCTTATAGGAGAGCCTTATTGGCTTATCACTCACTTGCAGTGGGCAATAACTGACAACTTCATGTAGAACTCCAACTCACGAATGGGTCGTAAAGGTTATTGTGTATAGCATAACACTCACGCGCGCGAACACACACACACACAGAATGCCTACAATCTTAGCACTGGGCTGAGGCCCTGGGATCATGCCTTGACCTCGACACACCAGCTCCAGATCGGGATGGGAGTGATGGGCAAGCTCAAACTGGCTCAGGCAGACTCTCTGCTTGTAGCGTGCCTAAGTGAGGTGCTTCGAGTTAAGGATTGCAAAATGAAGGCAGATTGCGAGCTTATTCGTAGGTCATGCAAGAGAGGGCAGTGCTTAGACCCAAACCAGGAGTGCGCGCAGGAAATCCAGACACCAAAATTAGTTGGTGAGACCCAACGACTTTGGGTTGATGGCTGAACATGAAAGGCTGTCCTGAAACTCTCGGCGTTTGCTGCTATGCCCTTGCCGGCTGACCACCTGCAGTGATGAGACATGGGCTCGTCTGGTTGAAGATATTACGGCTTTGGTTGCACCCTCATCTTGGCATGGCCATCTGCTGGATTCCTGGTTTTCAATGACCACGGACCTCGAGCCAAGCGTTGCATCAGAGAATCAAATGCTCTAATCTCTCAAACTTATTTAAACTGCATACAATAGCTGTCTTAAACCCAAGCATCGAAACGAACAGAAATGCTTCTTGAAGCATCCAAAAAAAGCTCGTGATGTGCTGCCCTCTTAACAGGACAATGGTGTACTTCTGCTGTCTGCAAAATGAATGCAGCGCCAAGGGTTTGCATCCCTGATCAAGCATGGGAATCACCCCCCCCTCCACCGCCAATCAGCCGTGAGCAGCAATCAACTGCAGCAACCGAAATCAGCCGAAGCTGCTGCCGCACGGGTCGCATCGAGGACACATGGCTTTCTGCGGGTCACGGGCTCTGGATGCAGACACCCACGTTTTCCACACCCTTGAACCGCCTGCCATAAACATGTAATCAGAGAGACTGACTAGCGCTACTATTGACGATAGCACCACGACGAGGAAGGCATGTGGTGCACGCAATGTCCAGCAACTGGGACGGTGGCGAAGTCGTCACCTCTTCCAGCTGCCGCTAACCGGTTGGCCGAAATGCTCCCGAGAGGGTTCTTTCTAGTCGGTGCCGCTGTGGTTGACGTTGCCAAAGCAGCTGTTCGGCCGGCGTCCGAGCCCAGATCCAGTTTGATCCGCTTGGCCGGTCTCGCCGCAGCGAGCTCCTGCTGAATCGGCTGCAAACGGTTACAGAGAGGTCAGGTTACACAGATACAGGCCGACGACGGAAGTGCTAGGCCAGCAGCCAGGACAGCTGCCGCCCGGCCGCAGCTCGACGCCGCCCGCCCATTAGACGAGCGTGCGAGCATGTCGCCTGCCACTCAAGATGGCAGCCGGGCGCCCAACCCCGTGCCCAGAGCAGCGGCATGCCGATCTGGCGCACTCACTTGGCGCAGCACGACGCCGATGCAAAGAAGGGCTACTGGTTCGTGACTCGAGCGAGCAACGAAGCAAAGTGCACGCACACCGCCACCGAGCGATGTCCCCCTCCTCCCTCCCTCCGCGCCCCCAAGGTTGGGCTCGGCAAGCCTCACCGACCGAGTAGCAGCTGCAGAGCTGGGACCGGTGAGGGCAGCGGCTACAGCAGCATGGAGAGTACAGCACACTAGCCCTATAAGCAGGTGAGTGACGCGTTGGGGCGTCGACAGTGTGGCCTCGCGAACTAGCATTCAACGGCTGCTGCCAACAGGCGAGGTAGCGGCGCCAGGTGCTCAGAGCGGCCAAGGCACGCTGCCACCATTAGAGACTAAGTGTCAAGGTGGCACACCTGTGCCGACGGCTGGCAAGGCACGTTTTCTGTCGACGACATGGTTATGTCTGCGTTAAACCGTGGCACGGTGGGCTGCTTCACCGGCAGCCGGCTGCTCACTGGCTTAGGCATAACGGTGTTTGTGCTCCTCACCGCTAACGGCGAAGTGGGCTGTAAATCCTAGGAGAGAAAGCAGGCGAGGCCTGTGCAAATGCACAATGACATTGGCCACACGACGCCATGCTAGGCACATTGCCGCATCCGTTCGGTGAGAGCAGATAGCAGCAGGCAGCAGCAGCAGCAGGTGGCAGTGTGCCGGCCTCACTAATGCTCGGCCGATTGGCACAGCTTGCTGGTCATGCAACGATTGTGGGACGCACCATTGGCACACGCCTTTTTCTGCTCGCTGTCACAAACGGGGGGGGGGCACACTACCTTAGGCACAACTCAGATAATCAAATGTGATAATCAGATAATCTTAAATAATCTTGATACAACAGCGGGTGGCTCGTGACACTAGTGTCGCAGTTAGTCCAACTCCCGAGCCGTGCTTAGCCTTAGCTAATGCGACAAGCATGCTGGCTGGCGGTTCATCACTCCAGCAGTACTATGCACGGCAAAGCATGAGAAAGCGAGTGCCGGAGAAGGGTGCCTTGCGCGTGCCCACGAGAGCAGGCTAACTAGGCGGTCGGCTCTGGACAGCAGCCGGTGCTCCGATGGGGTCAGCAGGGATGCGCGCACTGTCACTGGCCATCACAGGCGCATACCCAAACAGCGGCAAGACAAGAAGCAACCACGAGAGCCATCACAGAGAGCAGAACTAGCCCAAACGGGTGGTAACGAACGACGACGTGTTGCGCAAGGCTGAGTTGACCGCTGGGCTGGACTAAGTGGCGTTGTTCCGAGTCCCTTGCAGGACTTCTGCCACTAACTTCGTTAAGAGGCCACAGACAGCACACGGCCGACGTGCATCCGCGACCCAGCGGCACGATACAGGAGGCTCAGCTTGAGATGTCAGCAGCAAGCTCGTCGATAATGCACGGGCTGAATAATGCATGCATTTCTATCATGTGACTCGCATGGCCTTACAGCCAAGAAAGAAGAAGCAGGCATTAAGCTAGTGAGATTTCCATTGCACTCTTAAGCCTTTTAGTGGCTATCGAGTGCCGTGCACAGGACTGCCATTCGATTAATCTCAAGCGAGAGAGAGAGAGAGAGAGAGAGAGAGAGAGAGAGAGAGAGAGAGAGAGTGAGAGAAGTTGCATAGACGTAGTGGCACAGGACAGGCGGAATAAATGTGCCAGAGTCGGCAGCAGGGCGGATGTCGTTGGATACGAATTGCGTGATTTCCAGTTAAAAGACAAAAGAGCAAAATTTCGGGCGTCAACAGTCTATAGATAAAATGATGGTAGAGCTAATTTTCTACACCAACAAGCTATGTGTACGCACAGCAGATTGATAGCGAGCACGGAGTACAGGATGACAAAAGCTCTGTTTGATCCTGGTCTACAACTGCTTATATCGTGCGTCTGGTACCGCTTGTAGAGATACTGGGAACACGGGCGGGTTCTGGAGGAGAGAGATAGATAGATAGATAGAGAGAGAGAGAGAGAGAGAGAGAGAGAGAGAGAGAGAGAGAGAGAGAGAGAGAGAGAGAGAGAGAGAGAGAGAGAGAGAAAGAGAGAGAGAGAGAGAGAGAGAGAGAGAGAGAGAGAGAGAGAGAGAGAGAGAGAGAGAGAGAGAGAGAGAGAGAGGCGTAATCGCAGCCGTCGCATCTACATAGTACGGTGGCCGTTAGAGAGGGCGACGGGGCGACACAATGGTGGGTGCGAATGCTTGAGCAGCACAGCTCGTGTTCGGAGGACGCGGTCGTGCGACGCGTGCTTCGCCCGCCGCACTTAACGGGCTCGACTCCGTCCGCGCCACTCTAAGCCACACGTTCGATATCACGCATGCATACATTTCCGGCCGCCCCGCAGGCCGTACGGACCGGCCGGCCGAGGCGGTGCCACATGCGGAGCCGGTCACAACGGCGGCGAGTGCAGACAGATGCAACAAGTCAGGGGAGGGCCGGACGCGCATCTCCAGGTATTCTAAAAAGCGCATCGTGTGAGCCGCATTTCTAACGGGCTCCTCCGGGCAAGCGAGCGCGCAAGTAGCTGGATGGCTTGGCTGGCAGGCAGCAGCCATTACCGTCCGGGCACGCGCGGATCGCTCACGCAGCACGACCGCCGCAGAGCTCCGGTCAATAAATTTGCGCTGAGTTTACCTGCATTTCCATGCTACAATCCGGGTGTTCGATAGCCTGGTGGATCTCGAAGCGTAGTGCAGAAGGGCTACGGCCAAGTACGGCGGCGCCGTATTTTTAAATGGGCGGGTGCGCCAAGGAACAAAAGCTGATTGGCTGACCTGACCGCTTACAAAATACGAGCCTTCCACACCAGCGAGCTCGTTGCAACCGGAAGCGTAACCGTATCGTTCTCGTAGATACGTTAGCTAGCGGTTATCGCTGTCAGCGCTAGTGGGCTACGGCGGACAGTATCCAAGGTACTGCACAAGCAGTTCTTGCATGAACTACTGCGACCGCGCCTTACGTTGCTGAAGCTGCGCGGAAGTTGAATTGGAGTGTCCGCTTCAGTGGTTTCAGCAAATTTCGCCCCGAATGGCGAGAAGCGCGCTCAGCCGCTGCATTATGTATTTTTTCGACAGTTCCGACGATACTAGCGATTATAGATAGAATTATAAATGGTTAGTCTAAATCAAGGTGTGGTGCGTGCGCTCTAGCCTCGATTGGCACTCAGTATGACTGCGTTTCCGCCTTTCAATGGTCGCAGCTCGAAAGTTCAAAATTCTTTTCATAATCGGGTCATAATCGCCGCCGAGACGAAAAGACATTCTGATTAGACGGGAAGCGGGCATTTTCCACAAGTCTACTTGCCTCAGCGCTCATTTTTCTACCCCGTGCAGTTGCCATAAGTGAGCCGCACAGCTACCGTCGAGTAGCCGGACTATCGAAGCAAGGGTTTTTAAATACTCGTAGCGCATAGATCTTTCAACTTGATCCTGTATGACTGGGGTCGTAAGGCGGTTAAACTAATTCTCGCAGTGTCTCCGGAAGCCGAAGTTAGCGCTTTTGTAATGACTATCTATAACTGGAATTGGCGAGAATACGTACGCACAATTGCTCGTCAGCTATACGTGCTTCTTAAGTTCTCTAGGCTCATCTGAGTTCATTGCGAAAGCTAAAAGCAGCAGGAGTGATGCTAATGCGGAATTTCGGTGTAGTTTCGGCAGATTGGTGTGTGAAAAATGTCCGGTAACATAAAGGCTATATAGTCGAGCATGAGGGGTATGTTTCCAAATGTCAAACGCAAAACGGACTGGAGAGAGGAAGATGGAGAGACCTGAGGTCTTGGGTAGATGAATTTTTCTCCTTGGAAATTTTTTCGCATTCCGGTAGTATATACCCACTGGTGCTAGGCCAGGTGCATGCTGAGGCCGACTTTTTAATAGTTCTTGGATTTAAGAAACCTGGCAGCATCCAAGATGTCACCGTCATAAGGATTTTACATTTTCAAGTATCGCAGTTTTATATATAGCCACGAATTGATTAGAATCTTTAGATTTGTTACTTGAGTTTATCATGATGGCTCCATACTTTCCCTAAATGCCAGCGGCAGATCTTTATGTCTCTAAATGGCCCTAATCAATAGTAGGTTGTCAAGCTCCGATTAAGATAGTCAGAAAAAACACCGTTTACTTAATTATATGATTAGCCTCCAGGAATTGTAACCTGGAAAAGACGCCTGCTAAGAACCAGCATGCAAGTTTCTGTGGTGCCAACTACCGCACATCAACGTGATGTGGCTGACGCAGCCTTCGGGCGTTGCTCGAACTAGCCGACAACGTTCGGTGGCTCTTCAAGCCTGGATGCAGTCGGCTCGTTTAGCTCGATATTGCTATTAATCAGCAGTTGGCCCGCCCCGGTGAACCCACGTACCGTAGACGTGGCATATATCGGGCCTGACGCCTTACGACTCGCGCACGCGCCTCTTCGGAGCTACTGCTTGGTTGGTGCTCTGTTCCGCTTATTAAAGCTTACTACTTTTGAACGTGCATTTCTCAGCGGTATTTCACCCTAAGAACACAGAAGCAAAAAACAAAGACCGCTCAAGACGGGACCTAAATACCTGTCATTCTACCGTCTTGCTGAGACTACATAACGAAAAGGTATCACGTGTACGTACACGTGATACTACTCGCTGCAATCACTGGCCAGGCGAAATGATTTCCATTTTCCATTCATGCTACGTCAGTTTTTTGCTGTGCATTCGCTTCGTTGCCGCTATGATTAGTTAGAGGTGGAGCTAAAAATAACGCATGGCAGAACCTACAGAGATTTGGTCAGCCAGTTTGCTACCGGAGAAGAGTTTTCGGAAAAAAAAACTTTTTTGGGCTATCCCGTTCGTGTAGGGGACGTAGAATCATCTGACATTTGCGATGCTTGGTCGAAGACAACATCTTAAGTGAGAATTAACAGTCGCTACGAATGGGTAAAGAGTGGGCGAGACAAGCCCGCTCAGTGAGGCCAGATGGCGAACGGGCGTGGTCTACTGCGAGGTGGCCTACTGCCCGTCGTGTGAAGAAATAAGCACATAGCCAAGCAGAAAAGAAGAGCTCTATCAGTTTAGCCCATGAGATTCGGTCGCCTCAGATTGATTCGCTCAACAGGCAGCAATTCAACCACCGTCTGCTAAAATCTCTCTTCATTCTTTTCCATCATTAAAAAAGTGACCGCATTTAATAAAAGGAAGATGCGAATTATAGTTTATTTCGCTTCATGATTTGACAATGACTGTTTTGATTTTCGCCGCTACGTGCAAGGCTGTCACGATGTTCAGTTAATTAAGAGGTCGGCAAACTCACGCCTTTAGGCCAGATCCGGCCTAGCTAGTGCTCCAGTCCGGCCTAGCGGTCCCCTAGTTATTTATTGATGGATCCGGCCTAGTTTAGTTGTCGCCGTTTTCTTTGCCTTCACTATAGAGGTACTTTGACTTATGAGTATCCCAAATGACGAGTTTTCGAGGCAGGAGCCGTCTCTCGGCCGCTTTTTGCTATGAGTTAAGAGCTAACTTTTATTGTGCTTGATTTTGCTTCTCGCGTTTTGCAGTAGGATTTTAGAATTGCGACTTTGCTTTGCTTATGGTTAGCGGCGGCAGCCCTTAGCCGTGACGGATTTGCGCCAGAAAGTGTTAACGAAGAGGTCGGCAAAATCCTGCCTTTATGCCAGATAGGCCCTAGCTAGCACTCCAGTCCTGCCTAACGCCACCCTAGTTATTTATAGTTGGATCCGGACTAATTAATAGTTAAAATAGTAAAAATACGTTTCTTATAGCGCCCTGGAGAGAGCTTAATCTCTTTCTAGGCACTTTACAATTGCTGCAAAAGAAGCCCGATCGAATGGACAGTAATTGAATTGTTGCGGCTTTGTTCCCCTTCATTCCTGCTGGTTGCAGTTCAAACTGTTGCCCATGTTTATTTTTAGAACTGATGTCAGGTGCTTGTATGGAAAGAAGCGCATGACCCGGTTTGGGGTGATTAATGTCTACCCCTATAATCGTCGTGCGTGTCAGTGCGTCAGATGTGGCTTTGTGTTTGTGCGTCTGGCCACGCCCACTCCGACGGGCCATCGGAGTGGGCGTGGTTTCTTCTGGCCTAGTGTGCCTTTTTGACCTCCTGAAACGGCCTAGTAGTAGTCCGAAACCTTTGCTGTTAGCCTCTGAGTTAAATTGTGCGTGAACATGGCAAGGAAAGAAAGCAGGTCTTCGACTAGGTTTCCTCTGCGACTGAGTAGCCAGTAATGCTGCTCCACCATACAGCCCGTATCAGGCATACTGAGGCTCCGTTTTTTGTAAATCCCCAGCCAGACGCTACCAAAAACATAGCCGCCTCGAAAGCAGCAGCAGGCGCCGACATAGTACGAATGTGGTCAAGTTATAAATGCTGCTTAGTGTGATACAAATTTGTCCAAAAGTTGCCCGGGGAAAGTAGCTTTAATTAGTCCAATGCGGCTCGCTAGATAATCCTATTTTGAGTGATTAAGTCTGTTTATGATGAACTTCTTTCTATAAGGCACGTTTTACATACTCGGTGCCATAGCTGAGCGTGCCTTCCTCCGCCAATTTGTCTTTTGTCACATGAAATGCAGCCTTACCATAGAGTCACAGATGGCGGCCTCCACCCGTACGATGCCAGCATGATTTTATCCTCTGATGTACAGAATTATAAAGAGTTATATAGAAGAGTTATATTCATTGGTATCAAGGTTTTTATAAACAAGTCTAAGGTTGTGTCAAATTCAATTGATACATCATATGAAAACGTAGCCATAATTATGGTATGGGTTCTAAACCTCAATCTTGGCGCTAGGTAAAGAATTATCCATCGAAACCTCGTCTGAAAAGTTTTTAGCCGTTATGGGCTTGCTAATTAGATTATTTCTTTAAATTCTCAATTTAATTATTAGTTTAACTGTCATACAATCCGAGGACGCCTTTTGGTCGACGCCGATGGTACGTAGCCCGGAAACCTCTTTCCGGCACTTTAGACGGAAAATTCCAACCCAATTTGGAGCGACTGAGGCTATGCAGCGAAGGTAGGCCTGCTTTAAATGCTGTATATATAATTTAAATTGAAAAAAGAATTACTATTTAAAAACTCTAAAATATGATACACTTCCAAAAAATCACGGTCCCTCTGAAAGCGACAACGAATTGGGCGCCTTCTCGAGGTCTGTCTAGCCACATCTAAATATAAACTGTTGCCCCTTTTAGAGAAACGCCTCCAATCTGCAACCTCAACATGTCTTTAGTGCCAATATACAATACTTTATATTGAGTATTTTATTAAATGAATTCTGTAGCCTGGTAGCATTCTTCACTGGAATCACGATGGTCATGCGGAAGCTCTGTAGGATTTAGGAGCTAAAGGGTAGTTAGATTTCGCTAATTTGACTTCGTTTCGATGCCTTGCTAGAGCGACCTGGACCTACGTGGCTGATCTGTAACATCCGAGACTTGCTGCAGGTATTAACAGCAAGTATTCGCCGTTTAGTAGCCTATAGAACTTATTTGGAAAGTCAAAATTTCACAGCAGCTGCTTAAGCTCAAGGTCACCCCAGGAAACCAACTTGGAACTAAAGCTCTGCAACGGCACCACACCAATGGCTCGGAAACCAACTTGGAACCTGGTTTGGCACATTGGTCAAGGTGCTCGCCCCGACCAAGGCCTGGCTGAGGTCATGGGCTCGAGCCCTGAGGCATATGTGAAGCGCCTGAATAAAGATTAAGTTCTCTTGGGGCGCTATACAAATGAATTGTTATTATTATTTTATTCCTTTAACTTGAGCTCTGCAACGGCACCGCACCAATGGCTTTTTCATCATTCTCATGGGCTTCGTGGTAGCCTTTGGAGATAGACCGTGCAGCTTTTCAACCAAGGTGTGCCACTCACGAGGCCTCATTTCTTCTCTTCCATGAGTTTTTTAGCTTCTTTGTTTGACCAGGATCAGTTGGCCTTTTACGGTTGCAGACTTTGACTCTTCCCGCCGAAAAAGCGCCGAAAGGACGGGCCAGATCAGATCCGCTGAGAAATAGTCAAGAGCAAATTCGGAACAGCCCGAATATTGGCACCGAAATTATTTTGAGCAATCTGGATCTCCGTACCGAGAGAGGGCAGCCTTCTCGGAAGCTAGCTCTCGGACCCGTCAAAAAGAGACTGGTTCGGTAGGACGCCCATTCGTAGAGCCTGAAGCTCAGCCTGAGCTGAGCCTGACTTTCCCGTTAAGCTTAGGCAAAGTCATCTACAAGCGTTAGTACCTTTCCCCTAAAGTACAGACTGAAGTATCGCGAGACCCGAAATGGAGGTAGCGAGGAGAAGCTGCCAGTTCCCGCCAAAGCCATTGCTAGTTTCCTCTTTGGGAAAGGTCGGAGCTCTAATGAAAAAGGCACGCCATCGAGAGCTCGTCATGACGCCCCTGGGCCTTAGCCCAGGGGTAAGGTGCTCGCTCTTCGCGAACCGGGATCTGGGCTCGATTACTGTGGGAGATCACTCGTTGCCCTCTGCGAGCAGTGGTGATAGCCTGAAACGCTCTTCTTCCGCTATACAAACGAGGCTGCTGAATCAGCTAATCATTCTGATAGAAATGGGCTCGCCAATTTGAAGGGCCTGAGGCTACGCATCTTAGGCGCACCGCTCGGCAAGCCCCTTTAGACTGGCGTCTAAAAAGAACCCCCAGCGACTCTAAAAAATGATTGCCGCCTTAAGGAATAAAAAAATGTACCTCCGGGGAGCCGACGCTTAACGTGTATGCTGACCTTGGGGGGGGGAGAAAGAAAGTGAAGGGACGTACGAATGAGTAATACTGATATTTCTAATAATAAATTTTAGGGCACCGTAAGAAAACTAAATCTCATTCTACAAACTTAACATATGTTGGAAAGAGAGATGTCAATTGGTTATTGACGGCTTGCTTGGTAGCACACATAAGCACGCATAGAATTATTCATAGCAGCGAGAGAAGGCTGCGAGGAGGAGCAGGTAGGTCAACTAGAATCGGAAGTCAATAGGCTATTGGTGAGGAGGTACTTCAAGTCGGAGAGACTACGGATGTCTAGTCAACATGTTACTAAATCGTTGACTAATTTCGCCCCGAGACCCTTATCTAAGCATGTGAGAATTTTATAAGATTACTGAAAGTAGGCAGACTTTATTTCGGTGCCGATGTGGTCAATTAGAAAAAAGTCATTTTGAAAAACGACAATGTTTTTTGGGAAAATGCTACAAGGAAGATTCTGGCTGAGCCCATTTTGAAGTTTAGGATTGATTTTCAAATTTTCTGAGTGATGCAAAGTTTGCTCCTAACGTTTAGGTTGGTCAGGCCTTCATTAAATTTACGAAGTTAGCTGTCAACCCAGCGCAAATGCCGACACTGCAAGCTGAACGAATACAAGAGACTTGATAGTACTGGAAGGAAGGGAAGGCTCGAAGCACAGGTTGAGCGGAGTGTTGTCTTCGTAGAATTACACGGCAAGACTGTGCTTTTCGGTGATAGCTGCCAACAAGGAGAGGATATATCATAAAACGAGAGATCCAGAATAGATCCCAGGAGTACTCTATACGTCAAAGGTTCACCGGCTGACTTTTGGCCGTTGTTATCTACGCTCGCAAATCTCACATAAAATTGGATGTAAAGAGTACTCAGAGCGAGATAATCTAGAAGGAATTGTTGAAGACCAACGGTATCGAGCATTTTCTAGAAATACAGCCAGATTAGCAGAGATGCTCTACATATATATAAGCCAACATCCCTGAGAAGGACAAAATTCTTGGATTCCAGTACGTTCTGCTCTGGCTACTGGACAAAATAGTAAGGAATAAGTTATTTAGGATTGCATGTGGAAGCAAAGACCACTCAGAGAGGGAGCTGTAAGAAAGAGATGGATGATATGAATGACGAACACAAAATAAACAAAGATAGAATAAGCATGCCAGCAGTTGTGTCTGCCAAAGTGAGTAAGTGAGCATCGATGTTACATCTGGTTGGGCGGGTCATAAGTTAATCTCATCTGGATCACAGGCCTGTATTTTCTGGAGTTTTATTAATTTGGGTTCTGTATATGCAATGTTGCTTCATTATTCTGATGTATGCTTTGAAATTGTAGTGCCCGAAAGTAATCTATCAGTCATACAAACTTAGTAAGACAAACAGAAATCGTACCTGATACCTTTTGATCTCTAGTTGAGATACTTATGCACTCGCATTATGACTTATCCGTATTACGGAGTGTCGTCATTCTGCCTGCAAGTGTAAGGAGGCTTGTAATTAGGACTCAAGTTCTGATAGAGGCCCGGTACAGAAAGTTGTTCTAGTTAACATACCGCTGCATTACAAAATAAAAAACAGAGTTATATTAGGAGTAAAAGACAAGATATTTTATAATCAATATATTTTGCGAGAGCTATATCTAATTTTTGAGTTGGTTTTGTGTTCAGCAGTATTTTTTGGTCAGAACAAATTAAAAAAAAGGATAGCACTCAATCCAAGGCTAAGCAATAAAGCTGAACCGAGCCTGAGTTATTCGTGTACGATGACCAAGCAACGGAAATGCTCTGCGCTCAGTCACTCCTGCTGAAAGCAAGCTATAAGCCAGCATTTATATTCAGTGAGACGTGCCTAACTGTCGTTGGATGTGGGCGATTGGCGAGCTGGAAACGGGAGATTATAACAGCGAAAGACACTGGATGTTATTGACCAATTAAGTATACGTCATTTAGAGACTATACTGTAGCTAAGGTGCCGGCAGTGATCGCTGTGGTCTCCCAGACCAGCTCAGTGTCAAGCTGAGCCCGCGGAGAAGGGTTTTCACCACTCCTGTCAGTATCTGCATTTACACTAGCACAAAGCAGTTTTCTATCTGTTAATGTCAAGGTTTTACGTATCTCACAGAGTCTTTTATGAAGAGCTACCCTCGCTTAGAGATGCGGCAATGACCTTATCTCCATTCACGTAATCTACCTCGGTCTGTAGCTCCGCAAACCCAGAAGGACTAAGTGGGAATTACGCTGAAAGTTGACCGTAATGCGCTCAAGGTCTCCGAGGCTCTCGGAGTGCATACTGTAGCCAACAGACTCGATCTCACGCAGCAACGCTAAAGTTAGAAGTATAGCTGAGTCAGCAAGGCAGTCAAGGAAGTGAGCAGCATGTAAGTAGCAGCCTAGGACGGCTGGTGAGGATGTTCCAGAGTTGGCAGTTGGAGAGACGTTGTTGTTTAAGAATTGTGGATGTGAGTTCCACATTCTAGGAGCTGCGTAGCAACAGCTTTTTTTGTCACCTGCACGCTTAAAGAGAAACAATTGGACCTCTAATTTATTGTCCATCGAGGACCTGAGGGCAAAAGGAGGCTGAAACTGGTACACAAGTTCAGGCAGGCGCGAATGATCCACGCCATGCTGAGCCTTGTGGGTCACAGTGAGGATATTCTATGTGTGCTTTGATTTCCCGGAGCAATCGCAGTTTCTATAGCAAAGAAGACACAGGGCTGAAGCCTTTGGATTTTTTGACCAATCTTTCTGCCGAATGCATCACCAACTAGTTATAGAGCCTGAAGGTTTTTTTTTGAAGCCCAGCAAAAATGGAATTCTAGAAGTCCATTCTCGACAGAATGCAACCATCGAGCTACAGGTGGATCGAGGTCTTCGCTCAGCTTCTTGAGTTCGGCATACACGTGTTGTACGTTCGTGGTCGCGCAGCTAGTAGACATGTCACCTTGTTAGCAAGCACACCATTCGTTCGAGCAGTGCAGCTTTACAAGACTGAATGAATCTTCAAACTTTATGAATCCAGTGGTCATTTTCTTTCTCAGATCCCAGTAGAAGGAAGGAGATGCATTGTGCGGACGTCTTTCAGTAGCATTTCGGCCATTTCTACGGCTATTCTACTCATGACGTACGACCATGGCCACGCAGCTGGGCGTTCTCGGGCATCCGAGCTCGTCGCCAAGGCGAAGTGCTGAAGGTTCTCTCTCCTACTTGCCCGGACCGCATAAAGCGAGCAGCGGAATCGCTGTCTCTGGTCACCAACCAGAGACAGCGTATTCGCTTCGTACTGGTTTCAGCTTGGCATCGAATTAAAAATTCCAGGCACACACTCATCCATTTACGCAGCCTTCACCTTCAGGATTCGACCCAAGCATTCGAGGTGGAAATTCAAAGCCGTGTGTTGAACATAAAACGAAGAGTAGCCTCCACAGCTCAATTGGATGGAGTACCGCGGAATGGTAGCTGAGAGGCTGCGGAGTCACCCCTCCTGCTTGAGGCGACATTCTTTTTCGGCGCTCAGTAGTTTGTACTTCAGGCAGAAGCCGGTCGCTCAGCAGTTTGTAGTATCTACTTGATTCGATGAACGAATTCTCGAGGTACGAGTCAAAATCATTCATCGTGCCAGCTCATTAGTAATCAAAGCACTGCCACATGAGCTGGCAGTAAGCTGTCACGGGACCTGCACAAGTATCGAAACTGAGCTAGGAAAATATTGTGGTAGTAGTCGATCTAGACAGATAAGCTGGAAGTGCCAAGAAAGTGCCGACAGTCAAGGCACGATCAGGGAAGCGTGGAGAAGTGTGTAGACTTGAATCACCGTCGGGGTCGCTTACCTACCTCTACAGCTGTACCGCTAACGTGATGGATTCGAGCACTTGGAGTGAACAGCTAAGCACTCGTGAAGAACTTAATGCTTCAAGGAACTTCGCAATGGGCTTCAGAGCACCTGTAGGATCCTGCTATCAATCTATTCAAAGTAATTTTTTTAAATTTTAAATATCGGTTAAAACAGAGGTCTGAATATTTGCCAACGCTATATCGGCGAACGTTCCGCTTCCAGCTTTTACCGGCTCTCCCCCACCCAGGCATATTTCTTTGACCTGCATGTTCTAAGTATGTCTGCGCGGTGGCAGAACATCATTCGGGCCTACTGTGGTCTCTTTCAAATATGGCCACCATCTCTGCAGTCCTGCTCCCAAAGGGAGCAAAAGCCTCAGTCAAGCAAAAGCATTGGGCAGCTACGATACTTCGTAAATCGGCTGCTGCGAGCATCATTTGGTCATCGAATCAGCATTGTGGTTATATTGGGGGCAGTCATAATAATCTAATCGTAGGCATTCATAATAATCTAATCGTAGGCTCTCAAATTCAAACCTTTAGGATGCTTTGCGATGCTAGCATTTGCTCTACGTGCCAGCGCTTAGAAGTTCCAGAGTTCGCGAATTCGCGCCATTGTTTCGTGTGTAGTCAACGCTTCAGGGGCGCTCGGAGCAGCTAGCTCCAGCCGACAGCCAGAAGCTCAGATGCTGCAGCGGTTCAGCTAAATATGAAGAAGCCTGCGAAGCTGTGCAGAACTAGTGGGTCAGATACGAACCTTTGCATTGCATTTACGTGTCGAGGGACCTCGCAGCGATCGAAAAGATGACTCGCTTTGGAGGTGATTGTCTGCTCTAAACTACTTTTTATTTATGGGGATGTCACAATTTTTGGCCTTACGGTTTGCTCCAGAACATTTTATGGCAACCTCCTTAAATTTTCAAAGACCGCGAAGGGCATTATTGATCATTGGTTGCCTTCTTTTGAATATACAACGGACGGTAAAAATAAGCAGAAATTTAATCTGTAGATGAAAAAGCATGCACAATAGAAATGAAGCAATGCACTCTTATTTGCCAAGATATTTGGAAATAAAAGATCTCTTAGGACTGCTGAGAAGCTTCTGAAAGCCTCGACTGCTCATCCAAAATTTATGACGTTGAGCAGAAAACAGGTAGTGACTTATGTTAGAAAGCGTAGGCAGTGCAGGCTGGCCAACTAGGGCAATGGTCATAGAAAATGACTACATCTAGATGTGAGCGTTGAAGATATTTAAAAAAACATGCGGCTTGCTGCGGACGCACCCAGAGAGTGCCGAGGACAAGCAATCAATCGCAAGTACCGTGTTGTGTTAGTCGGGGACATCAGTACGTGGCAGTACTGTATCGCACTATTCTTGCAACGTGCAGCAAGGTAACACGATTAACACAATCTAGTTTTCATGCCCTTAGCGTATTCAAAATGTAACCATATTGGTAGAGTATTTATGTGAATAAACAAAGATCATCTGAGGTACCTCTGAAATATGGGTTACCTCAGAGCTCCGTGCTTGGTCTGGTTCTTTTCACGGTTTATACTCTCCCTCTTGCCGATGTGATTGCCAAGCACAATCTAGGCTCTATGCAGATGACACTCAGTTGTACCTTTATTTTGATCCCTCCCAGTCCTACAGCACGTCATATTCTCTTAACTCCCCTGCTCCATGTATTGATGACATCCACACATAAATGGCAGCAAGCTTTCTTAAATTGAATGATGATACAACTAACTTACTATTTATGGGCAAACCAAGTGTGATTCGGAAATTGGAAAGGCTAACGCTCAAAATCGGCTCTGCCAGCACATCTCCTGTCGAATCTGCATGAAATCTAGGTGTCATGTACCCAAGTGACCTTTCGTTAGACGACCACATCAGCTCCACAGTCAAATCTGCCTACTTTCAGCTACATAAAAATTGCTGAAATTCGGGCTTGTTTAGATAAGGATACCAGGTCTAAGTTGGTCCATGCATTTGTGACATTCCGTCTTGACTTCTGTAACTCACTGCTTGCTGGCCTACCAGCATGTGCAATCAGGCGATTACTGTTGTGCAAAACTCCGCAGCTAGGCTTGTCTGTCGTGAGCGTCACAGTTGCCACAGCACACCACTTCTCGTCGACCTGCACTGGCTCCCAGTCAAGCAACGGATCGACTTCAAGGTTTTGTCGCTCACTTTTTGGTCACTTCATTCTTTGGCTCCAGCCTATCTCTCAGATCTACTCCCCACACCAGGCCAAGCATCGTACTACCCGCTTTTCGGAACCCAACGGTTTACCGATACCTCGTACAAACCTCAAATCCTTTGGAGACCGTGCATTCAGTTCGTGTGCTCCCAAAGCCTGGAACTCACTCCCGACTTACGTCTGAACATCCCTTGACATGACCACATTTAAAAAGAACTTAAAAACACACCTATTTAGGACAGCATTTAGTGGGTCCCCGTGATTCGTCCTTGATGTGCTTGTGCGTGCTGACACTGTGCATGCTGCCACTAACCACATTTGTATGCTAACCCTGTGCATGTCACCCCTAACCATGTTATTCATGTTGTTTATCAAGCATGATATTACTCACCATTCGATTGCATTTCCCTTTGCAGCAAATGTAAAGCGCCTAGAAAGAGATTGAGTTCTCTGAGGGCGCTTTATCAAGTGCGTTATTATTATTATTATTACATGATGACAAGAGGTGCTTTTTGTACTAAACTTTCAGGCTTGAGTGGACTGAATAGTGCATGAAACCTAAGGCATATATGGCAAAAAGGTCTTGCGTCAGCTACCAAAAAGTAATGAATTACATATGTTCTGTTACTTTTAAACTTGCTGTCTCGTTATGTGCATACGTGTATTAAGAGCATTCCGCTTCGAAAAAACACATGCGTATAGCGAATGTGCCTCTTTGGTTAAGAATAACCGATATATTTGTATTACTTTTTTGGTTACCCTAATTCATCTAACACCTTCATGCATAGCCGTTGAATCAAAGAAGCATTAAACGGGCCTTTTCGGACGTACGCATACCGGTGTCGTTTCTTCCTTGAATGCTTTTTGCGTGGGTTGAATTCTTTGAGGTCGCAGCAATCTTTCCGCCGCTTATGGCAGGCCACGCGTTTTATTTCTTAAAAAATACCTCGTTTCGCGGACCCTTCAATCGTTTCCAAAATGAGCTCAATTTTCCTAGAAAGGCCAAAAAGTGCTATCATGGTGTTCATTCCAGGACAGGCTATTGATTCTTACTGATCAACTTACGAACACTCACACAGGTCGTTCGAAAGGCACTATCGAAGCAATTAAGATGTACCAGTCCTTTTAATTTTCCGCACTTTTCCTACCCCCAGCGTATAGGATGTATTAATTCAGCTATGCTGTAAAATTGCAGCAGCTTTAACAGGCTGATAACAAACAAATCGATTCGCCTCGATGGCATTCTCCTATCTTTCAAAGACTTGATCGACAGGTATGTACGTATCAAGAGTTCAAGAGTTGGTAAAAGTCATGAGAAAAAATGCAACCGCTCTTAGACCTCCAGTCTTAGCCCACCGGTAAGGTAGTCACACACCGATAACGAAAAGCGGGTGGTACGATGCTTGACCTGGCGGGGGAGTACATCTGAGAGATAGGATGGAGCCAATGAATGAAGTGACCAAAAGGTGAGTGACAAAACCTTGAAGTCGATCCGTTGCTTGACAGGTAGCCAGTGCAGGTCGACGAGAAGTAGTGTGATGTGACAACTGCGACGCTCACGACAGACAAGCCTAGCTGCGGAGTTTTGCACCAGCTGCAATCGCCTGATCGCACATGCCGGTAGGCCAGTATGCAGAGAGTTACAGAAGTCAAGGCGGGATGTCGTAAATGCATGGACCAACCTAGACGTGGTATCCTTATCTAAATAAGTCCGAATTTCAGCAATGTTATGTAGCTGAAAGTGGGCAGACTTGATTGTGGAGCTGATGTGATTGTCTAATGAGAGGTCACTCTGGAACATGACACCTAGATTACGAGTGATTCAGCAGGAGATATACTGGCAGAGCCGATTTTGAGCGTCAGCCTTTCCAATTTCTGAATCACACTTGGTTTGCTCATAACTAGCAAGTTAGTTTTATCATCGCTTAGGTTTAGAAAACGTGCTGTCATCCATGTGCGGATGTCATCAGCATATGCAAGAAGTGAGTAGAGAGTTCTCAATTGTTCAAGTTGAACATCGTGATCAATGGTGTCGAAGGCAGCTGACAGATCTAGCAGAGCTAGGGCAGTGACATTCTTGTCATCAGTGCCACGTAGAATCTCATTGTTAACATGGAGGAGAGCAGTTTCAGTGGAGTGCTGCCTCTTGAACTCTGATTGAAATGTTTCTGACATTTAATTCTTTTTAATAGGTTAAACCAGCTGCTTAGCAACAATTTTTTTAAGAATCTTTGACAAGAAAGGAAGAAGGGAAACTGGCAATAATTTACAAGGTCCCTGTATCTAATTCAGGCTTTTTAAGTATGAGTCTAACGATTGCAAATTCCAAGGACTTAGGTACGACCCCTTTTACCAAAGAAGCATTACAAATCTCAGAGATGATTTTATAGGGTCTTCAGGAGACGAGCTCTTTTTGTTATACCTTATTAAGGCAGCCACATCGCATGCAGAAACATCGGAGACCCTTTTAAGGAAGGTCACAGGTTGTGGAACCGCGATTGCTTTAGTCGAAGGGGGCTTAATAGAGGCACGAATGTGCACAATTTTTTCAGTAAAGAAGGCTTAAAACTTTTCGGCTGAGCCATTAATATCTGGGGAGTCAGACCCCTCAGCATTTGCCAGTAAATGGTTTACTGTCTTATAAATCTGTTTAGGATCTGACTGGCAGGAATTCAGCTTTCGAGTGAAAAACAAGAAGCCGTGGCTTTTTTGCTCCCGGGTGTAAACTCGAAAGAAGTCTTTGGAATTGACTAGATCCAAATCAGACCCCAATTTACCAAAACAACGTTCAAGCCTGCGCTTAACACGGCACATATTTTGAATTTTTTTGTATAAATTGAAAGGAATCTCTACGACTCTGTGTACGGATTGAATGAAAGGGAGCATGCTAGTCAAGAGCACTCCTGAGTGTCATGTTTACTGCATCAGTGAGGTTATCGAGGCTGTCGGTCGAGTTTGGTGCAGATCAAGATGACCTGCACCAAAAACAGATTTCAAAGATTTGTCTACGTCAATGCTTTGTAAGTTACGTCGCTTGACAAGTTCGACATTACCCTATAAGCACAAGCGAGCAGGAACAGTAAAAGAGGCGCACAATGATCTGAGAGGGTCAGCGAGCACACCACAAGGTCAGTGGAGAAGAAATCTTAAGTGATCACGAGATCTAGAATATGGCCACCGACGTGGGTGGTATGATAAGCGTGTTGGACCAAACCAAAATTCTCCAGCCAGTCACGAAATGAGCGGACCTGGCTGTTGCTAGGGTTGTCGACGTGAATATTGAAGTCTCCAGCAATCAGTAACGGCTTGTCACACACAAATATTTTATCGAGGATCTCTGAAAACTTCTCTATAAACAAGTTTAGACAGCCAGGAGGTTGGTATATCTCAACAGTGAGAGGCATTGTCTTTGATGAAGACCTGATTGCAACTGATTCAAACGATGGCCCATGCGAAAAACTGCACATCTTATAGCCAAACGATTCATGAACAACAATTGCAACCCCACCACCAACCTTGTCAGAATTCAAGGACTGATAGAATGAGAACCCGGGTGGGGATGTCTCAGGTATACAGCTACTGGAACAAGGCGTCATCCAAATTTCGGTAAGCAGAAATGCATCTAGCTTCTCCTGGACCACCTGATCGCGGATAACTAACCCCTTGGTTTTTAGCTAGCGGACATTTAGTAGTGGGCGGAATTTAAGAGGCTGTCCGACACCTGCGCCAATGAAGTAGCTTGTATTCACGTCGGCGTGTATCCGGCCCGGCAGATGCGAGCTCTTCGAATATTCGGATTGGACCTTTGTAACGGCCGCCGGTCGACAGTTCACAGCATGCTGAGGCATCCTAGGTGAGCTACTATGGCAACGAGTACTATTCAGCATTTTAAACTCACGGGGCGTGGGTTTGATAGCCGAGCTGTTGATAGGGCGAACGCAAGATGCAGAAAGGTTCTCACTCACCAGCCGGTAGGTATCGACTAATGGCGACATCGAACCTTATGCTAAGCAGGTCCTATTTTGTGTAGCATATCCGAGGACAGCTTTCTCTGATTTCCAACCACTCTGTCTGCCGTTACGCAGTTGTTGAGGTAAGCTTCATTTACTTATTGAACCTTGTTCCAAAGAATTCTTAAATTTGACCTGTTTTTCTTTCTAAATTGGCTTGCTGCTACCTAAAACCGTTTTTATTGCAATTGACTTGCCCAAGGCTGTAACAGAAATTATTGTACACGTTTTTCATGGAGAGCTGTCTAGACCGACAGTATCAGGTGCTGAATTTCCTAAGCATGATTTACGCGTCATTAGATCATGCGACGCAAACCGGAGGCAATCTCCTGCATCTTAACAGCTTCAACATTCTAAACCTTCAATAGGGTATTGTCGGCTTTAAAAATTCGATGGCAATGTGCTGTCTGCCGCTGCCACGAACCCGTTCAGATTCAGGTTAATGCGCGAGCAATCAGTGTGTCAACCAATCAGCGTATACCATCTCGTGTTAGGTGGAGATGTCAATACGCAGCAAAGCTGCTACCACAGTTCCCTCAGCATGCCTTCTGTGGTCAGTTTCGGCACTGTTGACATAAGCGGGTATGCTACTGCTGCGAGTAACTATACTGCCACTTCACGTGATTGCGGATGAGTCAGTAACTATTTTCCCAAGCGTTTCTTTAAAAAAATTATATAATTCATTTATATAGCGCCCCAAGAGAACTTAATCTCTATTCAGGCGCTTCACATATGCCTCGGGGCTCGAGCCCACGACCTCAGTCAGACCTTAGTCGAGGCGAGCACCTTAACCGCTACATCTTTTATTCAAGCTTCAGAGCTTGAATTGATACATTTTCTTTACAAGGAATTACATAAATCGCAGCATCATACAACGGTAGTAATACGGACGAGACCACAACACAACTCATATTACACAGCTTGGCTCCATTTACTAAGCAGCGTCACTACAGAAGTATTAATATCGAGCCGCTATAACTCTTCTCCGAACGACATCTACTCAAGAGTTTTCAGTATAAAAACTGCTGAAGATAGATGCTTTTAATATTTAAATCGCGGTTCACATAATTTACTTCTATAGTTCTTGATATGTCACCTCTTTGCCACCACTTCGTTTCTGCTACTTCTGAGCTCTTTAGTTAATAGGTAGCACTTTAACTTATTAATAATTGTCCGATATACTTTGGTCGCTAGCCGCACTCGGCGGGATGAAATAGCTCGAGGGATTTCTGTAGGCAAGCCTGGAGTAACTTTTTGGCAAGCGGGGCAATCGGAAAAAGAATTTTATACAACTTTCTATCTCGATCTAAGAGCTGAAGTTTCGCTTTTCTTTTGCAGCAAGAAGCTGAATATTTGAATAGCTGTGCATAGCTCGTTCAGATGAACTCATTCGAGGGAACTTTCTCCGTGCCGGGTAAGGCAAGGCTATATTGAGATCGTGCTACATTGCTGCGGCAGCGAAAGGCCCCTTGCACGCCACTGCTAAGTGCACCCGTGTCGCACGTTGTTTTAAAGAAAGTTGGTGACTAGCACGACCGCTCGGCAAACTGTGATGTTGACCTTACAAAAATAGGCTGTCTGTGCACCTCCGCTGTCGCACCTGCCACTTTCTTTCTGTGCGACAGTCAGCAGCAGGAGAGAATGGATGTCGTTGCATAAGAATTTTGGATGTACCCTCCCCTGTCTATTAACTGCAGAGCTACGGCGGTTGTTCTGTCGTCAACGGTCTTTAAACGTAGGAAGGAAACAGCTAACTTATTGTCCCGGGCGCGAGCACGCCGAGACGGATGTAGCGGTTCAGCTAGTGTGAACGAGCCGAGCCGCGGCGGGCCTTGCGGTGGCTCAATGTAAGAATTTTGCTCTGCATCGTCCTCTAATCGACCGGGAGCCAGCGCAGCTCCTTCAGCAAAGGAGTCGCGTGGCTGAACCTCTGCGATCTGTTGACGAGCCTCGAGGAGCCGTTCATTAGCTGCGTTAGCGTCGTCAATCTTGTAATTTCGCGAGGTGGTCGCCGCTCGCCATCGATTGAGCGCCGGACAACGCTGATGAATTCACTGCACTAAGGGGAGAGCTTCCAAGTTGACGCAAGCAGCTGTACTCGCAGCAGAAGCGACTCGGTCAGTCGAGCTTCTCGAAATCGCGCGCATGCGCCCTAATACATTAAAGCGCGAGCGCAGTCGAAACGATCGCGTTCGCGGCAAATTTCCATTCGACAGCATCAAATGGAGCATTTCTAAAATCAGCTGATGTCGCGTCCGTTCAACGCATCGGTCGAGGGCTTTGATAGCGGTCGCCTGCGATGGGCTTCGTCGGGGCAACGCCCCCTTTATAAAGCACTCTACTCAAGCGCTCAACTCCGCTTCGGCCAGGCAAGCCGTCTCTAGCTGCTAATGTCGCTGTGAGATCGGAGCCAACGGCGACCCCAGGCTGTTCTCTCTCACTAAGCGGGACGCAGGGATGCTCGGCAGAGAAACCGCACCATTCTCGGTTAGAGAGGACACTCGGCTGACCGATTGCTTACACCGATCTGATTTGGTTCCCTCAGCGAAGCGCCTGCCTGCACTCGCTGGATTCTACGAGAGCCGAATTATTGAAATGAGCGTCAGCCCGGGGTTACAGTCCTCGCTCTTGGCGACCCAGATCATTGGTTCGAGTCATGTAGCGTGGTGAGCCGCGATGGCACACTAGGTAAGGCGGTTGCTTTCACGACCTCGGTCCCGAGGTCGTGGGTTCGATTCCTGCGGTGGGCGATTCTGTATCACCACTGCAAGCGGTGGTGATAGCCGTAAAGGCTCTTCTGTCGCTATACAAAAAAGGCTGTTTAATCAGCTAGGATTTATTTATATATTTTAGCGGGCAACCCTTAATTGCCCACAGCTAGCGGCGGTGGGAGCATTTGAAGCTCTTCTGCCGCTACACAAATGAGGCTGTTTTGAATCAGCTAGTCGTTACTTTATTCGCCTGCATGAGCTGCCGACGGCCGCCTGCTTTGACTCTTGCTGACGGGCGCCCGTCGCGATATTTGGGTCAATTAATAATCCACGGGCATATGCAGATGGCGTGATTTCGACGACGAGATGACGAGTCTCAGAGCGAATCGCAGCAGCCCAGCTCAGTCGCCTTAGCTCCTCCTGCGCAGATGGGACCGATCCGATGGCTCAATGGATTTCGACATCCGGCGTAGCTCGCTGCCGGTGCCTAACGGCTCGCGGCTAGCGGGCTGTCGCTCTGTCGCGCTTCCACCTGCTCCACCTCTGGCCACGCTCCGAATCACCTCCTCGAGCCTACGACTAGCGCGGCCGCGAGCGCTGGCCCGAAGCGGCTCCGACGCTTCGGGTTCGTTGGCTCGGCGACCGTCTAAGCAGCGCCGCACCGCCTTGTTGCTGTTTCGCCAGGGGGTCGCTTGCCTAACAATGACAGTAAGAGACGGTGCAGGAAGGCACCGCCTGGCACGACTGGGCCACGCGCCCGCACCTTTGTCAGCATTGATTACAGCTCAAATCGTGGGCGTGGTCGGCAAATGCCGCCCACGCCCGCCTGAGGCTACCGTCGAAAGACTCCCAATCTGCGCCCACGTTTTTATCTACTCTCGGAAGGCGAACGGCACTTTCGGAAGGCTGAACGCTCTCGGGTTGTGCGTGCCCTCGGCGAGCATATCCGCTGCTGAAGAGCACCGGGACGGTGCTATCGACGGTCCCGCCCCCTCTCCCCCGCCCCGAGAACCGATGTCCGAAGCGCTCGCTCCCACTACCACTGCGACCACTTCGAGCTGCTGCCTCGTCGCGCTGACCTTTAGCTGTCTCTTTCTCGTGCAAGAGAGCCCGCGCAGCTGGAGCTCCCCCCCATTCCGAGCTCGCCGGTACGAGCATCTAGCTCGAGGCTTGAGGCAACGATGGACGACATGACCCAACTCGACCGGTGGCTATGGGGTGCGATTAATGGATGTGCAATCAGATGGAATGACATAAGCAGATGGAATTATGTAAGCGATAGAGTGTGTAAACAGAACTCGCTGAATAAAGTGGATAGCGAATGAAGGTAGACAAAAAGTAAGAAACGCCGAGATCTGCAAGGAGCTACGCGCCTATATTTTCGGGACAGCCCCGCATAGCGAGGTTGCAGCGAGGGTGTGCCACGAGCAGCTTTCGATTTGTGACTCCAACGTCGGAAGTCAAAGCGAGGCTTCGACTTCCGACCGTCGCCTTCTCTTCGTTCTTCCTTTGCAATGTCCGTGATAGAGCGAAGGATTTCGGCTGACGTCTTGATCGGTGTCTGCGGGCGGTTTGGCCGTCGAGTCCGTCGTTACCATTGAGTTTCGGTCGCTCCATTGCTCGAGAGCTGTCCGTCGCAGCGCAAGTGTATCTACGAACTTCTGCTGCGCTTTGATAGAGGCAAGCGTTTAACACCGGCAATGCTCACACGGCCAAGTGACGAGCGGCAGCAAGAATGGCGGAAGGAAACTCCTGATCGTCATCATCGGAGAGCAAAGATCTGCCGGGAAGCCGAGAAGGCGAGCTCTCTCTAAGAAGAAGTGCGCTAACAACCGAGCTGCCAGCGCGATTTTTTTTAAACACTGAGCATCGCCGCACGAAAGCTGGCTCACTTGCTGGCTCGCTTCGGCGCTCGAAAAGCGTGCGTTCGCCTCGTCGCTACCGAGCCGCGCCAACTTACTCTCGCGCTGCTGCGAACGGAGGGGGTCTAGACAGGCGCGCGAGTGTCGCTTTTTGTTACTCGAAGCTGGCGAACGAGCGAATTAAAGTATGACCGACGTGACAGTTCTTCGCCTGCGCTCCTCCCCCACCTCGTGATTGCACCGGCTGGTGGGTGCCTACCTTCGGGGGCGAAGGGGGCACAGCGGCCATACAAGACCGCGTCTGCGGTTGCTGCCTGGAGACGTCCGCCAACAAGGCAGCACACCCATGCCCCTCCTCTCGATCGACCAATGGGGCGGCCGCAGGTCGAGGGTCTCAGGACGCGGCGGGCGCTGGGATCATTGATTGATTGACTTCAGCCTTTCGTGCGCCCCGCCGCCGCTGGAAGCCGCCGCTCGAAGTTGGCCGGCTCTCGCGGTCGCCAAGGGCGCCGCTGAGCTGACGCCGAGGAGCCGCCGAGCGCCCCGATTCGACATGTCGCCGGCCGCTCGGCCGCCGCCGCCGTAGCTTCTGCTCGTCCTCGGCTGCTCGCTGCTGCTCATGCTCGCCGACTCGGCAGCAGGTAGGGAGCCAGCGCGCGGCCGGCGGCAGCCAGAGCCGCCTTCACGCTACTCGCCGGGCTTCCTATGGCCACCACAGATCGAGCGGCTGCGGCGGCGGCGGCCGCCGAAAACGAACGCACGCGTGCACATCGGAAGCAGCGGCTGTAGGATAGCAGAGCCAACGACGTAAGCCCCAATAACGGCTTCGCTGAGAATTATATTTACTCAAAGTATCCGAACGCCACCGTCCGCTGTGGTTAAAGGGTTAAAGCGTTGCTCGCATCCGGACGAAGTTTCAGATTATCCTGATGGGTATTGTAGTGAATGGAAAAATAGGAATGCATCGGGTTAGGACACGCACGCCTGCTACTTCTAACAGCACGAAAAAGCCACGAATTAACTCCTTAGGCAAGAACATGACCAAGGATCGATACTGACTCCGCGGAGTTTCCCTAGGCTGAAAAGCTACAGTTGTCGGTCTATCCTACTCGGCGGCCTTCTCCCAAATTATGGGGCAATTTTTCGATTGATCGTCAGCTGATACGGTGTTGCGAGTATACTGTCGGCTTTCCGCAAGTCAAGGAGTCAAGGAGGAGGTATAATGTAGAATCACTGCTGAGCAGTTAGCTTAGGTCAAAAAGGATAGGTGAAAAGTGATGGCTTGGGTGATCTCGGCGAGCTTACCGGTCGTCCTAGGCGCATCCGGAGGCGAGGACGTGCTCATCACGACATTGCTCCAAGGTTATGCTAAGGACGCCAGGCCTCCACCAAGCAATCAGCCGACCGACGTTCACATTGGAATGTATCTCTCGTCCCTTGATGACGTTGTAAGTGCTGCGATCTCGTTACTGGACGCGCCGCCAGAGCTGAGAGAGACGGCACTCGCGAGCGTTGCTTCGGCGCCATTTTGCAGGAGGAGCATCTTCTTACCATTACCATCTCGGGTTGCATCATTGCGGTAAGCAGCGATATTCCTCCTTAAAGTCGGTGTGAGCAAAGCGCTGCAGGGCCACTCACTTCGCCTTGCTAGGCACTCAGCAGCGCTCATGACCGCTGTCGAGATACCTGCGATGATGTGTGCGGCGATGATGCGTTTCCGCAGACTTGGACCGACAGCAGACTCGCGTGGAACACAACAGCCTGGAATCAATTGGATCGAATCGTCGTGGCGGCAGACACAATATGGAAACCGGACTTTGCTCTGACGGACGCGTGAGCTATTCTAGCATTACCGTGCACTCAGCAAAGCCCCGCTTAGCCTTCCCTTCCTGCTTAGCCTTCCCTTCCTGCTTTGCCTTCCCTTCCTGCTTAGCCTTCCCTTCCTGCTTCTGTTGCACGGTCAGATTTTCTCAACCCCGACGAAGCCGCAGTCGCATCTCTTTGTCTTTGATTTTCGAAAGCCCAGCTGCTGTTGATTAGCATGCCAACAGTGATCTATCAATATTCCGATCTGCCAGTAAATTAAGCGTGAACTATTCCAGGTTTTTGACGAAGAATGCGATGACGACTGTGCAGCGTTGGTAGCCGAAAAGCATGTTTCTCCGATCGAATCCCCTTCAAAAGGCCTTAAAATGATTTCAAGCATTGATTTTCACTTACTTCCTGAGCGCATATCTCTATACCTTATGCATGTTCGCGAAGGTATATATGCACAAGCATTTCTTATACCTATATGTCGTGTAGGTAAGAGACGTGAAAAGAGGAGACATTCCTAAAAGCATTCCTACCTTAAGGAAGTAGGACTAGTAGCAAAAATACTCTCATGCGTGAGCGGAGTAAATATTTCTTTTTTATTGCCTCTCCAAACTGTAGCTTATAGCTTGATGTGGATTGCCGCTCTGACCCCTCTCGCTAACCTGTCGCTGGCGCTGATCGACCATTGGGCGGAAGTTCTCTGTTAGGGTACTTCGTTCGTGAGTTTGACGGTAAATCCTGACGGCCAAACGCGCCCGGTAGCTGCAGCTTAGAGCGGCCGGATTCGGGTCACGTGGGACCGCCCCTAAACGAGCAGTCGCTGGGGAGCAAGGCTTTCCAGTCTTAGACAGCCGAGTGCCGACCATGACGACTGTGACTCGCATGGACGTCGTGGAAGTCGCGGCCACGCCAAGAACGAGGACTGCGTCGCATGCACCCAAAGGTAGCTAGGACGGCGGGCTAAGCGTGCAAGCAAAGGGCACCCATTACTTTCGCTTCCGCCCACGGATGGCGAGTGACGTGCCGGGCATTTGAACAGCTAGGACGAAAAAGTACACACGCTCATTTAAGGGCACAGCGTGCAGCAGTGAGGCCTGTCCGCAGCGAAAGTCTCAGCGTGCGAATGTTTGGGTGTCCGCTCTGCCGAGCGATGGCTGGCGTGCGGACGGCGAAGCGGTGAACCGCCACCGCCACCGCCACCGTACACCGCCACCGTACACCCTCACCGCTAGTACTACTACGCCCGCTGCACACTGCTAGCACTAATAATGGTAAGATACTGCTCTAGGGCTCTATACAACAGGCTCGGCGGAATTTCTGACCGTTCGAGCTAGCTGTGAGCAGCTATCCAGTGTCTGGCCAGCTGCCCACCGGAAGTAGTCTTCAAAAAATCGGATGCCGGATGTACCGCTCGCGGACGTTCTGAAGCGGGCCTATCGACTGGGAAAGTGAGCGCCTTGGCAGCGGATGTTTCAGCTGCTAGAGCAGGTTTTCTTCTGAGCTGGCTGACGATCTGGCCGCCAGGATTGCATTAATGGCTACGAAGTAGATGCATGATTCGCCCCTTGTGCGACATTCCCGCCTCTTCGAGACTCGCCAATTTACTCCAAACTTTATAGAAAAGTTTGAATCTACTTCGATTTTCCTAGAGGCCTTAGCCATTTGAAGCTATATTTTTCCGCCCTTGGACGTACCACCAGCAGCACCTTGGTGAACTACGGTCACCACAATGGGCAGGCTATAAAAGCAGTACGGGTCAAATTTGATGAGTTTTTTCCACGTACTAGGAAAATTGTTGAAAGAAACAAGTATGCGTTGGGCCTTCAGCAGCCTCCTTTTTATGTCGGTAGAAGAGCCTTACCGGCTTAGAAACAATCGGCGAGGGGGATTGGGTCAACTTACCTGAGCCGCGATGGCCCACTAGACAAGGTGGTTACTTTTCATGGCCTCGGTACCGAGGTCGTGGGTTCGAACCCTGCGCTTGGCGATCCTTTATTGCTGCTGCAAGTGGTGGAGATAGCCTTAATGGTCTTCTGCCGCCTAATTTTCCTTCAAGGCTGATTGATTGACGGCTCCGAGTTGTCAAATATGATCTCTAATGCCATGTTTACGGAATTTAAGTTTTCTTGAACGTGTTTCCTTAATTGCAAGAAGATTTGAAATCGGGGCGATCCCTGGTGCCCTAATAATTTCGAAGCGGCACCACTTCTCAGGATCTCGGACTCAAATATCGTTTGAGTGCAGATGACATTCCAGGCTCCGAATGCTTTCTACAGAGCGATGAATTACTAGCGTCAGGTCTCATACCAAGTGCAAAACCAATGATAGAAACCTGACCATTTTAAATCTTGGGCAATAAAAGAAACATTTTTCAATATGCATTGGCTCGGAAGCGATACTAGTTACTTTTACGTGAGCTCCTTGTAGGAATACTAAGAAGCTAAAAACTTTATCAGCGAGAGTTGTCTGCTCAATCGACGTGCCTCACATCAGCATCGCTCGATTCTTTATTTTTCAGCGTCGGCGACGTGTTTGACAAAGGCTTCTACTCGGACTATTACGGAATATTTGCAGAACCAGGAGGGAATTTAAGTTGGACGCTAGAGGGAAGCATGACCGTAAGGTAGGCCTAAGCATCTTTCAGCTAATGGGGTCAATTGTTCACTTTATTCTTTCTTCTTAATTTGTAACAAGCATAGCACTCGCTTGCTGCAAAAAGCGCATTTTGACAGAGGCTGCCCGAATGTGTTCTTTCCAGATGCGACTTCAACTTGACCTACTATCCTTTTGACGTCCAGACATGCAGCTTTCGCTATGAGAGCTTTAATTATCCGTCCTACTTGCTGCACCTATACACGGATACTACGACGGTTGACCTCAGTTCATATCACGAGAACTCCGAGTTCTACATGCTATCCACTGCTGCGATCGCGTGAGACGCTTTGAGCAGCGCTTGACGCTTCACTAGCTTCGTCGCGGTCAGCAATAGCCCACAGCCACTTCCGGCTGCGTCATAAAAGTAGTTACACTAGAGAAGAGGCCATGCTTATGATACTAGTTACCGCCCTCTTACTCCATCTAACTGTGGCGGCGTACTGCAGACAAGATCGCAGAGATATGCAAGCGTTTTTGCACCGAAACCACCTGTTTGCAAGTCCACAATTTCTTAGCGTGATTTCGCAGTTCAAAATGCGTGCAAAAAACTCGAAGACCCAAGCTAAATACCAGATGCGAGGCCTCACAAGCGATCCGAAGCGATCCCTCGGCGGCTTGTTATGCTGCACAAAGAGGGAGCCGCAGGCGCCTGCTTGCCCGCTGCTCGAACGCCGAGCTGCATCGGTGCGCCGGCCGGAAGCGACGCTCGCCGCTCCTCCTCCTGAAGACGACTTTCTGTCCGCTGCAGCGAAGAGTGGGCTCCGGAGATCGACGGAAACTACTCGAATGTCGTCTTTACGCTGAAAATCAAAAGGCGAGAGCTGTACTTCTGGCTGAACTTGATACTGCCCTGCATATTGCTGGCTGTTTTATCCTGCTTCGTCTTCCTACTGCCAGCCGCGTCGGGAGAGCGGGTACGCGGCGGGCAGCAGCCAGCGCTCAGCCAGAGGCCGGCAGGCCCGCTTGACCTGCGGACGATTGGCTGGTGAATTTACTGGCCAGCCGATCGTCCGGTGTTGATGCTGCTACCTCAGCAGCATGCCAGTTCCCGGACGGTTCGAGCGACCCGGACGAGCACCCGTACAAGCCCAGGGGCAAGCCAGGGGGTGGCACGGGTGGCAGTTGCCCACCCCTGGCCTGCTAGGTGTGAGCCGAGTCGGACACCCGGTCGGGCGGCCAGAGGCCGCGCTTGCTACGGCGGCTGGCCCCTTGGTGCTTGGCCAGGCTGCATGACACCAACAGGCGCTGAAAAGGGGCGAAACGTCACAGATCCCCTAGACAGGAGGGCTCTGCCCCGAAACCCCCGTGCCAACCCTGCGCTCCTATCCTGGCTTCACCTGTGTGCGTGCGTTTGTCCGGAGCAGCGTACAATCGTTAGAGTCTTGCTCCAGCTGACGGGGGGGGGGCACTGATCTGTGCTTAAAAAGGGTCTAGCCGAGCCTCTGTGGTTGCTGGCACATCGCCTCCATAAAAGGAAGCATGCGCACCAGCATGGACCGGCAGACCAGACAGATTTAGACGAGTGGATTGATAAAAGAGAGCACTACAGCGCACGGCACGAGGCGGCGAGTCGAGAGGACGCCAAAACAGAGCCGGATAATACAAAACAGAGCCGCAGTGCCAATTAAATGCAAGATTGTCGAACTCTTCATTTTTCACAGCGGTGTACACGATTTTATGTTCGGTAGCTTTTAGAGTACGCTGCTTTAGCCACTGAACGCATTCGCTTTTGGGCTAAACGCCGATGACTCTGCATTTCAGCGTACTTGTTCGCACATTAAGTCAACAGCGGTTCTGTGATAAATGGTATGGTATTTAATTGCATCTGACTACGTTTCCAGGTCGGTCTGGCGATAACCTTGCTCCTAGCCTTCTCCGTCTTTCAGCTGCTCGTGGCCGGATATCTGCCAATGAACTCGCTGACGAGCACAATATTAAGTAAGTCGCCAAGTCTTAAGTCTTAAATATCATTTAAGAGGTGTTATTGGCTATGACGTCTCAATGTGGGGATTTCTACAGCGATATGCTCACCAAGACTAATGGTCTGCACACAACCGTTGTTTGGGCTAATTTCTTAGCCTAGGCCAGGGACTTGCGTGTCCATTGGATTATAGTCATGAATGAAAAAGTCAAGAGATTTTGTAAAGTTACTGCAGTTAAATTTGTTGCCGCGTGCGAACAAATGTTGCTGGCAGCTAGAAGATCATCCTAAGTTAGACTTCTAGCTCTAGAGCCATGTCTCCTGCGAAAGATTTACGAAAGTTTTAATTTGAAAATAGGGATCTGAAGGCTTGCAGAGGATAAAGTGAGAAAGACAGACGTTTCAAATTGCATTGGTCTAGAGCAGTTTTAAATCCCGACCAACGTACAGTTTTTTCAACGTACGTACGCTTTTGTGCTGCCGAACGCACGACAGTCATTCTTCGGTTCGTGGCTACGGCTCGAATTGCAAGGAATCAATAACCCTTACCTTTTGTCCGTCCTGCTTCCGGTGGTTACGCACCTCGAGAGCTCCTGCGAATACGCCACATTCGAGAAAGGGCGTGCTGTTAGAGCGGTATTAAACAGGATCACTACGTTTCGTCAGAAACCTTGTCAAGCAAGCCTGTAACCCATATTTGAACGTTCAGACTAACCTAAGGCGTGCTGTAAGGTTCAGGGCAAGCGAATTTCGCCGCGAGCTAAAATCGGGATCCCGCAACCTCTGGTTTTCTAGGGCAAGTTTCTGTCGCCGAGTCTTTTTGCAGCCATAAGGTGCTGGGATTTCGCCATCCATGTCGTGGGTTTAAGTTCTGCAGTGGACACTCCTTTATAGCCGGTTGCAAGTGGGTTGATAGCCTTCATGGCTCTGCTACCGCTTGATAAATTGGGCCATTGAAACGGCCATTATTTACTATTGATCGAGTTGTCAGGACTACCGTTATACAGCGCGCTCGACGCAGCTCAAAGAACTGGCGTTAAACGGACTATTACGAGCTCGATCCTAATCCCGGTGTAGTATCTGAATACACGCGTGAGCTTTTTTCGTGACTGGTTGCAAAGCTACGACCGTTACGTCTTCTGTGGTCAGCAAGTAGAAACCGTGTTGGTTAGTCAGTTTGGCGGACGGAAACCTGCCGGGCAGAGACTAGACCGTGTCACCGTGCCTATACCGCTGGTCTGTATGCAGGTACAAGCAGGTGGGGATAAGTATCGCTCAGGCAGCGTTGCTCAACATACTCCAATGGCTGAATGCATATGCAGCCATTGCGGCGGTTGTGAGTGAAGCGGCATGCAGTCGACAATGCAGAGCGACCAAAGATCTCTGCCGTTTAGCTGGAGTTCTTCCATGAGTTACAACTCATAGAGATGCGCCCGCCCGCCTCTAAGGACGGAAAGTCGGTGGACAGCAGCTAGCTAGAGTTTGCCAATAGCTGAGAGGAGCAGCGCATACGCGCGGCCAAATCCTAGTTTTCGATGGAGTTCTTGAGTTCGCTGCGCCTTCTAAATTTCTCTGCCTCGCTCGCTCAATCGTTGCTAATCTCTGATGATGGCGGCACGCGACGACACAGAGCGAAGATTGCATGCAGCCGCTTAATCTGCGTGCCCGGTCGTCTTCTGCTCGCCGCTAGGGGCCGCCAGCCATTCTGCATCAGTTTCCAGCTGCAACGTTAGGTTGTTTCAATTTCTATTTTGCAGCTAACTTCATTCTTATCGCCACATTTTTCAATGGCTTAGCCATAATCCTCACAATATTTGTGCTCAGGGTGGCCGAGAAAGAGGACGAGCCTGTGCCTCGGTGGCTTGAAACGGTAAGCGCGGGCGTTGTCGAGTGAGCCGCGTTTTAGCCTTTGCTCGATTCAACTGGCTCACGGAAGCTGTGCATCCACGGATAACTTAAGCTGAGAGCTCTAGCGGGGGAGGTGGCTAGTACTCAGGCTATTCCGTGCTCCGTGAGAGAGTGATATGGTAGAAAGGAACACGCTAAACAAGTCATTCCTAAAGTTGGTGACATCTTAGCTATGACAGGTTTTTTTTACTGGCATATTTCTATGCCGCGAGCTATCGATTCCAGCAGTACGGTTCACTTCTGGGCTGACTCTTTAACTGCCTCCCGAGAGCAGATGCACGTCCGGCTTAGCCGTTCGGATTTGGCCGCGCTCTACCCAGCCTAGCCCTGACAAGTGCTTAGTGCCGCAGTTATGACGTCGGTTTAACTACTGTTGGATCGTGTATTGCACCTCCACATCAATGCATTTCACTGTAGCAACGGACGGCGCTCGTTTTCAGCTGTTTTTTCGTAAACTCGGCGTCTTATTCGGCATCACGCACCGCAAAAGAGTCTTGCCACTACAAACCCACGATGCCATGTCGGAGCACTTACCGCTCAATGTCAAAAGCGTGGACTCAACCCAAGATGGCGTCGATCTAAATGAGATAACGGCCAAGAATGAAAATCTACGGTATTTATTATCGTCTGTCAGGAAAATAGAGGAGATATTAAAAACTCAGGACCATCACAGGAAACACGCAGAGAAGTGGAACGCTGTCGCCAAGGTTTTTGACATCATTATCTTCATTCTTTTCTCGCTGGCAATCTTCTGGCTGTGCATATCATGTCTAGTGCTTTTGCCGGCAAAGTCGTCATGATGGAATGTTCTCGCATTTTAATACGAGTTGCGATTATTGTAAAAAAGCATGCTCTGTTGGTGAGTATTTATATTGAATCTATTCGAAGCCAAAGGTTCTTGATATTTCTAGCCGGATGTGACAGTGTGGTTGAGCACCCACTATGGGTGCTTGCTGCCTCTGAGAGGATACCGCTCATACCAAGATCTAACTTATAGACAAACAATCGGCAGCGTCTCAATCCATATGACGTCACAGTCGCGCCATGACACTACGATCAGCGTTACACGATACCACGAAACCACATTACCCCGTGATTTTAAAATCACATTTTCTTATCCGCTGCGGGTGCTTCCGCCATAATCTTACATATGCAGGTTGCCGTCGATGGAGACTCAAGGAAGGCTTGAAGGATAAGACAATATTTTCTAACACAATTTTCAAAGGATCTTCGGAAAGAGTAACGACGGCTTCTTCACTTGCTTAGTTAGTATAGCGACCTAACGCTTTCCCATGTGCTTGCAGATGCTGTAGGCTATTGTGTACCGGATTTAACAGCAAAAAACCAGGTTGTCCCAGTTCAGCTTTACACAGGCACTGCAGACGTGCTCGTTAGATATGTAATTCGCAAGCCACCTCGCTTACCAGCAGCTGCTCTGACTCTGTCATTTAGCAGTGTCTCTAACCAACCACCAATCCTTCCCAGGATGCGAATTCAGTTTCCATACACACCTAAAGTCTGGAAATCGCTTCTCCATGATAGTATGAAATTTAGTGATATGAGGAAATTCATAAAAGCTGTAAGCTAGCAAGTTTATTAGGGAATTCGTTTGTCCAAGGAATGTTTTCCTCTAATCGTGCTGCAATTGCACATATTTATATCGCTAAACCACGAATTCGCTTCTTATGCATCCTTATGAAGTATCTGCGGGCCTGCCTACCTACAAAGATTTATTTCTCGAAAGGCGCCATACGAAGTAAGCAGTATGAAAGAGATTTAATTTTTATATAGAAAAGTAATCCTTTTACCGCCACAAAGCTTATTGGATTAAAGCGGGCATTTGCCAGCCTTTCCATAGTAACGTCTTATCGGCAACGTCTGTGGTGCCGATGACACAGCCTATGGCGTGAGAGCTCTAGGTCAGAGTAGGCAAGATTTATGAGTCAGTTCTGACGCTGCAAGAGTCACCCATAGGTACTGCGATGAAAATACCGGTAGCTACTCGGAACTATGTCTATCCCGATCTCTGGAGCTGGCAGGTGAACGCGGGAACGACTTGAGACTCAGTAATGTTCTGCCGCTAGGCAGTAGCCAATGTCATTGAGCAGGCGGCTGCCATTCAAGAATCATTCGGCTCCACGTAATACGTATGTAAGTTGGATTGCGATTTCCCACTGAAAAATCTCTGCCTTGTCCTGCATTTGGGTCCGCTGATTACTTAGATTGCTCAGCCTGATAAGCTTTAGGAACAGGTCCGACTTGACATTGGGAGATCGTAACTCGACCTCGGCACCTCCGGAGGCGAATGATTACGTAAATGTAAGTTTGGCAAGACGGTCAAGCGTGAGGTTAACAATATTAAAGCAGAGTAAGACTTATATGCTCGCGCGAAACTGCCCTCAGAATACTCCGAACAGCCTGTTTTCTAGGGAAGCTCACCGGGTCTCTTTCAGTTTGTGTCAGCAGGAGCGTAAAGAGGCAGCAGAGCCGTTCACCCCGGGGGCGGGGGACGAGTGGATAAGTTAGCCCGGGACTGTTGCAAGTGTTTCCGCAGGTGTTTCCGCAGGTGTTTCGGCGAGCTCTGCTGACGCTATTCATTAAGATGCTGACACTTTAACCGTGTTAGTATGCGTTCTTCCGTTTCGCAGCAGCACCTTACCCTTGTTGCCGAGCTGCTGTCCTACGTCTGAGCTCTGTGTCCTCCGAGCTTCGTGAGGATTCGACTATTGTCCGCAGCGCCCAGCGACGCTTTAACGTCGAGTGCGCTGCTGTCTGCGGAGCGTACAACCGTTAGCGGCCTCGGACCGCCGCCGCCGCAGGCCGCCGAGCTGCACATCCGGGCACCGACCGGCGCGTAGAGCAGTCAGTCCCGCCCACCCGCCCGAACCCCGCCCCTCGTACGTCTCTTCCCGTAGTTCCACAGCCAGCGCTGGGCTTCCGGTCGTCGTCCTGAGGCAGCAAAGACAAGAACGAAATTCCGACGACGGTGAGCATTATGCGTTATGTTGCGATGTGTACAGTAAAAACGAAAAGCTTCTGAGCGCGAACACGAGCTTTATTGCTTGAATGGGGGGGATGACTAAGTTCTCTTAGGGTGCGTGTAAATTTCGGTATTTACTCAGGAATAAGAATGCTCAGCCTTGAGGCTGGCTCTGAAATAGTATCTCGAAATGCACTCGCATTTCAAAAAATGGCGAAAGACTTTTACGTTTTACGAAGAACTTTACGTTTGAGGCGATTCAGATGGCCAAACCGGAAGCCTTCACCTAAAAACGCGGCGAGAAATTCAGAGAAACGCAAACAGTGTTACACGAGCTCTGCAGAGGCTTGTTCGCTAATATCCATGGGCCGCTAGAGCAGCGTAACGGTGCTAGTCTTTACCGACGTACGACAAATAACAGCGAAGCTGGCTCTCGAAGCACGCTTGGTGAGTCTCCGAGGCTGTCTCGATGTACACAGGTACGCCGACGATATTAAGAAGCTAGGCAGCAATGGACGTTCGTTATCTTCATATACCGCATGCAAAAAGTCCAAGTCATTAGCGTAGAGATCGGTCTATTAGACAGTCACAGAGAGCGCCCAGGTGTTAAGCAGCAGCCCTAGAATACAATGTAGGAAGAGGAAACACTCGTCCTGAGGCCCAGAGCTGACCACTACCACTGCTTTGGCTTTTTTGCCGTCCAATCGTAGACTAGCATGACACACCCGGCTCCTGCTCCAAATTATTCAGGAACAGCAATATCTCAGCAGTCAAACTCTGGCCGAGACTGCATTCCAACGTTTCACCTGCCAGCTGGACACGAACAGAGATGGGCACTGTATCATTTGCTGAGAATCGTGGAAATAGAAGTGGCTCTTATGAGGAAATGGAAGCGAGGAGTGAAAGCCTAGCTGGCGCATTGAAAAGTGACATCGACAGCGAGCGAAAAAAGCACGTTAAAGGACGGTGAGCTATGGCGGCGGTGCTGGCCGGCGAACGAAGGTTCAGCTGAAACCCGAGCTTCGCAGACTATTCCGCCGGTCCAAGTAGCCCGCGTAGGACTAAGTTCACACAGCTACAAGTAAAGCTACCGAAAAAATAGTGCTCGACCGTAAATCTCGGCTGCTTTGCAAGCGTATCGAACGCGAATCGCGGGACTTTCATCTTCACCCTGGGTCGATTTTTAATTTGCTGCGGTGCATATCGATGATTCATTTGTCCTTATAGTCAATTGCCTGCAATCTGGAAGTGACGACAATATGCGGTGAGCGGCTGCGGCGGCGGCGGAACACGGAGCTGCACATGGGCGGGCAATCGATCGCTGTGTACCATTTTGTGTTAGGTGGTGACATCAGCCCGTGGCTTCGTGATGGTTTGGTAGGATTCTACTCAGCATGTCGCATGCGGCCACACGCGAAACGCTATAATCTCGCCACTCTGGCATTCACAACGTGACTCGTCGGGACTAGCTGTGCAGCGCTGCAGCCGCGAATTTGAACAGAACAAGGCATTCTCATGAATTCTCTCGTCACTCTCGTAATTTTCTCCACGAGCTTCTCTCGCGCTTCTTCATCCCGCTGTCTGTTCTGTTCTGTTCTGTAGTCCTCATCTCTATCTCTCCCTCTCGCTGGTTTCCCCGTCTCTCTAAGTATTTCGTTCCGCATCTCTTCACGTTTCGCTGTTGTCATCTCTATCACGCTCTCTCTCTCTCTCTCTCTCTCTCTAGTTTCCTCTGCCATTACCTCCTTGAAATACGTCTCATCCATCCTCTCTTTCCCAATCTTCTTTTTTCTCCCTCTAGCTCTCGGTGCGAAGACGCATCGTTTCGTTCGACTTGTACTTTGGCAGCGTTAGAGACTAAATACTAAAGCCGGATAGGTAGTCGGAATGAGAGAGAGAGAGAGAGAGAGAGAGAGAGAGAGAGAGAGAGAGAGAGAGAGAGAGAGAGAGAGAGAGAGAGAGAGAGAGAGAGAGAGAGAGAGAGAGAGAGAGAGAGAGAGAGAGAGAGAGAGAGAGAGAGAGAGAGAGAGAGAGAGAGAGAGAGAGAGAGAGAGAGAGAGAGAGAGTGATAGAGAGAGAGAGAGAGAGAGAGAGAGAGAGAGAGAGAGAGAGAGAGAGAGAGAGAGAGAGAGAGAGAGAGAGAGAGCGAGAAAGTGATAGAGAGAGAGAGAGAGAGAGAGAGAGAGAGAGAGAGAGAGAGAGAGAGAGAGAGAGAGAGAGAGAGAGAGAGAGAGAAAGTGATAGAGAGAGGCAGCAGATATATATATATATATATATATATAGAGAGAGAGACAAAGAGGGAGTGAGAGAGACACAGCGACAAACAAAGAGAGATGCAGGGAGACAGAGAGAGACCGAAAAAGACTGAGGGAGATAGAGGTAGACACAAAGTGACTGAGAGAGAGGGAGAGAGAGAGAGGGAGAGAGACAGAGAGAGAAAGAGAGAGAGAGAAAGAGAGAGAGACATAGAGAGAGACAGAGCGAGACAGACAGACAGAGAGACATAGAGAGAGACAGAGGGAGACAGACAGACAGAGAGACATAGAGAGAGACAGAGGGAGACAGAGAGAGAGAGAGAGAGAGAGAGAGAGAGAGAGAGAGAGAGAGAGAGAGAGAGAGAGAGAGAGAGAGAGAGAGAGAGAGAGAGAGAGAGAGAGAGAGAGACAGAGAGAGAGAGACAGAGAGAGAGACAAAGCGATGCATCGAGAACAGCTTTAGAGATAGCGGCAGTGCCAATAGCTATAAAGCTAAGGTGTGCATCTACTCAAAAACCTATTGATTGCAATTTTCTGTAGCTGTGAGCAAGGACGGTGCTATTCAAACCAAGCTGATCTTGAATGTGAAAATGAAGCTGGGGTACGAAGACCTGTAAAAATCAAGCTAAGATATAAGAAATTATAGAAAGCTTTCAAAATCTCCTGACTTTTGCATCAAATCGCGCGAGCTCACTTCTAAAGAATTGCGTTGACCTTAATTTGGAATGAAAAGCTCATTCAATAAGACAATTGATGAATTTTACCATTCTGAATCATCCTTGCTTCAATCAGCTTATATAAGAGCGCAAAAGCTTAGAATCTCTGGTTTGTTCACGAGGAGTTATACAGAAAGCTTCTGGATCAGACCGAACTGAGCTTATAATGTGCGAAACGTGCCCGATATATAAAAAAGTTTTTACAGGAGAATGTGAGACAACTCATGATTTAGGCATACTTTTACCTCATTTCTCTTTTTCAAGAAGAACGGTCAATATTTCAACCATCTCCAGCTCTAGCCACGCCTCGAAATGAGGCAAAGCAACAAGTACAGGATGAGTCGAAACCGCATTTGTATAGTAACAGAAGATCTTTAGTGTCTGTCGCCCGAGCTTAGAAATTGCGATACAGGATTGACTACTACAGGACTCAAACCTAAGACCTGGATTGTTATGATACAATATTCTATGGCGACCTCTCCAACTTGCAGATCAATGAAGGACTTAGGTCAAGATTGTGCGAGTCAAAGGGCATAATAAACATCAGAGGTAGTTGGACGAGTTGGTCATCGGACTATGCATGTTACCTAGCTGAACTGCTGCACCAGTTTCAGCCTCTTCGCGCCCTCAGGTCCTGTGTGGACAATAAATTAGCTGTCCCATTCCTCCGCTGAAAGACCGTTGGCGACAGAAGCTTTAGCTCTGCAGGTCCTAGACTGTGGAACTGGCTTCCACAATTCTTACGCAACGACAACTACTCTCCTACTGCCGACTATGGCTCATCCTTTTCAGTGGTCCTGAGCTGCTACTTCTATGCTACTCACTGCCTCAACTGCTCTCCTGACTCTGCTATGCTTCCACTCTCTCTTTGTTGCGCGAGGCGAAGTCTGTTGGCTACCGAATGCGTACCGAAAGCCGCCGCTTAGGCTGTGAGTGCGCTATACAAAACTCTCCCGTATAGCACCCACATGGTCTTTATGACTTTGTGGAGTTACAGAAGGAGATACATTACATTATATTACATTAAGGCATTCATGGCCATTACTGATCGCGCTATTTTGACGGATGGTAACTGTAATCGTGCGGTTTTGCTGATATTCTGCAAACATCCAAGTGCTTCCGTAAGCTACGCCGAACGTTCTTATTGTGATGTTTTCCGACCTTTAGTTGGTAGGCAACTTCGGTTAGACCAGATGGCTGCACATCGGACTGTGGCAGCCTCGGCGCTAACGTGATGTGCTGCCAGAGGCGCCAGGAGAAGTGAGTAACTCAGAGAGCCAGGCTACTTCAAGTACGACAGGTACTCTATGAAAAAGATGCTGCTACAGATTCATGCTAGGCCGCACAATGGGCGCTGAGTTGGCGAGCTTCACATTAGTCTCGATTCTGATCCTCAAGATACAGACGCGAGAACACGGATCGAGAGCCTCCAGATGACGGGGGGGGGGGCGCAGTAAATATCAGGAGTCGCATTTGAATTTCCGACGCTCGGTGAAAGCGTTGTGTCTATTGATCATTTAAGATTGATCCTGCATTAATTGCTTCGGCGTCGATCTCGTTTGCTCTTCGTCTACTGGAGACTATTGAGACTTTTCTGAGAATTTTGACTAGCACGATGCACAATGAGGTCTACACCGGTTAGAGAAAAGAATCCTCATTTGTCTCCATCTTTGTACTATATTTTCTTTGGTCTATTTGAGGCATCTCTGGCTGGATTTGAATTTTCAAGACTATACGGATGAATATATCAGAGGCACTGCAAACCGCCATGATGATTGCTTACGTCATTTAACCCTGCCCAAACGTTTACTCGATGCTTGCTCAGTGATTGGATTCAGAACGATTCCGCCCACGGGTTCTTCCCACGGTTCCTTTCCAAAAGCGGCGCTCCATTTCACAAAGCACATAATACACACTTTATGCCGCCCATTTAAAAAAAATATCAATCGAGCCGCATTTATCACATTTTGTTCGATGGATGTGCATTACGGCAAATTCTTGTTGATCTGCACAAGTTCACGCCAGACACCTCCTATCTCACGAAAAAGACTTACTGAAGCCCAGTACAGATTCTATGAGTAGGTCTATATTTTCCCTGGTTATAGAGTTACAAGTGATAGCTGCAGCAAAATTGGTTATACCATTCTGAACTAGATGGCTTGCAAGAAGACTAATATTTCACAAAAGTGTCGCTTGAGGTAATTTAAGTTAAATTAGTGTAATAATGACTGATAGGAGAGTTATTTTCAAGGGTTCTCGCGTACGTGTACTTGTACAGCACCGATACAGTTTATGTGTTGCTCTTAAATATTTTGTTCTATCGCATGAATAGTGTTGCGCTAGGACGTCAAAAGCGATCACGTCTTCTTAAAAAAAGAGAGATGTTCAAATAAATTCTCAAACCGACAGAGTAGAAGTTTTTAAATTGTGTGAGTTGCCAAATAAGCTTTAAAAAAGCTAGACTATCTCTGTATATTCACTTAACGAATTGTTAATTAGCAATAGCACATTGCCCGCGATACCGATGAGACGCAACGTGCAGTCTGCTGAGAGCGAAGAGAAGTTAAAAGGCGGAGAGAAGTCAGCAAGTGGTAGTAGTGTAGTTGAGTAGTTCCTTCATCATGTCGTTTTCAGTGCCACACGGAACGCTATAATCTACCTCATAATATTAATGATGATAATACACTTGATAAAGGACCTCAGAGAACTCAACCTCTTTCTAGGCGCTTTAAATTTGTTTCAAAGGAAACACGATCGATTGGTGAGTGGCATCATGCTTGATAAGCAACATGAATAACATGATTAGGGGTGACATGCACAGGATCAGCATGCAAGTGTGGTTAGTGGCAGCATGCAACATGTCAGCACGCATAAGCACATATAGGATGAATCACAGGGACCCACTAAATGCTGTCAGACATAGGTGTGTTTTTAATTTCTTTTTAAATGTGGTCAAGTAAGGGGATGTCATGGGGCAAGAGAGATCCAGGTTTTGGGAGCATACGAACAAGATGCACGGCCTCCATTGGATTTGAGGTTTGTACGAGTTATTGGTGAACACTTAGTTTCCGAAAAGCCGGTGGTACGATGCTTGGCCTGGTGGGGGAATAGATCTGATAGGTAGGGTGGAGCCAAAGAATCAAGGGACCAAAAAGTGAGCTACAAAACCTTGAAGTCGATGCGTTGCTTGACTGGTAGCCAGCGCAGGTCGGCGAGAAGTGGTGTGATGTGGTAGCTGCGATGCTCACGACAGACAAGCCTGGCTGCCGAGTTTTGCACCGGCTGTTAGCGCCTGATTGCACATGCCGGTAGACCAGCAAGCAGTGAGTTACAGAAGTCAAGACGGGATGTCAGAAATGCATGGACCAACTTAGACGTGGTATCCTTATCTAAACAAGCCCGAGTTTTAGCCTATCGCGTTGCTAGGACATTAAAATGGACGGGCATCTGTGGCGGCACCTTTGTCATTTATTCCTTACTGCTACTTCTTAGCTGATTTCTTAATTGAGAACATGCTACTCCGTTTGAAATGTTCAGTTATACCTTGCTACTGAGTTGCAAGCTATTGGCCGTTTTCAGAAGACCGCTAGCTACTCGCACGCTTTTTGAGTTACATAATACACTGATCAGCAAACAAATTAGAGTACCGCAAAATGCTACAGTTTTACTCTGCCGGCACTCCGCAATATTGGGGCCACTGACGTTCAAGCGCACGAACCCAAAGAAGCCGAATCGTAAACGCTCGCTCAGCTAAAGGCCTGTGAGCTCACAAAGTCGCTCCGCAGAAGCAGCTGCACCGGCGGTGCCGCAGCCGCTCAGCTTCGAGCGCCCGCTGAGAATAGATTGCACTAGATTCCCCCCTCAGGGCTCATTTCGAGCGCTTGCACACGGACGCTCGGCGTCGCTCGCCAGCCGGGGAGCCGAAAGGCAGCCAAAGCGTCCGCCGCTGCCTTCGCCGCTGCCTTCGCCCCGCTCCCCGCATTGCCCGCACGTAGCGGTGCCCAGCCGACAGCGAGCGTGGAGACGCTACCCCGAGGAGCGTTCGCACGGCGACCGTCGCAGCGCCGCTAAGCGACGGTACAGTAAGGTACGGCCAGGCACGGCGCTGGGTCTCGAGCCGCTCCTTTGTTTGTCGATACATCGATCGCATGGGGCTCGGCAGCCGCGGTGCGCTCGGGTTTTCGAGACAACACGGAAATCGTTCATCGCGGTGAGAGTGGAGAACTGGTCAGGGTGGCGGTGGAGCTGGGTCAGCGGGCGCGGTGGTGCACTCGGCTGGCGACTCGGGCACGCAGATCGTGGAGCCGCTCTCGGCGTCGGCGGCATCCGTTGGCAGCGTCGGCGGCATCCGCGGCGGCGAAATTCGGCCGCGGCGAACGCTGTGAATGCCACGCTTCGAACCACTCTGCGAGTTTGCGGGCCACTTAACTTTACGCCGGAGGTCCTCGTCGACAACGAGCGTGCGGCAGGCGAGCGTGCGCCCGACAGCTTGGCGCCCGTAGCTCGAGCGGAGCTGTCGGGCGCCACGCTCGAGACCGCTCGCCGCCCGCGAGGCCGCGACGCAAATCCGTCATTTGTCGTCGCTCAGGTTCTTCGTTCCCGACCCGCGGCGGGCGGCGATCTCGAGGCTCTCGCAGCAGCAGCTCTACCGTCGGCCCGCCATTGGCCGGCGCCATATTCCCCTGCAGCTCGCTCTGCACCTCCGCTCCCTCGTCTCGTGGCCGCTTGCTCCGTACTCGCTCCCCTCGCGCAGTTCGACGTCGACGCGGGAGCCAGCAGCCGCCCGCGAAAGCTGCCGAGGCGGCTGCAGCAGCGACCCTTCGCCGTACGTGGCGGCCAGTTCACTCGGCGTTCGCTGGCTACGGAGGAAGCCCACGGCGGAAGCGGAGGCGGCGGCGGCGGCGGCGGTGGCGGCAGCTGATACGGGTGCTAGCGGCGACCGCCGAACTGCCGGACGCGACAGGGCAGACCTGGGCTTCGACGACTCTGAAAGCACATTTAGCTTTTGCGAACAGCGGTCAGCAGCGATTAGAAGAATCTGAGATGGCAGTTCGGCGGGAGTCTCCGGGAGCCTTCTGGCGATTACAGCTCCAAACGCTCGGGCGATACGTGGTAGATCGCCGCTCGATCGCAGGATGACGAGCGGATTGCTCCATGAGAGAGAGAGAGAGAGAGAGAGTGATAGAAAGGCAGAGAGAGAGAGAGAGAGAGAGAGAGAGAGAGAGAGAGAGAGAGAGAGAGAGAGGGAGAGAGAGAGGGAGAGAAAGAGAGGGAGAGAGAGAGAGAGAAAGAGAGAGAGAGGGAGAAAGGTGCCACCGAGACACCTCGAAAAGCCTTCACCCTTTGGTGACGCAATCCAACAGCCATTTTTCAGCGCGTCTCCTGTTCTTCCCGGTGACGCCGAGGCGAAAGCAGCCTCGCAGGCTCGCTTCGGCCCTCACCTGCCGCTGACTGGTCGTCGAATCCGGGCCCACGCCTTAAACCGACACCGCTGAGAAACTAAGTAGGCGTACCGGCGTCTGTGTAGAGCTCTGCTGCCTAGCGGTTGCTCAACGCCGTCGGTCGAATCATAGCGACCGCCTGCCACTTTTGTGAAGATAGATAACCGCTCGCTCGACGGGAAAGACACGCGAGACTGCCGATGGGCAGGTGTCTGGCACGCATTCTGGGCCATGCCTCCTCGAGCCGCCTCGGCGCGCCAGCTCGAGAGAATTTTCGCTTGCCAGCTGCGCCAGCCGCCAGCGCCCGCGGCAGCGAGGCTCGCGAAACGGTTGAACTCGGTCGCTCTGTTGATCAGACAGGCTACAGAAGAGTTTTTGATCGCTAATAAAGCAAAGAAAATAGTCGGCGGGGAACTGCAAAGTCGGGCTCGTTTGCTCAGCTACTCGTCGAAAAGAAGAAACTGGGCTCGCTGCATGGACAGTAGCCCTCTCGCTAAAGCGCTTCGGGCCGCTAGCCCTGACGGAGGCCACGCAGCGAGAACTCCGAGAAGAAATTCGCACGCTACAATTAAATGCTAGCTCGTATTGCTTTAATAGAGGCAGTAATGCTTGTCCCTACTCGTGGGGGCTGTCTGTGAGAATGAGTGGGCTACGATGAGGAATAATTCTCTTCATTATTTCAGAGGTTTGTTTTCTCTTTGCATTCGTCTGGGCATAATTTCATTGAAGGTTAACCCCTTCTCCAGAGCTAGGGTCTGTATGATCGCCCGTAGGGATGACTCCTCTCAACCCCCTTGATGTACCATTATTGAATACTGTAGTTGGCGTGCCGCGAATGAAGCGACATTTAGGATGCCCCGGCATGCATTTATAAATACTCAGCCCATGGACCAGCTAGCAAGATCGAAGCGTTCGACCTCAGCGGGTGACGTTCGCTAAACTGAACTTTTAACACCCCGTTGCCAAGGAAATGCTGAAACGTTTGTGGAATGTCCGGCTGAAATAGAACCGGTTCTGCAGGCAACCTGTGCGACTTCTGGAGAGGCCAAGCGGTTTTCTGAACGTGCTGCCTCTAGGGCTTACGCTTCATCTCCCAATAAAGCGGTCTCGCGTGGATGCATTGTATAAATAGCAATCGATCGCTTTTCACAGCGATTTTACATAGCGACTTTGATGTAAATGCAACATTTGCGCATCGTTGGAATAACATGGCACTGCTTGCGACGCATTTGAAATGCGTCGATTAATCAATGTTCGACGCCGTGCTAGAAATTTCAAGGCAGTCTCTCTCATTGCGCCGGCTAGCACCTAACTTAAAGAGTTGAGCAAAGCAAAAGGCAGCCTTTTCAGCAGCTTAGTAATATAGAGACTGGAGAGCTGTTTTGGCCCAGCGGTTGAGGTGCGCGCCTCGACTAAGGTCTGGCCGAGGTCATGGGCTTGAGCCCCGTGGCATAATAATAATAATAATAATTCACTTGATAAAGCGCCCTCAGAGAACTTAATCTCTCTCTAGGCGCTTTACATTTGCTGTAAAGTGAAATGCAATTGAAAGGTAGGTAAAATCATGGTTGAAAAAACAAACGAAATGAATAATATGGTTAGGGGTGACGTGCACAGGGTCAGCATGCAAATGTGGTTAGTGGCAGCATACACAGTGTCAGCACGCATAAGCACATGAAGAACGAATCACAGGGACCCACTGAATGCTGTCCTAAATAGGTTTGTTTTTAGGTTCCTTTTAAATGTGGTCAGGTCAGGGGATGTTCTGACGCAGGTCGGGAGAGAGTTCCAGGCTTTGGGAGCATATGAACTAAATGCACGGTCTCCAAAGGATTTAAGGTTTGTATGAGGTATTTCTAGACTGTTGGATTCCGAAAAGCGGGTAGTACGATGCTTAGCCTGATGGGGTAGTATATCTGACAGATAGGCTGGAGCCATAGAATGAAGGGACCTAAAAGTGAGGGACAAAACCTTGAAGCACTTGAAATAGATGTTAAGTTCTCTCAGGATGCTATATATCTTTCAGAAGACTATATATATATATATATATATATATATATATATATATATATATATATATATATAGTCTTCTGCAGGACTTGAGAATCCATGACCTGGTTAGTGAAGTTTGTGTACTTTGGGACCTTAGGTCTTGACTCCGAAGCGGCCGAACGACCATATTGGAAATGATAGCTTGGAGGCGTCAGTATAGAAAGGCACGAGCACGTCGTCAAAGGAAAAAACTCCATCGATGCACAGTGCAGACCGGGCGCCTAAGTCGACCGGCGGAAGGCACGCCGTCCTGCGACTGACGCCGCGCCCCTTACTGACCGGCCAATAGCTATGCTGACGTCCAGCGGCAGGTCGAGGGTCTCACGACGCGGCAGTGGGATGAATGGTCGATCGACTTCTGCCCAGTGTGAGCCACTCGCAGCCGCCGCCGCTCTCGCCGAGCTCGCCGGGCCGACCGTCGGAGGCTGCGGCCCGGCCCGCGCTGGGGAATTTCGCCCGCGAGCGCAGGAGCAGGATCGCATCGCAGTCGGCCGAGCTGTCGGTCGCCGAGGGCGCGCAGAGCTGACGTCGGGGAGCCTCCTCCGCGTGCCCCGATCCGACATGTCGCCGGCCGTTCGGCCGCCGCCACCGCCGCTCCTGCTCGTCCTCGGCTGCTCGCTGCTGCTCATGCTCGCCGACTCGGCGGCAGGTAGGGAGCCAGCGCGCGCGCTCAGCGGCGCGCTCCGCCGGCGGAGGCCGCTCGGGCCGTCCTCGCTCGACCTCCCGCCTACATTCTACTCGCCGAAAGCCTCGCGCGCGAGCGACGGGCGCAGCTCCGGGCATAGCGCATCCGAGCATAGCGCCGTGGCGCGAGCCGAATTGGCCCCGAGCTGTCGCCGCGCTGGCGCGAAGGCGTGCATGATAGGAGATTCGAGGTCGAGGTCGATGCGGTGCCGATGACTTCGCACGATGCCGGCACGAAGTGCGCACCCTTCGAAAGATGGGCGACTTGGCAGCAGGGATAGCGAACCGATGCGTGGATTGGGTTCAGAGGCTTGGCAGTGGTTGTGGCATTGGTTGTGGCAGTGGTTGAGCGAGGCGTCCCAGCATGGATGCGCGGCTGCGATCAACGCTTTTCAGCCCCGTCGTTCCGCGGACATTCGTCTGCTTGATTGATAGACGAGCAGCTGTTTTCCGGAAAAGCAAGGAGCAACGTAGCGGGTCCGTCAAAGTGCGTGCTCTGCGAGCCCCGCATAACTTCGCTGAGGCGGACCGCCGAGATTAGAATGCAAAGGTATAATTCATTTTTATAGCGTCCCAAGAGAACTGCGTCTCTATTTAGGCGCTTCACATATGCCGCAGGGCTGGAGCCCACGACCTCGGTCAATAAAGGCGAGCACCTTGACGACTTAGCCAAATCAGTGCCGAGAGATCGCCGAAGCGGGGGGGGGGATTGCTTCCGTTATCGAGCATCGCTGCTTTCAATGCTCGTGGATGAACTCTCTATAAATAGGCTCCATTCACTGGAGCGTCAGTTGATTCCCATTGCCTTGAATAGACCGGCCATATTGTTTCAGAAGCACAGCCCATTATGCAAGATGAAGCAGTTGAAAACAAGTTGGTTACATTGGCCTCTGATCTGTTACGCTGACACTTTCACTCCAAAAGACATCTTAATTAATGCAAATTATCTCAGGAAGACTTCTGATCAACAGAATCAAATGCTCCTGAGAGATCCAGTAGAACTAGCCGCGAGACTTGATCTATCAACCGATCATTAATTGTACATCTGCGTGCTAGGCGATTGATCACGAGTGCCGGACACGTATCGGGAACGCCGAAGAGCACCGGATTGTGGACTGCATCATTCGTGTAATCCGCACGATAAAAATCCCGCGTTCCTCACTCGTTCGCGCTTGCTCTTCTTCACGTCTCCGCTTTATTTCCCCTTCGCCGCTGGTCGAACGGCGAGCAACCGCCATTTCCGCTTTCTTCGGCCGCTCCATTAAACTGTATCGCTGCACGCTCGGTCCACGCGTCGCCGCCTCTCTCTCCTTCTTTTCCACCCCGTTCTCCCCGCCCGCCCGCCTGCCCGCCTCTCCGGCATCTCGCAATTTTTCCCACCGCATACCACCCTGCTCTAAGCATCTCCCGACTCTGGCGGTGCTGGATCGACGCTGCCCGACGAGCCACTAGTCGTCTTCGAACTCGAACTCGAGGCTCATCTGCCGCCACGACAAGTGTGGCCACTGAATCGGCTGCTTTGACCCTGTTTGCACCCACCTCTTTCTTCTGCTCTTCCTCCTTCCACGGCCCAGCCCTGCACGAGCAGCTCTGGCTTCCGGTCCGATCCTGTCCGATCCCACGCCTCGCTCTTCCGCTCGCGCGAGCATATCGCTCGCGAGAGCACTCGGTTCTGCTCGCGCGCCCGCTCTGCCCACCGTGACGTTTCGCCGTCTCGGCCTGGCAGACGGAAGCCTCTTGCGGGCAGACACTGCCGATCGAGAATGGCCGACTAGAGGCTGGCCCGGGCGAGCGCCACTGGCGGGCTGTATCGGCTGGTAAACGAGGGGGTCGGTGCATCCAAGCAGTATCCGGGCACTCGGATGCACCGATATCGACGTCGCCCGAGAGCTAGCAAGGCGTGGCTGGAGCTCGGGTTGGCTCGGCCGAAACAGAGGCGAACGAAAACCAACAGAGATCGCTGAGCAGAAGTGGCACCCTACAGTGACAGCGACATTCTTCCGCGGGAGGACGAGGTTGGCACCGCTCTCAGTGCTCTCAGCGCCTCGAAAGCGAGGCGCTTCGAACTGGGGGGAGCAGCAACCCACTCTCGCGAAAGGCGGCCGATGCTGCTGACGACGCGGTCACACGCGCGATGAGCACCGATGTATTGACGAGATCAAACGGCGGGGCGGGGGCGGGTCGTGCTGACACTGTTCATGTTATAGCTAACCGTATTTACATATTGACACTGTACCTGTTACCTCTAATCGTATTACGCTTGTTGACGTTGTGCATGTTACCACTAAAAGCGCTATCAAAGAGTGTCTAGAAAGAGATTCGGTTCTCGTAGGACGAAACACAAAATTATTATTATTATTAACCAGTCGTCAGATCGGGGTTGGGACCTCTGCAGGTGGAACAGCAAGCTCCCTCGCCGGCTGCCCGGGCGTTTGGTGGACACACCCAATCGGCGGATAATCGTCACTCTCTCTTCAACCCTGCTGCCCCGATCTCTACCGATACTACCGAGGTTTGGCCGTAAATCCTCATCGCAGGACCCGGCCATCAATCAATATAATAAAAAGGCTAGGCCGCAAAACCATATCAACGCCCGGCCGCATCGTGTCCAATCGTAGGGCCATTAATTGGCCAAGGCACTAATGTAATGTAATGTATCTCCGTCAGTAACTCCACAAAGTCATAAAGACCATGTGGGCGTTACGCAGGAGAGTTTTGTATAGCGCACTCACAGCCTAAGCGGCTTTCGGTACGCATTCGGTAGCCAACAGACTTCGTCTCACGCAACAAAGAGAAAGTGGGAAGCATAGCCGAGTTAGGAGAGCAGTTGAGGTAGTGAGTAGCATAGAAGTAGCAGTTCAGGACCGCTGAAAAAGATGTGCCATAGTCGGCAGTTGGAGAGTAGATGTCGTTGCGTAAAAATTGTGTTCCACAGTCTAGGACCTGCAGAGCTAAAGCTTCTGTCGCCAACTGTCTTTAAGTGGAGGAATGGGACAGCTGATTTATTGTCCACACAGGACCTGAGGGCGCGAACAGGCTGAAACTGATGTAGCAGTTCAGCTAGGTATGAAGGAGCCAAGCCGTGACGGGCCTTGTGGGTCAGCGTAAGAACTTTGCTCTGTATCCTTTGCTCAACCGGCAACCATCCTAGCTCTTCCAGCAAAGGTGACACGTGCTCAAACCGCTGGGACTTGAAAACCAGCCTTGCAGCCATATTCATAGTCCGCTGTAGTGGCATAATAGCTTTCTCTGGTAGCCCAGCCAAAAGGGAATTACAATAATCAAGCCGAGACAGAACTAAAGAGCTAGTTAAATTTTTTACAAGCCACTGTGGGAGACAGCTTCTAATCTTGGATAGGGATCGGATGGGATGGCTAGCTGTAGAGGCAGTCTTCTGAATGAAGCTTTTGAAATTGAGGCAGCTGTCGAACACGACACCTAGATTACGAGCACGTGGTGAAGGTCGCACAATAGCATCGCCTATTAGAACAGCAAAGCCTTTTAATCCAGCCACACGCTTAGGGTGTCCTATGAGAAGCAGTTCGGTTTTATCGTCATTTAATTTCAGGAAGTTTTCCGACATCCAGGATCGAATATCGGCAAGGCAAGCATTCAGTTTTTCAGTTGCTGCAGCAGATTCCGACGGTTTAAATGACAAATACAACTGAGTATCGTCAGCATGGAAGTGATATCCTATTCCATGGGCCTTAATCACTTTTCGCAGAGGTTGCGTATAAATGGAGAACAGCAAGGGACCAAGTACAGACCCTTGAGGGACTCCACAGGTGACCCTTCTCATGTCTGAGACCTGACCCCCACACGACACGGATTGAACACGATCAGACAAGTATGATTTAAACCACGCCAGTGCTTCGTCTGCCAGACCGATCGTTGTTCTCAGTCGTTCAAGCAGAATTTCGTGATCAATGGTGTCGAAGGCAGCAGACAGATCTAGCAGAGCTAGGGCAGTGACATTCCCGTCGTCGCTGCCACGTAGAATGTCATTGTTAACACGGAGGAGAGCAGTTTCGGTAGAGTGCTGCCTCTTGAAACCTGATTGAAATGTTTCTGACATTCCATTATTTTCAGTATGTTCAACTAGCTGCTTAGCAACAATTTTTTCAAGAATCTTTGATAAGAATGGAAGAAGGGAAACTGGACGATAGTTTGCTAGGACCTCTGTGTCTAATCCAGGCTTTTTAAGAATAGGTCTAACGATTGCCGATTTGAAGGACTTGGGGACGATCCCTTTTCCCAAAGAAGCATTACAAATCTTGGTTATGGCAGGGCTAAGTTGGTCTGCAAGTGAAGACCACAGAGATGAAGGTATAGGGTCTTCAGGAGACGAGCTCTTTTTGCTAGACCTTATTAAGGCTGCCACATCACAGGCAGAAACATCAGAGAATCTTTTAAGAAAGGTCACAGGTTGAGGAACGGCGATTGCTTTGGTCGGAGGGGGCTTAATGGAGGCACGAATGTGCTCAATTTTTTCAGTAAAGAAGGCTGAAAACTTTCGGCTGAGCCCTTAATATAATGAGCCGGGATTACATTACAACGAATATGTTCTCTTGAATAAACCACCGTTACAGTTACGTGCAGAATGGCTCTCGACCACAATGCAAAAGCGCGAACGCACGCACGCACGAAGGGTAAGTGACGTGTGGTAGAGCTCGCAACCACGTGACTGATACTAATGACGCTGGTGACGCGGGGTACGACTGTCCTCTGCTAGAAGCCGTAAAACAGCTACACTAAGCAACTCACAATATAACCCGCGTAAATTGCATATCGGCTTCCGATAAACTTGCACGCACCGGGTATCGTCTATTCCGAACAAGCCACGCTCTCGAGTGCAAAGAGATTTACTTCTCTGTGGGCGCAATATCAATTCATCATGAATAATAATACAAATATTTTAGGATAAGGCATGAAGATCTCACGTTACGACAAGTGCGGTCTATTAGTCTAACATTACATAAGAAGACAGATCTGATAACGTACTATAAATCCAATCGGTGGGAACGTAATCTGAGGCCCGTCGCGATTGGCCTCTGCTTCACTATTCAGAAAAGCTTCACTTTCAGTTCTATCATTCGGGTGAACTGCTCAAGAAGTATGAAGTGAGTTCCAACGCTTGTCGATAGATAAGATAGATAGATACGCCAGACGTGTACTAGACGCGGCTAGCAGTTCACGGAGGAGAGAATTTTGGAAGTACGAACTGAGCAGCTAGCCTGGGTAAAAAATGCTGCTCCGACCGTCGCGCAATCTCAGCGAGCTTACCGGTCGTCCTAGGCGCATCCGGAGGCGAGGACGCGCTCATCAAGACGTTGCTCCGAGGTTATTCTAAGGACGCCAGGCCTCCACCAAACAATCAGTCGACCAACGTTCACATTGGAATGTATCTCTCGTCCCTTGATGACGTTGTAAGTGCTGCGGTCTCGTTACTGGACGCGCCGCCAGAGCTGAGAGAGACGGCACTCGCGAGCGTTGCTTCGGCACCATTTTGCAGGAGGAGCATCTTCTTACCATTACCATCGCCGGTTGCATCATTGCGGTAAGCAGCAAAATTTCGCCCCATTTTTGGTGTGTGTACAGCGCTGCAGGGCCACTCACGTTGCCTAGCCAAGCTCAGCAGTGCTAATGACCTCTCAGCAGTGCTCAGCAGCACCACTCAGCAGTGCTAATGACCTCTGTCGAGATATCTGCGATATATGTGCCGCGATGCTCGCGCAGACTTGGACCGACAGCAGACTCGCGTGGAACGCTACAGCCTGGAATGGGTTGGATCGAATCGTCGTGGCGGCAGACACAATATGGAAACCGGACTTTGCTCTGACGGACGCGTGAGTTACTGTAACTTTCGCCTTCCTACCACTAGCCTTCCTTCATGTCAGACTTTCTCTCTCTCTCTCCCTCTCTCATTTCTTTCTCTCTCCCATCTCTCTGTGTATTTCCTGCTCCCCCCTCTCTCTCTCTCTCTCTCTCTCTCTCTCTCTCTCTATACTCTCTCTTCCTTACTCTCTCTCACTCTCTTTAAACTCCCTTACATCACACATTGCTGTAATTTCCGCTTAGATGAAAAGCAAACTCTCTTAAATTGATTGACTATAAAACTAACTAAAAAAATCATGGGCAAGCATAGGATTACTAAACAATTGGAATATCAGTTTCTCAAAATGAGCTCGGCCTGCATGTATCATGTAGTATATCAGCACGAAGTCTAGGTGTCCTGTTTCAAAGTGAGCTTTCGCTAGATGACTGCATAAGCTCCGCCGTCAAATCTAACTAGATCCAGCTATGCAATACTGCGAAAAACCGGGCCTGCTTAAATCAGGATATCACAGCCATGTTGGTTTATGCATTTGTGAAATTCCGTCTTGACTTCTGTAGCTCACTACTCGCAGGTCTTCCAGCCTATGCAAGATGAATCACATGCCAAAGTTAATTTCAGCAACGAAACCTTAGCCTGGTCGTAACCACTTGGAAGTTGGTTGACAACTATCTGCACGAAGATCACTCTATTGCATTCAGTAGGTTGGAAAGCTTAATAACGTAACCGCAGATGACACCTGGCATACTTTCCGACAAGCGGAAGAAGGAAGACTGTACTGACTGAAGGAAAAGAAAACGTGAAGATAAGTTGACGAAACGCAGATAGTATCATATCGAAAAAAGTCTTTTCCGTCATCATAAAGCATCGGCACCTGACATATAGCATTGGCGCTAAACTCAATGCAGAAGGTTCCATGTTACTGACGTTTCGGGTTATGAACAATCCAGGTTGGCGAAAAATGACTTGGATATCGAACGGAGCCGGAAAGGCTTGCAGAAGCATCACAAGTATTGGAGTATAAAAAATCCTTTAAATGTAACAGCTATCACAAGACTTCACCAAATCACTGGAAGGCAAAGTAATTTATACGAATTTATTGAGCACTATATGACACTTAATGTGCTAAAAATATTGCATTACACCACAAGGGTCACACGATGGTAGGGTAAAGCTCCGCAATTGAAGAGCATTCTAGAAATTGTTGAGTGCTTTTTCTATTTTCTAATGATGAAAACCATTTTTGTGCGTGTTCTAAGGGTTACAGAGAGAATTTAGATCTTTCCAAGAATACCCAAAAGGAAATCACGATTCTGGTTACGAGGGACCAGGGGGACAAACCCAGTTCGGAAAAGGATTAGGTACGTAATTCGGGACCCCCGTTGTATTTCCACATTACAGAACCTTATGGGATACGCTGCAAGATTTGGGAACGTGTTTTGTACCATAGACAACACCAGGAGCAGGCTCGCAGGGTAGTAAATTAGCTTATCCAACATCAGCGTATTAGTCCATAGCCTCGATTGTTTGCGCCGTAGCAGTCTCGAAGCAAGTTATTGTAGTCGACGGCTCTACAATGGCTATAGCTGGCACAGGAGGAGCGACTAATATGCTCGTCTGATCTCCAGGTTACACTAAGGTACCAGACTCCTACGCATTACCCGCAGACTGTTCTGGGCTCTCGAGTAAACGCTCAAACTCTGGCTTCCTGAAACGTGTTACGGGTTTCCCGATTTCAGCCTAAGGAGCTTCAAATGGTACTGCCATCCGTGTTAGTGTAATCAAGTTCCGAGCTTGTAGCATTTCCAGCGTTTCTCTCATCAGACTGCTGGCTAGCCGCGGCTTTTAGTAGAGATTTGACTAACTTTGGCATCTCGCACCGAATAGCCTCTGCTTTCAGGGTGTCCACACTCCGGAGACTATACCATCTAATTATTGTTATAAGCGGCTGGGATGCCAGTGCTGGTTCGAAGACTCTTTTGGAATGAGCGCTGATCCTGAATACGGTATAATTCAGTTCTAAATTATGTAAAATTTTGGTCAATAACCACTTCACAATTAATAATACTTCAGCAGGTGGTTCGCGTTTTGAAATCCAAGTTTTGGCAAACAAAGCAGTAACTCCACCTCCGTTGCACACTATGCAGTGGTCAGTACGTGAATCAATCTAGCATAAATAGATGTCCCTGTTTTATGTATTTCTGTTTTATGCCACCAGTATTTTCTCATGCAATGACACTAGCACACGATGAATGCTAACGGTCCTCAGCAATTATCCTGCACTTGCGACACTGAATGCTGCAAACGCACTGTAGCAGCTCCTGCACTGTCACATTGGTCACAATACCGCAAGCGTAGCACTCGCATTGGGGCTAATTCTTGGCGAACTGGGACGGACACCGGCAAAGCTGCACGGAGCACGAAGCGCGTCTACCGGCCTCTCGAATGCTGGCTCGACGCGCCCTGGTATGCCCCGCTGGTGGCATGGCGCGATAGCAACATGATGCACCCGTACCTTGATATGGCAGGTCCATGTCCTTTGCCCTTGGCAGTCTATAGAGCGGCCGTAGCGGACTTCGGGTGTCCAGCACTAGCCATAGCGTAAAAACTATTCAACAGAACCGCAACTGACCGACTGTTGCAGGGCTTTTTATGCTGCCATACTAGAGAATGTGATACAATATTTCACAACCGATACTTATTCATTATCATAACTCAGGGACTGCGAATAGCATCTAGGCTGTCAGACTATGGCTGACGTAAGCAATTCAAGCTTCCACTATTTGCAAGGGCCACGCCTCGGCAAGAGAAACTTAATAAAAGGCATGGGAAGGAGACGGCATAAAGAGTCTGCGGCCTTCACCTCAACTAGCAATGTCGATTGTGTTCAAGTTATATCGAATTTACGGAACAGAAATGCATACAGATTATCCTCGCCGCCTTGAGTGGTCTATCTTATACAGTTGATTCTAGCACCTTAGCGTAAGTCGCAAGGATCCGTGGCATTATAAATGAAGTGCACATCAAATAATGCAGAACGCTACATAATGGAGGTGGAACAGGAAAGGATCATTACCTTAAGATGGTTTCGCTCATGTATAAATCATAATGGTAGACCTTCAGATGCTTTACAAGGTTGCCATAAGGCTGACTGTGTGGAGCGAGATGGAAGAGCGAGCGGAGAAGGGGGAAGGTTTGGGCTCTTCTTTCTGCCAAGAGGATACTACTGCAAGATACAGGCGGGCGATTCGCCTCTAAAACGTCTGTGCTACCCATTAAATTACCCGAAAGCAATCTGCAGGCCAAGTACCGGCAGGTCATGAGGTTACGAAAAAAATGAAATATCTATTCAGGTGTTGAGGTTTGAATACTTCGGCCGCTTGAGAACTTCTACGGCAATGATGGCGGTCAAGTAGGCCCCCTGAAAAGTCATGGACAGGCATAATAAAAATTCAGGTTAAAATAGTATTATCACAATAGTAACTGTAAACATCCAAATATGATATCAGCACCAAGACAGGCAGCCTTTCAGTTAGAGTACGGTGCCTTACAAATCCATTACTATTTCCTTAGATTAAATATTGACAGATCAACTCTTGGGTTTTTACCCCTAAAAATTGACCAGCTTAATTTCTTCTAATAATTTTAACTGTTTGAAACATCCAAATAAATATTCAAAAAATTAACGGGGCACAGTGGGTGTGCAGAAAGTGCAAGCATTAGTACTCCTAGCATATTTTAATCTTGGATTTAATCTAGATTGCTTCACTCTGCCACTTTTGGATGTTCAGTAGTAACTAGTGGCTACTTTCTCGTCTTGCACAGGTACATCATGGGACTGCCAATCTTGATTGTGTACAATAGGTCGCACATTCTATTAAAAAATTTCGGCTCATAATTTCTCATTCCTAATAATTATTTGTAATGCCAGGATGAATTACAAAAGTTTTCCATAGCTATTACGTTTGAATAATAGATTTGGGCAATATAACCCCTCTAACCATGATTATTTTGAAGCTACTCCCTGAAGACATTTGCCTCATAATTTTGAGTAATGTATACGATCTCAGATCTTTCAACTGTACCAACTAATTTTAAACAACTACTCGCACCTGCCACCTATCAGAAACAGCCCAGTTTAGAAAACTTTGATATTTATTAGTTTCTGGAAGTGCAAGGCATTTCGCAATTTGTTGTTGCCTGGAATTGAAAATGACTTGGATCTCTGAGTGCTCCACAATCATGAATTCGAGTAACTACTAAAATAAAATATGAAAACAAATTAATGATGTAATCTGGCTCTGTATGGCAGTATGGTTAATGCCAATTCAGCCTGATTTTTTTATTCCACCATCTAGCGTTGGCGAAGTGTTTAACACCGCTTATTACTCTGACTATTACGGAATATACATAGATCAGGCAGGAAACTTGAGTTGGACGCTACAGGGAAGCATGTCTATAAGGTAGGTCACAGCATCTTTCAGCTAACCGTGCTGCAAGTCAATTTATGACTGTCGCTTTACTTACTATAGTCTACATCTGACACAGCAAGCATTGTGTGAAAACACGCGTCACCGTCATCACACTAGCAGCTGGGCTGTTTTTTTGTACAGATGTGACTTCAACTTGACTTACTATCCTTTCGACATCCAGACGTGCAACTTTCGTTATGAGAGCTTCAATTATCCTTCCTACTTGCTGTACCTTTACACGGATACTACGACGATCGACCTCAGCTCGTATCACGAGAACTCCGAGTTCTACATGCTATCAACAGCTGCGATCACGTGAGTCCCTTTTCTGCAGTTTCCGATGCCTCTATGGCATGGTTCAGCACAAACCCGCAAGTATTCTTGTTAGAAAATTCAAGTCACTATACGAAGAAAGCGAGCAGTCTCATTAATTCATTAGCTAAGGCACTGCACCTCCAAACTTTTGGGGTCTGGCAGCCGAGTCTTAAAGTACTACTACTTTAAGTACTCAGGCCACTAATCAAGAAATCAGCACTAGAACAAGAGAACTTGGGCAACTTCCGCACAGTCTCCCTTCAACCATTCTTATCAAGGACACTGGAACGAGTTGTGGCAGACCAGCTAAACTCATATATTGAAATTTCAAACCTTGCTAGTAAGTTACAATCTGGTTTTAGAGCTAATCGCTTCATAGAGTCAGCATTGCTTTGGGTGTACGACGACCTACATAGGAATGCAGGCACGGGTAGAGCCTCTCATCTCGCCTGGGCATTACTGGTACTGCATTGCAATGGTTCAGGTCCTATCTCAGTGGGAGACTCCAGAGTATTGACGTGAATGGACAAAGATAATCCGAGGAACCTCTGAAATACGGGGTACTTCAAGGCTCCATGTTAGTGCTGTTATTTTCACGATTTATACTCTCCCTCTTGCCGATGTGATTGCCAAGCACAATCTAGGCTTGCACTTTTATGCGGATGACACTCAATTGTAGCTTTGCTTTGATCCCTCCCAGCCCTCGAGCACGTCGATTTCTCTCCACTCCCTTGCTGCATGTATTCATGACATTCACAAATGGATGGCAGCAATTTAAAAAAAATTAAATGATGATAAAAATAACTTACTAGTTATGAGCAAACCAAGTGTGATTCAGAGATTGGAAAAGCTGACACTCAAAACGGCTCTGCCAGTATATCTCCTGTTGGATCTGCACGAAATCTAGTTGTCGTGTTGTTCCAAAGTGACCTTTTGTTAGACGACCACATCAGCTCCACAGTCAAATCTGCCTACTTTCAGCTACACAGCTAAACTTCGGGCTCGTTTAGACAGCGATACCACATCTAAATTGGTCCATGCATTTGTGACATCCCGCCCTGACTTCTGAAACTCACCGCTTGCTGGTCTACCGAGCTGGGAAATCAGGCGCTTCCAGGTGGTGCAAAACTCTGCAGCTAGGCTTGTCTGTCGTGAGCGTCGCATTAGTCACATCACACCACTTCTCGCCGACCTGCACTGGCTACCAGTCAAGCAACGCATCGACTTCAAGGTTTTGTCACTCACTTTTAGGTCCCTTCATTCTTTGGCTCCAGCCTACCTATCAGATCTACTCGCACCTCTAGGTTAAGCATCATACCACCCGCATTTTGGAATGTAACTGTTTACATATCCTCAAGTACAAACCTCAAATCCTTTGGAGACCACGCCTTTAGTTCGAATGCTCCCACTACCTGGAACTCACTCTCAACTTGCGTTGCAACACACCCTGACTTGACCACATTTAAAAACAAATTAAAAATGGACCTATTAATGACAGCATTTAGTGGGTCCCGGTAATTCGTTCTTTATGTGCTTATGCGTGCCGGCACTGTTCATGCTGCCACTAACTACTCTTGCATGCTCACCCTGTGCATGTCACCCCTAACCATGTTATTCACGTTGTTTATCAAGCGTGATAACACTCACCATTCGGTGCTGTTTTCTTGCAGCAAATGTAAAGCGCCTAGAAAGAGATTGAGTTCTCTAAGGGTGCTTTATCAACCGTGTTATTATTATTATTAGTATAATCATTAAAGTAGGGCGGTACAGCGGCCGAATACTGAGTGCCAAGCTAAGTTGTTGCAGAGCTACAGGACTGTACCCAGGCAACCACAGCTGGCATGACTATGAAAATATCGCGCGTACAATTAGCATTCACAGAGCCACTACTGAGAGTAATGCTAGCAGGCGTTTAACTGCGCCTATAGGTTATGGATCATTGGAGATCGCTGACTGCTTGACTCGTGCCAATCGCACTATCTACCATTATTATCATCGCGAAGAGGCGTCCCAATACATTGCGAGCAATTTAGGTGGCTGCAAACGAGACTTGGGATGACGCCGGTACTTTTCCTTACACTGTACGTAGGCATTATTGCCTTGCTGCACCGAAGGTGAAGGTCCCAAGTTGTCATCTGCTTGTTGTACGGCATAGCTTGCTAAGCTGCATACAAGTGCAGATAGCCATGCACTTGGAGTACTACGGTGGTATAAGTGCATTTTAGATTTTCTATTGGCTACCACTATCACCAAGGCAATAAAGTCGCTATATAGCTAGCGCCCCGATGCTGTCTTGGCTAGATTATTGCAATTCCATTAAGGCTGGGCTACTGAAAAACAGAGCGACTAGGCCACTGCAGCTGGTGATGAATATGGCTTCTAGGCTAGTTAACAAATTCCAGAAATTTGACCTTACGTCTCCTTTGCTGAAGGAGCTTCGATGCTTTTGGTTGATCGACGGATACAGAGTAAAGTTCTTGCGCTGACCCCCACGGCCGATCACGGCATGGCTGTTTCATACGAAACCGAACTGCTGCACCAGTTTCTGCCTCCTCATGCCTTCATGTTCTGTAGGAACAATAAATGAGCTGTTCCATTACTCTGCTTAATGACCGATAGCGACATAAGCTTTTGCTCTGCCGGTCCTAGACTGTGGAACTTACTTCCACAATTCTTATGCAACGACAACTACTCTCTTGCTGCCGACTATGGTACATCCTTTCCAGCGGTCTTGAGCTGTTACTTCTGTGTCCTCACTACCTCAACTGCCCTGCCGACTCAGCTATGCTTGGCATTTTCTCTTTGTTGCGTGAGATGAAATCTGCTGGTTACCGAATGAGTACCGAAAGCCGATCAGGCTTTGCGTGAGCAGTAGAAAATTCTCCAGCGTAACATCCAACACCCACATAGACCTTGTGGCTTTGTGGAGTTACGGATGGAGATACGTTATATTACACATTACTATATCGTAGCGTGTTTCCGTCAGCGCTTCATCATTAGGGTCACGACGCTAAACAGATTATTTTTGTCTGTGCAGGGTGTATCGCCTACGAGCTGATCCCTTGACTATGATAACATCATTAAGCATGCAAGCGTAAAACAAAGAACTCAGCATTCATTTCCCTCAACAAAGCAGATCGATTCACAGTGCTTCCACGGTACCTGGCTAAATTAACGATAAGCTGTAGGGAAGCTATCTCGATGCATTACTTGAACACGTTGCAACGGAGTACGCATGGTGCGCCCGCAGTGTCGCGTTTACATGCAGCTTTTCACATTTCTGTCCGCTGCAGCGAAGAGTGGGTTCCCGAGATCGACGGAAACTACTCGAACGTCGTCTTTACGCTGACAATCAAAAGGCGAGAGCTGTAATTCTTGCTGAACTTGATACTGCCCTGCATATTGCTGGCAGCACTATCCTGCTTCGTCCTCCTACTGCCAGCCACGTCGGGAGAGCGGGTACGCGACGGGCAGCAGCCAGCGCTCTGCGATCTGCTTTAGCTAGGTTGCCATTCAGAGAATTGGCTAGATAACGAAATCTCCAACTATTTTTCTGATAATGTGGCTGCTGCTGCGAGCTGTTCCAAGGTCTGCAAGTAAGAAAAGTATGTTCGTAGGCGCGCAGGTTTGCATGCGCAATGTAGGGTACCGCAACTGATCATTAGAGACTTGCTTTAGCTGATAGCGGCGGCACTAGTATGCTTGAATTGGTGCCCTTGGTCTTGGCCCGTGGGGTGGGGGTAAAGGGCTCGCTCTTGCCGATCCAGGTCTTTGGTTAGACTCCTGAATTGCCCCCTGTAAGAAGGGTCATAGCTGCTTAGTAAGGCTTTTTGTTTGCCACTATATGAAATGACGTGGTTGGAAAGCCAACATTTACGTATTCCTTTCCCGATCAAACCCGGATTCTACATTTTCTAGCAACTCGTCTCACTATAAAGGTGCGATGTACTGCAAGAGAGACTGACAGACTACGTTAACACGTAGGCTGACAGATTGCACAGGCAGATATAGTTGGATAAACAGAGAGAGAGAGAGAGAGAGAGAGAGAGAGAGAGAGAGAGAGAGAGAGAGAGAGAGAGAGAGAGTGAGAGAGAGAGAGAGAGAGAGAGAGAGAGAGAGAGAGAGAGAGAGAGAGAGAGAGAGAGAGAGAGAGAGAGAGAGAGAGAGAGAGAGAGAGAGAGAGCTCTATGTTCTCTGCGTTTTTCTTTACGTTCTATGTGGTGCGTTGGTGATGGACCAAAACAAAGGTGGAGTGGATACTAAGCGGGCAATTGTAAGGACGATATTCCTCTAACGCAAGCGTCCAGAGACTTTTGGAATGACCTGCTTTATGAGCACTAGCTTGTTTTTTCCTGTAATAATCAAACTTTTTGCTGTTCAGCATACTTATTATTCGTATTATTCACGTAATAACTTGACAGCTGTCCTGTGGTGACAGACATTTAATTGCTTACGTTTAATTTTTCAGGTCGGCCTGGCGATAACCTTGCTCCTGGCTTTCTCCGTCTTTCAGCTGCTCGTGGCAGGATATTTGCCAATGAACTCGCTGACGAGCACAATATTAAGTAAGTCGCTAACGAAGTTTCGCTAAGAGGTAGTCCTGGAAACGAGGGTCTCTTAGCGGTGCTTTCTACGGCGACGTCTCGATCAGGCGGACTCTGTGTAAAGAAGCCGTCGTTTAGGCAATTCTCTTAGCACGGAAAAGGGACTTGACTGTCCATTAGACAGCACTCGTGAATTGAAAAGTCGGTGCCTTGTTTTCAAGAGATACCATGGCTAATTTCTAGCGGTACGCATTAAACGCGCTTTTAAGCTAAAGGCCGTTTTTATGCTAGGCTCTTGTAGGTGATACACGGGGCGTAGAATTTGTCTCAAAAGGAAAGTATGATGAGCGAAAGTGAGCGCCGGATGAGGAAAGGTAGGCACGCCTCCTGAATAGAGCCAATCTGGCGTCAAATTAATCCTTAAAGACAATCCTAATCTTGCGAAATCGCGAAAGTTGAATCGTGCTATTGAGGCACAGCATTGCACTCTAGTAGTAGCCAGTACAGAAAATAATTACACAGATCATAGTACAATCGATGATTTGAGTTTTTGAAGGTGGGACATCAGGCAGGTCAACCCGTCACAGTCTTTCCGCGGGGTAGGCGAAATCAACAAGGATGCATTCGCCTATTCAAAGAAGGCAATGGCGACTTTCAAATTTCCGGTAAATTTGAGACTCCAAAGAGCAGTACTGAAGCTCTAAGCCTCGGACAGACGGAGCCATGCCCGAGCAATGCTCCTTCAAAAAATAATTAATTCTGTAAATCTTTCCACTTCTAAATCCCCGTTTGCATTGTAGCGTATTTTCTGCTGGAGATAATGGTGCTCTTATGATGCATAGTTAATCCGCTTGTTCTGGCAACACCTAAAGAAAAAATTGTCTGCTACGTGCGGCGCGTAAGCGCCTGTAGTATAACCGCGTCACTACGCTGCCACCCACGCGATTATTTGCTATTACGCATTCAACGGCCTCAAACCGTCAGATAGTCGTGAAATAGAGTCGCTACTAGTCAGCCTTGGCACACCGGGCTCCTCAGCTGCCGAACGCGTTGCCGCGGTCTGGCAGCTGGTAGCTATTGATATGGCTGTGATACATCCTTAACCTCTGCCCTGTCGCCTGTCCAGCTGTCAGTGGTCGCACGCCCGAGAGTGTAGGAGCCACGCACTGCAGGTGCGCGAAGTGACTAGAATCGCTGCTCGCCCCTCCCCGCTGCCGCCGCCGAGGCTGCGGTTAGCGAAACTTGCGATCTACTCGGAGCTAGCGGCGATGGCCCGACGAAGACGCCGATGCGCGCCCGGCGCGTCGGCGGAAAGCTCGCGCACTCCGTAGAATCCGCTAAAATCGGACGAAAGCTGGTAGGAGCGGTGGAGAGGCTTGGCGGAAGTGCTGCTAGCTCCCGGATGTGGTTCGCGAACTCCAGGCGTCCTCAGTGAGCTCAGCTGAATTTCTCGGCTACGGCCGCGCACTAGCTGCGTCTGTCTTGGATTGTAGCACGCGTCGCCGCGAGAGCATTGCTTGCGTGCAGCCACGACGACGCGCGAACGACCTGCACAGTGGCCGAGCCAGGGGCAGGGGAAAAATTCTCCACCACACCTCCCTACATGGGCAGAGGGAAGTACCTGCGTGCGTATCCTGGGGCAAATTTCCATATGCCCGAGAGGCAGGAGCGTGTGAAGACGCCAAAGAAAGTAATCGAATAGATTTGTCAATTTTTTCATAAATCGCCTTACGTAGCACATTTTTCGTTACCTCTGAAGGAGCGTAGAGCGCGTAGAGAGCTCCTTCAGACCCCCAGCCTGAAAATCGTGTCTCCACCCTGGCTGTACCTGCACTCTCGTCATTTTCCCCAGCGTTAGCCATAGGCAATTTTGCTTGCATCGTGCGCCAATAAGGGCGCGAATTTCACTTCTTGTATCTTATTATTTTCTTTTTAACAGCCAATTTCATTCTCATCGCGACGTTCTTCAACGGTGCAGCCATAATAGTCACAGTATTTGTGCTACGGATTTCCGAAAAAGAAGATGAACCCGTGCCACTTTGGCTTGAGAAGGTTAGCACGAATCGCCGAGCGGCGAGAGGCATTTCTTTAATTTCTGCTGAGGAATTTGACTCGACCGACCCAGTGTCGCAGCCCAGAGCCGGGCGCCGTACGCTCGGCACACTTGACATTCCTGCTACCGCAGCTACGTACATCTGCTGCAATGTCTTCAACTTCGTTCGCTACAGCCAAAAATGACCGCTCTTTTTCAGCTCTTTCTCCGAAAGCTCGGCATATTATTTGGGATCACGCACCACAAAAAAAGAGTCTCGCCGCTCCAAACGCACGATTCCACGTCGGAGACCTTACTGCTCACTGTCAAAAGCACGGGCTCGGTCCACGACAGCGTCGATCCAAATGAGGAAACCGTACGGAACAAAAGTCTGTGGTATTTACTATCGTCCGTGAGGAAAATAGAAGAGGCTATAAAAACTAACGAGCACCACAGGAAACACGAGGAGAAGTGGAAGGCCGTCGGAAGAGTGCTCGACATAATCATGTTCATTCTCTATTCGATGGCCATCGTCTGGCTGTGCATATCCTGTCTAATAATAATGCCGACGAAGTCGTCGTGATCCCTGGACGAACGGTTTTTCATTTGGATTGTCATTATTGCGCCACGATGCAACTCTGCAATTGAGATGCTGCACGCTGTCAGCTTCGCTGCCCTCCTAGCCCACCAGTCGCTGCTGCTGCTGCGGGGCGGTGTCGCAGAGCTGATTTGTCCGAGCCGTCACGTGATGGCATTGCTGAGAGCTGTCCATGCTGGATCGCTAGCCGGAGCTCAACGGCTGGTCTGTTTGAACTCTGGGAAGTTAAGTAGCGGCAATAAAGCTGAGACATTTTCATATACATACATATATGATACTATCGATCTCAAAGCTCTTCTAGAGAGCCTCTCATCTCACCTGGGCATCACTGGCACGGCTCTACAATGGTTCCGGTCCTATCTCAGTGGAAGACACCAGAGTATTGACGAGAATGAACAAAGATCATCAGAGGAACCTCTGAAATACGGGGTACTTCAAGGCTCCATGTTAGTGCTATTATTTTTACGATTTATACTCTCCCTCTTGCCGATGTGATTGCCAAGCACAATCTAGGCTTTCACTTCTATGCGGATTACACTCAGTTGTACCTTTGCTTTGATTACTCCCAGCCTTCGAGCACCTCGAATTCTCTCAACTCACTTGCTGCATGTATTGATGACATACGCACATGGATGGCAGAACATTTCCTAAAGCTAAACGATGATAAAACTAACTTACTAATTATGGGCAAAGCCAGTGTGATTCAGAAATTGGAAAAGCTGACGCTCAAAACGGCTCTGCCAGCGTATCTTCTGTTGGATCTGCACGAAATCTAGGTGCCGTGTTGTACCAAAGTGACCTTTTGTTAGACGACCACATCAGCTCCACAGTCAAATCTGCCTACTTTCAATTACATAACATAGTTAAACTTCGGGCTCGTTTAGACAGCGATACCACATCTAAATTGGTCCATGCATTTGTGACATCCCGCCCTGACTTCTGTAACTCACTGCTTGCTGGTCTACCGAGCTGGGCAATCAGGCGATTACAGCTGGTGCAAAACTCTGCAGATAGGGTTGTCTGTCATGAGCGTCGCATTAGTCACATCACACCACTTCTCGCCGACCTGCACTGGCTCTCAGTCAAGCAACCGATCGACTTCAAGGTTTTGTCTCTCACTTTTAGGTCACTTCATTCTTTGGCTCCAGCCTATCCCTCAGCTCTACTCCCCCACCAGGCCAAGCATCGTACCAACCACTTTTCGGAATCCAACAGTTTACCAATACGGACCCAAATCCTTTGGAGAACGTGCATTTAGCTTGTATGCTCCCAAAGCTTGGAACTCACTCCCGACTTGCGCCAGAAGATCCCCTGACATGACCACATTTAAAAAGAACTTAAAAACACACCTATTTAGGACAGCATTTAGTGGGTCCCCGTGATTCGTCCTTGATGTGCTTGTGCGTGCTGACACTGTGCATGCTGCCACTAACCACATTTGTATGCTAACCCTGTGCATGTCACCCCTAACCATGTTATTCATGTTGTTTATCAAGCATGATATTACTCACCATTCAATTGTGTTTCCCTTTGCAGCAAATGTAAAGCGCCTAGAAAAAGATTGAGTTATCTGAGGGCGCTTTATCAAGTGCATTATTATTATTATTAATATTATTATTATTAGATGCTTTGCACTTTCAGTTTCAAGTGCAAATCAAATTGTGAGACGCCTAGCTGCGAGTGCTGGGGACCAACATCAAGTCGGTACAATCTCATGCGAGATTACTATGTAAACAAATCATTTTCATGGACCCAAATGCACTGCTTGTGATGGTACGCAATATTTTTTTTAATTTCACGAATCTAAGAGTCAATAACTGGTTTCGGTACATGTTGATTTCTCTTAGGGACCTACATGAATGAATGAAATTTCTTTCCATAGTGTCACGCTGCCAAACCACTGCCGTTGCCGGGTGTCTAGATTTCTTACATTTAGTCATCAGGAGTTCTTTGAAAGCCGCCCAAAAGAAAAACGCCCAAATTGAAGTTAGAAGAAGAACGAGATGCACTTACGGGAAGAATCCGTTCGTAATTCATGAGGCCCCGAATTCTGACGGGCTTACGAAGACTTATTCGATGATATTATATATATATATTCGATGCTCTGCGATTTTGAGGATTATCCGACTAATGCATCTCCGTCCGGCAGCCTCCTTAGCTGCTAGCTAACTGAAGTAATTGAGCAGCTTTTTTTATTATTCAAAAAGCATAGATTCCGCATTGTGCTGGAGAACGCTGGCGCGTGCGCGTCCGAGGCGGAGTCAGGGGAAGGTGGCTGCGCGATCGCAACGGATGCGCTGCGCACGAGCCAAAGCCGGGGCAGTGAAGCGCTCGACGAAGCCGAACATCTCCGATACGCTTTGGCATCTGCGAAGCGGCGTCTGCGCGGCGGCCTGCCTGCTGGACGAACGATAAGCTCAGCTGGCTGCCGGCATGCGGTTCGGTGCTGCTTCGCTATCCCTTACCGGCTTAGGACGCCCGCGTGCGGTCGACCCGCCTGATGCCGCTGCGCGAGCTAGCCAATCGTTTAAGCTTTCACGCACGCACGCACGCACGCACGCACGCGCGCACACACACGCGCACACACGCGGACACACACGCGGACACACACGCGGACACACGCGGACACACGTGGACACACACACGCGGGCACACACACGCGGACACACACACACATATACACGCGCACACACACACACACACACACACACACACATATATATATATATATCATTTTAAGTATACTTTTTTATTACAATTATAATATTATACATACATATTAATAATCTAATAATATATTAATAATTATACAATTAATAATACTATAATACTATAATTATAGAATCATACTACTATATACTAGTTACGGACTGCACATTATCCTCCGACTACGCAGAAAATTCACCCCAGCTGAGCAAGCAGGGCAAAAGTGAAGCTACCGGAAATCGAGCTACGGCATTGCTGGCTCGCTCGCTCGCTCGCCGAGGCGGTCATTTAGACCGCCTCGGCGAGCGAGCTAGCGAGTCACGTTAGCGAGTCGCGTTTCACCCCCGTGCAGATCTATCCAAAGATCTGCCCAAAAAATATACTGGAAAGTGATGGCATCCCGAAAAGAAGCCGCCGTCCGCAGCCAAGAGTGCCTAATGAAGAGCCATGATTGGCGATCGACGGAAATGAAAGAGTCCACGATCAATCGCACGGCGAACGTCTCGCGCATCGCTGTCGGAGGTTTACGTTACAGATCGTTGGTCTTTGGTCGCACTGGATATTTCTTGCTGAGCGTGGTCAAGCACACGGAATGAAGCTTCTAGTGCGTAACCGGGCTTCGTAAAACATGCCCACACGCTTGCTGCTGATATTTGATTAGTTGGTGCTGGATTTTCCAAGGCAAGTGCAGTTTGAAACACCGTTAAATTCACAACAGATAAAAGTTATGAGTCCCTTACTTAGAGAAGTTTTTTTCTTGAATCCCCGGTGCAGAACTGTGGTTCATAAGCTTCGGAAGGTATCCAAACAGATATTTTAAGAGGTAACTGGGTGTACCATCAAATAATAGTAATACTAGTATTAATAATAGTAAGATATTTGCACAGCACTCTCTGAGAACTAAATATCTATCTCTCGCTTTACGCATTGTGTAGGGAAGAGTGCCAATATGGTTAGTGATAAGGTGCAGAGTATCAACACGCATAGGCACTAAAGGGCATTTCACACGGACCTGGAAAATGCTGTGTAGACAAGGTGTGTTTTTACCTTCTTTTTAAATATCGTTTAGTCAGGGGATGCCACGACGTCAGTCGGGAGTGAGCTCTGGGCTTTGGGAGCACAATAGGACAAACTATGGGCACAGTCTCCAAATGATTGAGGTTGGCTCAAGGTACAGCTAAATGACTAGTCAGAAGAGCCTATGGTACGTTGATTGGTTAAAAAGAAAGTGGTTTGGATATGGAGGCGGGAGCAAGAGAAAATAAAGCAAGGGAGTAAATGAACTCGTTAATCAACTGACAAACTCCCTTTCATCTTGAGCGAACCAGTCGCTCTTCCGTCTCTGAGCCTGGAACGAGGGCCAACTTTTGATGGCCCGATCGCTCGTGCTTAAAGCCAGCTCTACAGCTTCGTCAGCGGGTGCTACCTAGCGTAAAACCCTTAGCACATCGTCTGACGCTTACTAATTCTGGTCCGCTACCCCAGTCCGCTACCAAAAGAGCGAGAGCTTTTCCACGTGCAGACATCCAATTGTATAAGGGGTTAACTATAATAAATTAAAGTAGATGCATTTTTTTAGAATCTATCTGTAATAATGGTGGGAACTTACAGAAAATAGCTCTGATTTTCCTTTGTATAGCGTAGGTAAAATGAGTAACTGAAATCCGTGAAAGTTCTGCCCTCCGATTAATCAGCTGCTTGAAATAATTTAGGCTTAGGTAAAACTAATCGTGCCAGCTTTTGGCTTACTAGACTATAAGGACAGGACATTGGTCCGGCATTACACTTTCAGTACCATCCATTTGCGTAAATATTGTGACATTAACCTTCGGACGGCCAATCTGCGCACATCTTGGCATTTTGACAGTGGGCGTGTAAAAACATTGCTAGAGAATGGCTTTGTTCGTATGGGTGTTTTAAGTGGCGATAGGTGCAGCAATTCCCTACATTTGCGACAATCAAGGTTGTAGAGCGGTGCCAACTAAGATCAAGGCTATGGTCAGGCCGTTCTGAAGCCCTAGAAAAACAGCTTTAGACCAAGAAAGTGTAGCGCTCAGGCACCGGAGCTCGGACAGAGTTCAAATTTGCAGCGTTAGCGCTTACTCTGTCTAATGGAGACGAATTTGAAAAAAAGAGCTTCTCAACTTTTAGAATAAAGCTCACTGGCCAGGATGTTGTTTGCAGCTGTTTAGTCTACCGTACGGAAAAATGAAGATCACAGGAAGGATTCTGGCTCATTAGATATCTATTGTCTTCTTCTGACATTTTGAATTTCCTCATCGCATGAGCTGTGCGCATGTGTGCGCACAGCTCATGCTCAGTAATGCTCGGCAGAATTGGCATATTCCGCCTCTTCCTTCGTGCAAGGCATTTTGCATGTGCCGTAAGTTGCCATAAGTTGCCCTGGCGTCTTTCTCTGTTGCTTCGCTGTTACCTTCCTGCTAACATTTGGTGACGCGGCAAGCACATAGCCGGCAAGTGACGCAATGGTGACCAAGTTGGCGATGGCGGTGCCTGTTGAGGGGCATCTGTGCTGTAGAAATGGCTTAAAAAAAAGCAACGACATATGTACTGGACACGCTATTTGCAGCAGCGCCGGTGCAACGACGTCCCAGCTTACGGCAACGCCGCTGAGAAGCACAGGAGAGCGAAAAGCCGATCCTCCGTGTCTGCTCCGAGCAGAGGCATCAGGTAGCAACGAAGCCGAGAGTACAGTCACAGCGCGAGTGGCTTCAAGACTTCAAAACGAAACCCCGACTCTCAGCAAGAAGCCGCAAGGCTAGTAAGTAGTGCGATGGCGAGCTCTGTAAGCGTAGCCAGGGTATGTATGAAGCTAGTTGAGTATTGTAAGGTGAAAATCAATCAATATGCCAACGTCAACCTGTCTACGACGGTAGCACGATGACGATCTACACGACGATTCAGTATTTCCCTCAGCTCTAACGCCATCGTTAGTGAAATAGACTTTAGTTTTCTCAAGAAAACACCGGGATTATATTTTTAATACAAGAACTGAGCACGCGTTAAGCACAGAGAAAGAGAGGACCCATAAATTTGCACCAAAATGCAGTGACTTTATGCAACTGCAGCTGACCTGAGAAGAAATTTATATGAAAAGGCACCAGTTCGTAACGGTCCAGGAAAAATTCCACAAGTAACTCAATTAATTAATTAAGTAATTAAATTTAAGTAACTTGAAAGGTGCCTGTCACGCTAAAGCGTTCTACACGTGGGTAGAATTTCAGGTAGAAAAAGAAATGCCGCTATACAGACAAAGCAGTACTGACTCTTTAGAGTCATTGGCTACTAAAGCTGACTGGAACTTATTCGCTAGTTGAACGTTTAAACATATATACGTTTAGCTGGTTTGACACTACTCATTACACTGTCTCTAATAGGAAAGGCAAGAGGACACTGACCGGAAGCTGCCCAAGCTTTCCTGGTGTAGTGCTGACTTCTTGATAGGTGGCCTGAAAAGCCTTTATGAAGGATGAACGGACAAAACCTGGAGACATGTAATATTTGTTATAATAGGGATGCAAGATAGCAGAGAATCTCAGCATCTCACTAGAAGAAGAAGAGTTTAAGGGTCTAAACGGCTAGTCTTCTTAGATGGGAGATTACTTCAGAGATTAGGGCTGTACGGGCATGCTCGATGGTGGAATCTGAAATAGAGAAAGGAGCGGAAGATGATAAGTCCAATGAGAGATTGTGCCTATTGGACCGACTATCTGATTTTATCTATCTTGCTGATAATTAAGATAGAGAAATGGTCTGCTAAATCGCTACAGGATAGCTAAAAATGGTGCTGACTTTGGTGCGACAGACGAGATGATTATTGGTCAACCACAGAACGTTTGATTGTGCATCTGTGAATCTAAAAATTAGCATGCTCCTACATAATCCCCACTTGGGCTTTGCTGCGATTGATTGGTATGACCTACAATAACTCTTATACATAATCGATGAACAGTCAGTCCTTTTTTGGCCTTTTAAAGCTTTCGCTTAGCCAAGCTTTTTTAACATTAGCGTTAAACTAACTATAGGCTATCTAATCGTGGGTTTAATTTCTACTCAGGCAGAGAATAGCTCATCCAGACGATTGGAAAACGTCGTTTTGAAGCAGTCCACCAGTGAGGGAAGGTTTGATGATTGATTAAGCAGAATTTGTGAGGATATTTTTGCGAAGAAATTTATTGTCGAAGCTCTTAAAATTTCACGAGTTCCAGACAATTTTTTATGTGGAAGGGAATTCATCTGATGAGAGATAGAGATCCTCATGAGATCAAATGTGCATAACTCAATAATTCTTGTAGTAAACAGAACAAACGGTAGGCAATTATTTGATCTAGAGTGCAACCTTTGAACTTAGTGTGGCCAAGCACATTAGCGAGGAGATAAAATGAAGTCAGTTTACGTTATTGAAATGAATGTTAAAATCACCCACTAGGATGAAGGGATAATTTCTGGAAGACGGAATCCAAATGATATCGGAAAAAATCTGAAATGAAGCAAGTCGTAGCCCCCTGGGGGGGGGGGCGGTGGGTGACTGCCACCATCGTCAGCTGACGGTTGCAGTGACTCGGAACAAAAGATTCAAAGGACTGCGTGGAGGGAGGCTGCAAAGGTCTTACAATTTAGCGAGAAACGAGCGGCAATTTCTATTCCTTCACCTTCACCTTCCTTCACCTATTGACTTCGGGCATGGAGGCATTAGCAGCCTTGAGGGGTAGCGTCGGTTATAGTTGAGCATTATTCGGCCAGGTCCTGATCATGACAAACAAGTCGGGGGTGCCGTAAAGAATCGTGTCATGATCTTGTGGGTTTATTACATATGGAGGGCATTCATAGGCAAATTTTGAGAGTGGCCCAATGGGTTGTAAAGAGCTTGACGACTACTATTAGATAAAAACATCTCACTGCATTTCTTGGGTAAAAGCATGCAGGACGTCTTGAAGCAATACAAGAGCAATCATTGAGCTTCGTCACCGGCCCCGTCTCTTACTTCGTCTTGGCTTCTTGCTGGAAATACCACACTCACCAACTCATACAAGAAGCACTCATTACATGTTCATAAATGCATATTTTCGTATGCACTGTCGAAAAAAGGCAAGCTTTAAATAGATCTGGGCTGAATCTCATTTTGAGTTCGACGCTCGCAGGAACTTCAATTTTCAGAAAATTCTGTAACTGTCGTAAAATATTAATCGTACTTGGTGAACCCGAATTGGAAGATTACAAATTTTAACGTAGTACTAAATAAAAAATATTGAACAATAAAATTTTTCAGCAATAGTAATTATATAAATATTAGTATGTTATAATATGTAACAATAATATGTCATTTGTATAGAATCAATAGAACTAAATCGTTATCCCAGCTAAATAAAACTCATTGCCAGATAATTTATAACCAAGGGTTGATGACATGCATGGTATCATGCTTTGACACAATCAAGCAATAGCAAATTAGAAAACCATCTCGGCCGCCGGTCAGTGAGATCGCTGGCTAGTGACATGCATTGAACATGCAAAATTGAGCACGAGAGGCACACATGAAGAAACAAATACAAGTTCACTGGGGCTAAGAAAAATCTGAGCACAACAAATGGGTCTTTAGCTGCGACATAAATAATGCAAAGCCCGTAGCAGATTGCGACCGAAGCCAAAAGCGGGTTCTAGATTTTTAGTGCGCACGAATCGAAGGCCTAATCGGTGAACGTTCGAGGAACGGCGAAACGAATGGAAGCCGTAGAGTGGGCAGCAGTTCGAGAGCACGTGGCAGGAGGAGCGAGGAAGGCGGACAAGTATGCTGGCGCATGCACGTGAAGCGACCGGTTAGCAAGACAGAGCATACGATCAAACCCTGATGTACCACTTACTTTAATAGCTCACCGAAGGACGGAGACCAATAGTCTACATTCTGACGTCTCTCACTAATGTCTGATCTAACCAAACTGTGTACAAATCTAGGCAATTTTACATAACATGACCCAGAAGACCTGCCGGCTACAGGCAGTACTGGCAAGTATAGTCTGCAGTATTTAAGAAAAAGCATGGCGTCGCACTAAAACGATGTGAAATTCACCAGATCTCAAAGCTGCCTTGCAGTAGATGCACCCTGCTCAGCTGCCGAAGCAACTGACCTCGTCGGTTTTCCTGTTCCCACTGCTGGCCGTATGGCGTCATTTGTCATTTGCAGGTTTGGCATTAGAGCCATTTCTATGCACTAATGTCATCGCCCAGCACCGTAGATGGGTCTCGAAACGCAGCCCGGCCATAAGAGTGCTGCCAAAGTTGCTGCAGCTGCATCGGTGGACTCTCTCATATACCCTTTCCCTCATTTGCTGTTTTAGCTATGCTATTCATCTCCCGAGATAAGGACCAAGCCAACCACCGTTGAGTTGATGAAATGTCTGCCGTCAAGCCTTCGAGGAGCTGTCTATTGTACGTAAGAGCCGTTTTATCGGGCTCTCTGTTTATGGGCTTGAAGCAGCAGAGCTGGACCGTGGCCACGGTCGACGACTCGTCAGATGTGTTTTTCCTTAGATCGCCGGTGTTCCGATCCGGCCCTACCGCCATCCGAGCACGGCGAGTCCACGTAAGGACAAACAGCGGACGCACACGGCATACACAGTGACAGTGCTCGCCACAGTGACGTCGCGCAGATAGCAGCTTCCGCTGCCGCCCACTCACCGAGGCTCGGCACGCACGCCCTGACGAGAGGCCAGCAGCTACGGCTGACCCCCGGGCCGAAAGCCAATGCCTAATGCCGGCCAGCGAACGACGCATCGGCTACGGATTTCTTAGTTGCGTCCGCAGCTGGCTCACGCCGGCCGTCGAGAGAGGAAGCAGCATAGCTAGCTAGCTAGCGACTGCACAATCGAGCTCGCGACGAATGCCAGCGACGCCAAACCCGGCCGCCAGCACGGTTGGCTGCGTCGGCGTCCCGCTCCCCCGCCCCCGAACTGCCACCAACCAACCTTCAGGTCCAAAATGGCGTCGAGCAGGAGCCGCAGGCCGGGCTCAGCTGCGAGCAGCTTCCGCTCCAGCTCTGCCGTGTGCAGCTGCGAGGCGGCCGCCTCGGCTCTGGCGACGTGGAGCTCCTCCTTCAGAGATCGCTCTCTCTGCTCGTGCCCGGCCGTGTAGGCGTGCAGCATGCACTTCGCGTCGGCGAGCCGCCGACGCGCGTCCGACTCGGCGGCCGCGTGCCTGTCGCGAGCCTCGGCTTCGGACAGTGCGCGCTGCTGCCGCTCCAGCTCCAAGTCTCGGTCGGCCGCTGCTAGGCGCTGGCCGAGCGCCGACGCGTCGCGGCTCGAAAGGTCGAACTTCGCCTCGACGGCGGCCAGCTGCTCTCTGGCTGCGTCCAGCTCGTCCGAGACGCGCCTGCAATCGGCCCCAGCGAAGCAGCTCGGCGGCGCTGAGCTGAGTGGCGGACCGGCGACGTTCGGAATAGCTGCCGCTAGCGAGCGAGAGCGAAGCAGAGGGCATCGCGCTCGAACGTGCGTATAAATGCCCAGGTGGCACATCTTGTGCCACGAGCCACGCGCGAGCCGGCGGCGGTAAGCTGCTGCCCGGCTTCGGGATCGAGCCGGGTATTGGCCAGGGCTCTGGGTTCAAGACTCGACCGACGTCTCTTCCTTTGCTCATAGAAGATGAAGATGAAGAAGATGAAGGTGAAGAGTCAGCAATATAAAAGGGCCACATCAGTTTGACCAAATCGGCGCCCGCTCGCCAGTGTCAGGCCTCAGTATGCATCGTAGTTGAAGCGAATACTCTCGCGCTCTACCTCAGCTCCTCGCGGGCGTCTTTCATCTCCTTGGCGCTCGCTTCCGCAGCGGCATCGGAAAGCTTCTGCTGCTGTGCTAGCAGCGCTTCCAGCTCGGCGACTCGGCCTCGACCTCTCGGGTCCCAGGCGCTGCCGTGCTTCTTGAGCGCTGCTTCGGGTGTCCGAGGTGGAGCTAGATGCGAATAGCAGGTGCGACGCGTTAGCGAGGCGTCGCGCCCGACGACGGAGCATCGAGGAGTTCGACGCTCGAATGAACCTCTGAACGGAGCCAGCGGATGAGGCAGCAGCGCTGCTGCAGCTGCGGCAGCGAGCAGGCGGCTGCTGCCGAGGCTCGAGTACCGAAGTTCGAGCCACCGGCCCTTCTTGCTACTGCTGCCCCGGTACTGCTCGAGGTTGACCGCAAGCAGGAGCCCTTCGGCAAAGGCGGCTGCCTTACAACGGCTGGTTTTGCTTGACCCGCTAAGAGAAACGCAAAGAGAAATGCAAGAACGCTGCACTTCAAAAGAGTCCAGTGCCGTCGCATGCTCCGCGTGCAACGTATGACACGCTCCAGGCACAACGAGCGTGCGATGCAGAGCAGGTTCAGCAATGCACACAAAGACGTTTAGCTCTCTCCTGGCGCCGTACACATGCATTGTTGTTATTATTATTAAAAATTGCTGCCATTTAGTGATCTCAGGATAGTGCCGCGAATACAGATATATATATTGTAATACATATAATATATATATATATTATATATATATATATATATATATATTGTAATACATATATATATATATATATATATATATATATATATTCAAATCCCATGTTATTCCATACTGCCCACCACAATCGGGAGTGGTAGCCTCCGAGGCTTGTCCTCTGATGTAAATAAACGAGGCTGTTTAATTAGCTGACCTTTACTTTTTATTTTCAAGCATGAGGGCCGCCGATAAGTCCCGTTACCGGCTGATCAGACCCTCGCAGTGACCTTACCTCAGACCCCTATTGGGTCTGAGGAAAAGAGCCAGGCAGTCCTACGGAAATGATTTCCTGATCTTTAGTTCTGGCAGGAAGGACATGAGCTGCTCGTGCCTATTCTGCGCCGCCATGTTCCTTCAGCTTCTCAGAAGGCACGGATGTGCCATGCTGACCCGGACTCGCCAGGCCATCCAGGCTATTCGGACTCACCAGGAACTGTGTTAATTTGACCGATAGCCTCAATTCATTTAAAAAATTGTTGACCGCATCGCCGTTCAGCCGGCAAGATTATTGAAGCTCTCTCTCTCTCTCTCTCTCTCTCTCTCTCTCTCTCTCTCTCTCTCTCTCTCTCTCTCTCTCTCTCTCTCTATCTCTCTCTCTCTGCCGTTACCAGTCTGAGAAATAACTCAGTGCACGATTTGGCAATGTGCTGAAGGAGAGTGCCTGGCCTCAGTTCTTGACGCAAGCTTGTACTCTAGCCTGACCTCTATCTTTCGAGTCAGGCAATTGCACGTGTTTAAGACTAGTCAACTGAGGAAAAACCTAAATGTGTCACACCGACGCAGCAGTAGACCAGTGCTCGGAGCGGCTTGAACTTGCATTGTTCCAATACTAATACAACATGCTGGGCAGACTCCTCCGGTTCTTGAGCAGAAAGAAAGGTGTAGCTGAAGAGCACTACAATATCCTATCGCAGTCGAGTTGAGCGGCAGCCCAAATTAATTAACACTGTGCCTGGAGCATGCGCAATATTTCTTAGGGGATTCTAACGTTTAGCAAAATAAAATCAGCAAATTTTCCAACACCGATGTCTGCTGACATGTGCCGCTGTACAAATGAAAATGCTCAATAGCCTGACGGGATCATTTGCTCCGAGTGCTTTTCAGATGAGTCATGAAGCTGGGCATTCAGTGATGCGGCTTTCGAATGCGATGTAAATACTACAATGTTTACTATTTAGATAGATATATTCTAATATAATGGATATAACGTAATATATAACATAAGAATATGAATACGATTTAGAGAAACTCTTGAGTTCGAGTCCTAAGCTAATGTAAAGCGCCTGGATAGTGACTAAATTTTTGCTTAGGGTGCTATACAGAATTTTTTTATGTAGCTTATCTTCGCGTGACACGCAAACTAAAGGACAGGGTCAATTTTACCACCGGTCGGCTGCTCCTGATATAAGCTCCCGACAGCTGGCTGCTGGACAGCTAGGCCTGCTTAGCAGACTCCGGCATCTAGAGCGTCCGATTCGGTCAGTTGTACAACTGCTGCTGTGCGTCTTTGACGTCACATGGTAGGAAGTCGTGCGGTCTCACTTTCTGCGCTAGAGTTTTCGGGTAGTCATCGCCGGGTGGGGGGGGGGGGGAGCTTCTGGATGATCAGCATTTCATCCTTAAACTTTATAAGGAATTACTTGCTTAACAAAGTCTTGTCATTTACCTTTTAGCTGCTTGGTAACCCGGATATGACAACTCATTTCTAGAGCTTTAAGAGTGCTCTTTTCCAGAGGCGGAGCCAAGACTTTCATATGGCGGGAGGCAAGGCCAGCAAATGTTTTATGTAGGGGGCGAGGCACGAAAAACTGTCACGCATTTGGGACTAGACCAGCAACTAATTTTAACATACAGTGCAAACACAGTGTGGTGATACAACACGAACTGCGGCTGCTCGTCGACTGAAACTGAGACACGTTGTCGTCCTTAGTGACGACGGGGGATGTAAGAATGGGGATCGGTCCAGGTCGCTGCTCCGCTGTACGCAGAGGGGGGAGGAACGCGCCCTGCCCCACTGGCTCCGCTGTACGCAGAGGGGGGGACACGCCGTGCCCCACTGGCTCCGCTGTACACAGAGGGGGACGCACCCTGCCCCACTGGCTCCGCTGTACACAGAGGGGGGACGCACCCTGCCCCACTGGCTTCGCTGTACACAGAGGGGGGACGCACCCTGCCCCACTGGTTCCATCGCTGCTCTTTGGTGTTCGCCTGGCCTCGATGACTAAAGGTGGCTGCTAGCAAGAAAGCAGTCATCTACAGGCAGGACCACATAAAAAAGAGCCAGCGTCGGATCTGTTGATTTTTGCAGCTGGAAAAGTTTTGAACTGCACGAGCTTCCGCCGCTGAGCGTTTCTCGTAGAAGTGACGAGACGTGCTAAAACGCACAGCTGCGAAAGCAGTCGCACAATGCATGGATCTGCGCCCCGACTGCCGAGTCATCCGCCTCGAGCGAGGCATTGCCATCCACACCTTCATCACCTTCGGGATACCTCAAAGAGCCGAAGTGGATTGCTCTAAGCCGCCTGAGTCAAGTGCTCCTTAGCACTATCTCTGCCGTCTTCGGCGTGCTCTGGGCAGGCGAGGATTCACTGTAGCGAACTAAAGCCACTCGCTGCTCGCCACAGAAAGCGGGTGAGACGTTGAATGACTGTAGGAATCTCATCTAGGGCACACACTCGTCGATTTCAATATCCACTGGAAGCCCTGGACCCTCGAATCGCAGCGATTGCGACGTCTCTTGCAGTTATGCCGAAAGCAGCGGACCGCTCCAGAAAGGATAAAATTATTATGAAGTGATACAATTCCTTATAGGCTACGAACTGTCTACTTGCAGTTTAACCATGCAAGCTGTCGCGGCAGTCAATTAAAGAGGCTCGCCCTTCCGAAAAAAAGTACCCGTGAACTTGACAAGTCAAACGTTACTGCTATTATGCTGCTGCACGGTGCATACACGGAAAATATATTTTCATGTGGCTCTGAAGAGGCATAGCTTCACAGGTAGAGCTTCGCAGGTAGATCTTCATAGGTAGTAAAAGAACAAGCTCAAGCGCACCGAATGAATCGTCGACACGCACAGTGTGCTCTGAAATGATTACATCTTCCTATGGTCACGCATCTCCGCGATAACCCAAGTGGGCATGATGTACCCTACCTCACGAGCTGAATCTTTGCTGGCATTATTTCTTCTGACGCGTGCGATGGCATCTCTCACTCGACTAGCAAATACAATTTTAAACTTCGAGCTGTCGAAGAGGCCTTACTGTCAACTAGGCAATCCTGCCGCTTCACGATGTTTCAAAATTTAGGGCTGACGTTACCAAATATGGAAGCGAAACCAAAGCAGGACCGATAAGAAGTAAACTTGGCGTAGCCGTAATCGATAGGCTAGCAGCCAGACAAAAAGACTTTACTAGTCCATGGGTGTACGAATTACAGCGAGCGTTTTATACAGAACAGCATAGCTAGCATATCGAGTATCGGCAAGGCACCACCAATCAGTACTAAGCGATTGCCACCTGTCAGAATTACACGTAAGAATAATAATAATAATACATTTGATAGAGTGTCCCCAGAGAACTCAATCTTTCTCTAGTTACTTTACATTTGCTGCAAAGGAAGCGCGATTGAATGGTTAGTGGTAGCATGCTCAATAAACAACAAGAATAACGTGGTTAGGGATGACATGAACAGGGTCAGCATACAAGTATCGTTAGTGGCAGCATGCACACTGTCAGCATGCATACGCACATAAAGGACGAATCGCAGGGACCCACTAAATACTGCGATAAATAGATGTGTTCACAGTCGTCGTTACCTTTGCATCTCACTGCGGCCGAACGATCGTGGCTAGTAGCAGGTGCGACGATCGAGTCGGTCGACGCTGGAGCAGAGCTTCTCGCCTGCGCCCCTCGGACTGCAAGCGGACCTGGCTGGACCCGTCTGTCTAGTTCGGCGAGCTCGTGCTGAGCTGGCTGCAAGCGGTCGAGGAGGCGGTCAGAATGCTGCCCGCTAGACAAGAGGCAAGCAGCAGGCTCGACTGGCGCGTAGCTGGCAACGACAGTGACATTGACGGAAACGCTGCAGCTACCGACTGACGTGCATGATTCTGCCACGTGCGGGCGAGCAAGCCAGCTAATCTCGACGGGACTCTGAAATTTGATCCAGCTCGGGCTCCAGACTCCTGATCCGAGACAGATCAGATTGCCAGGACAAGCGTGCAGCTACGGCCTATCCGCCGATCTAGAAAGCTATTCCAGCTTCCTTCGGCGGCCAACGGAGTTCAAATGGAGAAAGGTCTAGTGAGTATATCTAGAACGAGACGGCTCAATCAGACAAGACTAGCCGGAGTTAATTAACCTTCACAGGCGATGCCGTACGGTTTCAATAAGGCCTTTATAATAATTAACAAATAATAAATATCGGCTTATTTAACGGCCACATTTTTCTAACGGAAAAAGATTCTTTACAGCTATCGCCAGCGCTTGCTGCTGTCAATAAGCGATCGCCCACTGCAGGATTCGAACCCACAACCTCGGTCATGAAGATGGGGCACAATACCTTCTGGGCTATCTATTTTCTAAACGCTCGAAACGTTGTCATGTTGTTTTACGATTCCATCCACAGGTGAAAATCAATGAGCAACACCTTAATGTACAACACATTAATCTTTTCAATTTTTCAGGGCCAAACTCTTCCGTTCTGTCCTGCTACTACTGGACAAACTAGTTTCATGGCTGAATGCATGTCTTTGGCAAGGCATTGGGCAACGTGCTGGCTGGCCCTGTAATAATAATAATAATGCTTGATAAAGTGCCCTCAGAGAACTCAATCTCTTTCTAGGCACTTTACATTTGCTGCAAAGGGAAACGCGATTGAATGGTAAGAGTAATATCATGCTTGATAAACAACATGAATAAAATGGTTAGGGGTGACATGCACAGGTTCAGCACGCAAGTTTGTTTGGTTAGTGGCAGCATGCGCAGTATCAGCACGCACAAACACTTACACAGATTCGGCCACTGGGACCTAATAAATGCTGTGATAAATAGATGCGTTTTAAGTTTTTTTCAATGTTGTCAAGTCAAGAGATGTCGTGACGCAAGTCGGTAGTGACTTCCAGGCTTTGGGAGAAGACTAACGGTCTCCAAAAAATACTAACGGTCTCCAAAGGATTAGAGATTTGTGTGAGGTATGGGTGAGCAGTAAGATTCTGAAAAGCGCGTGGTACGATGCTTAGCCTGGTGGGGGAGTAGACCTGATTGGTAGGCTGGAGCCAAAGAATTAAGGGACCTAAAAGTGAGTGACAAAACCTTGAAGTCGATGCGTTACTTGACTGGGAGTTAGTGCAGGTCGGTGAGAAGTGGTGTGAAGTGGCAGCTGCTACGCTCACGACAGACAAGCCTAGCTGCAGAGTTTTGCACCAGCTGTAAGCGCCCGAGTGCACAGGCTGGTAGGCCAGCAAGCAGTGAGTTACAGAAGTCAAGACGGGATGTCACAAATGCATGGACCGATTTAGACGTATCCGTGTAGTATCCGTTGTACCTAAATAAGCATGAATTTTAGCAACGTTATGTAGCTGCCAGTAGGCAGACTTGACTGTGAAGCTTACGTGGTTGACTAATGAATGGTCACATTTGATAGCAAGTGTTGGATAGAAACTCTCCAGATCATGCATTGGATCCGTGTTTTGGAGCCGTCTTGCTGCAGCAGAGTTAGGGATGAATAAGTTCGGCCAATAGAATAATCAGCTGACCCAAATCCCTGCTGAATGCACATTCGTGAACATAAATCCTGCTGCATTCACAGAGAGCCAGACTGGGACGCATATATGCTGGCAAAGTATGAAAGGCCCTTTGGTCGAAACTACGTTTCAAAGCTGCGCTTCCGTAGCCTAAATATCTACATGCCCTTGACCCTTGGTTCATTCGCGTCTGGTCAAAGCTTGCCCATGGCTGGTGCAGAGGTGCCCCGGTGCTGCCGACCATCCGGTGCACACTAGTGGAGTCACAACCAGACTATGCGAAAGACACTGCCACCGCAGCTCTGGTAAATCGTGGAGACAAAGGAGGAGCAGTACCTACAGCCAGCCGGCGCTCTCAGGCTGTCAGCTACTAGCAGCTCAGGTGGAATGTACGCGATCGTGTCTGCTGCAAGTGCACCTGCAAAAACACGCTGCCAGCGAGCGAGCATGCCTAGGTTAGTACTGGAGGCACATCAGCCCGGCGCACCGAGGCTTCTATATTCAGGCGTCGCATGTCCGTCGAAGGCTCACAACTCACATTCTCTGTGGCTGACATGCCAGTGTTTGTGACGGGCCGTAGCGGAATCGCCGAATGATTGACTGTCTTCCAGGTAGCTGGGTTCGGCATAACTGGCAGAGGTCCTGTTCTTCGCCGCTGAAGTCACCTGCGAAGCGGATTACCGATGCTGGAAAAACAAGATAGTTCAAGCCAAGAGCAGAGATAGTGTTACGTAAAGTGGACGAGAGCACTGCTTAGGTGAAGCCTGAAGCATGCACGGAAATTCCAAACAGCGACTTTTCAGATTAGTATGAGCAGTCATCTTACCATCAGCCGCCGGGTGCATAGATGAGATCGTGTTAGTTGTCTAAATAGCACGATCACTTTTACTGCCTTCACTTACTAGCAGAACGACCGAGACAGAGCTGACGCTTCGTGCGTACGATTTTCTTTTAGGTAAATGTGAGCTGCACCGCGTTAGCGGCATCCAAAACGACATTCAAACTTGCAACCTTCATGTGTATTTACTCTAACCTTCAGAAGAAGCATCTTAGGCCAAAGCGTCCTAGATTTGAGCCCAAGACCTCATCAACTCTGTTCATGTTAGCAAACTGCGTTAGTTAGCAGTCCAGTTCAACTCGAAAGGGTAATATGCATATGCAGCTGCGGCTGCTCGTCAATAATGGTCGGTCAGTGACATAAACTTGTTAGATTGCACTATGAAAATTGCGCGGTTGAAGAAAAAATGCCACTACTAGGGCAAGTTTACTAGTAGCAGAAATGTTCTTTGGCACAGACTGACGAACCGGTCGCTCAAAAGCGAGCTTACTCAGCGGGAAGACAAAGTGACCTACGCCAGCGATAATACACGGAACTGTTGCCATTAACTCGGGCTAACGCTTTCCCGAAAATGGTAGCAGAAATGTGAAAGCGCTATATTTGGGCCCACTAGGGCCCAGTACTTGCAAACAACTGGCTCGGATGCACAGCGTCAACAACTCGTTAGAGGGCGCGTAACAGCAACGCATTTGTAGTTGTAATGGCTAATATTGAGCAAAGAGAAAGACAGAGAGAGACACAGAGAGAGAGAGACGAAGAGAGAGAGAGAGAGAGAGAGAGAGAGAGAGAGAGAGAGAGAGAGAGAGAGGGAGAGAGAGAGAGAAATTGTGTTGCTGTTAATATATTCTTGAGTACGTTATGGATAGAAACAATATACAATTCATTTATATAGCTCCTTAGGAGAGCTTAATCTCTATCCGGGCGCTTCGCATTTGCACAGGGCTTGAGCCACGACTTTAGCCGTCAAAGGCGAGCACGTTACCCTTGGGTCAAGGCAGGGCTTATAGACTCGTTGTGTTAAGGCGTGTGCGCTCTTCTTCGCTGCCGTGTGAGGACACTGCGTCGTCGACACTGCGTGCATTGACGCTGCACCTTCAAGTCGTTTGCCGAGGTACAAGAAACAGGGGTTACTGTCACAACTGTCACGCGTCGGCTGAGACTAGCACCTTTACGAGCCTGTGTTTAATGACTTGCTCTGTCCGAACGTAGAAGTCGCACATCCCGTTTGTAACAGGACCATGCGAGGGTACGGCGATGCAATGCATCTCCGCCGCCTATAGCTCCACACGTTTGTAGCCAATAAAAGGCCAGTGGGTGTCGAGCAGGAGAGTTTTCTATAGCGCACTCAAAGCCGAAGCGGCTGTCGGTACGCGTTTGCGGTACTTCCCACGGACTTCATCCCGCGCAACAAAGAGACGGAGAAGCACAGCTTAGTCAGGAGGGAAGTTGAGGTAGAGAGTAGCGTGGAAGTAGCAGCTCAGGATCGCTGGAAGGGATGTGCCACAGTCGGCAGCAGGAGAGTAGACGTCCTTGCCTAAGTTACCGTCATAGCTTAATTGCTATCAGCAGCCGGCTCTACAAGCACTCGCCTGAGAAGGACTGTCGATTGGCTAGGGTCAACGAGGCAGGAGCGAGAGGTCAAAGCATATTGCAGCGAGAGGTCAACGCAAGTGCAGCTAGTTACTCGGACGGCTCTACCTCACGCTTCCGCTTCGCCAAGGGCTGCTAGCCTTTTCTGACCAATGCGGAGTTTTCCGAAAACGGAAGTTGCTGCGCGCATCGAACACTGAAACCGATTCAGTTACGACCTCCTTAAAACACGCATGATTTATGCGTTTATTCCCCACCACAGTGCATTAGAAATTGCGCGTTCGCGGATGTCGACATGTCCGCCGCAGGCGCCCCCGGCGTCCATCCGGCGGCGAGCGATCTCCGACCGGATGGACGCCCTACGCGCCCTGTCATCCAGCGCTCGCTCGCCCGAGCCGGCGGCCTTAGCTACAGCTTCTACCGCAACTCCTCTGAGTGACCTTGCTAGTCCTACCATAGGGCGCATCTAACATAGCTTGGCTACTGTTTACGCTCAAATGCATTCTCGCGTGCCGCCGCCAGGGTTCGTGCACTGTGAATCTGTCGCTGAAAGCGAGAGATGTAGCGAGATAGCGGTAAGCAAGGAGCGCATGGCCAGTATAGTCCAGGATAATAATAATAATTATAATAATGCACTTGATAAAGCGCCCTCAGAGAACTCAATCTCTTTCTAGGCACTTTACATTTGCTGCAAAGGTAAACGCGATTGAATGGTAAGAGTAATATCGTGCTTGATAAACAACATGAATAACATGGTTAGGGATGACATGCACAGGGTCAGCATGGCAACATGCACAGTGTCAGTACGTATAAGCTAACGAAGAACGATTCACAGGGATCCACTAAATGCTGTCCTAATTGGGTGTGTTAAGTTCTTTTTAAATGCGGTCGAGTCAGTGGATGTTGTGACGCAAGTCGGGAGGGAGTTCCAGGCTTTGGGAGCATACGAACTAAATGCACGGTCTCCAGAGGATTTGAAGTTTGTACGAGGTATTGGTAAACTTTAGGATTCCGAAAAGCGGGTGGTACGATGCTTGACCTGGTGGGGAAGTAGACCTGAGAGATAGGCTGGAGCCAAAGAATGAAGTGACCTTAAAGTGAGCTACACAATCTTGAAGTCAATCCGTTGCTCGACTGGTAGCCAGTGCAGGTCGGCGAGAATTTGTGTAATGTGGCAACTGCGACGCTCACGACAGACAAGCCTAGCTGCAGAGTTGTGCACCAGCTACAATCGCCAATATAAAAATTCAACCTAGAAAGTTCCAGTGTTGTCTTACAGCTAATCCTTCCAAAGCGATGGCACTGCTGCCACTGTATAAAGACCTCAGAAATGAAATGATGATTTAAGTAGAGAGTCGCTACTAGCTATGCTGGATCTTTCGGTAGAGTTTAAATGCGATTTCTCATCAAGTCCTTCTTAAGTGCCCATCACATCGCCTGGATGTCACTGGCACAGCACAGCAGTCGCATAGATCTCACCTCAGTCGGGAATTTCAAAGCATTTGAAGTTAACGACCACAGTCATCCGATGAGCCTGTCAGTGGTATCCTACTCAGGCAGCTGTGCCTGGTCCACTTCGTTTTTCATTTTTACTCTCTAATTGACCTGTTTGATCGCCAAGCACATTCTAAGTTATCATTATTACGCAGATGAAGCGCTGCTATGCTGTGCTTTAATCCTTACCTGCCCTTCAGCACCTATGACACTCTCAGCTCCCCACGCGGCATATATTTTTAATCGTGCTTTGATGGCAAACAACTTTATCCAATTTCGCAACGATTAAAATAAACTTACTCGTAATGGGCAAACCTATTTTCACTCAGAAAAAGAACTAAAATTCTCTAGATGGACTCGTCCAGCATGGCTCCTGCAGCATCTTCACGCAATCTGGATTTCCTGTTCGAAGGCTTTGACCGTTCATTAGACGACCATGTCAGCACCACTGTCAAGTCTGCCTACTTTCAGCTAGGCAACATTGCAAACACTTGGGTATACTTAGACAAAGATACAAAATGCAAGATTTTTCAATCATTCGTCAAGTAGCCCGTGTTGACTTCTGTAACTCACTACTAAAACGTCTCGCGGCCTGAGCAATAAGACAGTTACAGTGGGTGCAAAACACTCCAGCTAGCTAGACACTTCGGTCGCGAATGCGGTAAGTTCCCCCCTGTTCACGACTTCTCACCTTTTCGCAGTGGCTTCCTATCAATCAGCATGTAAACTTAAAAATTGTGCCGCTTACTACACCCTTCATTGTCTTGCTCCAGCTTGCCAATTCGAAATACTTTTCAATCACGCTAGGAATTGTACAAACCGCTCTTCTGACTCAAGTTGTGCTTTAAAAAAAAATCTTTAAGTATTCTTGAGACCGTGCCTTCAGTACGTATGCTCTCAAATCTCGGAACTCAATCCTGATTGATTTGATACATCATTTGACTTGAAATTTAAAAGGAAACTAAAAACCCAGCCGGTCGTCACAGTATTTGCACCGTCCCTCTGAATAGTCTTTTAGGTGCTTATTTTTTTTATAGAAACTGCATTTTATCGTTCGCCAATTGACATGCTTTTTCAGTATGTGTAAAGTGACTAGAAATGGATTTAGCTCTCTTACAAAGACATGCAAATGTCTTATTGTTTTTATTCTTATTAATAAGGCAGCCAATGCGCAAGCTCGATGCGAAGCTTCGGAGTTGCTCTCGCCTGTTTACTTTTTAACGGTCAGTCAAGGTGAGTGGAACGGCAACTCGAATAGGGTGATACCTCAACCAAGAATGCACTGCGCGCCGCCGCAGCCACCGCCGCCGCCACCTTTCCAGCGGCAGATCTTCCCATGTCTACATGTGATCATAACTAAAACAACCAGCATCAAGCGCTCAATCTCTCCCTGGGGATTCTGCTTCTCGACACGAGGGCGGACCGGGCAGCGAGAGAGAAGCAAACTAAAGGCTCAATTCAGAGAGGCTATTGCACCCGCAGCGCGGCCGCCTTGCTGGAACAGCTAGCGAGGCACGGTACTGCGGTGACAAATGCACACAACTCACCACCAGGAGACTAGCCAAGCCAATCCCTGCTCAATTGTGCTACGTCAGCGTCTCGCCGTTCGTCATTCGGTTGGCGCTGATTAGCTACGTTGCCAAGCAGTGAAGGTGACGAGTAATTTCGAGAGCTCGAGCGCCAAGACCAGCGCATCAGCAAAAAGAGATCAAGTTGCAAGCTGACCTTCAGTATACTGGGCTTGGAATAATTAAAAGCTAAAAACGAGGCTTGAGTAATGCGAATGCACATTACCGGTAAAGTTTCGAAAATGATCTTTAACCTGCAGGTTCATTCAAACTGAATGTCAACGTTTTCTTCATAAAATGCTAGCAGTGGTGGTCCACTAAGTGTATTTCTATCCCGGGAGGGGCACATTTTTTCAATATGGATCGAGATTCAAAAGAAACTAAAGCCCACCTCCAGTATTATCTACTGTTAACAACGTATAATATACATATATATATATATATATATATATATATATATATATATATATATATATATATATATATATATATATATATATATTTATGTATACGTGTGTATGTGTGTGTACATACAAATAATTTAGAGTGCAATTAAAATATTATCGCAGCGGTCGTTGAAAGATAACCTTACTTTAAAAATAGAATAGTGACAAAAACAGAAAATATTCAATTGATTAGAGAAATCATTTTGAGTGGAATGTCTTAGATAAATGATTTAGCAAGCTTTAATTATTATCTTTAGTTCTTTGTAAATTCGTTTCTGGCGGTGAGTTGTAAAGCGTCTGGTAAGAGATTTGGTTCTCTTAGGGCATGAAGCAAATGAAGTATTTTGTAAGCAAATCCCTTGAAAAAATTGCTGCATGCAACTAGAGCACAAAATCATTAGCAGTCCCAAAAAATGTTGATTTATGTCATTATAAATTTAAAAATACAACGACTTTTGTTTCATTCATAGAGAGGTGTGCTTTGAGTGAGAAATGTGAGCAGAAGTGTAAAATGCGCGCAACTGTAGCTTGTAGAGTGTTTGGATATCGTCTTCATGACTGACGCAACTCCTGTAGTTTAATGTCCGAAGCTCTCCATGCGTTTGAATCACGTGGCTAAAGGTGATTAATCAGTTTCATCGATTACCGCGTGCGTATTTCAGGTGAATCTTATGGGTAAGTAAGACATTGAAATGAAAGAAAAAATCCACACTGATAGGAAACAATTTCGAATCACACCTCCTGACATATAGTCACTGTAATGAGAATCTTAGAAATTTGTGCCATTCCAAGAAAACAATTACTGTAAATGATATTTCTTCCTCGAAAGGCTATCATTCACTAGGAAATTAGTGACGCGCTCTGTAGCTGTCCAAGTCATGTCTTCGCGAGACTTCAGAGCATAGATATCAACCGTCATCAGCCTACACCTTTTTTAATGAGAGTTACCACTGATCTCTTCAGTGTCATAATTTTGTTTGCATGGAAGCTCTCATCTTAACGATTTAATTGCCAAGCACGACATAGGCTTCAATACCTTGTGCATTCGACAGTCCGCTCTATCTATCTGTGCTTCGATATTTCTCGGCTTTCTGGAACATCAGATTCTCTCAACTCATTCCCTGAGCTTGTACTGCCGACATTAAAAGTTTGTTAGGAGCCACGTTTCCTAAATTATTTTAGAACAAGAAAAGCCAATAGTCGTGGAAATATTAGCGTTATTCAGAAAACTGGAACCTTTGCCATCACCGTCTTCATAGCCGGCATCTCTGGACCGCATCGGGAAAAGCCCTGGTTGTCCTGTTCCTTTCTGTCCAGTCCAATTACAATGACCTTTCGCTAGACGAACAGGCGAGCTCCACTGTCCAGCCGGCTCGCACTTATCAAAGTTGCAACTCAAATTTTGGGCATGATGAAAAAGGATACTTTTTTCAAAGTAAGTCCATGAATTATTGTCATCTTTTCAGGGTTTCTTTAACTCTCTCCTTACAGATCCACGTCGCCGTGCAGCAAGACAGTTACAGATGGTGCGAGACTTGGCAGCCAGCCAGACTTGCCTGTAGTGAGCACCGGTACTTTCACGTTTCGCTGCTTCTCTAGGTTCTGCAATGGCTCCCCATCAAGCAGCGCACCCGCTTCGAGGTCTTATCGCTCTCTGTTAGCGCCCTCTGTTCTCTTGCTTTAGCTCACCTACCGAATGACGATACTCACATCGGGCTACTCAGTCGTCTAGCGGAGCTTATAACTAACCTCAACATACTTGGCATATCGTTCCATCAGCTCCTCTCCACCTTAAGCCTGTAACTCTCTATCGGCGTAGTACATCACCTGACACGCCCCCGGCATGCCGATATTCAAAGCAAAACTTAAAGCCAACCCCTTACAACGCCCAACTTTTCTCTATCCATTTAGATCGTCTGTCAGCGATCACGGGCGCAAATGCTGTGCAAGCTGTTCTCGCCAATCAGTCGACGTGCTTCTTTTCTAGCACGCCCGAAGAGCCTTGAAAAAGTGCTAGTTCTCTTAGATTGCTACACAAATGGCATTATTATTACTACATCTGTTATTTTCAAACGTGGCAGGACGAGATGTGACCAGACAAAACTTTCGGATACCTCGAGAAGCATGGGTACTTTAAATGTTAGTTATTTTAGAAACTTGTGCCTCTGCTGCTAGATGCCCTCGTGCCGCTGCCAGTCCTTAAGTTGTATGCGGTGGAGTTATGAAGCAAGATGTATCGTAAGCAAAATGGTCCAAGCAGAATGAAAGCGTTACCGTGGCCGCCTTAATTGAGAATTTGATGGATCAACAACTTATATGGCAGATCTAGGCCTGGGCCGAAGTCCAGGTCATCACATCAAAAATCTTTGCAGTTACCGTTTGTTATTGTTAGTTTGTATCACAGAATTATTGACGCAACGACTTAGTTTAAATTGCCTTACATCGCATGTACTTCTGCTCGTTGAGATGACTCGCACGTATAATCTTTCCTACAAAAAAATGGCTACCTCCCTAACAATGGCAGCAAATATTTCAGATCCAAGCCGCATAAATTTAGTGACTGGCTGCAGCCGCACTCGAAGCATGTGAAGGTATTCGAATTCCCTGGCGATGAAAGAATCAAAAGGTTGACGACAGATGCCCTATATATTTCACATCCTTCGTGAAGACAAAACCTCTGACCCTGAGAGCTTAAGCTTATGTATAAAAATGCTTATTAAGCCCACGCCTCATCTTTAGACCGCGTATTCTCTAGACCACACAGGTAGCTTACGATTACCAAGTCGAGTCTGCCTTCTTTCAGCTGGATGCGTAACATGGCTAAAATTCTAAAATTCGGGATTGCTTAGTCAGGGATACTACATCAAAACTGGTCCATGCATTTGTGACATCTGGTCTCGATTTCTGTAACTCACTGCTTGCTGGTCTACCAGCATGTGCAATCGGGCGCTTACAGTTGTTGCAAAACTCCGCAGCTAGGCTTGTCTGTCGTGAGCGTCGCAATTGCCACATCACACCACTTCTCGCCGACCTGCGCTGGCTCCCAGTCAAGCAGCGCATCAACTTCAAGGTTTTGTCACTCAATGTTAGATCTATTCATTCTTTGGCTAAAAATTACCTATCAGAATTAGTCCCCCCCAACAGACGAAGAATCGCGCAACTGCGAATGCGAAATTTTTGACGAGAAGACGGGGACCCGAAGGAAGCTCGACAAAGCGAATTAGCGAAAAAAGAAATGGCATCCTAGCAAGAAGTCTAGCTCGCAAGACCCTGCTGCAGCTCGAAAGACGCCTGCCTAGCATTAAGAAGACGACGGAGAGATATTTGATTTAAAAGTCTTTCCCTTGGGCGCAGGAGACAGACAGAGGGCAGAAAAGAAGGCATGCCGGGAATGCTCGAAGGTACGATAGAGATCGGCCTGCCTAAGGATGTTGTGAGCGTCGCTAGCATTAGTCCGGTAACGCTGGCTGGCCTAGCGACCGGTGAGTTATAAGGGCGTTTAAAAAAAAGTGCAACGACGATTCACGAGGATTTTCTGCACACGATAATTAAGAGAGTGCCCATTTGCCTTGCAATCGGCGACACGGGGCGTGCAGAAAAAGCTGCGCCAGCTAAACCAGCCAGATTAAGGCTGATAATCATTATTAACGATCGTCTAATTATACAATAATCAATGGGCGAGGCCATATACAAAGCTGGGGCCATGAGATAATCAGGCAGCTGTGATTTCAGACGAGGCATTGGCGTTAGCGCTGATTTTAACTCTAGGCCGGAGAGCCATCGGTGTACGTCTTGGCCGCTGCTGAACGCCTGTAACCGTCCGCTACTGTCTAATATACTTGCCTTCATTATGGATACGGGCTTTGTATGGTAAGATACGAGCACCCTTCGTCGCCGCAGCGTTCCTGATACTGTCGGCATACCTGCGTGCATTAGAGCAGCACCCACAAGTAACTAGCCCGGTACGTGCACAAGTTTCAGGGGTCACCTGTTCAGGCGTCTCCGGTAGTCATCCCGCGTCGGCTGAGACTAGCACCATTACTAGCGCTTGCTTTGACGCCTAGTTCCGACTGGCCGCGGAAGCTGCACACCGCGTTCGTAACAGTGCATAGCCGTATAACCTTAGACGTGGCCTCCAGCGTACCGGGAACACTCGCAGCACTTAAGGGAGCAGCTGTCAGAGAGCCGCGACAGACCATTTTGTACAACCAATAATAAATAGCTAATAGTGTACTAGTAAGGAATGAATAGTACCTGAAGCCTTACATGCGCTACGACTAAAACCGTAGCCTGCTGAGCTCCGTAAAACTCGTAGGCGAGACCAAAATGTGCTCAACATAGATATGTAGAAAAACTTCGTCGATTACCCTAATCCTTTGGAGACCGTGCATTTAGTTCGTATGCTCCCAAAGCCTGGAACTCACTCCCGACTTGCGTCAGAACATCCCCTGACTTGACCACATTTAAAAGAACTTAAAAACACCTATTCAGGACAGCATTTAGTGGGTCCCTGTGATTCGTCCTTATCCGTCACGTGCTTATGCGTGCTGACACTGCATGCTGCCACTAACCACATTTGCATGCTGACCCTATGCATGTCACCCCTAACCGTGTTATTCATGCTGTTTATCAAGCATGATATTACTCACCATTCAATTGCATTTCCCTTTGCAGCAAAAGTAAAGCGCCTAGAAAGAGATTAAGTTCTCTGAGGGTTCTTTATCAAGTACATTATTATTATTATTATTATTAGTGGTGCTGGATAGTGCAGAGCGGCCAGGTCCGGCGATGCTTCGGGTACGGCAGTTGGCCTCACGAGAAATGAACGTGGAAACTAGGACAAAGCGCACGGGCTTCGTTATCGTGATATCCATCATTTCATATCTTCCGTTTGCTGCTATACATTCGATGTCTGCCTTTTAGGCGATGCTGAAACTAGATTTTGAGTTTTTCAGAGCAACTCGCATTCGGCACAGTCGCACTCGCCGGCGAGCACGGAAATATACCTCTGAGACTCCATTACAGCTGGGTGCTCTATTGTGGGAAGAGCAGTGGTTATTTGAAGTTGCCGAGTGCTACACAAAATAACCAGGAAAGAACTAGTGTCGCAAAGGAGCTAACGGTAGGCGGCAGGTCTGACAAGGCTCATGAAAATAGGGTCTGACGTAACGCGTACTTGTTCAGTGGTGCAGCGGTAAAAAACCGAAGTTTGAGCAACCGTTTCAGCAGTATTTTCGTGTCAAGCAAAAATCTCTCGGCACGCCGAAAGAATAGCAGATAGGAAATCCGGCAAGACAGCCTGAAGCTTGTGCAGGAATAAATGACAAAGGCGGCCGAAACCTTGACCTTGCAGTCAATCGTTGGAGGTCTTGAGAGAGATACGTTTTCGTCGCACATTGCAAGACACGCCGCCTTACGAATGCTATTCAATTATTAGGCCCGGGCCTGGCCCCCCCCCCGCCTCAGGCGCCAACTGTTGACATCGTACATACCCGTTGAGCCACGTAGCCGAAAAGCCACTGTGTAGGTTTCCGGTTTTTTCGAGAAAAAAAAAGCTGGAGAGCGCTTGCAGCTCAGTGCTCACCGGCGGGCACAGGCATAGGAGAGCCATATCGGAATTTTTAATTCTAGTGATTTCAAAATCTCTGGCATGTTTCGCGCAGGCGGACTTGACAAGGAGATTTGCCGGCGACGCCAACGTGAAAGTAACGCCTGCAATCTGCCCAGCTGCTGCTGAAGCTGCTAACTCCGAGCTGACTTCGCCTCGGCGAAGACGCTTTGCTGGAGCGAAGCGCGCGGGCGGGCTAGAATGCAGGGAAAGGAGCGACCCTGAGGATCGATCGCCTGCCAATCAATGTTTGGGCGACTCGAGTCGCCAAAGAGCACGGCTAGGTCGAGCATGGACGAAAGTGCAGCGCTCCCGTTCGAAGGCGTCTCTCAGACAGTCTGCAAGACTGCTCGCCCGCAGCGGCGGTGGCGGCACCCTTGACGGGATCGCTCAATTTTCTGTCGCACCCGGTCGATCGAGCGATGACGTAAATGGCAGCCGAAAGTGATGCCCTCGCCGAGGTCGATCGGAGCCGTCATTGAAGAGCGACGACGAAGCCGAGCGAGCGGCTCGCGGTCGGATGCAGTCAGAAGCTCGCGTTTCGAAGAAGCTCCTGCTCGACCTGGCCGATTCCGAATTCGTCCAGTTGCCATCATGCAGTCGCATGACAACTCTGAATGCCGCTGAATGCCATCTTGTTCACTGGCTGCATGCTTTTGAGCCGCCGGAAGGGGTCGTGGTGCTCTGCGCCTCCTCGACTCGAAACGCTCCGCTCAGTCACTAGTTGCAAGCGCCAATCGTAGCGTTGACGCCGACGATAGTGAGGCGGCGGCGGAGCATGGCGGGCGACTGAACTACACGGGCTTACTCTGACTGCTGCCGCAGAGTCTCTGAAATAGAGCCGAGTTAAGAAACCTCGGGTAGGAGTCTCTGTACATCAGCATGTATATTTGCATTTGTGCGTCGTCAAAGGTGCGTCGTGACGGGCTGACCATATTACTGTTAACGATGTCTCGTACTCTCGAATCCAGGCTCACCTGAAAAATTTAACGGTAGGCCGCACTCAATAGAGCAAGGGAAACGAAGGCGAATAAGGCTCTAGCCATGGCGAATCTCCGTTTAAGGGACTCGCTGGAAGTCTTCCGATGCTCAGTTTCCTCAAGATGCTTGTGATACAAAAAACGTGCATGTGACGCGAAATGAATCAAGGATTTCTCGAACCTCGTGGGCTCGCGCCCGTCTCGGCAACGCAGCGTCACGTAACGTGTCGCGTGTCGGCAATTCAAGCCTGCGGCTAAACGCGTGGCAAACGAAGCCTGTGAATTGTAATGATGTTAATGCATTTGACATAGCGACCTCAGAGAACTCGGTCTCTTTCTAGGCACCACAAATTTCGTACGCATTATAATCCCAGTTAGATCGCAATGACGCAATGTGTTCGTCGATCGCAGGGGGCCTGCTCGTAAAAGGGGCACTGCATGCTCGTAAAAGCTGCACCACCTGGCGATAGTCTAAAGAGGCGAATCTAATCTACGAGTATCGGTTAGTGCTTTTACTGGCCTCTGGTGCTGTGATCCCAGATCGCTCTGCATTCTTCGCATTCGTTGATAGAAAAATGTGCGTGCGAACAGGACCCAATTTCATTTGCGGACCGGAAATACGAGTCTTTCTTTAAAGGGCGGCACCGGAAACGCCAAGCTCTTCATCGTCAGCTAAGCGTAGTGCGTGGAAATGCAGACGTGTCCGGCACGCTCGAGAATGCTGCCGCACTGCTGCTGACGGCCGTTTCGGGACATCTTGGCAGGTTGCTCGCCCAAGCGTTACGTTGGCGATTTCGAGCATCTGGCTATGGCTTGGGTCAATTGACAGTCAAACAAACGTCCGAAGTCAGCGGGTCTCAAACATGAGCCCCCTTCCAGAACAAAGAATTCGCGAGACAAACAGTTAGTCTTTCAGATCCCAGCGCCGAGCATGTGGCCGTAATCTTGGTACGGACACAGTTTCCTTGCAGCGACGCTCTGCTTCCTATAAATTCTCTCTGTAGCGTCGTGAATAACAGTGCTCGGTGCTTCAAGAAGCAAAGATTTAAAGTTCAAGATGTCAGAGACGGGCGAGAGTGCCGGAGCAGCGAGGAAAATGGCTGGCGTGCCCTCGTGTAACAGTTATTTAGAAAAAAGTGTCTCGAGCGCAAATACCTGCTGCAGCGACTTGATTTATAAGATATATGCCTAATTGAACATACGGTATGTCATTTTTACAGCGTCCTAAGGGAATTTAATCTCCCTATCAGGGCTTCACATATGGCGAAATTCTCAAGCCCGCGACCTCGGTCGTGAAAAGCGAGCACCATACAGAAAGCTGCTCGGCGACGCAGCGGCCAAGTCTCTTTTGCGATTACTAAAATAACGACTTTTTTTTTATCGAGAACAGCTAACGTTCAGACGTCACTGCGGGCAGATAATTAATCTCACCTCCTTCGGCGACAGTATGGATATGTAATTGTCATAAATGGCTCTGGCCTTGACCTCTATTGCTGGGCTATTCTCCTCCTGCTTCAACTCCTCGCAGGCGAGCCAGAAGAGTAAGTTCTCCTCGCTATACTCCGTCCGAAGGAACTCGCCGAAGACTTTTCTTCCGGCTGCAAGGAAGGAAGGAAGAAAAGGCTGTCTGCGAAGGCTCGGCTTTGCTAGCTTAATTTCGTGCGAGACGAAGCCTAGCCTAGTGCGCCGGCCCTCCGGATCGAAGCCGCCATCAATTCGCCAATCGGAACGAAAATCAAGGCACTTTTCCCAAACTCGCCGAGATGCGGATGGCGCTGCAGACCGCCACCGCGACGGCTAAGCGAGCGCCGGCGAATAAAAGTAATCCGGGTCAAGGCCACTGCTCAACCCCGAGCAGGGGCAAGGCTGAACGATAGCGCTGCCTCGCTCGTGGCTGCCGTGCGTGCCGCACCAATGTAGCCCGTCTCTCGCCTAAGAGCGAGGCTGCCATGCCGCATGGCAGATCGGCAAAGCTTCCGCCGAGAGCCGCCATTCTTGGCGGGACTGCTACGGCAGCCGAGTTTGGAAGGGCAGTCGCAGGGCAGGTGGCAGCTCAATTCGCGCCAGTAGCTCCGAATCCACTAGGAGACGCTGTCTATGATCGCGTAGGGAGAGCTCAAGGGCGAGGCCAAGGAATGAGCACTTATTTTGCGAGCCACAACTACCGCTAATTTAACGCTAACTTGTTAGTGACTGGTGGTGGGTTGAGACCGAGGGCGAGGCTGGCAGTGGGGCGGACGCTGCTTCGTTCGCATGCTGCTTCAAGCGCTTGCTGCAGCTTCAGTGATTTGTGATTTGATTTGATTCAGTGATCATTTGATAGAAGGAGGCTGACATTAGCAAAGACTCCAAGGAGTGAGGGTGGAACATAGCAGAAGAAGCGAACACCGCTGAATGTAGTGGCAAATTTTCTAGGATTTATCGCTCATTAAAGTAAAAGCTAACCACGCCGTAGTTCATTCAAAGGATTAGTGCGAAAAAAATGCCAGAAAAGCTTCGCAGAGACTCGCCTAGCTGCGTTAATCTCCCGAGTTTCCCCACTTTGAATTTAAACAAAAAGTAGACCTCGTGACTAAAGTGCACTTGCTACTAGCCGTCGTTTCAGCTTGGAGCTGTGAGGCTGATTTATAAGTCGGCACGCATAGAGCAAACACGTGCCGTGAGCACTATCGAACTCGTGCGTGCAAAAGCTTCCTTGTAAGCCTCTTCACGCCCGGAAGTGAACGAATCAGCCCCTAGCAGACCAGTACTATTCTCAACTCAACTAGGACCCCGAGAGTAACTTTTTGTCATTACAAACTTATCGTTCACACTTTCTTGAAAAACACTTTGTAAGGGATGTTGCGCCCGATTTTTCCATCGGCTTAGGACCTCATAGTGAAACACTGAGAGAGAGAGAGAAAGAGAGAGAGAGAGAGAGAGAGAGAGAGAGAGAGAGAGAGAGAGAGAGAGAGAGAGAAAAAAGGAGAGAGAGAGAGAGAGAGAGAGAGAGAGAGAGAGAGAGAAAGAACTAGAGGAGATAGAGAAAGAGAGATACAGGCCTTCTGTTAAGCAGTTTTCCTTAATCCGTCATCTCAAAGTTCCGAACCACTCCATCGAGCTGCTACTGAGAGGCTGACGCTCTCTTTCGGATTCGAACTACGGCAAGAAATGTAAGAAATCGAAAGTGACTTTAGATATTTCAAACGCCGACAGAAGTCGAGGTCAGGGCCCGGGCTCACAACAACGGGAGGTAGCAGCTGTAGGGCTTTCGTGGAGGACCGCAGCAGCCGCGACTGCTCCGGAAATGCCAAGAAGCAAAAATAAAAGAAAACGTCTAGTTCTAGACGAAAAGGACCCAACGTGAGCTCGCGCGCGCATTCCCGCGAGAGACGTGGCAGTCACATAGTAGGCCACCCTCGCTTCACAGGTTCAATTGACGTCGCGTCGAGCGACATTGCCTAGCATTAGGGGGTCCTTCATATTTCTCCGATCGGAGTTCAGGCGAAGGGCATGGAGACCGTGGGCACCTGCACGCCGCCAGCCGCAGGTCGTCTGCAGAGCGCCATGTAGCCAAAAACACGGCCACCGAGCGCGAGGGCGGCAGGCAAGTGGTCTTCGCGTGCACTGCCACACGACGAATGCCACCGGCTCGCTCGAAATAATCTCAATTTCTCATCCGGTTGCTTATACGGGCGCCTGGACGCTGCCGTCTTTTCACATCGAGGAGGACCACTGCAGGACGAAAATTGCGGGGCTAAGAAAGAGACATTCTCCAGCACGATTTCCCACTCGTGCGAAATGCGCGAACACCAGAGAGGAAGCTCTCGCTAGGCGGAGCTTTGCTCGGGGAGCATCGACGAGAAGCCGAGCGGAGCACTTGGCGCCGAGCAGACGACGGTCCGCACTTCCTCTCTTTAGGCAAAATCCCCAAAGGCAAAGAGAGCTCGCCAAGGCAAGCGCCAAGTAGAGCCGACTGGTCCGAGCACGGCGGCTGCCGCCGCCATTGCACCGCACGTAGCAGACTCTCAGCTCTTGCCGTGCCGTGCGCTGGACAGCAAGGGAGAAAAGGCGACGAGCTGCGAACGGAGGAGAGAAGCCTGAAGCGACTACGGACTTCGGCAACTCTAGGCAACTGCAGTAAACTGCTGACACTCAGTCAAAGTCTCTCAGGCTGACCTGTGGTGAGCGCCGTTTCGGAGTTCGTATGCAAGTAAACATGAACAAAAAATTTTCATGGCACCCCAAGAGAACTTAATATCTATCCGGGCCCTTCGAACACACGCTCTCGCAGGGCTCGAGCCCACCACCTCGGCCGTTAAAGGCGAGTGCCTTGCCTTTGGGCCAAAGCAGGGCACTAGGCGTACGTGTGCTGCTTCCACCGAATGGTTAGGATAGGTCGCCTAAATATATCGCTGAGTCATAACTTGACTTCACGCACCTGCACACTAAATCCCAGTCAGTACCTGGTTGCGAAAGCGACACTTAGCTATCCGCCCCTGTATCGGTGAGAGCTCGGAGCTTCAGGGATTTGGGAGTGGGCATGTTGCCTCGAGAGATCGCCGTAGCAATGTGGGCGGCCAGCATACCTTTTTCGCTGAGTCAGAGCTTACCTGTGGGCAATTGTTTTGAGGGCGATGTCTCAACCAGCTCTGGCCAAGCCCTTTTAGCCAGCCTCGAGGGAAAATCTTGGCTTCTTTGCCTAGCTGAAAATCTTAGGACGGCTGCATTGCGACCTTACCCGAGGGTGGCCTTTGAGGGTGGCCCGAGAGCGCACGCCTCTGTCCCGGCAGCCGGAGTGCAGCGGCCGGGTTGCTACGTCACAGTTACCCCAAGCGTCTTTCTGGTCACTGGGGCGAACCGCCGCCGTCGACGAATACGGCCGAGTGGCTGTGCAGCCACCGGCAGTGCAGGGGGGGGGGGGTTGGAGGACTTCGAACGCTGTCTCGGCATCGTGATCTGAGCGATCGAATGGCCCCAACGCTGCAGAAGACTAGCGGTCGAGCGGGCGAGCTCTGCACTACCTGGGCTTTTCAGGAGCTTGTCGAACGAGTCCCGCCAAGCGGCAGCTTCTTCCAACTTCCGGTACCTGCAAGAAGGATGGGCGTGCGGTACCTCGAAAGAGAGAGAGAGAGAGAGAGAGAGAGAGAGAGAGAGAGAGAGAGAGAGAGAGAGAGAGAGAGAGAGAGAGAGAGAGAGAGAGAGACGAAGAGAGAGAGAGAGAGAGAGAGAGAGAGAGAGAGAGAGAGAGAGAGAGAGAGAGAGAGAGAGAGAGAGACGAAGAGAGAGATAGAGAGACAGGGGGAGAGAAATACAGAGAGAGAGAGAGAGAGAGAGAGAGAGAGAGAAGAGAGAGGGAGAGAGAAACAAAGAGAGAGAGAGAGAGAGAGGGGGTAGAGAAATACAGAGAGAGAGAGAGAAAGAGAGAGAAAGAGAGAGAGAGAGAAGAGAGAGAGAGAGAGAGAGAGAGAGAGAGAGAGAGAGAGAGAGAGAGAGAGAGGGTGAGAAATACAGAGAGAGAGAGAGAGAGAGACGAAGAGAGAGAGAGAGGGAGAGAGAGAGAGAGAGAGACACACAGTGAGAGAGAGAAACAAAGAGAGAGAGAGAGATGGGGAGAGAGAGGGGGGGAGAGAAATACAGAGAGAGAGAGAGAGAGAGAGAGAGAGAGAGAGAGAGAGAGAGAGAGAGAGAGAGAGAGAGAGAGAGAGAGAGATAGCTTCATTCACCGGCAGGGCTCGCAGCCAGTGCAGCCACGCTAGAGGAGGCGATCGTCGGCGTAGCGCGAGCGCATGCACGAACGCAGACGCTTTCGAGCCACCTACTCGCTGTCGGAGCCGTCGAAGCGCCGGTCCTCCTCGGACGCGCGCTCATCTGATGACGAGCATTCGTCCCTTCGCGCTGAAACGCTGCAAGTGAACAGGAGCGAGCACGAGTCACATAGCGAGCACGAGAGAGCCGTCGCCTGAGCTCGCCGCCCAGCCTCGAACAGTTGCCGCAGCAGCCACCGCGGCTTCGGCAATCGATGAGATCGATCGCGCCTTCGATCGGTCCATCGATCGAATGAATCCATCCATCCATCATTCGATCTCCCCGACCCGTTGAAGCATCGACGGGTTGGCCACTGTAGGCGGTACGCAACGGCCCCCTGTATAGAGCGTCTGGGAACGAAGCCAAAAGCTCGGACAGCGAATACAAACGAGATTGGTCAGGCGGGGAGCGGTGCGAAGGAACGAAGAAACGCTGCTGGCTGGAGGGAGTCCGCCGTCGCTGGCAAAATAATTAGCGCTCGTCCGGCGCCGAGTCTTAAGAGGCCCAGGTCGCGTCGAGTTAAAGCGGCGGCGGTTCGCTCGGGCCGACGGTAATGAGGGAGCTCCGGCCTCTGCCGCCTGGCGAACGCCAACATGGCTGCCGCCGCCGCCTAGTCCAGCAGACCACCAGGAAGCGCCCTGCAGCACGAGCGCTCCGCTGCCCGCCCGCTCAGGCGACCGCCCGCCCAGGCTGCGCTTGCATTCTGAGCCTCGAGCTATTACGCGGCCATTCCGAGACCCCGCCTCCAGCAGCTGCAGCGACCAGCCTCTGGGGTGGCTCGGGGAAAGGGTCGCAGCGCGGAGTCCGCGCCTTTGGAGTCTGCCGGAACAGATCTCGGTGCGGCCAGTAGCTAGCTAGGCCTGCCGGCTTCCCTGCTCGTCGTTTTTGCAGACGCTCGCTCGACAGTTCGCATGCACGGGCCCGAAGCGAGGGTGCGGCACGGAGCACAGCAGCGGGGCAGCCGGGATGGCGGAGCCGCGTCAGCGGCAGCCGAGAAGTGGCTGGGGGCGGGGCTCACCTGCTGGTCTTGCTAAGAAGAAAGCAGAAGGCGGCGGCGCAGCTCTGCCTCAGAGCCGACATGGGTGTGTTCGGCGAGAGCACGACGGCATTCTGCTTCGGAGGCCCGCCGACGCTCGGCTGGCTCTTAGAGGACCTCGCGGCGGCGGCAGCGGCGGCGGCGGCGGCGGCGGCGGCGGCGGCGGCGGCGCTCGAGAAAGGGCCAGGAGAGCAGATACAATTATAGATGACACTTTCGGTTTCGAAATATCGACCACGGGCCGGCCACGATCGGCGCTGCGTAATGAGGCGGCGCGCGGGCGGAAATAACTTCGCCAGCGAGATTGACGCGGTCTTGTGACGCATCGCAGATGGCTTGGGCCCTGCCTGGCTCGACGTCCCCGGGTTGCGACGCTCAGCCCTGAATCGGGCTGGCGGCGTCAGTGGCTGCTTCGGGCCCAATGCAGCACCTCATCGAGTTTCGGCGCCGGATTTTCGGAGCTCCTTCGCAGTCGCATATTGCAGTATTATCACGCGCTCGTTCGAACGAGGCTCCTTGCCCAATCCTGGCTAGCCAAGCTGGCTGCACCAGGGCTGCAGGGAGTCTAGCCTGGCTTAGTCTCGGCGAGACTCCGGCACGTTTACCGAACGTTCGAGAGGGCTGAGGCCAGAGGTCAGAGGTCCGAGCGACGGTCCGCCGGTCCGCGACTTGACACTCTGAGCGCTACAATTTATGGTCCGACGGCCGAGGAGACGAAACCAAAGTGCTCTAGCTGTCGTGTACATTAACGCACTGTCCAGGTCCTAATTTCCGAACGTCTTTGCACGATGCGCATCTCCGTATCTTCGTCTGTAACCCCACGAAGCCACAAATACTATCTGGGCGTTCGCAGGAGAGGTTTGCATGGCGACACTGAAAAGTCTACGTGGCTATCGGTACAAAGTCTTTAGCCAACAGACTTCATCCCACGCAGCAAAGAAAAACTGAGATGGGTGAACACAGTGAGTAAAGGGAGAGCATTTGACGTAGTGATTAGCAAGGAAGTAGCATCTCAAGAAAAGGCTGGAGACGGTGCGCAGCACGAGAGTAGACAGTGTTAAGTATGAATTGCGAAAGTGAGTTATACAGTTTAGGACTTGCAGAGTAAAATCTTCTATCACCAACGGTCTTTAAATAGAGGAATAGAACAGCTAACGTACTGTTCATAAAGGACCTTAGGGTACGAGAAGGCTGAAACTGGTGCAGCAGCTCAGCTAGGTATGAAGGAGCCAAGCCACAGCGGGCCTTGTGGGTCAGAATTAGAACTTTACTCTGCATCCGCTGATCAACCGGCAGCCATACAAGCTCTTTCAGGAAAGGACACACGCAGTCAAACCTCTGGGATTTGTAAAACTAGCCTTGCAGCCATATTCATCACCAGTTGCAGTGGCCTAGTGGCTTTTTTGCTCAGGTTAATTTCCCAGAGTTTGAGTACAACTGGTGAACAGCAAAGGACCGAGGACAGACAGACCTTTGTAGGACTAAACAGGTGACTGGTCTTGTGGATGCGACCTAATTCCCATGCGCGCGATGGTTTGGCCCAGTGATTAAGGTGCTCGCCCCAATCAAGGTCTGACCGAGGTCATGGGCTCGAGCTGACGTGGCATTGGTGAAGCTCCTGAATGAAAATTAAGTTCTCTTAAGGCGCTATACGAATAAATTATATTATATTACGATATTACCGATTGAACACAATCGGACAAGACAGACGATGCCAGTGCCTAGTCTGCCTGACCGATCGTTGTTCTCAATCGTTCAGGTAGGATATCGTGATCAATCACGTCGAAGGCAGCAGATAAATCTAGCAACGCTTGGGCAGTGACATTCCCGTCAGCATTGCTGAATAAGATGTCGTGAGTTACATGGAGGAGAGCAGTGTCAGTGGAGGGCTGCAGATTGTACCCAGACTTAACATTGTCTGACAATTTATTCTTTCAATGTATGCTACAAGCTTCTTAGTGATGATTGTTTCAACAATCTTTGATAGCAAGGGAAGAAGGGAAACTGGGCGATAATTTGTAGTAATCTCTGTATCTAATATTTGCTTTTTAGGTATCGGTCTAACTATGGCCGATTTGAATGACTTGGGTAATATCCTTTTTCTAGAGAAGCATTCAAAATCCAAGTTTTGGCTGGGCTACGTTTGTCTGCCAGCGAAGACCACAGAGGGGATAGTATAGGGATTTCAGCAGACGAGCTCTTTTTACTGGACCTTGTTAAGATAGCCACATCGCGTGCAGAAATCTCTGAAAATCTCTTAAGGAAGGTCACAGGTTGCGATTCAAAAATTGCTTTAGTTGGAGGTGGCTTAACCGAGTCACTAATGAGCACCATATTTTCAATGAAGAAGGCTGAAAACTTGTCGGCCGAGTCATTAATATTTGGGGAGACTGAAACCGCTCAGAATTTGCCGGCAAATTGTTTGCCATTTTATAAATCTGTTTTGGGACTGGCTGGCAGGACTTCAGTTTTTGAGTGAAAAAAAGAAGCCCTGGCTTTTCTAAGATACAGGGTGTGAAAGAAGTCTTTGAAATTTACTAGACCGTCATCACACCCCGACTTCTTAAAGCGGCCTTGTAGCCAGCGCTTAACACGGCACACCTTTAGAAGCTTTTTTTTTAAATTGCAAGGAATCTCTACGACTTTGTATACGGACAGAACGTACAGGAGCATATTCGTCAAGGCAAGCTCACCCCAAGTGTCATGTTCACGGTATTATAAGTGAGGTTTTAAAGGCTGCCGGTCAAGTCTTGATGCAGATCATAAAGAGCTGCCTCGCATACAGATTAAAAAAAATTCCTTGTTAATGCTTTACAAGTTTCGTCGCTCGACAAACTATACGTTATCCAGCATGTACAACGGATCAGGACAGTAAACGAGACAGCATAATGATTCGATAAGGTTAGAGGGCGCACACAAAGGTCAGTTAGGCTGGCATCCTTAGGAATAACGAGATCTAGGACATAGCCACCGACCTGAGTGGAGTGGTTACTGCATTAGACGGATGCCAAGTTCTTCCGACAGTCAAGAAATTGCTGGCATATGCGCGACTACGCACGGGAGCAAGTCCCGCGTTAAGACGCAACTGGCGGGGTTTTAAAATCGGTGACCGACCGTTCCTGTAATTCACGCCTTGACCTTGGACCGACGCTCCAGGTCTGCATTCGTAGCTCGCACAGACGCAAGCGCCGTTGCCTCGCACCGATAATAGAGAATAATGCAGGATTGCTTAACAGCAGGGCGTTTCACGACTGCATTCACGTAAAGAGAAAGTATTTACGTTCGGCTGCCTCGAGGCGCTGTTCTGTCGTTGTTTAGGTCTGGTAACACCGTCAACGTTGAACCTACCAAGTAAGTTCCAGTCTGGTTTTAGAGCCAATCACTCCGCGGAGTCAGCTTTTGCTTCGGGTGTCAAACGGCATTCTCAGGCATGCAGACTCCGCTTCGTGAACTGAATAAACCTATAGGCTACCGGATGCTGAGCGCTCGAAGCGGCGCTAGCTTTGAGCAAATATCTGAACAGCAATCTGTGCACTTCCTGCTTTCGTGGTTTCGCACAGTCTGCTGGCACTTCCGCTCTTTAGCGAAGCTTTCCCGCCAGAGCGAGTTCCCGGAACTTGAGCTCGATTCAGCACAAGGCTGCTGTTCGCAGCATGGCTCGTGTCCCAGAACCAAAGTGCCAGCCACCGTGCTGTGCGTGGGCGTGTGCGCGTAGCGAAATCGACGTAGTGCAATCGACGCTTCGTAATGCACGGCGTAATGCAATCGACGCTTTGGGGATTGAGGGTCATCGGACTCATCGGGCTCATTCAGAAATGCGCACGGCGAGCTCGGGCCGTCACGCGAGCCACCCTTGCCGCCCGCCGCCCGCTGCCGCCGCCGAGCCGAGAGCAAGGTATGCCCACGTCTATCTAGGGTGCCCGCGTGTATCAGGTGTGCCAAGGTGAAGGCTTTTGCTGATGCGCAATTTAGGACGATGACGTAGCCTACCGCGAGTAATGCACCAAAGGATGCTTCGGCTTCGGTAGGAAAGATGCGGGGGGACGCTCGAGGCAGTCGCTCTTCACCCGAAAGCTGCCTCGGCACTTGCCAACAAAACTAGGGGCTGGTCGAAATGGGTGCAACACTATCTTCTTGCCTGCGCTTCTATTTGAGACCGCTGCTTCATTAGAATTAGGAACTGCTGGTACATGAAGATGTCGCGTTTTTCCTAGCGTTTCGCAGCATTATACAAGATCGGTATAGTTTTGAGGGTCAGCTCTAAATCCGATTTAAGAAGCTTCGCTGAATCGCTGATGTATGAGTCACCGCTCAGTCACAGCTTATCCAGCTGCGGAAATGTCGAGCAGCGTTTCAAAGAATGATACTAATGTACTTTAAACGGTGAGGGTCAAGAAATACTTAAAAAAAGAAATTTCCACAATCGAATATGGTTTAGGGTACATTTCAAAAGACAAATACGTTAGAAATGGGATCGGTATTTCTGTTGACTTCCGCATAAAATACGAACGATTATCCAAACCACGTCTTATCCAGATGTAAACCGGAAGCAACAAATCGACAAATAAAACGTTTACCGATCTCTGCATCATATGCAACTTGTATCCTAACTTGTCGAACCTTAGTAGATTGAGATACATGCGTTAAGCTTGCTGATGTGCATTCGTGTGACTTTATACAGCTTCATTCCCCGGGCAGGTTGTTGCCTTGCAAATTCCATAGTTCAGCTAATACTTCACCTACCGGAGTGCAATTTGAAATGCGAATTCATTTCTACTTGCGTCAAATATGAAATGAATAATTTCTGATTTCGGCTCAATAAATTTTGCTGTATACTTCATCAAATGTCCTGGGGCTTTATGTTCCGTAATCATGGACATATAAAGCAAAATCTGTCCACAAAAAATCAGAAACATTTCTTATATATATATATATATATATATATATATATATATATATATATATATATATATATATATATATATATATATATATATATATATATATATATATATATATATATAAGAAATGTTTCTGATTTTTCTGGACATATTTTGGACACACACACACACACACACACACATATATATATATATATTAAAAAGTTGTATGCTCCGCGTCGGCGTAATAGCGGCTCACGTTCGTTAATTGCCCGGCCTCGAATGGTTGGACCGCGTTAGATTTGCATGCGGCAGTCAATACTTCTGCCGGACGGTGAAACTTGCTGAACGACAGACCCTGCCAGCATAATTTGCAACCAGGGAGTGAACTTTGTATCCAGCGCGATCGTTAGCTGGGCGCATAATTGTCAAGATTTTACAACAGGCAACAAGTTTGATTTATTCTCTCTCTCTCTCTCTCTCTCTCTCTCTCTCTCTCTACAACAGGCAACAAGTTTGATTTATTCTCTCTCCTCTCTCTTTCTCTCTATCTCTCTCTTTCTCTGTCTCTGTCTTTCTCTTTCTCTCGATCTCTCTCTTTCTCTCTCACTCTTCTCTTTCTCCTCTCTCTTCTCTCTCTCTCTCTCTCTCTCTCTCTCTCTCTTCTCTTTCTCTTTCTCCTCTCTCTCCATCTCTCTTTGGAGGTATCGCGAGACGGCGGTGCTACTTCTTGAAGAAGTCCAATGCTTTCTAAGCAAGAGGCGGCGCGGTTTAGAAGTTTGACTCTGACCGTGCATAATTTATTCTACTGTCCGTTTAATCCAACGTTGATCGTGGGAATTTATTAAATATTGTACTCTAATAGGCAGAAGAATGACAGAGATAGGCATTCGCTAGCTGGAAGGGGGCAGCGGAATTAATTCGACCTTTAACAAGCTTTGCTCATCGGGCGGGGCAGTCAAATTTGTGAAGTAGGTTTAAGGTTTCTGCTCTTGATACTGATTAGCAGTAAACAGAAATGGAGGAAATCAATTTTTTTGCGATATTCACTTTTTTCGACGTCCTTATCAATGCGATGTTATTTATATACATACACACACACACACACACACACACACACACACACACACACACACACACACACACACACACACACACACACACACACACACACACACACACACACATATATATATATATATATATGTAAGTAATTCATTCTTATAGCACCCTAAGATAACCTAATCTCTATTCACATATACCACAGGGGTCGAGCCCACGACCTCGGCCGTCATATGCAATGACCTTTACCTCGGTAAAGGCGAGTACCTAAACTACTAGGCCAAACCAGGAGGTTGGCTGCCACGGAGGCATGGCAGCAGCGCCCGCCCCAGGCTCCCTGAGCGTCGACGAGTAATGCGAAGCGATTGACCCGTGGTGGCGGCCGAGAGTAGTAGGCGCGAGAAGTGCCCAGGCGCGAGCACCCGGGTGTGAGCTGTACTCACCACGAAGAGGGAAAGCAGCCGCACCAGCGCAGCTCGCACGCCTTCTCGCCGCCGCTGCGGCGGCCGCTGACGCAGCCGTTGGCATTTCGGGTAACCGGCAAGTAGCCGCTGTTGCAGAGGTGTATAGTCCGTCCTTCTCCGAGGTACGGAAATACGGGCTCTTCGCGACACTGCGCCGCAGACTGCAGGCAAAAGGAAATAAAGCGTGAAAAAGACGTGCAGTCGACGCGAGAGCGCCTCAAGCGGCAGCGGCAAAACGGAGAAAGACATCCGGCTGAATTCAACCACGCACGTTAGCGGCAGCATACGAGCAAAGCTCTATATCCGGCAGGTGCGCGACGTTCTAGCTACTTGTGCTGTTGCTACAGACGTCTCTGGGGCGTAACCTCCTTTGCATAAGGCAGACTGGATCGAGTGGCCATAGAAGCTACCGTGAAGCGTAGAACCACAGAACCGGAAACTCATGACTCTTCGAAGCGTACAACCACAGAACCTTACCAAACCTACCGCGAGAAGAAATGTCGCTCTCGAAGCGTCGCGCGGGGCCTACGCCGAGACGACCGTGCGTTTCGCCATCCAAAGCTGTGCGACACCTATTTTAGAATCTCCCTTAGCGAATATTTGATCATATCGCCAATAAACCTTTACAACTAAGCAGGTGCTACAGGATAGACAAATATTCACCTCGGTGACGACATTACACAACATCTAAAATGTGTGAATGCTTAGCTGCACGCTGGACAGACAAAATGCACCCCAACCAACTGATGGACGGTCTTCGTGCATCGTTGACGTCGTTAGCAGGTCGAAGACGAGACCATATGCACCACGTTATTTGCGAATGAGTCTCATAAGAAATTCTACATGGCCGCAGGATTCCACTGAAGATATACAAAATAATTCCAGCGACGTCCGCTTGCGGACCGTTTCGCGCGTGAGTTTCCACGAGTTAAAAGCAAATAGCAGGCTTACTTGGGTACAAAGATCAAGCAGTGGTACCGGTTTTTAGCTCTACTTAAGTTTTGTGGAATTCATTCACCACACTTTATCTCTGTTACCTTATATAGGACGACGAGCGTATACATTTATAGGCACTTCACTTCACACCGCGGACGCCCTCCGCTCGTTTTCACTAGCCGCCAGGTCAGCCGTAAACCTGCCAGGCTCTGACGGCCCACGCCCGAGAAAGAACTGAAAAACTGCTGACTTTGCTTCTGCTAGCATTTTATTTCGCACCTGTGCTTCTGCAGTTGCGAAAGCGCCCATCTCCTGTCGGCGTTGGACTATCCTGACGCGTGCACTAAGCCGCGCGTTCGAGCGCGGCGGCAAAGCTGATACAAGCAGTGCTCCCAGAGGTCCCCTAGCTATCGCAGCTGCTGCAACTTGCGACGAGGCGGCGCCGTCTCGCAGACGCATGGCGAGAAATGCTACAAGCTCTCTGGCGGTGTTGGTGCAAAGGGTGACACCATGCATATACACTGTCTGCTGGAAAATCTAGTGTGCAGACACCGAGTACGCTCAGTAGTTTGGTTGGCCTCCCAACTTCATGCGACCAACTAGGGAGAGTGCAAAATAAAGTCGCCTACAGCTTTGTAAAATATACTAGCGCATACCCGGGAAAAATCACGAAAATATCAGTTTAATTAGCTAAAGATGTCCATGATACTTCAATTAATACTTCTATGGCATTGTCCTGAAAATATTATAAAATTATACAGACTGCACAATTCACTGTTAATATTAAACCATTAGAGAGCACCTTGGTTGCTGGTACATAGGCCAAAATATTTAATCATCTCTATTACTTTTTTCAATACGATACTCATTATATCTGTAACCTCGTAGTAGTGCCACAAAATCACAAAGGAAACAAGGTGAGTGTGACGTCAGTTATACGTTTCACGGGACTCGCGTACTTACGTACTCACAATCAAAATTGCATCGGATGCTGTGGCATTAAAAATCGCACACGAGGGCAACCAAAGTATCAATATCTCGTAATATTGAGAAAGAAGAAAATATAATACGCCTCGTCGATCTTGGAAGCCCAACCGGTGAATCTCCTGTGCACCAATTCACAGGATTTCAATGCTTAATAAAATGGGGCTGGCCGTTCTTGAATCTACGGACCTTTGCCTTTCTCAGGGACTGAGCCGGCACCCGCACCGTAGCGTCTGAGACCACTGCACCACTGGTCTACCGACTGCTAAAATGTCAGAAGGCCAGAAGCTCCAGCGTGACCAGCCATGTCAGCAACGGAGGTACAGAGCTCTGGCTGTCGCTCACCGTACATACATTTCACATCTTTTGCATCCGTAGCGAGAAGAATCTACCTCTTAGAATCTAATTTGGACAGTGAGCCCTCGCGCTATTCCGAGCTGTATTCGTCGCACGGATTCTTACTAATGAAAGCGAGAAAGTCCGTCCGTCCTTACGTCGAGCGGCAAAATGGCGACCGGTACTTCCGGGAGTGACGTGCAGTAGACGTATATGACTCAGCGAAGCGAGTCCACGGGCTGTAGGCTCTGGTGAATATACTCACATTCGTTCTCACAACCACCTCAAAGTGGCGAAGAGCTAATCGAAGCTCTTCATATTCGCTAAGGTCGATCAGCGCTCGGCAAGCGAAGCGATAGTTTAATTACCGGTAAGTCTGCTGACCCATTTATGCGTCCTGTTGAATTGCGTTTGAATTGCTCACCGTCTGTTGAGTGTAAATTGAGACGCAAAGTCCGAGGGCAGGGTGAATGGAGCAGATGTGAGAGCAATAGGATGCCAGTGACAGTGCCACTGACCACTGATAGCAGCCTGCGTCATAGCAGCACTGTGAAGAAGCACAGGGTGGTAAGACAGTCACCATGAAATTTACAAATGTCGCGTTTTGACCGGCTAGGCCGCGGCTTCACATCTAGTCGAATACTCTAATGTGCAGCTGGTTGTTCGAGGCTTCACAGGCTTCAGACGAACAAGAAATGACACTTGCCTCACTCATTCCAGAAACATTGCGAATATGTGGATGAAGCAGACTTCACTGGACAGATTTTTATCGAAAACCCCTGCAGATGAAATAGCACAAAGTAAACAAGGATTATGAAGATTCAAGGCAGGCTCAGCTGTGTAATAGCTCACCATTCGGTTGTGCTTCCTTTGCATCAAATGTAAAGGGCCTAGAAAGAGACTGAGTTCTCTGAGGGCGCTTTATCGAGTGTATTTTTATTATTATTATTATTATTATTATTAAGAGCAGTCGAGAGATTTTTGCAGAGCCGCGGAACGAGAGCAGCAGTCGCACTCGGGGACTCAAACAATTTTTTCGGGCATGCGGCTGTTCACGTGCGGAGTCACGTGGGTCTTAACGTGGGCGATAAGGTGCTCGCAAGTCACGACCCAGGTCGTGGGTTCGAGTCCTGCAGCAGCCAGTCCTCTACTGCCGGTGCAAGCAGGGTGATAGGCACAAATAAAATGGCTAATGAATGAGCCATCTTCAATCCATCTTTTCAGTCGCAGCACGGCATTGGAGATATTCTTTTTCAATTTCTGAAGCTTCAACAAAACTTGGGCTTGGAGCAGATAAAATCACTCCGCCGACGTAGATACATTACAATTATATAACCTGTCCAGTCACTTACGCTCGGACTGGAGTGAAACTGCAAAATTAAAAAATTGTAATAGGGAAAGGGAATGTAAAATCACGTAGTAATCGAACACTCATCAGATATCAATGTTTACTATCCATGAAACTTGGAGGCATGTAGCAAACCATTCCGACGATTGTGATCAATGAACATTTAGGAGTCGTCTCCATACATTTCTACATACTGAGCTAGTTAATCAATGTCTTTAACCACTCCACATTTCCTTTGAGATAAATACAGTCCAAATAATGCTGAGGTAGTCTCGGCTATTTCAGCTCTAACCATAAAGGCAAAGAATCCTTTGACTTGTTCTGTGCACAAATTATAGTCATACCTTGCTCTTTCTTAGAACTGACCAGACTTCTCTCATAATATAACGTTGTCTTAAACACACATAAGGGTAATAATGCTTTGCGCCGACCCTGTAGCAGCACGTTGAAGCATCTTTAAGGTTGGCTGGCGTCTTGGACGTAATGTACTATCTTATGTTGATTCTGCACGAAATCTAGGTGTCATGTTCCAAAGTGACCTGTCATTAGATGACCACGTCAGCTCTACAATAAATTCTGCCTACTTTCAGCTGCATACAATTGCTAAAATTTGGGCTTGAATAGGCAGGGATACCACAGCAAAGTTGATCCATGCATTTTTGTCATACCGCCTCGACTTCTGTAACTCACTGCTTGCTGGTCTGACAGCCGGTGCACTCAAGCGCTTACAGCTGGTGCAAAACTATGCAGTTAGGCTTGTCTGTCGTGAGCTTTGCGGTTGCCACAACTCAAAACTTCTTGCCGACCTGCACTGGCTCCCGGTCAAGCAACGCACCGACTTCAAGGTTCTGTCACTCAGTTTCAGGTCCCTTCTCTTTTTGGCTCCAGCCTACCTATTAGATCTACTCCCCCACCAGGCTAAGCATCATACCAACGGCTTTTCGGAATCTAACTGTTTACCCATACCTCGTACAAACCTCAAATCCTTTGGAGACCGTGCCTTTAATTCGCATGCTCCCAAAGCCTGGAACTCACTCCCGACTTTCGTCACGACATCTCCTGACTTGATCGCATTGAAAAAGAAACTAAAAAATCGTCTATTTATCACAGCATTTAGTGGGTCCCTGTGATTCATCCGTTATGTGCTTACGCGGCATGGTGAAATTGTACTTGCTGCCACTAACCCTGCGTGCTGACCCTGTGCATGCCACCCTAACCATTTTATTCTCATTGTTTATTGAGGATGCTACCGCTCACAATTCGATCGAGCTTCCTTTGCAGCAAATGTAAAGTGCCTAGAAAGGGATCGAGTTCTCTAAGGGCGCTATATAAAACGTAGTAATAATAATATTAATATTACTACTTTGGGCGCTGTGGGCCGCCTGACTATGGTTAGTGTCAATTAAAAGGATCTAGTGCCAGCATATATCTAAAAAGGAGCCTCAGAGTCCGGAATCCGCGACACGACGCCATTAGGGGACCGCCGTGTTGATTTATTCCACCTGTATTCAGACAGTCAACAGCTATGTTTAGGGTGCATCCTACCTCGGCCTAAGGTAGCGTGTTAACAGAAAGCATCTAACAGCATTTTCTTATAACCGATCTAGATTTCGAAGACTTGCTTAAAAGTGATGCACTTTCAATTTCACATCAACATTAACGACCCACGTTGTCATGTGGTTAACAGATATGTACACCCAGCTTCTGGATTGGATCTTACTTCCTGCCTTTGATTGATAGCTTATAAAAACTCTGCTGAGTGATTACAGGATCTTTGCAGTATTTGCGGCGATGTATGAAGCTAAATGCTGTTGCAAAGGACTACGTTCACCGAGCCACGGTAGGGCCAATGTTTCAATGTCGCAGTAAAGTCATTCAAATATTTAACTTGCATGCTCACGGCGGTCATGAGATCACGAAATCATAGGAACTGTACTACAAAACTTCTCTGTACGCTGCAGATCTGTACTAATGATCTAGGCTCACGACCCGACGCCAGAGGATAAGGTCCCAGAAACTCAGCCGTCACGACAGTGATAATTTTACGCGAACCGTATACTCATCGAGTTTCCAGATCGCTATAATTCAGTGTATTTTTAAATGCACTCCCCTATTTTTAGTCCAGTGATTGGAGCTGGTTCCCCAAACGCACAGCAAAAAGCTAACTAAAGTTAGCAAATACAGTGTGTAATGTACCTGCGTGAGGGCAAAAGCTGTTCACAAACAGGTATCATTACCCCACCCCACACTAATATTAGTAGTCTACGAGCAGCCCTACATCGTTTTTATTTCGTCAGCACAGCAGAGGCACTCTGCCCAATGTAAGTGGCCACCCAGAGATCAAAGGTTGAGGTTACCATATCCTGGCTTTGCATCGCATGCCCCTAATTTCTGCCAGTTGAGAATGAAATTCGGGCAGTCGGCTCGTACAGAGAAAAAGTGCTCCACACGACTAGATCCGATCCACTAGCGCTCATCGCGCCTATAAGGGAACAGCCACAGCAGCTTCTTAGTAGGCGTCCCCAAGCGGGTCCAGAATCGGACGCTCAACCAAGCAGGACATGCATGGACACTATCTCTTCGAAGCAAAAAGCTGGCGTTGACGGATAAGAGGCCGCCGAGATCCGACACCAATCAGAGAGACGTTAACAGAGGTGAACCTTAGATGGAAAGCAAAGCTTGTGGGAGGCGATGCATCTATTTTCTAAGTTTAGAGCGAGTTAGGTTCCACTTTGCCCCCTCCTGCCTCAATTAGTCAGTCCTCAACAGCGGTTGCTGGCAGTGTTCCTGGTCTCAGCTGCATGCACAGCGAAGCAGCAGCTACTAACAATTGCCAGCCGACTCGCCCTCTTTACCGAAATCACGGGGCTGCTTCCCGCACTTCAAGGCAACTGCTGCCCGATGGCTGGCCGTTTGAGCAGGTGCTTGCACCTAAAGAGCTCGTTCGCGGACGCAGGATGCAGGCCTCGGGCCGGCTGCTACAACGTGACGGCTAGGACGTTCTTGTTGTCGCGCCCAGCAGGCAGCCAATTATTGTCCTAAGTGGCCGAGGCATGCCGCCCGCCCCTCCTGCGGCAGTGCTCTGCTGCTTCCTTCTTGATTCCTTCTTCTTGTCTGTCTTGGTGCTCGTAAGTAGGAAGCGGAAGCCTGGGGCAGTTATCGACACGTTGGAGCACACGGGGGGGGAGGCTCGTACGTGACGTCAACCCCTTAGGTGCAGCAGATCGCTATCGAGACTAATTCGGAAGCAAAGTTCGCCCGTTGACTGCAAGCCGAACTAATAAGTAGCCGCTATTGCAACCGCGACCAAGCGGCGTGGAATCTGCAGGGCGCTTGGACGCTGACAGTGTCAGGTCTTGCCGAGTAATTGGCCATGATTGGCTTTCCACATAAAACCTCACATGTCTTTCAGCAGCGCTATACGACGAACACCCGGCCTTGCTGCCCCGCTCAAAGTTAACCATTCCACAAATAATTGCATGCGAACGGTCCAGTCGCCACTAGACGCCGCACTTCGCTTTTGCCCCATAGACCTGCACCTGCTGCTGCCTCTTAGTTTCAGCTGATAAAAGTCGGCCTCGCATACGCAGGTAGCTGCTACAGCCTGCAAAATTATGACTACGCGGTGCAAGATAGTTCCCATATAGGCGAAGCACGAGCTACATGTACAACAGCAAGAATAACAGCTTCTGTGCATAACACAGCCCAAAGGTCAGACCTAGGGAAAGAAACCTTTGAGACCCAGATAAAGGAGTACACATAGTTCAAGTTAGGGAAATATATACATTATGGTAAATAAAAATAAGTCTATAAAGTTTAAGGTACATAAAGTTTGCATGCGCGTAACTGCATCTTTAATCAACATAATTACAAACGCGAGGTATGTGCCTCTGAAGTAGGAGTGTTTGCCGAAATTACAGCGTACGTAACGGCGGTAGTCCTTGCAGACGTGCGAAAATTACCGGTGCAGAGCTTTCATCTGCAGCTAGCGAGTCGCAGGGGCTGCACCATTTCCATCTATGCAGATGTGCCGATGGTACTAGAGCGTGACGGTAATCGAGAACCTCCATACCTTAATGTAACAAGTCCATATCGCTTTCGCTGAGCGGTCTAATCGATATCTACAGGGGCTATATCTGTACAGCATCAATCATATTGTGAACGAAATACAACTAGACCAACTATTATCTCAGACGTCCTGCTATGCTTTCTAAATCATAGGTCATGACGTATCCGATTCCTATAAGTTATATTTCAGTAAACGCTAATATTCTATCCAGCTGTCATGATCTAACTGGTGTAGCGTTGCACTGCTTCACTGCCCTCTGCTTAAATTAAAGCCATCCTCCCCCGAGATAATAAAAGAAGCCTGTGGTCTGGTAGGTGTCACGTTAGCCTTCACCCCTCGTTAGGCTCTAGCAAAAATTTCCACTGAGAGTTTTTAGATGCCTTCTTCGCAGCTGTTGATGTAACCATCTTTTTCATCCCATCACCGACCGCTGTAGCTACAAAGACCGGAGCTTCGATGCGCCGCCTAAACCCTAGGTTTTTCAGAAGTTCGGTCATCATCATAACTTCGGTTGGCCGGAGCTCGCTCACAGACTAGCGCTCTTAGCCTCGGCTCCGTCTCAGCAGAGAGCTGCAAAGCTGTCAAAACTAAAACATGAATAGTGCACAGAACACTAGGAGGAGCACACCTCAATGCCCTGTTTTGCAAGCGCTTGCTACTGCGAATTATTAGGCTCATCCCTGGAGTCATTTTTAACAATCTAGTCTTATCTGCCATCAACTCAGCTCAGCTAGACAGTCAGTGGAGCATTATTCGCAACTTCGTGCGAATTTTTTAGTTGACCATACAAGCGCTGGAAGACTATCGAAACGCAGTTAGCAGATACGTTTACTTAGAATCACAGCAGAGTCGAATTCATCGGCTTGCACGACTCGCCCTTATGCAGTTTGCTTAGTGTGGTCGTAGCCGTACAAAATTGGTTGGCACGCAAGTGTGCAATGATCGCGTCATTGCATACATCAGATTCAAAGCTTGTTGATTAATTATAGAAGTAGCCAGCAAGTATCTCAAATCATTGACAATAAGATATTTACCGATTCGCAGGAAATGCGAAAAAAAATCGTCGAAACTAAAAAGCACGAAAGATAAGAAAGCAGTCACCTCCGTTATTGAAAAGCTTCGGCATGCCATAAGTAGCCATATCATTGCTCTCACGTCGTCGAAACTTGGATCCTCAACCGGGCACGTATCGAAAGGTTTTGTCAGTCACGTGATTCCCCCATAGACACGATCAGCTGCACGATCGTGGAATACCAAGGTAGCTTATCCAGCATCAGAGAAGTAGTCAATCATCTCAGCGGTCTCGAGGCACGTTACAGCAGTCTCGGGCTCCACAGGGGACAAAGCTGACACAAGAAGAACGATCACTCCATTCGTCGCATCTTCAGTTTCGGCTAATGTACCGGCACTTTACCAGCAGCGAGTTCTGCGATTCGGGTACAATCATAAGCTCTCGCTTCCCAGCCGTATATCGGGTTTCCCGATTTCAATGCGTGGGGCTTAACGATGGGCTGCACCTTTGCCACAGTGGTCACCGTATCGCTAATGACATTTCCTACGTTGAAAGGTATAATTTCATTCCCTTTGCCGTCTACAGCAGACCTAATTACCTGCTCCTTCGTAATTTGTGCATCACTCGTACCAGAATGTAGGCCATCAGTAGATTCTAGTTCTAATATCGCTGCCCCTAACCATTGCTGCAGCTATCGCGTAACTACATCCAGGGTAATGATGCTATCAATAAACGCACAACACCATTCAGTCAGATGTTGAGTACCTGCGAATCCTATCGTCGAATTTTTACGGAAGTTCAGCACTTTCCCACAATTCAATCACACAAGTTCGGCACAGCACTGATTTGCAATTTACTCAAATTTTTCCAGAGTAGCTCTTGATTTTGCAGATTTGAGCTGTGGGCCTTTATGGATTTCCCATTTTTGCAGAGTAAGCAACCAATCCTTGCTTTGAGGCTCTCAAATCCTCCAACAGTGCATGTCTTGTACTCGTCCAGACCAAAACTCGTGTTTCAGATACAGTGTTCCCTAATAGAGTCACAAGAAATAAGACTAGCGAAGAATGACTGCTAAGGGTCCTCGGTAAGTGTCCTATGCTGCTGGCCCCAAATGTAACGAGCGCACGATCGCAGCTACTGAACTGAAATCATTTGCAACCAAACAGCGAACATAACGGTAGTAGTCCTAGCAGACACGTGAAAATACTTGTCCGGCCGGCGCCTGCTGCTAACGAGTCGTAAGTGCCATGGTAATACGCGAACGTATGCCTATGGTAGCAGAGCACGTGAGAAATCAAGAGCATCCATACTTAATACAACAAAAGCCACGTCCTTCACTTAAGCAGTCTATTAGATGGCCAGAGTGAGCCAAATCTGTGGAGCGACAATCAAAGCGTCCAACTTGATAGCTTTGAGCCCAAAGCAAGGCTGACTGGTTCGAAACATCAAGCTTAACTGACCAACTATAGCTTCAGATGCCCGCGTGTACATTTTAAACTATTGATTACGAACGTGTCGTGCTCCTATAGGTTATTATTCAGGAGCTAACAATAATCTCTCGGGCTGCCGTTATCTAGACGATGCAGCGTGTCGTCGTTTCCTTTACAGAAAGGACCAAACGCACGTACTTATATTTAGAATCATAAAGAATAGCATTGAAAGTTAGACAATATTTCCAGAACAGGGTTCAGAGCAATCCCTCCTGGGCAAAATGAATGCATGTAGAGGGGAACTTCCATTTCGGGATTCCTGCTGGATATCGAGAGCTCGATCGGACAGCTCGTAAATCATCATCATAAATCATCATCATCATAAATCATCATCATCCGACAGCTCATAAATCATTATCAGCTAATAAAAGGTCCGGCCGCGTGAGCTTTCCGATCCTGCGGCAGCGATTTGGACTGCGACTGCGAGTCTGTCGCTACTTTAATGCATCGTTAGGCCTGGTTAGAATAGACTGATGCTTGCACAAGTGTACCATCTGGCGGCCCATTTATAGAGGCCGGTCATTTAAGTAGAGTAGCTAGTGTTTGTTCTCTATAACCCACGCTACAGTCGAGCATGGCTTCTGCAAGTTTGTCTAAGCACGAGACATTGCTTGCCGTTACCTATTGGTCATCGCTTCCCTGCAGCGAGTTGCAACGCACCCGAATGGAGATTCGGTTCTCTTAGCGAGCTATGCAAAAGAAGTGCTGCCATTATTATTGCTGCAGCTTGCGATTGCCCGCTCAACCACTGCGGGTGCGAGCGACTGTTCGCATGCCTGTAACCATTGGCAAGTCGCCCAGAGCGGCCGGCCTGAGTCACGTGTTTGATGAACGTAACAGTGATGGACGACTAGTCGAGCGCTGACCTCGAGACGAGCTTGAGGTCAGTGCCGAGGCCAAGCAGGGCGAACGGAGAGTACTAGTCCTACCCTAGATACGCTTTGTAGGATACGATTTAGGACGCGATTTCACGGGCCGTCAAGCCTGCCCGAGGATACAGACAGAACAGACACAACTTGGCTTTAATGTGAAAGGAAGTGATGCTGTGTAACACCAGACAGCTGCGAGAGTGGCGACGCTTTGCCGCGAAGCAGGCGTGCTTTTGCAACGATGCTGCCGGGAAATGCGTAGAAGCCGCTCTACGCCGAGCGATGTCTGTCACGCTAGTCGCCAGGCCGGCGGTGGCCAGTCCTCTCAGGCCGCTAGGAAAGCAATTGTCGCCGATCCTGTCTCTACAATAGCAGCCCAGCTCTTCGCTGTGAAAGCATTAGCAGGATAGCGGGCCCAGTGGCCCGGAGTGCCACTTGATCCTTCCCAATGAAGAGAGTGCACAGAGCTCGCTCTTACGCGCCGTTCTTTGGGAAAACCGGAGAGCGTACGGTTTCATTAGGCACGATGTCACTATGAAGCGAGTCGCACGACCATCAAATTCCCTCTCGTCGAGAGAGCATCCAAGCAGCCTTTACCAGCTCCTTTCGGGAAATTGCTCCAGCACTTTCGCCCTCCGGAGGTCCCGAGATCGTGCAAAATGTGATGCCAGTTTGGAATGCAACAGAGAGTACCATTATCATCCGTTGTGCGATACGAAGGCACGCGGAGACGCTCACTCTGCTTTCAGACTGCATTTTTTCCATTATAGTCCCGAAAGTATATACAGACAAAATTTGCGCCCCTCGTAATTTGGCGTAATATTCACTGGCATTTGAAGAGGTTAGAAAATTGGCTATTAAATCAAGAATACTCTACTGCGGAGTGTCCACTTAGTCATTGTGGCTTTGTGAAGTTACATTACACTGTCCCAATTGCTCCTTAACGGTGTTTCTGAGAGATAATTGGATTTAAGGACCGACGCTCAAAAACCCCTTAGTTTGTCAATCAAGCTTCTTAATTTTCATGAGTTTAGGGGTTAAATTACTTCATAAGTTTTTGGGCCCAGTAAAATTACAGGAAATCTAACTTATAATTTTGCAAGTTATTAATTTACTTAATATTGTATACAACAGGATAGATTACGCCAAGTATTCCTCAGCGTGACATCATAGTTTGGGTTATTCTAATTTTATGTCACAGCTTTGTGAAGTTCACAGAGACGGTTTGAACTGCATGGCAGTGCTTACAGTAAGTAATAAGGGGTAATTATAAAAAAATTTAGTATAAGCTCTTACTTAGAGATCCCGAACTAAGCGGTAAATCATTTCAGCAGTTTTTCTTTGACTTCTTACTCCTCGAAGGCTAACAACTTGTACTAGCGATCAATAGAATAGGTAAATGGAATCGACCAGGTGGCATTTTGATTTTTGTGGCGTTTTGCCTAGTTCAAAAGAACACCTACAATATTTACGCATGAATGGAAGAAGCAGTGAAGAGATGCCCTTCGTTAACCCAAGAGCAGCCACGCAACATTATGAAGTTAATAAGATTACATTAAATAACGTAATCGCAGGCCAAGTAACTAGGTAGCTGCGTTGGCCTGCCAGGTGTTCCAATCCAATGGGGTATCTGCATGCCTTCGAATAGATTCATGAGAAGTGAAATATCTGGCAGTGTTCGTCTTCCACTCTAAGCGGATTTCGTACCGCGGACCCACTTTCAGCCTAATAAACGGCGTGCACGCAGTGTGACAATAATCTGCATCTCTTGACTGGAACATAATAAGCAGCACGCAAAGGTCAGAAGGCATGTGGAGGTAAGCTCTGAGTTCGGCAGAGCTTCATGCTTGAATGAAGACCACGGCTACCCTACCTAACTCACTGCCTACCATTGAGGTTCTGTTTTCAAGTCTTTTGGGGACTTCTGGCTTCAGGTCACTAACTTCTAAATCGAATCGTTCTTAAGCACATTGAATGTACTGCATGTATCTCCACCTGCAATTCCACAAAGCCACTAAGATAAATAGGGTGTTACGCTTAAGAGTTTACTCTGGCGAACTCGAAGCGTTAGCGGCGTTCGGTGCACATACGGAACCAACGGACTTAATCTCAAGCTAGCAGCGATGAGAAAATGAGAAGCATAGGCAAATCAAGGGGGCAGTCGAGAAAGCAAGTAGCACGGAAGTACCAGCTCATGACGGCTGGAAAGGATGTGCTGCAGTCGGTAGCAGGAGAATAGATATCGTTGCGTAAGAATTTTAGAAGTGAGTTCCGAAGTCAAGAACCAAAAGCTTCTGTTGCCAACGCTCATTAAGTGTATAATTTATAGCCCATAGTGGGCCAGATGGGGAAGAGTAGGCTGAAACTGGTGCAGCAGTTCAGCTAGATATACAGGAGTCCAGCTAAGGCGGGCCTTGTGGATCGGTGTAAGAACCTTGCCCTGTATCCGTTGATCAACCGGGAGCCGTCACTGCTCCTTCAGCACAGGAGACACGTGGCTAAATCTCTGAGATTTTTGTATTAGCCTTGTAGCCAAATTCATCACTAGCCACATAAGTTTAATTTTTTTCGGTTGCCCAGCCAAGAAGAAATTGCAATAGTTCAGTCTTGACGGAACCTGTGGAGTTAGTTAAATTTCTAGCAAGCCACCATAGTGGATGGTCGCTAATCTTAGACAGGGATCGAATGTGAAGCTGCTAGCTGTTGAAGTAGTCTTCATAATGAAACTTAAAGATTTGTCGAATTACTCTAACGGGCCATAATTGCTCATTCGAGAGGCTCGGTACGAATGGAGCCAAATACTGAGAGCCATCTCCAACATGAAACTCAACGGTTGACTGGTCTAGGCGACGATACGCGACCACCGAGAAGCACGGACTGAACGTTATCGGACAAGTACAATTCAAGCCACGATACAGCTTTCAATAGGGTCAAATGCAATTGATAATATTGAAAGAATCGCGGGAGTGACACGGAAGCTTCTCTGGATTATCTGGTCACACTGAGGAGAGAGTTTGAATGGAGTGGCATCTCTTAAATACCGAATGAAATCAGATCGAAAATTCATTCATGTCAATTTTTCCACAAGCTGTTCAACGACAATCCTTTAAAGAATCTTGGACCAAAATGGAAACAGTAAGACAGCAAGAGCGATAGCTTGCTAGAACCTCTGAATAGACCAAGGCTTCTTAAGTATCGGTTGAGCAATAGCCAATTTAAAAGACTTTTGAATAAAAGAAATTGCTGTCCGATTTAACAGTCTCATTTGTATAGCGGCAGGGGAGCCTAACGGCTATCAATGCCGCTTGCAGTTGGCTACATGATCGCACACTGCAGTATTCAAACCCACGACCTCGATCGTTAAGAGCAGATAGAACCTTTATTCAGAAAAGCATCAAAAACCTGAGTAATGGCTTGGCCAAGTTTGTGCCCAGGGATAACCAAAGAATAGGTGGTATAGGGTCTTCAGGTTAAAAACTCTTTGTACTAGACGTAACTAAGGTTCATATTTCTTGTAAGAGACTTCGAAAATTTTCTTAAGGGATATCATTGGTTGTGATTTTACACTTGCTTTAGTCGGAGGTGGCTTTATGGAATCGCAAACACGTTCTCTGCTCTCGGTTGTAGACACGGATGTAGTATTAGAAACTGACTACATGGGCATCAGAACCGGACTTTTAAAGCACTCAAGCCTGCCCTTTACACGGTGCATCTTTCTTTAGTAAATTTAAAGGTGTCCCTACGACTCCGTACATAGGCAGACTTTAGGTTAATGTGAATGTGCTCATCAAGAGCGTTCCCGAGTCTCGATTCTACTGCACCAAAGAGGGTATAGAGGTTGTCCGCTTAGTCTGGGTGTAGATCAAGAAGACCTGAATCGCAAGTACATTAAAAAATTCCCAGTATCAATGATTTTTAAGGTGCGTTGCAGGGCGAACTCTACGCTTCCCTGTTCATTAGACGCAACAGAAAGAGCAGGCGAGATTAAGCAACGATCGAAGACGATAAAGAGGCTACGATAATAATGTCACTACGGCAGACATCCTTTGTGATCGCGAGATACCGAGTGCGGAGATCGATCAGTGTGATTTTCATGGTGTCCAAGTTTCCATGGTGTCCAAGTTTCCATAGTGTCCAAGTTTCCATGGTGACCAAGCCAGAGTTCTCCGGGAAGTCAAGAAATGAGCGAACCTGACTTGCTTCGTTCATCAACGTGTATTTTAAAGTCTCTTGCTGTCAGTAACGGCCTGTGGCGAAGGTATATTTTGGTGAGGAACTGCAAAATCATTTCCATAAGGTTAGACAGAAAGATGAGGGTGGTAGATCACAAATGCGAGAGGCAAGGTCTTTGATAGGAATCTGGTTGCAACTAATTCAAATGATGGCCCACGTGGAACCGTCCAGGCATTACAGCCAAGCGATTTACGAACAGCGACAGCGACCCTGACCACCCACATCGTCCGATCGCTAGTTCTAAAAGAATGAGAAATCACTCGGGAAGGTCTCGGATATGTAATCACCTGAGCAGGGCGTGATCTATGTCACAGTTAGAAAAAATGCATCGATCTTCAATTGGGCAACCTGCTCACGGCCAAGCATCCCTTCGGCTTTTTTAGTTAGTGAACAGTACACAAGCCGATTTTGAGCGGCTGTCCAGTGCCTCAGTGGCCTCGTGGGGGTGGCGGTTGGCCGATTTGAAGGTTTGGGGCAAGCGTGGTTAGCATTTGCTCACCGACTGCGACTGAAACCCGCAGATGATGCATCTACTCTGTGGTCTGATGCCTTCAAGGGACGTATAAACTGAGCGATGCCGATTAAATTACGTGTAGGGCTAAACATCGTCTAGCCGATGCAGCAGTCAGGGCGCCAGCCGGTTAGATGGGAGCCGCCTCAGTAGCGGCACCTTCGTCGACTCTTCACTTCATAATGAGCCGCGGCGATCGAGCCACTACCAGAGCGAGTGCTAAGCCGCACATTTGCCTTACGGTTCGTACACCTGCGATCGCACAACGGTTGATGCCAAGTGGACGCTAGACGGACCTACCTGCCGCCGCAGTAGCTATTGATGAATGGCAACATTGAATCTCATGCAGAAGCTAAGCAGATCCTTCTTTTGGGGAGGCACATCCGAGGACGGCTTGTGCACAATCACCTCGACAATACCAGCCGCATACCGGAAGATACAGCGAAGAAGTCATATACAGGCCCACGCCGCACTTGGAGTCCCTCGAGTTCGCTCTCCAATGCCAGGAGGAATCGTATAGGACGCATACAGGTATACCTCGCATGTCACACATTTCGGAGATGGCGAGTCTCGCAAAGAGTTTCCTTCCGAAATGCCTCTTCGGGGAAGCCTATTTCTGGCTTTGCCATGAGCGCGAGATTCTCTGCATGCGCTTTGCACTGCTTGTTGGAATTTCCGGAAAAAAACCACGAAAATTGCACGGGCACTGGAGCCAGTTTTTACTCAATCGATGGTTTGCTACTTTTCACATCGGACGAAGCCGATCTTGGTCGGCCTGGTCTACCAGCCATTCATAGGTCTCGAGGTTACTCTAACAAGGCTCTATAAAGGTAGAACTTTTATGCAAATAGCTTTACGATACTACCGCCGAGCTTAGCGTGTGCCTACTATAGATCGCTGTCAGTGACCCAAACTTATTATAGCTTACTAAGGAAGAGTAACCTGAACGAACTGCTGAATCTGTAAAGCGAAGCTAGAACCGGGTGTCTCAGTCCACCCTGCAAGCTGTGGGGACTACGAGGCTCTGGCTCTTCCGACGCGACGTCAATAGTTTTTTAAATCATCTATATTTTGCTTTAGATCTCGATTCTAATAATAATATACAATAAAACTCATTAGTATAGCGCCCTAAGAGAACTTAATCTCTATTCAGGCGCTTCACATACGCGACGGGGCTCAAGCCCACGACCTCGGCGAGACCTTGATCAGGGCGAGCACCTTAACCACTGGGCCAAACCAGCTCAGCCACTAATACTTGACCATCTTGGCATTTGAATTCGGTCGCGGAGGTGCGGCCGCCTTTGCTGGGTGGGCAGAGACGGTAGGGAAAACGTAAACCGTCTCTTCATATTTAACAAGTCACCTTGGTGAACCACCAGGCCATTTCTAACGTTTTAGCCTCTCACCTTTGGAATAGCATTGGATATATCGGTGGCAATATTGATTAGAGCTATTTGATAGGCGGACTAGGGGAAGAAGATCAAAGAGATGCAGTGCATGCCGAGGAAATAAGCGACTGTCAGGTATAACTCGTGCGAGAACCTTAAAGTCACTGCTTCGCTGATCGCCAGATGCGTTGGGTGGCTGAGATTGCCCGCTGCAGAGGATTTCGAGGGACCTTCTACATCGGCACTCACCAGCAGAGCTAGCTGGAAGCAGAGCTAACTGGGAGCAGCGCTAGCCGGAAGCAGTGCTAGCCGGAACGGTAGTTTATCCGCACACTCGCCATAGTTAGGCCACTGCCACAAGTTGCTGAAGCGGAAGAGGAAGCGTTTGCAGCACTGCAGTGCACAGTGCTTTCAGCTTGGCTCCCGGCTCGGTTCGATTCGAGAAATGCGTATTGCCCGGATGAGCCGGACCGACGGCTGCGAAGCAGCTCCTCGAAGGCCGCTTCGCTTTCCGCCCGGAAAGCTCGGTGCAGCAGCCGACGAACGGGTAGCTGCCGTGCACGGCCCTATTCGAGTCCGCACTGCACCAACGGCCGCCGCCGCAGCGAGGCGAAGCGCTCGCTCGCCAGAATCGGAGCAGACGGCGGATCGCGTTCGAGCCAAGTGCGGCCGAGCGACTTTCGCGTCGACTAACCACAGCCAGAATCCGACAAGTTGAGTGATCGAGGTGCGAACCGCCCCCCCCCCGCCTCGGGGCCTCGCTCAGTATTAACGGAGATAGCGCGTGCGTGCGTGCGAAAGAGTGGCTCGAAGGCGTCTCGCCCGAAACGAGCGGTCGACGCAGCAAAGCCCGGGACGCCGCCTCCGACGCAAGTCGCTCAGGCGTCCAAGCTCTGGACGCCTGAGCTGAAAAACAGACGAGACGGTGGTCGGGCGTACGCAGCGACCTAGTACACGCCCAGAGCGAGCGCCGAACGGTTTCCAGGAACTTCGAGGCAGATTGACTCAGCGGTGAGAACGCCCACTGCGAGCCGTCCGTCGGCGGAGGCAAGGGCGACTTCATCGAGAGACAAGAAGCGCGAGAAGCTAGCACGTCAGAGGCTTCGCCGCGCCAGCCAGCTAGCCAGCTAGCCAGCAGCACAGGTCTGAATGGGAAATGCAGATAGAGATTCAGTTCTCTCAGGGCGCTGTACGTATGTATTATATATATATATATATATATATATATATATATATATATGTATGTATGTATGTATGTATGTATGTATGTATGTATGTATGTATGTATATATATATATATATATACATATATATACATATAATATATATATATGTACATATATATATATATATTAGTATATATATGTACATATATATATTATATATATATATATATATATATATATATATCTATATATACTAAGCTGGTTCGGCAGAACCGGGTCTGGCAGTTGCTCATGGCATGCAAACGGGGCGGTCTGCAAGTAGCACACACTGGGCGGGGCGGTACGGCGGCGGCCCGAAGCACGCTCCAGCTAGACAAGCGCTTGTGAACTCGGCACTGTCAATAAGCAGCGAGACCGCCACTCAATTCGAGACAAGGAGCGAAACAAGATGGACTGGCGGCACGGTGTTTCCGAAAGTTGTAAATGCTAGCCGCGCCGCGACGATCGGAGCGGAGCCGACGCAGTGTCGGGTCAGGGTCAGGGTCGGCTGATCGGAATGCTCAGCGTACCGACGGCATGACGATCTCGCGACGGCGGATGATGCCGCCGCCGTAGTCGGCGGTCAGCTGCCCGGCTGGCAGCTCGCTGGCCGCCTCCTATTGAGGCGGCGGCGGCCGGCACGTTTCGGCGGGTCGGACATGAGCCGCGAGACTTCGAATGACCCCCGAACGAACGTTGGCAGAGCGGGCGCGTAACGGCGGGGGGCAGGCTAGCTCACCATTGTGCGGAATCCGGTACAAACCAGGCGCCGGGCGAGGCGAGACTTCCTGGCGAATCACGTGCTGCAAGCGGCTAAACGGAAGTGGTCGGCGTGCGCTCCGTGGCTCGCTCGGCGTCGGTCATGGTGACTGCCAGTCGCTTTCGAGAAATCCGCGGCGACTCGCATGGGCCTGAAACGATCAATAGCACTTCTGTGGGAGCCTTCTCGGGCGGTCGGGCGGGCTACGAGTTGGCGCTCAGCTCCAGCCGAAGCATAGGCTGGACCATTCCCCGAACGCTGCCCGCCTGCTGCCCACTCGCGGGCTCTAGGGCACCCGCCGGCCGTGCACATAGGGAGGGGTACTCTCGTGCGGCGGCAACGAGTTTCCGAGAAAAACTGCTCAGGCGCGAAGGAGCATCCGCTGCAGGCGGCTCGCAATGACTCCTAACGAGTCTTTTGTAGGTAAGAGGTCATCGTTAATATAATAACATCATTCATTTGTATAGCGCCTGAAGTGAGCCTGATCTCTATTCAGGCATTTCACGGGGTAGAAGAGGCTCGAGCCCACGACCTCGGTCATAATACACATTCGCCTTGACCTCGATTGAGGCGAGCACTTCAATTACTGGTTCATCCTAACATGGCTCCTCAAGCTGATATGAGCATGTAAGAACACATAAAAAGACACTCGGGCATGTAAGAACACATAAAAAGACACTCGGGCAGCTAGCTGGTAGGATCCCTACTAAAAAAACGCGAAAAGAATCAGCCACAAGTAAGAACGCCAAGCACACAGTAGTAAAAAGGACAAGTTCATTTGGGTTCCGAGATAGCTGAGCAGAACAGATCTATCTTGGCTGAGATTTAAATTTTACAAAGTCATTGCAGGCGGTGATAGGAGCCGGAAGCAGGTGGTGATAGGAGCCGGAAGCGCGAACCGGAATTTTGGTGAGAACAAACTGAAGGGCCTGTCACCAAAAGAGCCAATTTAGTGCAAGCGACGGCGAGATGACTAGATAAGGACGAGAATGAGATACAAGAGCACACTAGAGCAGTAAGATGGTCAAATGCATAGTGCAAGTGAAGGTAGTGGACTTTAAATTCGAGTGGGGGATATTGAAGTCGATTCGTTGCTTGATAGGAAGCCAGTTAAGCTGACACAAAAGTGGCGTAGTGTGGCAGTTATGCGGTTGACGGCAGACCAGGCGAGCAGCTGAGTTTTGCACCAGTTGCAGCCGATTAAAAAGAAGGTCGGGAGTTTAGGTTAAATGGAATTGCAGTAGTCTAGATCCCATGTCATAACTTCGTCGACAAGTTTGGCTGTGGAACTCTCGTCTGAGCTGGCTCTAATTTTGGCAACTGTGCCTCAGCTGAAATGGCCAGCTTGATCGTGGATGCTATGTGCTCATAATCGAATTTGTTTCGGACGAGTAAGCTAAGACTGTGGGCGGATGTCACATGAGTGATACTAGATAAACAAAGTTTGAGGGTGAGGTCTAACAATTTGAGGGTGACACCTTGTCCTACCCATACCCAATAGGTTGGTCTTGACGTCTTAGAGCTCCAGGAAATTAGTGGCTCGCACAAGTACGAATCTTGTCGTGGAAGAGAGTTTTAAGAGAATCAAATTCGGAGCAAGGCTTAGAAAGGTCAAAGAACGGGTGGAGCTGAGTGCGATTGACGATCACTCATATCATTAATGATGATGATGTATCTCCGTCAGTCTCTCCGAAAAATTCATAAAGACCATGACGGTGTTACGCAGGAGAGTTTTCTATAGCGCACTCACAGCCTAAGCGGCTTTCGGTACGCATTCGGTAGCCAACAGACTTCGTCTCAAGCAACAAAGAGAAAGTGGGAAGCATAGCAGAGTCAGGAGAGCAGTTGAGGTAGTGAGTAGCATAGAAGTAGCAGTTCAGGATCGCTGAAAAAGATGTGCCATAGTCGGCAGTTGGAGAGTAGATGTCGTTGCGTAAGAATTGTGGAAGCGAGTTCCACAGTCTAGGACCTGCAGAGCTAAGGCTTCTGTCACCAACTGTCATTAATGATAGATCTGACATTAACTCGGCAAGATAAAAACTGACGTAGCAGCAGCAACCAGGCTACCTGCAGGTTTTCTTCTGAGGACCAGTATTGCTATCGGTCACGCCAGCCAATCTCTTACTGCCAGCTCTAGCCACAGCTGACATCTGGAAGCTGTGGCTGTAAATCCAATATTCTTTGGAGAAGGGGCAAGCCTCAAGGGAGCCCATCTTAAAGACCCATAGCTGGCTAGTCCATCGCAATAGGTGGGACGCCGATCGACGTCCATCGAGCAGCAGCCTTAGAAATGCAGATTGCATTCTATATCTGGCACTCTTTTGAGCCACAACGACACGGTCACTAGACGTGCGTGTCACATCAGTTTCTGAACAGCTCCACTGCACTGCAGAGGTCGCAGCCCGCGTGCACATACGCCGACCAGAATGAGCTTGCCTTTATCAAGCCATGGCTGCTTTTCCAAATTGGCCGCCTTACTAGGAGGCGGATGGGGTTGCATAGCAGCCAGACTTAATTTGCACCTAGTTTTAAAGCGAGGGCCTGACAATGATCGCAAATAAGGGGTAGCACGCCACTGCATTTTGTACGGGTCAGCCTCCGGCGATCGCGGCATGTAAACACGGCCACTGTGCCCCATTGCAGAAGGGACACCAATGCTCATCAGCTGTTCTCCATGATAAGCCTACGATAATCTTCCTGCCGGTTCCGCGTTTGTAAGCTTGCCTTTCGGGGGGGGGGGCAGAGCGTGCCTGTGCATGTCTGCTTGAAATTCGCTCAGCTAACGCGAAAGGGAGCAGATGTTCTCGCGGTGACGGGGCAGGCTTCCCGGTGTTTAGCTCTGCTCCGATTGAGCATCAGGCGCTTGCCCTTCCGCTGTCCAACTCGCAGCGTGAGACAGACAACCGCTACTGCCCATTACAGCGAGCGGATCAAACGCCGTTTCAGAACGCCAGGCCAAAAATGGCCTGTCGAGCCACCTTATCTTTTCCGAACTTTCTTTCATTAGCACGTTCCTTTGCGAGCGACCTCACCGCAGAGGTCAACGAAAGTTGAGAGAGAGAGAGAGTGCGAGAGAGAGAGAGAGAGAGAGAGAGAGAGAGAGAGAGAGGGGAAGCGTCAACCTTCAACCTTTTGTCAACTTTTGCTAAAGCGTCAAGCAGCGTCAACTTTCCGCTCGAGCTCACATGCTGTGGAATTACGCAGTCTGTAGCGTACAGGGGGGCCCACATTTGCACTGCCATTGCGCCTGCCACCAGGTTTCGAGAATGGTCCGGCTTAGTCTGAGGCACACCGATAAAGTGTCGTCGGCGACGGCCTCGTTTCCTCCACATAAGCGATCTTGACCATTCACGGCCGACCATTCGACAGTGATCGTTGTGCCGCGCCCGATGACAAGATCGTTCTACCGGGATCCGAGATCGGCCGACGGCCCGTCGGTGGGCTGCTAATTTGGCATGCTTGGCAGCCTGCAAAACATTTCATGCGAAAAGCCATCAAGAATATTCTGTTGCCTTCGTTTTCAGATTCTACCTCAATTGGCCGGCCACTTGGTGTGTGGTGGTGGTTCACGTCATGCTTAGGCGTCAACGACGACCGCTCGTCTTTCCTGCACAGCTCAGCCTGCGAGTTACACCTAAAGCCTTTCGACTGCGTTTCATTTTAAAGTCTCGGCCAAAGCGGGATTTACTGTACGCTCGGCACGAAAGCCTGTCAGAGTAGATGCTGACAGAATAAGCCACAGCACCAGATTATTCTTTAGTAATAAGAATATTACATTGGCATAGCGCCCCCACACAACTTAATCTCGTTTTAGGTACTTTACGTATGCTGTAACGGAAGCGCGATCGTACGGTTAGTGGCTACATGCGAAATGTCAACGGGCATAATGTGGTTGGTGGTAGCATGCAGAGCATGTGCACGCATAAGCACGAACGAAACAAATTAATCACAAGAACCCAGAAAATTCTTAGAGGAGCAGGCGCGTTTTCTGGCTTCTTTCTAAATTTCTGCAAGTCAGGAGATGTCGCGAAGTCTGCCTTTCACTGCAGAGAGTTGACGACATGGCGGTCGCACACGACAGAGAGTTGCATGGCTACTCCTAGTTGTACACCCCAGCTCCGTAAGGTACGCGACGATTTTGCTACCAATTGACAGTTTTCTGAGTGAGAAGGATGAAGGCGTGAATGGTAATCGCACGCAGCAATCGTGGCACCGGAGTAGTTACACGCCGTGACGAATCACGACGAGCGAGCGATCGTTTCCTTCGCAGTGCCAAATTGGCACTTTGGCTCCTCCTAATCCTCCTAATGCACCGCATCCTTCCCACGACGACTCCTCGGGCGCAGTCTTGGAGCCCCTCAAGAAGCCGCTAGCTGCTGCGGCGGGCGACGACAGGACAGGTCGCCCGCCGAGCCGCGTCGGTGCCATTGCCTTCGAAATCAGGAGCGCCAAGCGTTTTTTTCCATTGGGCTACCTCGCGAGCCACCAAAACAGCGAAATGGCTTACTTTCCGAGGCACTCGGAGCGAGCCAAAAAATGGGACTCAGGATAATCCGTCTGGCGTGCAGATGTACCAAGAGAGATTAGATTTGAAAAACACGACACGACAAGAACCGATTTCGGGTGGCTCGTGCTGTGACGCGACCGCTTTTCCCTAGGAGATATTCTTTGAGCAGGGAAATGCAAAGACAAAATTTCTACATTTATAACCTTTCTAGAGGCATTGGTGATCATCAGGTTGACTGAAATTCAGAGAAATTATCTACGATCTGAAAGCGCAGCGTGCTAATGCTCGAGAGAATTATATTCGCTAAAATCATCGAATCTCGGCGACTGCGAAGCTAGCGGTGACACGCCGATTGTCACCGAAGAGGTATGACTGGAACACCGAGTGACCAAACACGCTTTCTAGTTCGCCGATTGTTTGACTTCAGACCTAAGGGCTCGCTACCGGCAGGCAGGAGAGCGGCGGGCTTCGCATCTTCGCCTTGGAGACTGACGTAAGCTGCCCGCCCCCCCCCCGTACTGAGTGTGAAGCGTGTGCAAGCGGCGAATTCCGTCCGCTAAGGGCCTTTGCATCATCCGAAGAAGCCTCTGAAGGGCGTGCAGGATTTTGAAAGCCGAAAGGTCGGAAGCGGCAGTTGATTAGTCGCGGGCCCAGGTTACTCGCTCCATGAGCGGGCCGAAGGCTAGCGGCTGGCGGCGACGAAGGCGACGCTAGCCTGACGCGTCGGGCGCGTAGCTCGGCCGAGCCGAGTCGTTTCGCCACGCTTCGGTCCCGCAGCGATTCGAGCGGAGCAGAGTACCGAGGTCGCTCGCTCGCTTTGAGTGATGACGAGCCGGCGGCTTACCCGACGCTAGCAGCAGCAGCGGCCAGTGCTAGGACAGGTGCTCTACAGGTGCCTTTCAAAGGCGTCTTTCAAGCTCTTTTCAGGTTCGGCTGTCGGCGCCTGCCGGCGTCGCCAGCACTGGGGAGCACTGGGCAGCAGCGCTATCGGGAAGGGGACGAATCGCGAAACCAACTCGCATTGATTTTGCTCTAGTTCGTGCACCCGGTTCACGGAGTTTATTTTAGGCCCGCGGGAACCGAGCCTATTTAGCATCGCTCACAACCGCCGCCGCGAATTATAAAGAATGAGCACGAGCGAGCGACAGAAACCCGGTCCAACGGCGACGATCCATAATTAATCGCGTGCGAGCGCTCGCGTCACTCAAAACTCCCGGCTGACAGGACAGAGCCTCTAGCAACTCTGCCGGAAGACGCCGCCATCGCCGCCATTGCCGCTTCAGCACTGGGACGGTGCTGGCGGAAAAAGTCAATCGCTTCCGGATTTCGCCCCCTTCTCGCTGAACGATCCCGATTGGCGGCCCGCCGGCTCTCGCGTGGCTTCAAAGCCAGTTTGCTTCTCAGAAGCGGGGAGGGGGCATGAACAGCTACTACGCGTTTCACTCCGAATGAACAGTGTACATGCTATTGCATAGTCGCATGGGAATTTTTAGGAACTTTGCACCTAAAGCGTTTACGATCTGTCCCGGTATTGCAGTGAAAAGCCATCTCGTTCACTCCTTGCGGCGACAAGCGAAACAACGAAATATACTGCATCTCTATCTTCGGCTCCACGTAGCTACAAGAACCACGGTCTATTACGAAGGAGAGTTTTCTACAGCGCACACAAAGGCAAAGCGGTTTTCGGTTCGCTTTCGGAAACCGAAAGGCTTCATCTTTCGCAGCAAAGAAAAGTTAAGAAGCGAGGCTGAGTCATGAGGGTAGTTGAGGAAGTGAGTGGCGTGGAAGCAGCAGCTCAGGGTCGGCAGCAGAAGATGTCGCTGCGTGGGCATTTCGGAAGTGAGCTCTACACTCTCGGACCTGAGGAGCAAACAAAAACTAGTCAGGTCGAAGCCGTGAACAGCACGGCGCTCGCGAGTTCGAGCCGTACGCTCTCGCTGACGGGCCGTGCGCCCTGGGTGACCAAGTGCTCCACGTGCATTCAGTTTCTCGCTCGCGCTTACCCACGCAAAGAGAATTCTTCGTCCGGAAAGAGTTCAGCCCGAGTTTCCCTTTTATTGGCTCTGCCGAGTCATCTGCACAGTCACCTCTGATCGCTCGCCGTCTGACCGCTCCGACTACATTTTCTGCAGAGCTACGTGGGGCACCCGCACCCTGGTTGCTGCGACATTGCGATTGACAAATGTATTTTTTGCTAATTAAACAGCCTCATTTATATAGCGGCAGATGAACCTTAGCGGCTAGCATCACCGCTTGCAGTCGGCAATAAAGTGTCGCCCACTACAGAATAATAACCCACGACTTCGGTCGTGAAGAACGAGCACCTCACTACGAGGGAACCTGACTTTGCAGCCTGCGAGCACTGGGCGGAGACCCTACGAGGGCTCAGACTGCCTCAGCAGCCGCAAGCTCACGAGCGGTGGAAGGGCAGACGATGACTCTGCAGTCCTGCCCAAATCCATGCATTGGCGGCATCTGTGGGGACGTCCATCTACCACAAACTGCCGCCAGCTGTTGGGCGGGTTCGGAACGAACAATGGCCCAACAGTTCGAAAAACAACGCATGCACGGAATGTAAGAGCTGTCGAAGGAGTACAACGGGAGGGCGGGCTAGATCTCTCGACGCCGGCAGCCATCTCGAATGTGTATACTGGGCTTAGCCGGCGTGGTTTGGAATAAAGGTTTTGGTGTTGGAGCCAGCAGGCTTGCTGTTCGGTCGCGCTACCCAGCCCGAAGACAGGTCGTGCAGAGGGCTGTCACACTCGCCTCATGGACTATCAAGGCCCAGATCAATTAGCTGCTCGCAGCACGGTATTCGGTTGCATGTCTCAACCCCGAAGAGCGGGCGCCATTCGGGGGACCATCGAATACACTATTATATTCTATTTCGCTATTCTAAGCAACTGGCAGTTGCAGACCGTTGGGCGTTCGATCGAGATGCTCGAAATCCGACTGGAATGCCCAGTTTGAGGCCAACTACATGACTCATTTCAAATTGTCTGACGGCACAACGGACGATGAGCGTGCGGGTCGCAGAAACGTGCCCTCGAAAGAAGCGATCGGTGATGGCGCGACGGCGGAGGTGGCGGCAGCAGCTCGATCCAAACGCGATCCAACGTCGTCACTCGGGGAGCACTGTCGGCTTCGTACGATAGCGGAGGAGCCAGATTGCTGCTGAGGCTCAGCGAACGCCGCCACGCGAGCGCATCGCCTGCGGCGGCGGCTTGCGGCGGCGGCGTCGCCCGAGGTGCGATAGAGCGGTAGACCGCTTAGCGTCGACCTTGAATAATTCAAAGAGGCCGCGATCGATCGATTGCGCTCGAATCCGACGAGCTGGGACGAAAGGCCGGGCGCGCGAGCCGCGAGAGCACTCTCGACGACCGGAAGCTCGTTCTTTCTCCGGCCGCCGCCGGCCCGGCTCTGCAGCGTGCCTGCCGGAAGCGAGGTCGAAGCGAGAGCTTCCGGTGCGCCCGGTGCGCCTCTCCGCTAGGCAGGGCTCAGTGCTGCGGGCGAGGGGACAGCGTTATACGGCACAGCCAAGCGGTCGAGCCGTTCCGTCGCGAACGAGTTGGGCGGTCGGCTGGCAGAGTCAAGTCGGTGCGGCTCCGACTTGGCGCCGTGCGGTGGTAAAAAGATGGGCGCGCCATCGAGGCATCACTGCTCACAGCATGCGCCGAGCGGACTGAGTGTTCGAGCGAGCCAGCTTGGCTTGAGGCTGGCGGAAGTCGCCACTTCTGCCAGCAGCAAGAGCCAGCCGGAAGTTTTGGGAGGATCGGCACTCCAAGATAGGCGCATTTCTGGTCGCTCTGCAGACTTCTGGAAGCAGACTGGGGACTCTTACACTGATCCACAAGGCCCACCGCGGCTTGGCTCCTTCATACCTAGCTGAACTGCTGCATCATTTTCACCCTCCTCGGGTCTTCGTTTGGACAGTAAACTAGCTGCTCCATTTCTACGCTTAAAAAGCACTGGTGACAAAAACTTCTGCTCTGAAGCTCCCAGCCTACGGAACTCGCTTCCACAACTCGAACGCAACGAAATCTGTTCTCCTGCTGCCGACTGTGGCACATTATTTTTAGCCATGCTGAGCTGGTCCTTCCATGCGACTTATTTACTAGACTACCCTCTTAACTCAGACATACTTCTTACTTTCTCTGTTTTGCGTAAGAGGAAGTCTGTTGGCTACCGACTGCATACCTAAAGCCTCGCAGGTTTTGAGTGGGCTACAGAAAACTCCCCTCCGTATCGCCCACCAAGTCTTTGTGGCTTTGTCAAGCTACAGAGAGAGATATATTCCATCCTTTCTTTACCGGGACCTGCCAGTGGTCGTCATCTTCTCTCTCTGTCTCTCTCTCTTTCATTCGCTCTCTCTTTTCTCTCTCTCTCTCTCTCTCTCTCTCTCTCTCTCTCGCTCACGCAGCAGCCTCGCAAGCAGCCTGCGTGGCTGCTTCGTAGAGAAGGCTACTGTCGCGCGGGCGGCACCTTTTGGTCCGTATCGTCGTGCATTAAACTTGCAGTCACCGCTTGCGTATCCCACAATCCTTTGCTGCTTATGTTTACCCAAGCACTTTGTCCGAACCGACCAGCAGTTTGTTCTCTGACTTCGAGTCGTCCGTACGTCACCGTCGCTTTTCAATTACTTTCGTCACGTGCCATTTGGCTCCAATCCCGCACGCTCGACGTGACGTCGTTGCTCATACGGTGCAGCTTTCCATTTTTTCCGTCTTCCAAACTTCAGTGCGTGCGCTTCATGGGAAGGGCTTTGCGATTTTTCTACTACCAGCTACCTCGCCTGCCGGCGGTCATCATGGCTTTTCAGCACCGCAAGCTCCTAAAGAGTACCTTGCGCTGTTAAAGCAGCGTAAATGCTCGCGCGTGCTCAACTTCTTGGCTACGAACGAGTCGTCGCAGAAAATGCGCTTCGCGAGGCGGCAAAGCATCCATCTCTATGCAAAAGAAGAGGTAACAAATTGCGCTGCTGTGGCGCTCCTGCGTTGGGTAGTAGTCGAATTCAATGCGATGTGCCCGGAAGTCTCAACTTTGTCGTTGCCCCAAAAGGTAACTAGACGCAAAAGACGGCAGGAAAGCGAGGGTCAAAGCAATAACTAACGCGCATGCAGATCAGACAGCTATTTGCTGCACCTAACGGCGAGCCCACTGATAACCTTGCGCTCACGGTGGCAAGGACGCTTTGTGATCACGTGTCACATTAGTAACAGGAAAGTGAATTTGGAATCTTCCGGTCAAAACTCAGATGCGCGCCAAAAATGGCCACTCCGACTTCCTAGCCCGCCGCATCCTGCCCTTTTGCGACCTGGCTGAACTTGTGCAGCAGTGTCAGCCTCTACGCGAGCCCTCCCTCGGGTCTCTCTGCATAACTCGCGTGAGAGCTATTCGCTTAAAGGGCATTCTTGTGGCCTCGTTCATGGGCAAGGACGCACCGATAGCCCCGTCCCAGCGACCGGGCGACGTCCTTTACGTGTTTATCCGTGCTGACACTGTGCATGCTGCCACTAACCAGACTTGCATGCTGACCCTCTGCATATCACCCCTAACCATGTTATTCATGTTGTTTATCAAGCCTGATCCCACTCACCATTCTACCGTGTTTCCTTTGCAGCAAATGTAAAGCGCTTAGAAAGAGATTTCGTTCTCTGAGGACGCTGTAGAGTCGTTCTCTGAGGACGAGTGTATTATTATTGTTATTTTTCGGGAGCACCCGTGGACTGACGTCTCGCCCCAAGTGCCTCGATGTGGGCAGGGAGCGTTCGCTTGCGATTGGCGTCAATTGGACCGGCGCAAATCCATGTGCCAGCGTGATTGTAACCCTTGACAGTGCCAAGAAATCGCCGACATGACCGAATAGGGCGCCTGAGCTTTTTCTCGACTAAGAACACGCCGCCGAAGGCGTCGGGTCCTGGACGTCTCCAACTGCTGAACTCGCGTGTGCAACTCTTGCTCAACGGCACTGTTTGCTGGCCTCGCTTCTGACTCGGCGACTTTCCCGTCCAGCCGCAGCTGACCACCTCATCTTCTACGTTACTTTGTCCTCTCAAGTTTGCAACATTTTCCCCTTATATAGATGTGCAAGAGGGGCGTTTGCTCTGCTTGGACCCGACTTCGCGCTGAAAACCGCTGAAGCGTCAAGAGAGCGATGTGAAAACGTGCCGCCAAGTGAGCATCTCCGTCCTGTCTAGGTCGAGTAGAATAACAAAGGGAGACGCGACGTGGGAGCGCTTGGATGCGGGCAAGCACGGACATGTGCTCGCGCAGCGAAGCACTTGCAGCTCGGAGCGCTGGGAGCCGCATTGAAGCGTGGCAGCGCTCGGGCGCAGAGCACCCGAGCGCTGCCACGCCACAATGGTGCTCTCGCTGTCCACTAATCACCCACGCAGTCAAGCTGCTGTGCTGTTCGAACGACGCAATCAAGAATGGCCGCGAGCTGCACCGGAAGGCGCTTTACCATTTTGTCGTGACATTGAATCAATGTTCACGACGGCCGCTTTTCTTTCCGAGCGCGCGCAGCTCGACGGTAAGTACAAGGCCGAAACGGCGACTGTACATTGGACTTGACAACGAAGTTGAGAGGTTTTCGCCAGTTGAGAGGGCTCTCGTCGTTACATGTCGTGAGCATTGTGGTAAAATCTCAAACTGCCGCGGCCGCGCAGCTTTCAGCAATACGTGTGAGCTATCGCACGTAAGACGACCAACCGGTGGACAGACGACAGAAGCTAAGATGGCACTTGGCGTTGGCTGCCTGTCAAGAAAATGGGCTATCACTGTTGCGCGGTTACGCAAAGAGCTCGTGGCGCCAGCGGCCACGCTTCGCTATTTTCTGAGCCCGTAAGTGCAGCTTCCGTCGTCCCCGCAAGCGATTCGTATCGAATAATGATTCACTTAGAGCTGCATCTATCCGCATGGCCATTACAGAGCTCTCGTTGAGAGGAGGTAAACCGTACCTCAAGCTCATGCCTTTTTCTTTGGGTAAGCTGGAAAATTTTGAGGGGCAGCGCCTTCTCAAGGGAGATACGGCGCTGACAGGCTTTTAGGTCTCCAGCGGATTAGGAGCTCGCCCCGACCAAGGACTGGCTGAGGTAGTGGGCACGAGCCCCGAGGCACATGTGAAGCGCCTGAATAGAGATTAAGAGTTCTCTTGGGGCGCTTTATAAATATATTTTATTTATATGTAAAGTGAATAGATCTCCGGGACGGGTGTGGGATGCGAAGCGGCGGTGGCGGTGGACGCGTATGATCCGGCATTCTGCATTGTCGTCGTGTGATTTAGTCTGGTCAGGCCAAGTGATTTGGAATCTCAGAGCGAACTTTACACGCTCTTTTCTTCTCGTTTCCATCACGCGCATATACGCACGCAGACGACGTGCATACGTACTCAATCCCTCACGCACACATACTCTTTCTTGCTCGCTGGCGATTGCTCTATCTCTCTTTCTCTCTTTCTCTCTTTCTCTCTTTCTCTCTCTCTCCCTTTCTCTCTCTTTCTCTCTCTTTCTCTCTCTCTTTCTCTCTCTCTCTCTCTCTCTCTCTCTCTCTCTCTCTCTCTCTCTCTCTTTCTCTCTCTTTCTCTCTCTTTCTCTCTCTTTCTCTCTCTCTCTTTCTCTCTCTTTCTCTCTTTCTCTCTCTTTCTCTCTATCTCTGTCTCTCTCTGTCTCCCCCTTCCTCTCTGTGTCTTGGCCTTTCTATCCGTCTGGTCCATCTGGTCCGTCTGGACCGTCTGGTCCGTCTGGACCGTCTGGTCCGTCTGGACCGTCTGGTCCGTCTGTCTTTTTATCTTTCAGACTCCCTGACTGTCTGCCTTTCTGTCTGTCTCTCTGTCTCATTGTCTCTGTCTCTCTCCCTCTTATCCGTGTCTACGCTTCTCCTCCCTCTATTTCTCTCTCTTTCATTTCTCATCCGCACAACCAGTGTACGGTTGCATGAACATAAACTTAAGCACGCTGCTTCGGCCGGCAATAGAGGTCAAGCCTGACGAACGCTAGTCACATGGTGCGAGAGCCGCCGCCAGCAGTCTTCGACTTGCTGGCGGCTTTGGCTTACTAAAGATCTGTTACGTCTTCTGCGAACTTTCGGATTAAGGATTGTTCCATTGGTTTCGGAAAGCTTAGGGCTGTACCGACTCTCCGGAGAGGGTGCGCGGCACTGCGAACCTCAGCTCGGGCTCGGGCACGAGGATGCGGCGACTGGGCCTCTGACTGCGACAGATGGCGCCATTACAAATGGCGCCGCTCGCATTGTATGCCGGCGGTGCTCTGGCCAGACCAGCTAGGGTCAGCAGAGGCGCAAGTAAGAAGCCAGAGGCGCAACTGCGTCCTTCTAAAAAGCCGCACAATAGAAACGTGGGCTGCGCCGCTACTGCCGGCGTTCCAATTGCCGAGAGACTAACGCCAAGTGTTCGACAAGGCGGCCATATCGAGACCGGTCCAACGGCCACATCGGCCCACATGCACGAGTCTTTGGCGGCGAAAGAGGAGAAAGCCAAAACGAGGCCCTGTCTGACCGCTCGGGTCACTTCGCCGCAAATTCCGCGGAGCAATGCGGCATTAGCGGCTCTGCGTGCCCAGCTGAAGAGCGGAAGAGTACCGCGCCGTCCGCGCTCGGTCTTAAGGGCAGCGCCACAGACGTTAACTTCCGGCCTCGAGCCCCTACTGCAACCGCTCGGGGAGGGCTAGCGCTCCTGCGGGCCGCGCGTACCGGCCACCCTGTCGCCACCGCTCACCGTGCCTGCGCGTCTCGCTGTCTTCGCCGACCGCCCTTGCCCAGGGATGGTGTGGAAAGTAGTCCGCTGCGTTCCGGTAGCGACGTCGCGGTCGCTCAGGGGCCGGCGGCGGCAGTGGACCTCGCCCCGCGCGAAGATGTGGCGCCTTTTGCACGATGCTAAGCCTAGGTGTTCGCCGGTCTCTCGCTATCGATTTTTTTACAACGCTACGATGGGCCTCCAAATGATCCAATAGTCTACGCCGCGACCGAATTAAATCAGGTCTTCCACAGAATGTAACGCGATAAGGGACGGCCGAGCTCTTTCCGGTCGCCCTTTCGCGTCGCCGTCGTTTCCTTTTCGCCGGTTCTGCGACTGTGCGGCGCTCGCGCGCGGCTCACACGCTGTTTCCGACGCAGCCGATCCGCGACCGCTTGCGGCGGCGGAAGTGAAGCGCGCTCTCTCTTCCGCTGCCGAGAGGGTTGCCGGCGGCAGCGGCGGCTAGCGAGCGCGCGGTGGGTCGGACGGGCCAGCCCGTCGTCGTCGGCGGCGGCGCCGCGGGACGGGGCCAGCTCGGCGGCCGCTGCGGCATCGCCGCGCCGCTCTCCGTGGCGATCTCCGCAGTGCGACGGACGGCGAGACGAGCTAATGCGGTGGCTCAGCCTCGCATGGTTTCACCGATACGCCGGCTCCAGATGCGCGATATTTATCGATCAGTCCCCGGCGAAAGTAATTCTCCGCCAGCCGCCAGGCTCGATGGCCGGAACGCGCCGGAAGTACGGGTTCGCGCTTCGCGGGTCCTCTGGGCTGCTGGCGCGGGACGCCGCCGCGTCTCGGAGTGCGTGCGTCTCCCAGAGACCGTCGGCGAAAGCGGAAGGCTCTAGGTGGCGTCGGCGAGGCAGCCCCGCCCTGCTGCCACGGCAGCAGTGGTTTTTGAGCGCTCTCTCTCACTCTCAATTCGACGCCTCTCCGGTTCTCTCGCTCTCGCGTCGGCTCTTGCCGCCGCTCTCACTCTTCTCTCTCCACCATTCCTTTTTCGCGCGAGACGCGAGAGCAGTGCGCCGGTCCGACCCGCAGCCGGTCGGCCGGTCGGTCGGTCGGCCGGCCTTGACGTGCTGGATCGATTCGCGCTTGTTATCTGGCCTGCACCGAGCGCACTATCGCATCGGCGACGTCGATAGAAGCCGAGGCGAAGCGGCCGCTCGCGTCGCGTCAGGCGGTCATTAGGCGAGCTCGCGGCAGTATCTTCATCGCCGAGTATCGAGCCTGCCGATTTTTCGTCGCTGAGTGCTAAATAATTGCAGTCAATTTACCGACGTCCTCGCGCTCTCGGCGCAGCCGGCGCCGGCGCTGGCGCCGGCGACGCGCGCGCGTCGTCGCCGTCGCGCAGCGGAAGTGCGTAAGCTCTATCGACGGGCGCTCTGCCGCTGGCCGCCCCGCTCTATCGACCGGCCGCTCGCGCGCGGCTGCGGCACCGCCGCTCCACCGTTCTGCATGTTCCGCATGTTCTGGCGCAGGTCGGGAGGGAGTTCCAGGCTTTGGGAGCATACGAACTAAATGCACGGGATTTGAGGTTTGTACGAGGTAGTGGTAAACTGTTGGATTCCGAAAAGCGGGTGGTACGAAGCTTGGCCTGATGGGGGAGTATATCTGAGAGATAGACTGGAGCCAAAGAATAAAGTGACCTAAAAGTGAGCGACAAAACCTTGAAGTTAATCCGTTGCTTGACTGGTAGCCTGTGCAGGTCGGCGAGAAGCGGAGTAATGTGGCAACTGCGACGCTCACGACAGACAAGCCTAGCTGCAGAGTTGTGTCTAGTAGCACCAACCCCTGCTATCCAAACAAGTGGCTGCTTGTGATAAGAATTAGAAGCAAGTAGAAGCCGAAGCAGTCGCGCACAAAAGTATGTACGTATAAATATATATATATGTCTGTGTGTGTTTGTGTGTGTGTGTGTATCTGTGTGTGTGTTTGTGCGTGTTTGTGTGTGTGTGTGTGTGTGTGTGCGTTTGTTTATGTGTGTGAGTGTGTGTGTGTTCGCGCACAGGCGTTTTGTGTGTGCGCGCGCCCAAGCGTGGGTGTATCTGTGTGTGTGTATGCTTGTTTGTGTGTGAGTGTGTGTGTTCGCTTGCGAGCGGTGTGTGTGTGTGTGTGTGTGTGTGTGTGTGTGTGTGTGTGTGTGTGTGTGTGTGTGTGTGTGTGTGTGTGCATCTGTGTGTGTGTGTTGCTTAGAAGGATTCCTAGAGAGAAAGAGAGAGAGAGAGAGAGTGAGAGAGAGAGATGACCTTATCAAAACAGAAGCTCGTGAACTAGTCTATGCCACAGACGCTGCATCAAAAGGCACTGTAGCTCACAGCCAGTGATCAAACTGGTGGAACTAGTTCCTCGAAATACGGCTAATGAGTCTTACAAGCAACACCGATGCCGCAGGAATGCATACGAGGAATGCAGAGCGTACCGGCAATCGAGAACGCCCATACCCAATGAAATAAGTCCACGTGTTTATATTGAGGCAGCATATTCCCTAGCATGAACTTCACATCCGCACCTTTAATGAGACTGTATATCAATGATCAAATATTGAAATATAGTGCTTTTAGCTACCGTATATTCGTATGCTTTCGGTCCTTAATTTAATTGTCATAAATCGGCAACCGCAAACAAAACCAGTCACAATTGAGGTCCGATTCCTGCCTACGTTTCAATTCAATTTCCGATTCCTGCCTGCGTATGCACATGGGTATATACAATATTTGGTATATATATATATATATATATATATATATATATATATATATATATATACCAAATATTGTATATACCCATGTGCATACGAACACATATGTCGACCACCCTGCCTACGTCGATCAGCTTCGTAGCACTGGCAAGGAGCATCGATGACAGTCACAAGCAGTCCCCCGGCGACCATTTCATTAGCAGTCGTTGATTTCATTTCGCGCACTCCGTTCTTTTACTGCCTAGGTCTTCTTCATACGAAGTAATCTCAGTCTGGGCCAGACGCGAACAGGAGGCCAAGGACATAGTCAAAAGCTAATTCAAGGCACTTCGTTGGTGCCGCACAGGACTTCATTCATGTCTGTCTGATAGAAATTTAGAAAATAAAACGTCGGCTGAAAGCCCTGTCGTCGAAGCCGGTGGCCTTTCCAACGATCGCGGTGCGGCGGTCAAGATGGCGCTCGCTAGGGGTGCTTCGTCAGGGCAGTGCCCCGTTAGTCCGAGCGCCAGTCGCAACATTTAGGGCTTCGGATCTCTCTCTCTCTCTCTCTCTCTCTCTCTCTCTCTCTCTCTCTCTCTCTCTCTCGTGAATGAGGAGCATTTTTTAACCGTCGTCGCGCGCATCGTTTCTCGGAGTAGCATAAGCAATGAGGAAACCTGTTGCTGATCAGATCATACTCAAACTCAATCCTAATTCTCTGCGTGCGTCGCACTCGACTCGTGTCCAATTTGGTGTGCAGGCGGAGTGCCGTCGTCATGGAGGTGACAAGCGACACCGAGAGCCTGAAAGTTTACTCGGAATGCGCTGGAAGCGACGAAACAGCACGGGACCGGGTTCAGCACCGCCTCCGACCCCCCACCCCCCCCCCGGCCGTTGCCCCTTAAGCTTGGCCAGCGGCCACAGCCAGGCGAGCACTGACCGTCGTTCGACGACGACGAGGACGAGGACGAGCAGTCGGACGCGGCAGGACGCGGCTCGACATTGAAGCTCACTCGCTCGCAGGCCAGCGCCTCGCTCGCGCCGCGGTCGCCAACGACTATGCCGCCTAAGCTCACTCGGCTGACGGTTGTCGGGCGTTCGACGGCTCCGGGCGAATCGAATTTCAGACGAGAGCCGAGCCGTCACTGTACACTAATCAGCCGAGTAAACTTGGGCTACCCTTTCAGTCATTCCTTTTTAGCCGAGAGTTTCGCCGCACAAACGAGCTCCTGTCTCATTAGCTAGCCGCCGAAAGCATTCGAGTCCGGCCAGTGCTGCGCGCGCGCCCGCGCGGCCGTCGGCGCGGCAGCTTACACTTCTTGACCCGGGCAGGTCGTGGGTTCAAGTCCGCCGGTGGGTGGGCAATAGAGAATCGGTTGACAGCGCAGCGACAGACGCCAGACAGGCTCTTCTGCCGAGATCGATACAAGTGAGGCCGCTCGATCAGTTGACCTTTGCTTTACTTTTTTATGTAAAATGCGACATTTTCCAGCCGGCGGCTGAAGAATGGCCAGTGTGCGCGCGAAGGGCCGCTAGAGCGACGTCGACGCTCGCTAGCGGCCGTCGCCGCCGCCGCTGCCCTCCACCGAAGAGCTGGTCGGCCGGTCAGAGCTGCAGCTGCATAGGTAAAGGCCAGCTGGCTGGCTCCGGGGGGAGCGAGGGTAGGTCGGCTGATGACCAGCTGGGCGCCGCCGGGGACCGGCGACTTACTGGTCGGCTATCTGCTCCGGGGGAGGGGGGCGGGCGACGGTGGCGGAAGCCAGTCGACCCGCCGGCGGCTGGCGGTCCGACAAAGCACGGGGCAGATGCACTTGGCGGGTGCATCTCCGAGCCGCGCGCCGGCCGCGCGCGAGCAGGCAGGCTGACGGTTCGCGAGGAGCAGACCCGCCGGCGGCTGGCGCTCCGACGCTCGAAGCGTGCTGCGACGACGGCTCGCCATTTTGACGTCGGGGGCGCGGCTACTGACGACTTTAAACTGGAGGCCGACTCTTAGGAATAGCAGCAGCACTGAGCAGGCTTGCTGGCAGCGCGATGTTTATTTACTTACGTAACGTGGTTTACGTGCGACGTCCGACCTGACCGGCGGCACGACAGACGAGAAACTGACCGCAGCGGCTGCTCTCTTGAACCGGCGGCGAGCTAAATCGGCCAGATTGCGACTGCTATGCACTATTCGTGGTTCCAGAGTTTTAATGACTATGCAACGACAACCTAGCTACCGCCGAGGCTGCATAAAAAGCCGCCGCCGTGCGGTAGGCAGTCAGTTGCGTTACCGGAGTCGGCCTAGGCGCTTGAGTTGATTTGAGCTCTAGGCCACAGAGCCTGTGTTGTGCGTCATGGCCATAGTTGGACGCCCGTAACCCTACGTTGCTGTCAATTAGACTTATCTACATTAGGTGACTTGTTACGCTTAGGCATGCATGAGCGCCCTTCGTCGCGGCCATTTTCCTGCTACTGTCGAGATGCTTACTTGTATTGTGGCTGCACCTACAAGTCGATAGCCGTTACTGGCGCTGTGCTTGCGGCCCAGTTCTGGTCGGACGCGGAAGCCGCACACCACTTTTGTAGCACACACACACACACACACACACACACACACACACACACACACACGCACGTGCACGCACACATGCAAGCACACACGCATGCACACACGCGTGCTCTCTCTCTCTCTCTCTCTCTCTCTCTCTCTCTCTCTCTCTCTCTCTCTCTCTCTCTCTCTCTCTCTCTCTCTCTCTCTTCAGTTAGCATCTGTCAATCGGTGAGTCATTGCGCCAAGCAGCTCGTACAGAGTCTGCCTGAAGCAGTCTGCCGTACCAGCTGCAACATTATGATATTGTGTCACCTAATGTGTATGCTTTTGCAAGTTCGGTGTTAACAAGGATTGGGGGGACTCACGTGCATCCTCACAAGAGAGGACACAGCCGTAACGATTGAATCTGATACAACAAAGTGTAGAAAAATAGACTATACCTGCTTAGAATGTGGCGAGATGAGTCATTTTATGAGGGACTGTCCGTCTCAGAATCCGCATTAAAGGTATACGGATGACAAAAAGTTCGAAAGGGAGTAGGGTTTGGCGTCGATGACAGGGAACAACCGATGACAGGCAAAAACCGAGAATACGTCAGTCCCTCTGTCTTTAGTAAGTAGATAGGTCTCATCTAAGGCCCTATTCGTGCTGCAAAACAAAGTGCCCTTTGGCATTGGACACTGGTTCATAGTTATCGTTTCGTCAACTGTATGAGCCCCGACGGAATCATAGAGGCCTGGAAGCGTGAATAACGTGTCATGGGACACTGCACCAAGATGTGCGGTTCTTGCGAGAATCAAATAGATAATGATGATAAGATGGATTGCCACCAAGTCTTTGCAGCAGGTGAATGACGCCTGCGTCGTGCGATCACATTAATTAATTCCCAGGCAAGCTAAAGTAAGTCTCTGGGAGGTGCGTTTGCAGGTTAATGGGGGTTTTTATCGATCTGTTGCTCAGTGGGGCAGATGTTTGAAATGTTATAAATTTGCGCTCGGTAGTCATACCAGCTCGGTCTTAGCTAGTGGTGAGAGGTTGAAGAAGAATTGAGTGACAGACGTGCTCTAACGGATCAAATAAAGCAATGGGACATCAGAGTTGGCGCCAGACTTGATGGCGAGACGAAATTTGGAAGATACGAGTCAAGAGATTGTGTCAGTTATTATAGCAAATGCTATTAGTGAACCAATGATTCTCACAGCTGTAGTAGTTCTGGAGACGTACGTGAAAGCACCTGAGGCAGTTGTAGCCACACGTGAAAAAAATGACCCCTTCCGAATTACCTCGAGGATGTAGTACTGAATAGAAGTAAAACTCACTTGACGGCAACAGAATTCTCGGGAATGAGAAGCTTTTTGTGCTTAAAGCTCCCGACGCTTTTCCTTCCGGTGATCCTAGCTTGAGATGCACTTATATATTCAAGCGTACAATTAATACAGGCAATCAGTACCGAATAAGAAGAAACCTCGAAGCGTGGAATAGAAACATCTGGAAGAGCACCAAGGAGTCATTCATGGTTCTTAGGTGCAATAAGAAGTTGTGGAAAAATCCTCCAGCATTTGGTCTTCTCCGACGGTCTCGGCTAAGAAGAAAGACGTGTAGCGAACTCTCTTTGGTCGCTGATTGAGGATAGCGGTATGGCGATACATTAATTTGTGTTGGTCAAGCATGCGTCAGAGGACGGGGCATTCTGTCGTCTCCCTTTCTTCTTGTGTCATTTGATTGAAGCGAAAGAGCAGTAGTCCTTTACCTCCTATGGAATGTCGACACTCCCCGCGCGGTATCGCATGCAGGGGCAGCTTCGCCGAAGATCCATCGGCTTCATCGGCAAATCTATAAGTCTCTCACCTGCTGCTCCCTGCTATCATTCTCTGCGCTCGTCACTTGCTCTCAGTTCTCGACTTCTTTTCAGGCAAACCTGTGCTGTGGCATGAGAACAGCGGGTGATCTCGGCAAGCCTGGCAGCGGTGCCAAACAGCAGCTGCAGAATGCTGACGGCTGAGAGTGAATGACAGGTATAGACAAGCCCGCGACGTTGCTTGACATCGAGCGGCAGACCGCGACAGGGCGATGCAGGTAGCAACCGAGAGGCCTCGATTAGAGCAACTCATGACGGCTTGCCTCGAAAAGACGCGCGGAGACAATGTAGCCAGTGCGAGGAGAGCGGCATCTTAGTCGCCTCATTTATAAGAGTCTGCATAGCACTTTGTGAGCATCAGCCTGCTGCAGCGGTGCAATGGCTAATATTGCCGTTATGCTGCCTGGGACGTTGCTTGTGTGCTAAGCACAGCTATGGCATCGTTTTTATTGGTTTTTCTCGGGGGAAATAGCTGTGGCTCGCTGTAGGCTTCCGAGAATGCTGCAGGACCCTTCGTAAAGACTGTGCGACTGTCAAGTGTACGCTTTCGTTTATAATCTTTTCTTTGCAGTGTCTTTTTTATGCAACTCGATGGGTATGTGAATGCTCCCCCTACCCTCGTGTCATTGTAGAATTACTGGTGCTGTAGGTCTTATAGGTTCTTGTTTAAACTCATTTCTGTGTCTCTCAAAACGTTGTCCAATACGGGCTGACAGAATGTGACATTATTAAATGCTCAGCTCAATTGCTGCCGCGTCAGTATTGAATTATATCGTGCGGGCTTTCAGGGCAACTACAACCCTCGCTGCCAAAGTTTGCCATGTTTGCAGAAATGGCGGGAATCTAAATATTGTTAATTAATAATATATAACTATTGCTGTGTACAGTACTGCCTCGTTAAAGCATCGCGATGCGTCCCTGGCAAACAATAAAGTCATCGAGATGCGTCTCCAGTAACCATTAAAGTCTTCGCGATGCGTCCCTGATAACCATTAAAGTCATCGTGATGGTAGCCATTAGTCTGTTCGATGAACTCATTGCTCGGGAGCATTACCTGCATCTGCATTTCGTACTTGCCGGATGGAGCTCCGGCAGGCGCTCGATTCGTGCTGCGTACTGCCGGTAGAGCAGCGTGCACAAAACCACCCTTCCAGCGGCGATATGGACTTTGTCTTTACGTACTGGTGCTCAGTTTTGTGAAACCATGTTTTCTAGCAGCGCGTGCCTCGAGCATAGCTTGAACTGCTGGCACGGCTTTGCCGATGCCCTGCTTGCACAGGCTGTGTACATCGCATCATTGATTGGGTAAACTGCATGGAGCTTATACGCAATCATTTTCAAGAAGACTTTAAAGCGGCACTAGATCCTGAAATTCTCCTTGGTTTTACGAGATCTGTTTCATTATTTAGCAAGAAAATGGAGACAGATTCTCATACAAGCTGTAGGACATAATGGAAATAAATGTATAGCGATCTTTACTCTTGTTTGGCTTGGTGCACTACAAACATGCACGCTGCGGGGAATTCGTGTCTGTCGACTCATCTTAGTCACGGTAAGTGTGAATGTAGGGCATTCCTGCAGATGACACGTGTCCTGCTTGGCTGAAGGGTAGATTGCTAGATTGCTAGGTGACAATGTTGAAGTCGAACGAGGGCATAACATTACTTTTCTGAGTCTTTTCAATAACGCTCTACCGCATGCAGGTTTATTTTGAATGAAGCAGAGTGATTTGTAGCTGCTCATTAAGATAGTATCGCCTGAATGAATGGAAGCCTGAGTGAAGTTTATCCTGACGGAAAGTGTTCGCTCTGCGCCTTTCCTGTTCTTCGGGAAATTCTGTTTTACTTTGTGGAAAGAGAGTCGTGAAATATCGAAGGCTAGTCGGCTCATTTTTTTCTCATACTCAAATTCTTACAAATGCAAATTCTCCGAATGAATGTGATAATGACTAACCCTGCTTCCTGCCAATCCTGTTGCCTCGGAACGCCTAAACTTTCTGAGGCATTGCAGACATTGACTTTCCTCGCACGGTGAGTGGGCTTCTGGCAGAGGTCAGATCTGCTTATAAGAAGGACTAAAACAAATAAATACGTAGAGGCAGCTATGCGGGTTCTTCTGGAGAAAGTATATAAGCGAGTTCGGGCTTTTACTCTGGTGCAGTTATTCCGTTTTGTAGATTGTATGGTATTATATCTCCGTCTGTAACTCCACAAAGCCATAAAGACTATGTGGGTGTTAGGCAGGAGAGTTTTTCTATAGCTCACTCAAACCCCAAGCTGCTTTAGGAACGCATGTGGTAGCCAACCTACTTCATCTCACAGAATAAGAAGAGAAAGTGAGAAGCATAGCTGAATCAGAAGAGCAGTTGAGGTAGTAAGTAGCAAACAAGTACCAGCTAAGGACGGCTGAAAAGTGTGTATGGCACAGTCGGCAGCAGGAGAGTAGCTGTCGCGATAGAGTAAGAATTGTGGGTGTTAGTCCCACAGTATAGGACCTGCAGAGAAAAAGCTTTGCAAGCACCGGTACGCAGCCTTGCAATGTCGTCTAATTGTGGCTGCCACTTCTTTTTACAAAAGGCAGCGATAAAACGCGTTTGTTCACGCCATTTCTAGCTACCGAGTAGCAGAGTGGTCTACCCAGCAATGATTCCCGTTCACTTGCTGGTTTGATTGCGTCTGCGAAAGGACGGATAATCTGTCCCGTCGCTGAACAGTCGATAAGATTCGACCAGTGAACCATCAGAAGGACGCCGGTCTAGCTGTGACAGCTGGTTACGAAAGGGGGACGAATGTCAGCAGGCAGCCAGAGCACACCCTTTACTAAAACTGTCACTGCTCGCTATGACTCACTTAAACAGAAGATCACGGAAACAGCACAAACAATTGCGATAGGGAAATTTGGGGAGGACCATACAGGCGTGTGCTGCGAATGTATATATTTCCAGCATCGAGGCTGAATGCCATCCAGATCTGCTCTGTTGGCTCCATTTACATTATTTGGAAAATATATTGGGGCAACAGAACCGTAGTGGGAGAACAAATTAAAAGAAGGTAGGAGAGTGCTCATACGGGTGCCATAGTGATCCAAGTTTAGCCTACGGCAGTGAGTAAAACAACCGTAAGACTCGGAGGTCGAAAGTGCATTCGCACGGGAAGAAAAATAAGATTTCTTCCAAAGCAGCACTGTCTCAAAGTGAGGGGGTCAAATGAACAGGGTTTGAATTTAGAGATATCAGCGCTGTTCTAAAAGAAAAATTTAATCTTATGCACGGCCAGTCATTAAAGCTTAGAAACGTTTTACTCTTGGAGGCGGGTAACACCTGAGTTTAAAGGTACATATCGAGAAAATATGGAAAATATTTGTCCAACAATCTAAAATATGTTCATGGTACCGTTCAAAAGAAAACACGTTTGGAATGGGATCGGTGGCGTTGATAAATTCCACTTTGAAGGAAAAGATTAATATGAATACCGCATGTAATCCGGAATTAAATCGGAAGCAACACACCAATGAATAAAACATGTACCGATCCCAGCATCATAATCGACGTGTCTCCCAATTTGCTGAACCTTGGCGGATCGAGGTACATGTTTACAGCTAGTAGAGGTGCATGCTTGCGATTTGTACACAGCTTCAGTTTATAGTGTAGCTTTATGGCTTTGAAGAGCTTTTTTCACCTACAAATGCAGTATGAGTATGAGCTGCAGGGGCACATGCATACGCATATTCGCACCCAAAGTTACCGCGCATGCACACATCCACACTCACGTAACGAAACGTAATGCATCCACTCACACCGGCGTACTAACCCACTCACATGAAAACCTATTCGTACATCCACCGGCACACACGCTAGTGAATAGACATACACTCATACTTAAGTGGACGCCGCACAGACACGTGAATTCGCACTGATGCATGCATGCGAGAAGGTGTGGAGACATCGGATCGGCGTCCACACCACCGTGTCTCTGCGATTACCTGGTCTCTTTTATTCCCCCAGTGGTTGGATCAATATCTGCGGCACGCATAACCAGAGAAAGCAACGAGCCCAAGTACTTCAGTGACTGTGTCTCATAATACACAATGGCTCACACCGGTCGATGGATGATCAGCAGAACGTCATAGTATATGTCTCAATACTTCTAATTTGATCCTTTCTCTGGCTGTTCCTTGGGTTCTTTCTGGCCTTTTCCCCGTGTCCCTTACATCTCTGCTACCTGGGGACACCGAATAAGTCACCAGCAATGGCGACTGTAGCAGTGGCTGGTCTCTCTTGGCGTCCGGCTCCATATGTTTGTACTCTCGACCTGTAAAGGCCAAGTGCCCTAGCATTTGCTCGGCGATCCCTGCAATCTGAGCAGGAAGCATTCGACTTTACCAGTCTACCTGCTGCGCTGTCACGAGGATGTTGGCAGTTCTTTAGCATCTTGCCAGTTTTTCAGCGTCCTTGCCAGATGGCTATGAAAGCTCGTACAGCCATTTGCCTTGGTCAAAGCATGCTTCCTTCTGCATCCCTAAACAAGCCGTGTATGCAAGGTGCGCTTCGAAAGCCTATTCAGCAGCAGTGCCTACGGCGTTGGTTTTTGACCTCCTATTGTGACGCTCGCCTTGAACTATCATTAAATATCTGCGTTCATACGTTGCAAAATACAAATGAACTTTGGTTTTAATCTAATGTTATATAGATTTAATTGCATCAATATCGTTACCGTATATAAGACTCATACCCACACAAGCAAACACGCACTTATGTTTATAGACGTTGTGTTAGCGTAAACTGTACGGTAAAGGCATACACAAATGTCAAGTACCCTCACATTTCATGGCACACTCCAACAGTCACGTAACATCACACGTGCTGAGATGCTTAACACTTACAGGTAAGCCGAGCAAAATCATTCAAAGGATACGCAAACAATAAAGCTGGTGCGCGAACTCGCACTCATTCACGAGTTCGGACACACGAATATAGGCACGAACACGCGCACATAGACATAGGCACGCACATGTACACAACCTGTATCTCAGGCTGAGATGCAGGAGCTTATATTCCCTTACCTTTTGTTTGGTTATATAAAACGGGTCACCGATTGTGATACTCTTCGTTTCTCCGTTTTCCGCTCACAGCCCTATTCCCGCTAGCACACTGTGCCCACCTCACAAGACCCGAGTACGGATCAGCATCAGCCGGTACTTGCAATACTATGCAAAACAATGGCAAGACAGCAGCAAACGTAGCAGCATACTACTGAGCAACAAACACCCTGCATGCAGCACGGCATGTGCAATCGAAACCCTAAACTTCCATGGCACTGCTTTCGAAATTGCAAGCCATAGCTCTAGCTACAACAGCCATCACCAAGGTCTGCCATAGTCTTTGAAAACAGCGGATGACCTCGAAACGAACAAGGGTCAGTCATTGGGTGAAGGCGTCTAGGGGCCATACTTGTTGCCTTCCTTTCGACATGGTGCAAAATTGTTTACTTACTAGCAATCGCGAACTCGACGCAGAGACGAAACTCTGCTCCCCTTCCTCCTACTCAGATGAAGCACCTCATCTGCATTCTCCGAAGCTAAAATGCAGGTGTAGAGCATGCTAGCTGCCTTAGCAACTACAACTGCCTGCTAGCTGCCTTAGCAACGGTATTTAATTTGTGACTAGGCGTTCTGCGAAGGCTTATCAGCTGGCGATTGCATCGCTCCTCTTAAGCTACGGTTAGGAGCTTGTCAGAAAAAGTCTTGACTGCTGTACAGACGGAGGCTTAAGACGTGACGGCACTCAAGCCACTCATGGCTCCTACCACTTTGATGCTTACTAGTGGTTACCGCAAGATTTTAAACTGCTGCAGCTCAAATCGAATGGGCTTGCTGCTCAGATTTTCCTTGTCTATCGGTGTTGGGCCTTTTTAATAATAATAATAATACATTATGTAGCGCCCTCGGAGAACTTAACCTCTTCTTAGGCACTTCATTTATGCTGTAAAGGAAGCATGATCGAATGATTAGTGGTAGCATGCACAATGTCAACAAGCATAGTATGGTTAGAGGTAACTAGTGCAGTGTCAGAATGTAAACGTGGTTAGCGGTAAAATGCACATAGTCAGAGCGCATAAGCACACAAAGGACAAATTACAAGTGCCCAGCAAATGCTTTGAGAAACAGGTACGTCTGACCATTTCTTCAATTTGAGGCTTCCAATTTGGCTAAGTTTTGTTTCTTCTCTCAGAAATCGACTGCGTCAAAATTGAAGCTAAGATTTTGCTTGGTGATCAACTGTAGAGTTGTCAGAAACATCTGGTACACAATGTCAACCGCACGCTCACAACATGCGAATAGATACTCACTCATCTGCAAAACAAAGGATTTGCTGTCGTATCAACAGCAGCATCTGCTAAAACGTTGAAGTGCATATAGCAAGAGTGTGAGAGAGAGAGAGAGAGAGAGAGAGAGAATGCAAATATCGCACTTTCGTAGAGGGTCAATATACAACTTTCGCATTGGGTTCATGTATGAACATTCGACCAAATTACTGTCACACGCATATGGTGAGCGATATTTGTACTTTCGGTAAAAGACGGAGGTTTTGATACTCAGAAGGCATTCCATCAAATCACAGGGTTATACGGTGGAGGTTGAGGAGTAGGTTGCGAAACAGACCCGTACCCTCGGCCCGTACTACGTCAGCTGCTAAGGCCAACTCCCAAGCAGCCAGACAAAACACGAAGCTTTAATTACCCACTTCAGCATGAGCACGTACAGCTTTTAAGTCTTAGCACGCATTTTGAGGAATATCATTGTGGAGCAGACTTTTACAGTTGTAATACCGTCAAATACTTGATGGTACGACTAATAAATTAAACTTTTAAGTTCCTTTAAAGAGACTCTGTTCCCTTAGAGCAGTATGTAAATGTTTTACAATTATCCTTATCATTGTACTGGATGGCCAGTAGAAAGCCAGAACCAATAGCACTGCAAAACAATTACATGCTACATGCATGGTGGTGTGCACTTATATAAATGCTTTTCTGTATAACTCATTTTTACAGCTATAGAATTCTTATATTTGGGTGCATGCGTAAACCATCCCGAAGTAAATTCCTCCAAGTCCAGGCAACCCACAAGAACTCGTGTGCCAAGCGAAGAAGGTGTGCGAAAAGTGAACTTCAATACTGTGCACTGTGCTTCTTGTGAGTGCTTCTGGCAGCGTCGAGTTGATTGCACGGCAACGCACGCCCAATGGTCGATAAGCTAAGTAGACACGCCAATGTGCATCTCTTCCGACGCGAATTTTTTGCGTTCAGGTTCTTGGCTTGCTTTGACGGCCGCTTTATTGCTATGCGAGGCATTCTGAAATGCCACCGGCTGCTCGACGAAGCCAACCGACTCAGTATCGCCGGGTCGTTGCGCGACCCCCCCCATGAGAAGAGCGTGCAGCCATTAGCCACTCAACGGTTCAACGAGTGGACTCTTGACATGGTGTGGTCTCATCACGTGGTTGAATGTCAGTGGCGGCAAGATTTCTCGCCACGAATATGAACGCTACCATGACCAGGCAGTTCAGCGTACACTGAAGCGCCACACGTACGGTGAAACGGAAATACGCTGCGTGTCCCTCTACCCCCTCTGTTGCCCCTCTAGGAGCGTCTACGTCTTCCTGCTTGCAGCGGCTGGAGTTACTTCGTTTATGGAGCGATTGAAGCGACGCACTGAGCCTCGGCGCTAGGCTCTGCGAATGTCGTCAAGATGTCGTCAAGATGTGCGTGGATTCAGCCCCGCCGAAATTGAATTGAAAAACACGATTCTGTACTCAGCCAGCGCTCACTCTGGATGCGTTCCGCCACCTGGTACGTTTGTGTGTTTGCTCCGATTCGTTCTGTACTTCTATTGGGCGAAAAATTGGCACTTCCGCCGAATATTGCTGTCGCTGTACGCCGCGTCTGGGCTGAGAATGAACGTGCGTCCGGTCGGTTGTCCCGACACGCTGCTTACCGGTAGGACGCACGCGCCATTGCAAGCCTGGGCTCACGAAGACAAGCGAAGCTTCCCCGACCTCGCATGACCTTTCCCTACACCTCACTTCGCCGACCTCGCGCGAGTGGCCTTTGCTGCGGCAAGTCAAAGCTGCACCTTGCGGCCGTCGGCTGCCGAAGCGAAATTAACCGCCCATCGATCGATTTCATAAGCGCAGCAGCGATATCGAACGTTTGCACAACGTAACAGCAGCAGTAGCGGCGGCGGCTCTTCGCGTTCAGCCATTTGAAGGGCGACTCGTTTACTTAGCGTAATTTGGACTCCGCTAAGCCGATTGATCGCGCCCGCACAGTTTTTGTCTGCGGCCTTTTGATGACGCCGACTGGCGCACAAGGACTTGCATCCAATCCCATCCGAGAGTGCAAAACTCGAAGGGCGCCACCTTGTCACGATCTAGGCACGATTCCTGAGCTCGCGAGACGGAGCGGAAGTGTGAGCGATTAGGTTTCTGACTTTGACACCTAGGACGAAAGCGGACGCTGCTGCCACAGCGGGCGAATGGTACGATTATCAGGAGAGGGTCGGGGAGGGGTGGTAAGCGGCAAGGAGAGTATACTTGCTATCATACATACGTAAATATATACATAAATATAATACATATATGTGTGTGTGTGTGTGTGTGTGTGTGTGTGTGTGTGTGTGTGTGTGTGTGTGTGTGTGTGTGTGTCATGAAAACTCACTTTGCAGCGCCCTAAGAGAGCTTAATCTATATCCATGTGTTTCACATATGCCGAAAGCCCGAGCCCATGACCTCCGTCGTCAAAGATGAGTACCTTAACGCAGGTTTGACCCAGCGGTTAACGTGCGCGCCTTTAACGATCGAGGTCAAGGTGACCGCATTTGAAGACCGAAGCCATGGGCTCGAGCCTCGTTAGTGACATATAGAAAGTGCCTGCACGTAAGATTAAGTTCTCCTAGAGCGCTATACAAATTAATTACGTATTTACGCATTTAACCCCTGGGCCAAACCAGGCAGTGAAGTATGATTTAACGCTGCGGTACAATACGCAAGCAAATGTCATACGAACGATAGTACCTGAAGGTGGGATTAACAGACGAGGAGCTGCAGCATTGTGCAACAAGTGAAAGCACTCGAATATGCATGAGCGAGCGGGGCAGAGCGAGCGGGGAGCAGCGAGCGGAGCAGAGCGAGCCGAGCAGAGCTAGCGGGGCAGAGCTAGCGGGGCAGAGCGAGCGGGGCAGAGCGAGCGGGGCAAAGCGAGCGGGGCAGAGCGAGCGGGGAGCAGCGAGCGGGGAGCAGCGAGCGGGGCAGAGTGGAGCGCAGAGCTCGAGCAGCTCCGCAGCGATACGGAAGTCTATCGCCCGGCCTCGCTTTGGGCGTTCGCGGTGCCCACTCGCTGCCTTCCGATATCTCATCGCGGGGCGAAGGCTTCAACGGACGCAGGAGCTTACTTGGTTTCGCTGTGCCAACTATTCGATAACAATTACAATATATTATTCATTTGCATAGCACCTTAAGAGAACTCAATCTCTATCCAGGCGCTTCACGTATACCGCCGGGCTCGAGTCCACGACCTTTGGTCTTCAAATGCTTTCACCTTGACTTCGGTCGTTGAAGGCATGCACCTTACCCCAGGGCCGCAACCACAGCGCGATAAGTTTCGATCGGGCTACATTGTGTACCGAAGAGGGCATTTCAAGCGAAGCAACGTGAGTTAGCTGCGAGTCATTTCGCACGCAATCACTGCCCTGCTAAACTCTAACAAAGCCAGTCGAAGCCCGAGCCCCGGCTGGACTGCCAACGAGTGTAGCCTACAGACTTCCAATGTGACGATGTTGCAGCGATAGCTGCCAATGACTTCTTCCCCGTCAAAGAAAGGACTTCTTCCGCATCGAGAAAAAGCGAGCAGGAAGCAGTGCTCAGCGATTGTTGAAGTAGTAATGGCTTAATGACAACGCACATTCGAAGAAAATTCAACAATCTGCGGGGCTTATACCTGGAAACGCAGGGCCCATAAAAAAACCGCTGAACCAATTAAAAGGGTCGTCTTTTCGTTGCATTTTTAACTCAATTGCATGCTTCCTGCACTGAGCATCGTGAAGATACTGTCGTTTCAGCTCCGTCGATGCAGTTCGCTCCGACCACTGAGCCACGGTGGACATTGTAGGCTGCACCAACAGAGCATAGCCAAATTAGACGCTTGCCTTCATCATCTGCTCATTTTATATTTTAACGTACTTTCATGCTCGCTGTATCTTCACCGTATCCTGGCTGACTAGAGGTGCTCCCAGCTACTATGCCACTCAGATAAAAAGAGTAGCCCCCACTCAGATAAAAAGAGTAGCCCTCCCGGAGACTTCGGCAAAGGGTCGCCATCCAAAGATATCTATGTGATATCTGGGTTATCTATGGGAGGTACCCCTTCATGACATTTAAGGGCCCAAGATAACTCTCCAAAATAACCCCTAAGTCACGGGCAACTAACTCGTGCTGCTTGATGTTGACATACCCCCTTGCCTTTTCATCCTTTTTTATTAATATAAATCTGTATTTACAAGCCATGCAATTATACCGTGTATATCTGTATATTTTCTCAAGTAGGCATCTGGCCGAAAAACCTACCAATCTACAGCGTAGCAACTCTGTTTGCATTGAACAATTGAGAGCAACGATCTGTCTGGCAAAAAAAGTGAGTTCAAAAACTTCTTGTCCGACCATGTTCAATCAGTGTCGTGTGGTTCAATCAAGTCTCGTCCATCAGACTAGTCACCTGTAGAGTCTAACAAGGATCCGTCCTAGGCTCTTGGCTGCTCTCCATTTTTTCAAGCCGCTGGGAAGATGAATTTGGGCCCGCGGGATCAGCAATCACTTTTAGGCTGACAAAATCCGCAATATTTGTCCTTTAAACTGTCGGAATCGCCGCAGTAACGCTGAATAAGCTGAATTCTTGCCCCGGGCAGGCATTAGATCCTGGATATTGGCCAATTCGTTTAAGCTAAACTATGACAAAGCCAGATTGCTACTCATAGGACACCCTAAGCGTGTGGCAAGGCTACGTAAATTTTCTCTCCTCGTGTGCGATGCAGTTGTACGAGATTCACAATGCACTCAGAATTTAGGCGTTCTCTTTGACAGCTGCCCAAATTCTGAAAGTTTCGTTGAGATAAATGCATCCACAGCTAGCCATCATGCTCAATCCCCGTCTAAGATTAAAGACTGTCTACCTCAATGGATTGCAAGAACCTAACTAGCTCTCTGGCTCTGTCGAGGCTAGACTACTGCGATTCCGTCTTAGCTGGTCTACCGAAAAAAGCGATAAAGCCTCTTGCAGCTCGAGACGAATAAGATTGAAAGGCAATCAACAAATCCCAGACGTTTATCCACTCGTCGCCTTTGCTGGACGCTGGGATAGATTATGGATTAGCCATTATCCATTATCCGTAAATAATGGATAACCAATGCTGGGATGGTTCGCGATAGATTAGCAGGTACAGGGCAAAATTATTCCACTGACCCATAAGGCCCACTGTGTGAAAGGTCTAGCTGAGAGGAAGCTGAACTGCTGCACTAGTTTCAGCATCCTTGTGCTCTCATGTCCTCTACGGACAGTAAATTAGCTGTTCCAATCCTATGCTAAAAAAGAGTGTAGGTCACAGAAGCTCGTGCTCTGCAGGTCCTAGAAAGTGAAGCTAACTTTTAAAACTCCTACACAATGACATCTACTCTCCTGCGTCTGACTGAATCACATCCGTTTCATTCGTCGTAAGCTGCTACTTCCAGCGGCTACGTCACTTCCTCGACTGTCCTCTGACTCGGCGAAGCTTCTCACTTTCTCTTTGTTGTGCCAGAGGAAGTCTATTGGCTACTGCTTTTGTACCGAAAGCCGCCTATACTCCGAGTTAGTGTAGAAAACTCTCCTTCTTAACCGCCACTTGGTTGTTGAGGCTTTCTGGAGTAATAGACGGAGATATATACCATTACATCATGCCCCTTGGTCTTAGCGGAGGTCTTAGGAGGAGGGTCTTAGTCTTCTTGGTCTTAGGAGGAGGGTAAGGTGCTCGCTCTTCACGATCTCGGTCTTGGGTTCGCGTACAGAAGTAGGTGATCATTTATTGCCTACTGCAACCGGTGGCGATAGCCGGTAAGACTCTTCTGCTTCTATTAACATACAACTGTTAAATAAGCTTGTTTACCCGAACTGCGAACTTCGAGCCACTCTGGCTTTGAATAAAAATAAAAATAAAAATTACCCACTTAGTCGTTATGGTTTTGTGGAGTTTGAGACCGAGATCCATATTTATGGATGCCCTTCAGATGAACTCTGAATTATTTACTCGTATATTGGTATAAAGCTCTGCCAATGTGGCAAAAGTGGCTCGAGCGGAGTTGTCGCCCTAGGGGTAGGATAAAATGCCATGTGGCTCTATGGGCAGACATTTCTCCTAAAGCTTCAGTGCACTTCTGATCTGTTCAGTGAAAAGAGAAATTGATAAACCGACTAACGTTCTTCATATCTATCCTAGTTAAAGACCGCAGATCACATAGTTAAAAGTAGCAGGAGGATTTTGTTGTCTAAACAGAGGGTTTGTAATAGACCACACTCATTAGATGCGACTCGAATCTCCCTACGTATGGTAACCCTACCAAATTTCAGCACCAGATACCAAAACGCAAACATAAAAGTTCTTTCAGGCTATTGCATTATATACACCTGTATGAGGGTTTTGTTGCCGACATGCAGCTGTGGTAAAGTGAATCCACACATAACACTGACGTGTGATAGCAGTAAACTGCTTCGCGTTGTCGGTGTAAGCAAGCTGTGATGACAGTTTCAAAGCACGTAGTTAAAAGTGTCTTTTGGCACAGTTACTGTGAAAATTCTCTAATAAGACACGACTTTCCATTAATCGTCCTCCCATCAGTGACTACGTGTAAGAAAGAGTATTCAGTGGCACTGGATAGTGACGTCGGATTTAATCACACCCGTAATTTCATACCTCTGGACTTGCATTCTCACGGCAAGTCACTGTTATCGTACTTGTAATTAGAACATTTTGATCCACAGCAGTAAATTATTCCAAGTTCTCTTTTCATTCTTCATGTAAATGTTTCCACTCAGAATTTGAGACCCTGCGTTCCGCTCAGAAAAAATATACTTCTTTTATTAATTTTGGATGTTAAATCAGTTAGCCTTGAACCTCTAAGTTTCTATATGCAACTCCGCCAAATGATTATGCTTATGCATGTCAGAGGAGATTAAGATTCCAGTGTCGATGTGTCTGCCGGTATACAACGTTCAACTGCTTTGAATTGCCATTGACTCATCTACGAAGCTTGGAGCAGCAAAACTTTAAATAGTCTTTTGTTGCTAGTGACTCCTAAAAAAAACCTGCATACGCTTGGCATTGAGGCCTAGTTTTTACTAAATTTAGGGAGATTCTTTAGACGCTATCGATTTATTCGCTTTCTTGAAGCCAGAATCAAACTTCCAAGATTAACCAGAAGAAATTCCTCACTTACCGATGGTAAAGAAAACTGATAGACTAGACCACGCAGGGTGCTCTGAGATGTCAAGACTGCTGGTGCAGTCAAAAAAATAATTGCTTTCGGATCGGACAGAAAAAAGCTCGGAAGTGTTAAAAACAAATACTCGGCTCAAAAATCATCTCATATCTTGAATATAATTCAGTGCGTTTATACGACGCAGACAGATATTCTGAAAGCGAGCAACTTAGGCAGACTCGGTTTTCAGAGACCTACACACACACACACACACACACACACACACACACACACACACACACACACACACACACACACACACACACACACACACGTATAACATATGAGCCTGATGGCAGTAACCCGGGTTACCGAATGTCTGCAAGTAGAATCACAATTAATTATTTATTTTGCGGATAGCTGTTCTAAAAAATATAGTGTTTCGAAGTCGGAAACGCCGTTGATATGATTCAGGAGCAGCACTGTCAGAATCATGTCGAAACAATCTGAAGAACTATGTGCGCAAGAGCTCAATGAAAGGATGCACGCTATGGCTGACTATAATGATGACATAAAAGATGCTAGCAATTATTTTCTTGACAACGCAATAAAACTGATGAGCCATTTCTCAAAAATATTTCCGGGAAACTTCATTGCCATCCGCTGATCTGAAAAGATTATGCTGGAGATCCGGAATCGCGGCGCCAGTGCTCGCCTTGGTGGTATCGCTGATAGTGAGGACGAAGATCTGACAATATTGGTGCACCGTTGGCGGCGGCATCCGATATGGCACAGACTCGTGGCAGATAAAAGAGCATCTGCGCAGACGGTTGCTCCGGGAATGCAGATGCGCTCTGTGGGGTGCCCGAAGAAGGCACCAGCGTTTGTCCCAATCACCCATCAATCTTGAGCTATTTCTCGCAAAAATAGGAAAATGGGCTCAATTTTCGTGATCGAGCCCTGGATCCTTGCCCTGGGTCTGGTCAGCCACTTCGCACTTGGGAAATATGAAATAATTTATTTCAAAATCACGAAGTATAAAATCATTGATTTCGAAATCGCTGCCTTCCTGCTGACGAATAGAACTCGACGAGCCCAACATGTTTAGCCTATTTGCATTTAATTTGGACCAATTAGCTATCGCAGTACACGTAGACCGGGTTACAGCCATCGGGCTCATAAATATATATATATATTTTTTATTAATATATATATATATAGAGAGAGAGAGAGAGAGAGAGAGAGAGAGAGATTCTCCCTGGTACCCCTCCCTCCCCCGAGAGCTACAATCTGAGCTGGGAAACTCAAAGTAAGCAAGGCTGAAAGTAATTCCCCTTGGCTTTCAAAATTGATTGACAACAGGACAAGCAACAGGCCTAGAAAGTCGTCGATTGAATCGCGAAAGCCTTTTGGAGACTCGGTGCCATACCAGTAAAATTTCGATGCCACTTAGCACTCAAAGGAGATGCTTGGTAACCGGTGTCGACTTTCGCTTGCCAGAAGCCGGTTTTCCATCTCAAAGTGGCTGGCCGGCACTTTAGGCTTAAATTGTGATCTTTTAATTGGTTAGGCTGAAAGATGAAACGATACCAGCACCTAGTGTGAGGTGGAGATAGTTTGATTTTTGCTCGCAAAAACGACAGAGTTGAATGTGGTGCCACTCAACCGCATATATCATCATCGCCGATTATGCTTCCTTTGTAGCAAATGTAAAGAGCATGGAAAGAGATTGAGTTCTCTGGAGGCATTACAACAAATGTATTATTTTTATTACTATCATTCTATCGATTGTAGGCCCACCATGTGTACAATAGTTGGCACCTTTATTCCAACGGAATAATCATCTAAGCATCGGGGGAGGGGGTTGCAGGGTTGAATGCTGAGCTGCCTGTCAGCAGTCGAAGACCTCTGCCACATTTGAATGGCCGCATTTAGAAATCTTTGTATACTGATTGCTAGTTAGCTACATTGACACGGAATCGTACCTTTTTTGAGAACTGGATTTTTAAACTAGTAATTTGCATTTAAAATAACATTGCATTTTTATTTCAAAGTGCCTACCCCTGTTTCCAGTTCTGTGGAGCTCCTGGCTACTCTTTCCGCTCGACTCCTGACTTGCTCAATATGGGCAGAACTGCCGAGAAATTCGCCATACTTGCTGCTACAGTTGGCGCTAAATAAAGATGGTTTCAGCATAGTATGCTGGAACCATAAGTTTGCTCGCGGGGGGGGGGGTGGATAGAAGATATAGCCTTAAATATTCCAGTGTTTTGTGGACTGATTGCCACCAAGATTTCCCTAAAGCATAAGATTCGCGTGAATTATTTAAATTATATTTAAATTATTTAAAGCATTATTTAAAACAAGTTGTGCTTTCTACCACCTCGGTTTGCTGACCAGGTGCAAAATATGAGAAATGACCATGTGTTTAGCAATGTTTTAAATACTGTCTACTTTATCACAATCTTGATTGAAACACGCATCTGCAGGTCGTGTTGTCAATTGTGGAGCTACCTCCTACCATTCTTGCGTAACAATGATACTTTCATACTGATTGGGAATACTCGAAAAAAACGGGGACTGCTGATTCTGGAACTTTCTTTCCCGCCGTTTAAGCTGAAACCCTGTCGGTTACTAGCAAGCAGACTCGCTGTCTGGCTCCGCTGACACTGAATCCTTCTGGCTGTCTCTCAGCTGCTCTGAAGCGTCGGCCCGCTGACAAAGGCGGCACGTCCTTCCTTAGTGACACATTCTTCTTGCTGCGGTTTCACCTCATTAAATAGTTGGGCTGTTGGGCCTCCTCCCTCTGGCCAACGTAAAACCCCGTTATACGTACATCGTTACTTATCTGCGACGCCATAAACCACCCTGCTATAAACCTATACCGAAGCAACGATAGGCTACATAATCTTATACTGACCGACCGATGAAGGGCCGTGGGTTTCTTCTGTCGGTTTAAAGAGAGAATTCTTTTCCCGGGTTATTATAACTTCGAGTTTCCCTACCGACTACTCTTTTGCTGCTGCTTCCTGCTCCTCCACCCGCTCAAACTTCGCTGCTAGGTGCGGCTATGGAGCCGTCACCAGTAGATGATGGGTTCAAGTTTAGCTTACGCTTTGAAGCTTTGCCGAGAAGTCCTGCGAAAGATTGGAGTCAATAGGGTAAGTTTCGCTGAAAGCTGCTTTATGCGGCCAGTTTTTAGGTGCATACGCCACCTTGACCGGATAGAGATCCAAGGCCGAGAAAAGGCCAACGGAAGATCAAGCCGATTGTAAGCACGGTTCGGCCTACCTCTTGGCCCCAGGCGGAGTCAAGATCGACGGAAGCCACGAAAAGGCGACCAATCGCGGGGACCTCATGGGCACGACTTCTTTGCTGCTTCGAAAGGTGAAGAGGATGACATGACCGGCAAAATCATCGATACGTTCCGCGAGAACATAGTCGTTCGAGCAAAGCATAGACAACGGCTTCGCATGGAGGAATCATGCATACGACTTCAATTCATCGCGAGGGTGCATTGCGGAGAGCCATTTCCCACCTCCATAACAAAAGCAGTTTTGAGGGTGGAGCTGGAGGATAAACGGAGAGACCAACCTCGGCATACCGACCGTGTGAATTTGGCAGCACTCTGTAAAGCCTTCGAGAAATATGAAAAGGACAGACCAAAAAAAAGAATATGATGAATTGTGTCTACCCATTAGAAGTTGAAGGGGAAGGTACAGCGAGCTATGCTGAGAGGCAAGTCTTGACCAGTCGGGCTCCACGCTGAGAACTGCAAATCATAGCTACAGCTCCGGGCCAAATGCTGGACAAGTGCGTGCAGCATACATGCTGATGGGCCCATGACTGATGGCTCTGGCAATTTCAAGCAGCCCTACGTGGACGAGGCCCAAGCAAAGCCGGTGCACTTTGTTGTCATCTAAGTGTTACTTTGGCGCCATGTCTTTTGTACCCGATAGACGATCAGCATAAGCAAGCGGCTATCGGCAAGCGACTGCTCCTGCCGCAGGGTAGTACGGTACCACGAGACCTGAACTGTTTGATATTGCCGCTAGCTGAAATTAATCGACCCGCTCCTGCTTTGACTGGATAACCTGGGAGCCAAGGCGCTCCTTCGAGCCGCTGAGTGGGTCGATTAATACGTACGCCATCTTGTTCCGACCAGTATGGCCGCTAAGGTGTAAGACCGCAGCCCTAGATCAGAACTCAACTCAGAGCAGCGAAACGTCAAGACGCCACCAGTTATTACGGAAATCCGATTTATTGCTACAATAAAATACATCGAACCGATCAAACTACACGATTATCCCAATTGCAACAATAATGACAAAAGGAATTTATATATCGCCCCAATGAGCAAAGTTTGTTATAGGCACTCTGCACAGGCTGAACAGTAAGCATGTCAACAGTCAGTGATAGCATATGTTTGCAGCAAATGTAAAGCGCCTAGGAAGAGATTGAGTTCTCTGAGGGCGCTTTATCAAGTGCATTGTTAATATTATTATTAAGTATACGTAAGCACAAAGAGGACAATTCACGTGGACCTTAGCATGGGCTGTGAGCAGAAACATTGTATACTTCTTTTTAAATGTTGTCAAATGAGTGCATGTACTTACCTCACTCGGGGTGAATTCCAGGCTAAAGGTGCATACGAACAGAAGGCATTCTCATGGATTTGAGGTTGGTTAGACGTACAGCTAAACGTCTTGAGTCGTAAGGGCGGGCGGTACGTCGCTTAGCTTGATTGGGAAGTCGGTCGGCTAAGTAGGTCGAAGCAAGAGAATGGAGGGATCTAAACGTGAATGTTCTTTGGAGTCGATACCCTGCTTGATGGGGAGCCAGTGCAGGTCGATGAGACGCAATTGATGTGGCATTTGCAAAAGAATTGCCATTTGCGAGTGAATGTCGGTGATCCTATCTTCCGAGATCAGCAACGATGCTCAGCCTATACTGAGCTCAATGTAAAATGTACTGTCCAACGTATTTCGTGTAGACCAAGCCGGCACGTGGCCTAAATGTGCCGATGGCTTCCGAGCGCTGACTAACAAGAAAGTGCTCATCAGGTCGGGATAACCCATGCAAATGACAGCTGCAGGATGAAAACGGACTAGTGTCTACGGCGTCTATTGCCGCAGAGCAGCTATCGGATTGCGAAGGCTGGCCGTACTCGATACGTGGCCACGTGCAAGCTTCGGGTAATAGGTGAGTTCGAAGCTGATGTACGAATGCATGACTGGAAACGTTTTAAGTTGAGCCTTCGTATTTGCCCAATGATACGCCTAGATCGAGATCCGTAGAAGCGATCGTAATCCGTAGAAGCGATGCACGTGCAGGGTCACAAGCAAAGGCAGCAATGCAACTACTTACATTAAACAGCAAGCCGCTGCTAATCCGCTCTCGTAAGTGGCCACACCCCCGAAATGATTGGTGGTTCTTGTAAGCAAATTATTAGTAAGTGTGTATATAGATCTAGGGCTTCAATACTAAGTAGGCTTTATAAATTTGATACTGACCAAACCCTTGTGGAGGGTGGTTACCATCGAGCCGGCGATTTCGCGGACGTATCAGACAATTAACAGCAGAGGTTCAATAAGAGTACAGGTGGCATCTCGCAGGATGCAGACTTGCTTCTGAAGTGTGGTGAGTTATCGATTGCTATCGTTCTCTCGATGTCATCTGCATGCCTGGGCGCACTGGACCTGCGTCGACATTAAGGATTGTCAATATTTAGTTGGGATTTCACTATGTCACTCAGTACGACCCTGTCTGTTGCATAACGAACAGGCCTGCGAAGCACCATGCAAACACCTGTAGCTGCTCTCGGCAAAACAGTTGTCGAATCCCCAAAATTGAGCCGCTGACCGCTATCGCGTGCTATTGGTAGCAGCACTTCTCTAGTTTTATAAGTAGTGCACTCGAACTTTAGACACGGATATGGACTTATCTCAAAAAATTTGAAGCTTCCAGTGCCTTAGAACTCTCTTGGTATCGGCTGGCAATAGCCACCTCTATAATAAGAAACGCGAGCCGTTGCGGTAATCTGTTTACGAGAGCGAATGCCAGTCCATAACACCACACAAAAAAGCTGTACGCCTGTGTGGTTTGGTCTCTAAAAATATGCATTGCCTCATGGGAATGCATGGCATCAGCAGCTTTACGGGGAAGAGAGCTCCCAATTGGGTGAACTTGGCAGAAAAAGTCCACGTGCAATGACCAAGAGGGAATATTTTTCAGAGCGAAAAGCTTAGCAGGCTTCACTCGGGTATCTGTAATTGGTTGTAGTGCCAAGGTCAACACTAAGGTAACCACTTGTGTCTGTTGCTAAAGGGGAGGCAAGGAGTGACCGAAGTCACTTTCAATCTAGTTCCAATAGATATTATTGTTCGGAATGTCCTTCATCTGACGACTGTAAGTTCAAAAATTAAAATCGGCTTGCTGTAGCTTGGATTGAGAACGATCGAATTCCAAAGCTGGGAAACGGTCAGCATAAATGAAAAAGTCCAGGTGAGGAAGCTAGTCACGTGTCCTCACACGGGTGCATCGCCACTGGACCACTGTTTTTTTAGCCGGTCTTCAATCTGAACTGCCGTCCCTAATGGCAACGGAACGAATTGCTCTGAAGAGCAGGTTGAAAAATGGATGCAACTCTGGTTCGAGAACCGTGCAAGTTACAAGCTTGATTAGGGCAACTCTATGCCCAGGAGATACGCACGGAGGCAGAGCAGCAGTTATTGATGCACGGGAGTATCGAGGCTGCCTCCGCAGCCACAGCCGCTGGTTTCGCTGCCGCATGTGGATGCAGTGACATCAATGCTGCTGCATGCAATGCGGCTGAACACGACGAAAATCTTGCAAGTTTGTACATTGATTCAGCGGCTAAGCTTATAAAACGGCAGCATGCTAAATCAATCAGACTGATGACATGGTCATCATTCGCAGTCCATGAAATATAACGGCAAAGAACCCGTAATGCGATAATCTACGGCTAGGCAGCCGCTGTCGATTCAACCTGTCTACACTATGGACTTGTTATCGTAAGGTACGGGGCACCGTGTTCTGCTACTGTTGTCATATCTCTCTGCGTATCGGCGCTGCTGCACGTATGAGTCGCTAGCAGGTGCCTAGCTAGCTCGGGCCAAGGTCAAGGTAAAAATATATAACGACATAACTCATCTGTATAGCGCTCCAAGATAGCGTAATCTCTATTCAAGCGCTTCAAATACGCCTCCGAGCTCGAGACCACGACCACAGCCGGACCTTGGTTGGGGCAAGCATCTTAAATGCTTGACCAAACCAGCTCGGCGAATGCAGTTGACCGAGGTCGTGAGCACGAACAGCACGTCATATGTGAAGGGTCTGAATACAAGAGATTAAGGTTTATTAGGGCCCAATAAAATGAGTTTTCGTTTTTACAAAGGCAAGGGCTTCACGAGTTTTGGTGGCCCGTCGGCTTCGACAGGAGCACCATTAAAAGCCCTGTGTTCTCTACCTGGATGAGTTCGGAGGTGGAAACCGAAGCATCCCATTAGTGAAACAAAAAAGCAGACTGCTAGCATTTTCTATCCGGCCCGTTCAGACGGTATGACTTTTCAGAGCCATATTTAGTCTCCTCAGAACAGCTGCCTGAGTGTAGCTGCAACAGATTAATGAGATTAATCTTCACTTGTCACAAGGCCCTGCCGGTCGCTATCGCCACAGCTGTGCTGGGCTGATTTTCTCGACGAATGACGACGGTAAAGGCGCCGCATCAGCTTTAATGCAACGAGCAGACGACTTGCAACGCAGCTCGAGGCCGAGTGCCGACTCTCTCTTGAGTGCCCGCTCCATCATGCCGACGTTGCAAGCAGCTCAAGACAAGCAGCGCATAAGCTGGCAACAGACAGCGGTAGACCGATCTCGGCTTAGCTGGGTAGCAGCAACAGTGAGTGTACCCAGTAGCGCCGCCTGGCAGCGACTCGAGCCCGCGCCGGTACAGGAGGACCTCAGTGGCGGAGGACGGCGACGGCGTTCGTTCGTTCGTGGCCCGGCACGCGGCAAACTCGACAGCAAGCAATACAGGCGGCGAGCGCCAGCGCAGACGCTGCGGCTGAAAGTGATTGCAAAGGACTGAGCGAGCGAGCAAGCTTGGGAGTGAACAGGACAGCCTGCCTGCCACTCGTGGACCAGCAATAATAAATAGCGATTCCATTGAACTGGAAGGGAATGTGTGGTGCAGGTGCGCGCGCATGCATGCATGCAGGCGAGCACAAGCACCCGCATAATCTCACTGCGGTGCAGCCGACCGGCACGCGGCGCTGCTAGCGCTACCTCTGCGACCGCAGCAGCAGCATCAGTGGCGGAGGCGGCAGCTTGGTTTCCGGCAGCTTGGTTTCCGGCAGCTTGGTTTCCGGCAGCTTGGTTTCCGGCAGCTTGGTTTCGACTGCAGGCAAGCATCCTGGCAGGCTGGAGCGGCCAGTGCGGCCTGCACCCGCACCTCGCATGCGAATGCGAGGTGCGGGTGAGAGTGACACTCAGCAGCGGGACACTTCGACGTCCAGGTCCGAGCAGACTCTCCACTCGCCTCCTTCCATTCCGCTAATTCGTCGTCGCAGTCGTCGGGCAACTGCCACCGTCGTCAATGGGGGGGGGGAGGGGGAGGGCCTCAGGGCTCAGTCAGCAGGCAGGGCAGCAGCTGTGGCTGCTGCTCTGCCTGCTGCTCGTAGCAGTCAGTGCCCGAGGGTAGCAGTCAGTGCCCGAGCGGCAGCTGCTGCTACAGCTGCTCAGGTCGACTGCCTGCCTGCCTGCAGGCAGCTGCCTCACCCTGCTTGCCACCGCCTTTGGCAGCCAGTCGGACGCATACAGCAGGAGCAGCAGGAATCGATCGCAGCCCCGTCAGCCGGCTGCAACCAGCCAGGGCAGCTGCCGTGGCTGGCTGCTGACTCACAATGGCTGGCAAATCTCGGCTAGGCATTCAGTTGGTCGTTGGCTGCAACGGCACCACGGCGGCCACTGGGGCTAATGAGCGTGAACAATTGGCTTGAACACATGGTGAGCTCTCTCTCCAGAGCACAGCACAGTGCAGCGGCTGGTTTTGATTGAAGCACGAGACACAATGGCAAGCGATGGCTGGACGAGGTTAATGCTTCGGTCGGGGCGCCTCGTCTCAACAGGTGACGACTACACGGTCTTAGGTGGGCCCAGCAAAGCACACAGGCGGCACCCCATGGGACACCGGTGTTACTAACGCGACCGGCGGTGACAATGGTGCACAACAGCAGCTGCCTTGCTGGAAGAGAGACCTGGCACGGCCGATCGATGCCAGGTAGCAGAAGGGGGGGGGGGGAGATGGCTTTCGATGGTAATCTGACATTGTCACCTAATTGAGCTCAGTCAGCCAGCAGCTGACAGCTGCAGAGCACAACATGTGGAACGCAGCATGGCGACCGACTGGCAAGGGGAGGGGGTCGTTTGCCATACAAGCTGGGCTGGCTTGTGCTGAGCTTTGCCGGTAGAGACTTCACGGAGACACGGCAGGAAACAGGGGCCGGCCGGTGCAATATATGATGGCAGGCATGCTGTGGCGAGTGTGGCATGTTGTCGGTGAAGCCAAAGGGTCAATGCGGCCCGGCGGTGGCTCTCGAATTGACCGGCATTACAAGGATAAACCGATTTAACAGCTTCGTTTACATAGCAGCAGAAGAGCATTAATAGCTGTAACTACTGCTTGCATTGGTCAATAAAGGATCGACCACTGTAGGACTCGAACCCACGATCTCGGTCACAAAGAGCCAGCAAGCACCTTATCTCTGAGCTAAGACAAAGGGAAACTCAAACGTGACCTCGGTGCACGACACGCAGGAAATGCTTTAAAAATGTGCATAAACCACTAAAAAAAAATCCTAGCTGATTAAACAGCCTCTTTTTGTATAGTGACAGAAGAGCCTCTATGGCTATCACCACCGCTTGCAGTGGCGATAAGGAATCGCCACCGCAGGAATCGAACCCACGACCTCGGGACCGAGGTCGTGAAAGTAACCGCCTTACCTAGTGTGCCATAACGGCTCACCCTCTACATACGAACATGCACGCACGCACGCGAACGCAAACACACACACGGACGAGCGTGCACATGCGTGCACAGATACACACGACATAAGAGATCTGCAGTGGGTGCCTACCCAGGGCGCTTGCTGCCTGACGTGCCATGGCCTGTATTCTCTTCGACACGTCCGTCCGGCTGGTTTCGATGAGCAGATCGTACGCTTCGTGTGCCTGCAAATGCAACGCCTGGAGCGGTGAGCAGAATGCGCAGACGCTACTGCAAAGTCTTTAAAGCTGACCGGATGGAGCAGCGGCGGCAGCAAAGAGCGGCAGGAACCTTGAGCTTTTCCAGAGCAACGCATGCACCGGCTCGGGCGTCGGCTCGGGGATCGGTCAGGCCCGCAGCAACCATGCTGACCACGAGGTCGCGCGAGCTCGGACATCTTTCGACGCTCTTGAAGTAGTTCACTGCAAAGTGATCGTTCAGCGCTCACGTGACGGTGCTGAGCGGCGGCAAGTGAAGCAGAGCCACAAGCGGCCATGCACGAGCATAAGCGGCGGGTGAGAGTTATGCGGCAATGGCAGGCCGTCACTGCTGACAGCGGCAACGGTGTCGGAATGGCAAAGACAAATACCGCGCCGCCACTGCCGCTAACAGCCGGCTCGCTGCCAGAAAACGGATGGGTGGGGTGGACCAGACGACAAACTTGGCAAATACTCAGGCCCCACACTCTAGAGTGTGATAATATAGAGTGGCGGTGGTGGCAGGAGTAGCAACAAGCTGCCTGCGAAAAGGAAAAGAAAAAACAGGAAAGAAAGAGTAAACAGGAAAGGTCAAGTACAATTTGACCTCAGCCTCATTTACATTGCTGCAGAAGAGCCTCGGCCCCTGTCACTGCAGCTTGCAGTGGCCAATACTTCATCGACCTGGGCGGTGAGACGCCGCGAGCCCTGTGCCCAGTGGGGGGGGGGGGGGGCTATAAAGAAGCCTGCTAGCGGCAACAAAACCCCAACTGCCTGCCAATGCCCTCGCCACTGGGCCCTACCGATGGCCGCCGACACAGCTGCGCTGCCCGCTGTGAGCAAGCTGAGGAGAGTGCAGAGAACGTCGTCCGACGGAATGCTGTCCTGCAGCGACTGGATGCACCTGACGACCACTGTGTCGTTGCCGCACTTCAGGTTCTCCAAGTGGTAAACTGCGAGCAGACAGAAAAGATCGGAATGCACTGCGCCGGCAAGACGCCCGCCAGGCGCCGCCCCCCCCCCCCGCAGGAAAGAGGAGGAAGGAGCCATTAACTGCTGCTGCTGCTGTGAGAGGACCCTTGCTACCCGGTTCGTTTGCGACTTACGTTCGGTGGCCACGTCCAGGACGAGGTCCTCAAGAGAGCAGTGCTCCTGCACCTCCTCCATTTTCACCAAGAACTGCTGCAAGGTGACGACTAGCTTCGGGCGGAAATGCGGCGGGAAAACTTTATCGTCATCGATTATGCGGCTCGTCACGCCGGCGAACACTGGGTGAGAAGAGGCGACAGGAAAGGAGTCAAAGGTGCACAGGCGCGAGGCAACGACGACTGGCGCTGGGATCTGGCTGGTAGTACTCTCACGCTGCAAAGGCAGCTTATAGCCGAAGCTCAGCTCGAAACGAAACGAGACGGTCGGCTCGTCAATGCAGCACGACCGGGCAGGCACGTGCCAAGGAGATGGACGGATCGAAGAGCTCGCATGCACACGACTGCGGGCGGCACATGCAAGCGCGCAGCTCAAGAAAACAGGCCGCTCAGGCTGACCTTGGTCTGCGGCTGCGACTCACCTCTGCTCGGCTGCAAGTCGAACTTGCTTCGCACCAGGGTGGAGTATGTCTTCTCCAGCGCCAGCACGAACTGCTCGCGGGTCATGTACAGCGGATGCTCCTCTTTGACGTGGTGCACCCAAAACTCGAACACGGCCTTGGCCATGGGAGCTGTGTCATTCATGACTAGACAACGAAGAGGAGAGGCAGAATGAGATCTCGGTCTCGCTAGAAAACCACGCGCACACGCGCCGGGCAAGCAGAGAGGCTGACCGGGAAACAAGCACGCGCGCCCGCCAGCCAAAGAGATGCTGCTGCCACCATCCCTGGTGACATTGCACAGCCAGCACAAGAGCAGCAGGCGGCGCCAGAGAGAGCTGTCACCTCGATGAAGATTGTGAACGCTCTTGGGATCGGCGACGGTGCAGCGAAGCAGTCGCGCCAGGCCCTCGACGATGGCGGCCTGCTGCTCCAGATGCAGCCACAGCAGCTCCTCCTTGGCTCTGAGGTGGCCCGACAGCTCGAGCTCCTGCGCACAGGGACCGCCGCACGACACACGTCAGTGCCGCACGGCCTCTGCCGCCACCGCCATCGCGCAGCTCCGCCGGGAGGCAGCAGCGCCGCTTTGCGCGAGACGCGCACAAGCAGGGGAGAGCGCTTGAGCCCGAGCGAGCAGGCTCGCGCCGCACACACCGGTCAGCGAGTGCGGCCGGAGCTCAGTGCAGCCGGAGCGAGCCGGAGCGACGCGCAGCTCGGTGGCGCTCACCTCGAGGAGCAGGCAGCAGCACTCGACATGCTGCTTGACGACGGCATCGAGCTCGGCGTTGCCCGTGCTCGAGCGCGTCGCCGCAGCTGCCACCGTGTAGTTGGACGAGGCAGACAGGAGCGAGCGCTCGCTGAGCTGCGTGTTCACGTACGACTCGATGCCCGAGTCGGCGGCCACCGAGCGGGCAGTCGAGTGCGGGCTCACGCTGCTGCTAAAGTCGCACTCGTCGCTGCTCGGAGAGTCGGGCGCCGTCGGCACCGAAGCGCCACTACCACCGCCGGCCGAGGTGGCTGGCAAGGCGACAGCGGAAGCCGCAGCAGCGGCAGCAGTGAAGTGGTGGTCGGTGGTGTCCGGACAGCGTGCGGCAGCATGGCGAGGTCGGCTGCGTGGAGCAAGAGCGGCAGCGGTTCGGCGCATGACTAGCGAATGGGAACCGGCAAGGGCGCACAGGTGGGGGGGGGGCAAGGAGAAAAGCGGGAGCCCCCCCCACCGGCTCTGACTCTGGAGGGTGGGGCAGGATAAGGCGTCGGGTGGGGCAGGATAAGGCGTCGGGAGGTGCAGGAATGGTCCGTGGAACTCAAGCTCTTCCGTTTTCTCGGCTGCCGGATTCTTTACTGAGGACAACGAAGGAGATGAGAAAGCACGCGAACGCACAGCAAGCGCCTCCGGCTGTGACACTTTCGCCGAGCTTAGTTTTCACAGGGCGACATTGCGCTGCATTGCTATCGGTTGGCTGCAATGCCCAGTTGTGATGTGATGCCGAGTTGACTGGAGAGGACATGTGGTGTGGGGTCCTCCCACCCTCTGCCGGTGAAGGCAAGTGGACAATGCATGCCGGAATGGCTACCAGGCTGAAGTCGCTGGCATAGATATGCCCGCGCAGCTGTGGCCGACGAAAACAGTAAAAAGTGCTGCAATCACTGAGGACCCTTACTCAGCTCTGCTCTTCTCATTTTCTCTTCGTTGAGTGAGACGAAGTCTGTTGGCTATCACACGTGTGCCGAAAGCTGTTTAGACTTGGAGCTATAGAAAACTCTCCTGCCTAACACCCACTTTGCGGCTCCGTGAGGGTACAGACGAAGATATGTGGCATCGCTTGGCAGATGTATGCCACACCTATTGCACTGCCAGTCACACGGACACACTATCTTGCATTGATTTAGCCAGTTGCTACATTTGCTGCACTGCCACACAGGTTTTGCACAGGGCTAAAATGCTTGTCTTTAAAGACCAAGGTCAGGGGCACGAGCTCATCTGCATACTACATGCAAAGCTTCCGGATAGAGGTCAAGTTCTCTTGCAGCGCCATACCGAGTCCCCGACCGAGGTAACGTTCAAGCCGCACACGTCGGGCCTATTGCTCGGGTGGCTGCTAGCACCCAGCAGAAATTGAGCCTGGGAGGTGCTCAGCAAACTGTCGAGATTAAAGCCTGCTTCCTTCCAAGGTTTGCACTGTTGAAACTGTGGCGATGAAGCAGTTACCACCAACGTACCACAGGTAAACAGTATGAAGGCATAGAATGACGAAAAGCAAGTGGTAGCAGCCAGGCAGCCAGCGCTGACACTCAACGAAGGCTATCTACTGGCACCTTGTTACGCATGTATGCAAGCAATTACTGCAGACACTTTTGGCAAGGCTAGGGGCAGCACTATTTACATCCGAATGTAACAAACACACTCCGACCACCGAGTAACGGCCCGGGATGCCATCGCCCGGTGGCATCGAGCACGGCGGCATTCGGCAGCAGGCGATTAAGTAACTAGTTAGTTGCCCGGAGGCTAAGCAGCTGTGCTGAAAATGACATAGAATTTATACACGACATGAGACTTTTGCGACCGAAAATAGCATCTCTGGCCACTGCAGCACCGGACCTGTCAGTGGCTGCGTCGTCGTCGCATTCTTCCGAGTTCAGGAAGTCGAAGGCAATCTCGATAGCTTGACTCATGCTGGACGCTCTGGAGGGCGGCCTTTCTCCGGCTCTCTACGCGACCAAGACAAAGTGGAATTAATGCGAGCCATGGATTAACGAGCGTGCTCACACAGGTGCACACGTCCAAGCAGGCAGTTCTTCACGAACGCAGCAGCTAGGCAACGGATGCCGCCACTGCCTCACCTCGGCCGGATGTGGCTCGAGCGACCGGCCATCACCCTCTGGCGCGAACACAAGAAACGAGAGGGGTGGGGCGTGCGAGAGCGACAGAGCCTCAAAGGAATGTGCAGCTCCAGCAGCAGCCGGTGCCGCCAGAGGGCGGCACCGGCTGCTGCAAAACAGCTCGGCGATGACGGCCCTGCAACCAGGCAGGCGCAGTGCAGGAGAGTGCAGGTGAAGCTCGGGCGCCTCGCTTACGCTCCACTCAATAGCAGAGGGAGCAGGGACGGACGGGGCCGGAGGAAGTGGGGAGGGGGGAGAGACATAGGACGTCCAGTCTAACCTGCACGAGCTGCTCGATCTCGTCGGCGGCGCGCTGCAGGCGACCCAGCGTGGCGGCACCACCTTCCAGGAAGCGACCACAGTGCAGCTCGAGCGAGGCGCGCACGAGCGCCAGGGCCTCCTCCACCGTGGCTGGCCAGTCGCAGAACCGGCTGAAGCGCCGCTGCTGCCTGCTCAGGCCACCGCCAGGCGAGCGTCGCTCGTCGCCGCTGCTCTCGTCGTCCTCGTCTTCCTCGACGCAGTCGGCGACGGCGCTCTCGTCGGGAGGCAGCAGGTCAGGCCGCACGGCAAACGTCCGGGCCTTCGTGCTCGGCGGCGGCGGCACGCGACCATCGGCCGTGTGCCTCAGGCGCATGCCGCGGTCGATGAGGTCGGCGCTAGTCGAATGACCCAGCGAGCTGCCGACCGGTCCGCGAGCTTCAGTCTGCAGCGGGGCAAGGGTGCCGAGCGTGGGTGGCTTCGGCGTGCAGCAGCCGAACAGGGCGGCTCTTTGTGGCAGACGAAGGGGAGGAGGGCAACTATGGCTGATCCGACAAAGGTCTACCCGTGCTTGCATCTGAGGGAGGGAGAGAAGGAGGGAGGGAAGGAAGGAGAGAAGGAGGGAGGGAGAGAGGGAGGGAGAGAGGGAGGGAGGGAGGGAGGGAGAGAGAGAGAGAGAGGGAGAGAGAGAGAGGGAGAGAGCTGGCATGCCTGCACACGCATGTCTGCGAGTGTGCAGGTCTGTGTGGGTACAGGCGTGCCCATAAATATTCGTGTGTGTGTGTGTGTGTGTGTGTGTGTGTGTGTGTGTGTGTGTGTGTGTGTGTGTGTGTGTGTGAGTACCTTTGTGAGTGTGAGTGTGTTTTGCTGTGTGTTTTAACTACTGTGGTCTCCAAGCTCGATGTACTATTGCAGAGTACAACAAGGACAGTGAGAAGGACGTGTCCCAGGCATGTGTCACATCCAACCTTAAGCAATAACCATGGAACCGAAAGTAAAAGTCAAGATCGCTGGCTGGCGCAAGCATGGTGCCACCTACCTTACTACCGGCCGCGACCATAGACAAGGGCCTCGTCGATATGCGGCCGGGCGGATTGAAGAATACCATGTGCTCGACGAAGTCCGTCAGCGGACTGCAACAAACGCAGACGGCCAGACTAGTCAGCCGCAGCTCTTAGCCACAAAAGAACCAAGGCTCAGCGTGAAGACTGACCCACTCTCTCCCACTTCCCCAAGACCCGGCCGCATCTGGGCGCTTCTGCACAAGCACTACACTGCTGCCTGGGTCACAGCAACGAGCAAGCTTGACCAAGAAGGGTCGAACTAACTGGCAAAGGAGCGCCTGGGCTAGGCCACCCAACCCGGCTGGCATCGAGCTTCTAGCACAAAGACCAACTGGCCCGAGCGCCTATGACTCGGGTTAGAGGAGCAGTCCAACGTCGACGACATTAACCAGCAAAGCACGGTATGACAAGCAAGCCAGGGTCGTCACCCGCAGAGGCAGTTGCCAGTCGCCGGGTGGGGGCGTTGTGTGCAGGGGACTACAGCAGCAGCCAGTGCGCGACATCCGTTAGAGGGGGAGGGCATTGGCGACAGGAATGCGGCCGACAGAGGGGCTCGGAGGAAAGGGCTAAGGAGAGGAGGAGGACGATGCACTCACTCCCAGTGCGTGATGAGATTCAGCTTGATGGTGCCGCTCGAGTTGACGTCGACGGTCAGCGACTGCGGGATGGCGGCGAACAGGCTGAGTGCATCGCATCGCTTCTCGCCGAGCAGCACGCGGCCGAGCAGCTTGCACTCGAACACCTGTGAGCGCATGCGTGCAAGCAGCTTGCATATAGATACGGCGTGGCCGGAGGCTGCGCAGAGGTACAGGCGCAAACGTGACAGCAAAATTCAAAGAGGAAAGTGGCGAGCAACGTAAGGTGTGCGAGCGAGCTTCGAGGCCGGAGACAAAGTCGGAAGGGGGCAGGGCCCCACGGTGTCGAGAATAGAAAGAGAGCTGGCTACCTTAAGCAGCCGGGCCACCGTGGCTGCCATCACTCCGGCCCCGAAAGGAGCAGGGCAACTGCCTCGCTTTAGACATTGCGGTATCGTAAGTAGAACTAGTAGACGGGCAGGAAGCTGGCATGCAGCTACAGTGTCACTGCTGTTACAGTGCGAAAACGGCTTGGCAAATAGGCCGGTCGTGTTCGGTTTGCTGGACGCAGTGCACAAACAGAGTGCACGTTCCACCTGCAGCCCTCCAATAACGAATGGCTGGGCCACCACTCAACGGGCTAGATTACCCACCATGAGGTATCGTTCTGGAGAATACGCATCTAGATTCCTAATGCCTAACACCATTCCGGGCTGCCAGACCAAGTGGGTACACCGACGGGTACAGCCTGCAGCTGCATCGAGTGCAAAGCAGCCGCCGCCGCCGGACTGGAGCGCCGTCTGCCTACCGACGTCTGCCAACCGACGTGAAGCAGCCGAGCACGAGCGCAGGCTGCCGTGCCGCCTTCGAGCGACCGGTTCACCCGCCCCGGCTCGAGTCGATGCGCTGTGGCAGCGCAAGAATCTGAAGTGCCTGAATGCTACGCCTCAGCAGACTCGGAGAGCTCGGGCGGACAGAAAATGCCTACGAGCTCACAAAGGAACCAATCGGTCGGTCGTGCATTTCTCCCAGCTTGGGCTTCCTTTGCCACCGGCTTCATATCTACCCCTATAACAAGCTAGGTTAGTTAGTTCACTTGCCCATATCTTGCACATTTACTTGGAGCCATTCGAGACGTGCTCATAGAAGGTAGATTGTACAATAGCAATGGTGAGAGTAAAACATATAGAGCAAGGTGAGATAATTTGCCTAATTTGCATATGTAGCTGCACCGTGCACTCTCACAGTTAACATTAAACATTGACATGCTAGAACTCCACAACAATATGAAACTGAAGGGGGTTTTCAAAGAGTGGCCATGACATTCCAGCAACTTGTGCTCTCCTGTTTGCTGTAGCCCTACGTGACGACTGGCATTTCCGGCGCATCCGCTTTGATATCAGCTAAGATGGCGCATAAAAAAGCCGCCAAGTGAGAATGACCGCGAATGTGACCGAGAATGCTCATCCACCCACTAGTCACAGGACAGACAGACCTGCTTTCTAAAGCACAGGTTTTCCATGACTTTTCACATGTGCAAACAAGCATTTTAAGTCATTTCCTGCACGTGTCCAGTGACGCACAGGCCCGACGGCAGACTTACGCGCAACAACTGCGAATGCCGAGGCTGTGATGCTTCATACAGTGAACACTCAAAAATTCACAAGGACGTCGTCACGTGCCACAGCACATAAGCAAAGGCAGACCTTTTCCGCCACGGAATAGCCAGGGCGAGCGCTTCGGCCAAGCAAGCAGTACGAACCTTAATGATGAAGCTGTGGCACATGTAGACCTTATATGATTTCTCGTCATCTAACCACGTCTGCATACCCTCTTTGCCAACACGGCCAAAGGACTTCCACTTCTGATTGCCAAGGCGCATCGTAACTTCGAACTTATCTCCGGGCATGACCCTTGCAAAGCCCATGACTCCTGTTATGAAGAATGAGAGAGATTAGCAAGTGGTAAACATTAGCCTGCTTAAACATAAACACGTGCTCGTGCATGCACAGAACGGCACAGCAGCAGAGGAGATATAAACCATAACAACCCGGCCTAGTTGCTAGTTGCAGTAAACCGTGCCAAGCTTGTTCTTTTTTTTGATCATCAGCTGGATATCATTTAAAAAGCAAAGGTAGTAGATCGGAGTTGAACCAGAAAGTGCCAAAATTAGCAAGCAGCAATGCACAGTCAAATGCCGAACAACTAGCACCACGGGGAGGGTTATCCATCGAGCCACCTGCTGCACAACATTGCCGAAATCATTGCCGATCGAGCCCGAGAGCTTCGAGCAGCCATGCAAAGGATGAGGAATGGCCACAGCACACACAAAGGATCAGGCTGGTCGGTTGACAGCAAGGTGTAGAGGGTCAACCCGAGGCCAGAGCAAGGTGACTGGTGGCTTACATGAATGGACATGCTGAGAAGGGTCACTGGGCAGGAAATGAGGGGTGAATGGGTAAACGATGGAGAATGAAGACAGGCCAGCCAGACACAGAGTAGTGGCTACTACAGGATGATGACAACCGTGAAAGCTGAAGCAAAGGGCTTAGCATACCAAAATAGCATCACATTAGCTCAAACCTACGCCTGAAGGCACAAGTTTGGCAAAAAACCAGTCCCACACACATTGGTCAAAATGGGGGGGGGGGGCTTAGGACACCCTAATGGAGGCTTAGCAGCCGGCAATGCAGACAGCGATTCCCAATCTTTAAATAATCCTGAAACCCTCAAAGTTTATTTTAGTGCGCCATAATGTACCCAGCCAATCGCCTGAGAGGGCACCCAAATAATTGTCCCCACCCATCCGTGCCCCAGCCCCAGAGCCTACAGTGCAATAGAGTATGCAAGGACCGATGAAGCTGGATCAGGTAAAATGGAACGCCGAGTGAAGATGGTGTGCATGAAGTTTTCCCGACCCCAAGGCCGGCAGAGTGATAAAAAAAGCATTGTCCTCGATCCACTCAGCATAGTAGCAGTAGCAATGGGCCAGTAGCTGGCCACGGGCAGGGGGCAGCAGGTAGAAAGCAGGCAAGCAAGCAAAGGCATGTGGTCTGTTAAAGCTATCGCACAACTCCTTACTTAAGAGGTACTCCTATAAACCAAGCGATTGCATATGAAGGCATACCAAGCCTACATAATGGCATACGGCAACTAGCAATCGGTCGATGCCGAGGCCGAAGGAGAAAAGGCCCAGGAAGGCATCGGGCAGGGGCCGACGGCAGCCTGCCTCGGCTAAGGATACCTGCACACAAAGTTGAAGGATACCCAGCACACACAGCTGAGGGCTGGCGTACACGACCCCAAGGAATCAGACGGACAGCTACCGAATAATTCGATTAACAAATCTCAACTTCTAGTTCTCCAATCTTAACAGGCAGCCTGACAGATACCACCAATCAACATACGACAAATAAGATGAGTAGAACAGGATTATATCGCTAACGACGCTGGTCACAGCCACAAAGACCCAGCAAAAAATGTAACAATGATAGTTAGGCACTCACAAAATGAGTGATCTATATGAATAGTTGACCGCCTGGATAGAGATTACATTATCATCGAGTGAAAACATAGCTCACCGCACAGATTGCAGGTATGAACAGAGAGAACTGAAAAGGCAATCTTCAATAATAGCACGAGATTCAATGGCTGCCAAGTCTATTGTGGTATTCAGAAGCACCACGAGTCTTAAGATGACAAATCGTACTAATACGACGAACACAAGAATGCACAAGCCAAGCACACACGTACCACTAGGGATGCAAGAATGCTTAGCTATCAAGAGCTGACATTAGTGTGCCTGACTCCAAAGTTGTAGAAAACACACGGGGCTTGTGACAAGGACAACTCATTGGGAGGAGGCTGTGTGGCAAGCTAATGAATATGAGCAAGCCAGGACAGTAGGCCAAAACCAGTATGCCAATTTTGAGGATGGCAGGGCCTACAAGTGTGTCTCACACAGACATACACCCAACTTTCCAAAGCCTCATCGTTCGAATGCACGCGTCAGTTAAATATATTTGCAACACCAATCTAAGGCAATGAGCACAAAAGGCAGGCTCCAGAAGCCTATGCACGAGTTCAAACCCATTTTACCTTTCATTTTGCAATGAAACTGGCCCAGCATACTCTCTAGCTGCGCTTCGATGGCACACATGGTCTGAAATATAGAAAACGCCACATGTTAAATGTAGGTAGCTGCTGCAAAACCGACCGGGAAACACCAAGATGCAAGAGCAGCAACATCAATCTTTGAGTCGCTAGTTGACACGAATAAGCGCTCAGTTGCAACTAGGGTGCTCGGCTCCAACGAAGACATGCATACATAGTGGCACCGGCTCTATGCAGGCAGTTTGACTCAAAGCGCTACCTGAGTGCACTCTTTGTAGCCACACTGAAGATTGGCAATGGATGCTTTCTTGCTGAGGCTGACCGAGCTCTCGTATGCTTTCGACATGTGCATGGCGCCTGCAAGTGAGAGTGCAAACGTGATACCGTGCTGAGGACGATGATCAAAACGCCGGGCAGTCAGTGGCTGCCTGACTACAAGCCAGTCTGACAGAACGCAGCACCTACAGCAGCAGGGTCGGGGCAGAGACAAACGAATTAGCCGGTCAAAGAGTTGATGAAAGAGACGGTTGAGGAAGAACATGTTTGCTAGTAAAGACAGAATGCCACCACCATAACGAAGCCCAATTGTTGCCCTGGCTGAAGTAGTGCCAAAAACCGACCGATAGCACATTTCGACCAGATACAGACAAAATTAGTAGCGCGTAATTGGACAGACATTACCTGAGAGAGAGAGAGAGACAGACAGACAGACAGACAGACAGACAGACAGACAGACAGACAGACAGACAGACAGACAGACAGACAGACAGACAGACAGACAGACAGACACAGACAGATAGACAGACAGAAATACAAATGGAAACAGAGCAGAGCAGAGCAGAGAGTGAAAGAAGAGAAGAGATATGAGCGGGAGAGAGACACAGAGAACACTGAACTTTATCTTTCCACAGAACAGGTTGCAAGCACCTTCAGCCACAACATAACAGATCTGACCTCAACCACACTGGCACCTTGCTAAGCTAATGATGCAACAACCCAGCCACAACCAAAGGGTAGGCCAGTGGTGTCGCACAGGCACTGTTCTAGGGTCTTAGCCCCAGGGGTAACACACTCCCATTTCACGACCCTGGTGGTCGTGGGTTCGAGTCCTTCACCAGGCAGTCCTTTAATACCCGCTAATCCTTATGATTGATTAACATGAAGTCGTTGCTTTGGATGCCTTGTTAGCCACACGACAGGAAAGCAAATAGAGGCCAAACGTGGCTGTGCTGTCCATCGAGCCACAGGTCCTCGATGAAAGCAAAAAATGCCCAGCCCAGGCCTCAGCTCAGGAATTTTGGGCACATACGGCAGGTCTTGCTTGGCAGGTCATGCATGACCTTAGACTGACTCAGTAACCGGCAGCAGTCACACACAGGTAAAAAAACAGGCTGGCAAGGATTAAATTTACCAATGCTAACAGCTACCTGACTCGAGATAACCACTATGCATTGTAAAGCTGCTTGCAAGCGCCAGGGCAACTAGGTTGCCAGCGAAAAGGCATGCAAGGTGGGAGCTGCTGTTCTTCGGTCGAAACGATTTCCTGTTCGAGCCGACAGCAGCAGTACAGCGTAGGTAGGTAGCCAGAAAGGCCAGCTATTCGCCAAAGCTCATCGTGAGCTGCACCTCCGATGTTCCAGTCAACGGACCTCCAGGTCAAGCATGACCTTGCCTGAGTCTCCTGAAAATATGAATCCCACAGGCTGAATCACTGGTGGCCAGCCAGCCCCTAATTTGGTGTGAGTCTAATTCGGTTGCCTGCCATTAAGGTTCAGTCCTTCTGTCTCAGCACTTAGCAGCATCATTCGAGAAGTCTAGATTGCATTATCCTAAGTAATTCCGGTGTCAGTATGGATTCTCTTATTATTCTGAGCTCCTACAGAGACAGGTGCCCAGCATGGGCCCCTTTCGAACCCACGCCGAGGTCAGCCGCTGTTATCGGCAAAGTATGAAACCAAGACCGATATGAGAGATAGCAGCCTGCCTGGCTTAATGGGCAGAACAACCGATGGCTTCGTGCCATTGCACGGCGTCTTGTGGTAAGAAAATAGCAACGTTAAGTGACACGGATGACGATATGAGAAGCTGCGAAAAACCAAGCATATTGCAGTCAATTACCTTCCCGCATGCGATTCTGTACAGTGTAGTACTCTAGTAGCTCCTCCACCTAGAGAAACGAGAAAGTTCAAAACTGCCTGTAGGCCACATAACGGCAGCAGAGAGCTCATAGTGGTGCGAAAACACTTCCCTTTGAGCTAGCACGTGGCATGCAAGGAAGAGAGGTCCACATATCCCAACCCCCCCCCCCACACACACACACACAGCACCGATTATGCACGTCTGCTTAAGCCCCTCCCTCCACCCCCCCCCAGTGTAGTGATGCATAGGTGGGCCCCAGCAATGCTTCAGGACAGGCCTGGCATTCGCCTGTGGCAGCAACCAAACAGATATGCCCGACCATATTTCAACGGACATTTAAAAAGAAGCTACAAACGCACCTTTTTATCAAAGTATTTAGTGGGTCCTTGTGATTCGTCCTTTGTGTGCTCATGCGTTCTGACATTGTGGATGCTGCCACTAACCATATTTGCACGCAGACCCTATGCACATCACCCCTAACCATGTTTATGCTTATTGACATTGAGCATGCTACAACTAACCATTCGAGCATACTTCCTTTGCAGCAAACATCAAGGGCCCAGAAAGAGATTAAGTTATCCGAGAGCGCTATACAAATATATTACCATTATTATTATTTCGGATGCGAGAGATATCTATGCAGCAAGCAGACTCGAAAGGCGAACGATGAGATCGCTCGAAAGGCAACTGACATGCCACCCACCTGCAGATGCACCAGCGTGAATGACACCCACCGGCAGCAGCAGCAGCAGCAGCAGCAGCAGCAGACACGGAAGCAGATGCTTCGTCAGCTCGGACAGCAGCAGTAGCAGCAGCACGGTGAAATCAGAAGAGAGTGCAGGGGAGTGTGCAAATCGACGCAATGCGACGAGCAATAACCGGCAACGAAAGGATTTGACTGTCGGCCACATTGGTTGAAATGACGACATAGGCCCCCCCAACCCCCCACCCCTTGCCAACCTCTTATACCGACCCTGAGGGGCTAAGGAACTTGCCGGCTGGCTTGCCAACATGACATAACCTTTCAACCTTCCCATGATGTCTTTGGTAAAGCCAAGGTATGATCCCTCCCTCCCTCCCTCCTTGGCATAATTCTGCCAGTGCCCATCGTGGATTTCCCCACCAGTTTGCAAGCACCATGCCAAATAGTCACTTCGGCTGATCGATGACTTTCTAATGAAACTCGAGCTAGCTGCTCCAGTAACGGTCTATACCGATGCCGTCTATACCATAGGAGACGTCCGTCAAGCACTCGCGAGCCACTGGGATGCTGCTGCTCTGCCGCTTGCATCTGACGTGCATGCTTTCGGTCAGCCCCACACCAGACTGTCGGCTCTCGCAGTTACCCCATTACAGATGAAAAGGCAAAGGCATGAAATACAAAACCCAGGGCCTGGCTGAGCCGGTGTCGACAGCTGCAGGCTGAAGACAAAGTAAGACCAGCACTGCATCAGTGAACAGAAGAATCTGTTTAGTTTCCCTGCTTTGTGCATGCTGTGGCTCTTATTTCAGTCAGCCAAATCCAGCAGCAATCCAATCCTGGCGACAAAAATCCGAAGAGCAGGATAGCAAGAAGCATATGACTGAGATCAGGGTCAGTCTGACCTATCCAAGCAAACATTCTCGAAGGGAATACTGGCCAAACAGCCACTATCTCAAACTGTAGCTATGAAAAGTACAGTGTCTGCTGAGGGCACTATGGTCACTGCAGCAAGTCCAAAATGGTAGCCAGCCACTTCTTAACCGATAAACGCTATACCTTGAACCCTGGAACAATTAACCAAAGACCAAAGCCGAAACCATAACTCATTAACCTTAAAACACAAAAGCTAGCTCAGGACGTGTTTTCAAAATATATAAACATGTTTTTCGATGCCAACATACCTACGAAATCATAAAATTCGCTATCTTACGAAAACTCGTTCTTTCTTGCGAGGGGCCTGGCGGCCACTGCAGGAATAGCCACTTGTAGATATATGTCAATCTATTAGCTAGGTAACTGCCGTGGGCCATGGCTCCACCACACCTGCCTATCGATACAGCTATCCAAAAATACCAGGTTAACCAGCCCTTCCCTCAGACCAGTGGTGATAGGCATGTCAGCAGTTAATCCCTCCTCTGCTCTCTACACCTACAAATGGCTGTAGACACAACCCCACACTCCTGATGTGGGTGAAATACCACTAATGACATTGGCACTGGGATGCTAATACCCTTCCCCTGTACACCCTTTACCCAGTCACGGTCTGGCATCTGGCAAGGCATCCAGCATAGCAACAAGCCTGCCCTCAGCTGGCTTGTATTCGGGAGTAGCTGAATTTCTAACACCAGCAAATGAGGAGATGAGTGCGGGTGCAGCTAATCGGTTGCACAGAGGGCATCACATTTTCACTTTCTAGCACTATAGTCTTGAGTTACCAGCTAAGGCCATAATGCAGTGTTGTCATTACACGAAAATGCCAGTTCAGCACTTCACATGCTACTGCCAAGAATAGTAAAAAGCCAGCCAAGCTTCAGCAGCCGATGGTTGAAATACAGGAAAGATTTATACACGTACGTGTGTGTGTACACACACACACACACGCACGTGCGCGCGCGCGCACACACACACACACATATAAACATACATACACACGTATCAGCACAGAGTAAGCCCAAGAAACGAAACTGAGAAACAAACAGACCGTAGACCGTGACAAGCAAACCAGCCCAGCACTGCATATCACATCATTGGCATTCCTTTCTACTCCTGCCTTTGGATTATCCCTCCTCCAACGTCTCATCCATTCTCCAGCATGCTGATCCCTAGCCAACACCCACTGACTCACAGGGTCGACTTGGCGTCAGGCAGCAGCAACACCAAAATATTCAGGTGTGAACATCAGCAAAGATGAAAGGGAAGTGGTGAGCAGAAGGTCATCCAGTGGCAGCTGGAGGAGCTGAAGAAGGCAGCAGGGAGGCAGCAATACACAAGGGCACACAGCCCTCCCCCATCCCTCCAGTAGGAGCTGACACTTGATGACCAGCTACTAGTTTCCCATCCTCAGTACCCAGCAGGTGCTGACCATAGTTCTAGCAGCAGAGGCCTAAGAGGTCCTAACCACAGACCACCTGATCAATGATGTCAGAGCCACTTGATAAAGCTGCCGGTCTGGCCATTGCCTACCCACTACACCTTGGAATTCGGCTGCCATAATCGAATAATTCAGCAAGGATTCCCCCTTCCATTAAGGTCATTATCCGAAACAGACCAGGGAGCCCATCGCAGTCTCATCGGAGCTACCACCTCAAGCCACACGTGGACAATCAGTGGAGTGTCAATAACGGCCAACTGGAATGCAGCTTAATAACAGCCGACAGCAGAGCAGCAGGTCGCAGGCAGTAGCCTGAAGCCAAATGGCCCTGCCGAGCCAGGCGATGTGTGATGACGTCATTAGTGTGGCTGCAGTCGAGGAGCAGTGCAAAGACAGGCATCAAGCAAGACAAGCTGGATAGTGGCTCCCACCCCCAAACCTCCCCCCCCCAATCCAATGGGCAGGCAACGTGGGGGAGTGAAAGAATTCAAAAGGTATGACTCAAAAGCCTGCGTCGGTTACAATAGGTGATTGCCCTCTATCTAGCAGCCTGCTAATGGCACAGCTGAGCCTACTATATCCAGCCACCTTCCTTCCTAGCTCTCCCTCGACCTAGGCTGATTTTCCCAGTGGCTGCTGCCAATCAGCTGATGGCTGAATAGAAGCAGACAAAGCAGAGGGCATGTGAGACCACTCTTGAGGGCTACTGCCGTGCCCCAATATCCAGCGAGGCAAGGTGCCTGCTGCCGAGGCGGCACCATGACTGGGGGGGGGGACCCCAGCATGGTGGCACGTGCCCAAAATCAGGCTCCCACGGGGCACGGTTTAAAACAATGGTGAGACAGCCCAGTGCGGCTGGGCCGAGCTGCTGCTGCATGGCGGTGAAAAAAGGCACGAGCCGCACAGTGACTTGAGTTCCAGACAATCCTACGACGGCTGAAGGTAGCTACCAATCTTCATAGGTACACCACTGCAGTATAATCTCCTGCTCGCGGCTGCAGAGCATCGTGAAAACTTGGCAATGCTCTGAGGAGAAAGATATAGTCAACAGGCACAACTTATTCCGGCTCGGTAGACTCACATACATCCGAGCTCCTTCGGCTCCAGATACTTTTAGCCTCCCCCCCCCGGGTTCGAGCGACCGAACTCTGCTGCCTGCCCTCGCAAGCTTACCTTGGACAGCAAGTATTCCATCCTCTTCCTGTGTCTCTCTGCAGACTTGACCTAAAGCGGCCAAGGGGACAACCAACCGGGCTGCAGCTGAGGCACATAGGACTGGTCAGCATTGTCTGCTTAAAGTGCACAGAGGTAACCGAACATGATTGACTGAAGCAGACAGCAGCTTTTGCAGCTGCTGAACAATGAAGCATGCCCTGAACAATATGACAGGTAGTTTAGGTAGTCAACCGACCCTCACTTGTTTGCAGTGCGAAAGCTAAGTGCTTAAAGGAAATATACAAACGCTGCCCTAACGTACACACACACACACACACACACACACACACACACACACACACACACACACACACACACACACACACACACACACACACACACACACACACACACACACACACACACACACACACACACACACACACACACACACACACACACACACACGGACACACACACGGACACACACACACACACACACACACACACACACACACACACACACACACACACACACACACACACACACACACACGGACATGCATATGCGCACAAAAATAAATGCAAGCTCGAGCAGATAGATGCATGCCCGGACCTGTGTGCACACGCTTATGCTGGCACACGGACGTGCGCTTGCCCTCTGGCCGTTCCCACAGAAGGCATCGCTAGCAGTGGCCATTCGGGCAATCCACAACGAAGCCGAATCGACAGCTCGGCTTCAAACTGCTACAAGCCACCTGGCACTGCCGCACCCACCTTCAGAGAGTGCTGCCCGTTGGCTGCTGAGGTGCTGGCTACGGACGCGTTGGCTTCGGAGGAGTTGGCCGCAGTGCCTTGCTTGCCTGCACTCTCTTCGCGTGCTTTCACGTATTCCCCTTCAGCAAGCCGAACGTGGTCCCTAGAGCAGACAATTGCAGATGCAGGGACAATTGTCAGATGCACACACAAAAGTGGAGAAGAATCATTAGACAAATGATGGCCGCAGAGCAAGGAGACATTTGGGTGACACAGGACAGGAGGTAACAACAAGCCCGGCAGACGACGTACCAGCCAAGCAGTTGGCAAACCTATGGCCGAAACAGCCACGGTGCAGCATTCGGCTGCATGCCCTGTGCAAAGCAAACGGGGGGGGGGGGGGGGGAGACAATGGCTACAAAGCCAACAGACACTGAGAGTGCTCAGCCTACAGCACACCAGCACTATCCTAATAGTATAATAGAGGCAAACATTCTTTGCCAATGCAGCTACTTGATGGCTGAGCTCACTCCCGCAAACTTTTTATATGTCACCATTCGTTTCCCTAGTTGCGGTTCAAGAATGTCCAGCTGACCTTTGCTGCCGCTGACAGACTTTTGACCTCATCGACCGTCTCTCTAATCCAGCTTTGCTTCTCAAGTTGGCTCTTTATTACCGAGATGCACGTGGTGCTTCGCCAGCGAGTTCTTAGCACACCCAAAAAACTGCTCAAGCGCTGTACGTGCTTTTCAAAACTTGCCAAAGTAACAACAATCTGGTCTTCATCGCTTCGAGAAGGAGTTGGAGAAATGCGTGCTCATGCAACCCTGGGCACATTAGCGAGTGTCTGTGTGAGCTCGTGAGTGCGGATGTACATGAGTGTATGTGGTATGCGCACGCAAGCCAGTGCATGCCCGTGCCTGGCAGCAGCAGTACAAGACTGTACAAGCTGTTGAAGCTCAACCCCATAACAGCCACGTGATCAGCCAGAATAAAGTAAGGAAAGAGAACCAGTGCTGACCTACCACAGCAGGTGCACACAGGAAAACGCTCGAGCTGCATCTCGACAGAGGAAAGGCAACCCAGTGCACGGCCAATCACAAGGTGCCGGTCCACCAAAGAAACTAGGGGCGGCAGACAGTATCCTATAGACGATGGCAGAGAGCTCTCGAAGGTGGGTCAGCAAAGCAAAAAAAGTGGGTGACAAATTGTGGATTAGTGGGCCGCTTGTTTCGATGGAGGGATGCGCTGGCATCGGCCACTGGAGCCAATCGATATGCTTGCAGCTACCGCGGGCTACTACGGCAGATGGTGATCGACAGAAATGCTGCTTCGGACCCATCTACCCATCCCACAGGATTGCACGACCACTGATGAATCAGCTCAAGGGGCGTGGATGCATGCAGCTTCGGCAGCTACGTAGCTTCATTCACAGTTGCAAGGCAGAGTACTACGGATCATTCACGAGATCATTCAGGAGTGCGCACACACGGACATACTTGAGAGCACATTTCTTGTGCCCAGCATAAACGCCATGGCCTGCTGACGTTTTCATGACTGTCCAGCACTGTGCATGCAGGGGTCGAGATGCCTATCATTTCTCCGTGTAAAAACAAGCCTTAGAGCTTCACAGGGGCGGCCACAAGAGAGCAGAGGCACCACCAGATGGCACGTTTTGCACATATACACATGTTACAAGCTAAGCGGGTTCGAGCAGCACTGCAAGCGAGGCAACTAATTCCATGATTGGCACGACTGGTTCTCTGAGCAAGCAGCAACTGCAGTGAGGATGGCAGATATCGTGTGCAGGCAGGGACTGGTTGCATTGCACACTGCAAATGCAAGCAGGAAAGCTGTTGCAGGAAACCCACCCACCACAGGTCACCACCACTGTGAGCCCACAGTCCAACAGACGTCGCGGCACAATAGCCGTACACAGAATTTTGAACCACGGAAAATAACTGGCAAGTGCCCAGACGAATCGTCAGCCGCTAGTAGTCCAATGCACTTCGACCGACGCAAGTTCATATCTGGACTCGAGGCCGCACTGATCGATGGAGGTTCGGGAATAGGTCTGGCCGAATAAAATGACTAGTAGATCTCACGGCATTTCGTTTCAATGTCGATTACTCCCAGCTCTACATAGCCCCGGACTCTTCTAGGCCTTGCTCCTTATCCGACATATTTAAATTCCTTTACTACCTGCACCGAAAACTTTTGCGTGTGGATGGCTATTAATTTCCTGAAGCTAAGCGATGATAAGACCAACTTGATAGTAACAGGCAAAGTTGTGTCACCAGAAAGTTGGAAAACCTAGCCTCAAGATGGGTTCGGCGAGCATAATTTCAATGGCATCTGTCCCTAATCTAGTCATGCTATTCCAAAACTACTTATCATTAAATAAGCACATTTGCTCCACCGTCAAGCCGGCCTACTTATACCTCAGGAACAGGGCCAACATTAGGGCCTGCTTAGATACGAGTACGACGGCCAAATTGATTCACGCGCTAGCGACATCGCATCTAGATTATTGCAACACCCTTCCCGTGGCCTTAATCGCCTGCAAGTGGTGCAAAACATGGCAGTTCGTCAGCTCTGTTGCCGGCAGCATAGCTGCCACATCACGTCACTTCTGTCTGAGCTTCACTAGTTCCATAGCATCGAATCGATTTCAAGATCCCCAATCTGACTTACAGGTCACTTCACTTGCACCAGCTCAAGTATCCAACCTCCTTGCTCCCCCCCCCCTGTGCTCTCGATCGTCACCACTCCTCGGTATCTTACTATCTCACAGTCCCTCGCATTGAATTGAAATCGTTTGGTGATCACGATAAGCCTCCAGCTCACACACACACACACGAGGCTATGGTCACTACCTGCGATGACCTTTCATTTTCTAAGTATCAACTTGCTGCCCTGGTTTGATCTAGGGATGAACTGCCTGCCTTTAACAACCAAAGGAATTGAAGTTGAGCCCACTACTTGGAGCTTGGGAATTCGTCAAAAAAAAAGTAATCAATTTATTGCTGGTCAAGCAAGTTGAACTGCAAAGCTTAAATACTCTGCTTGGGGGGTCACTAATTCATTGGCAGCAAGATGGCGACCCTAAGCACACTGCCAGGCAGGTGAAGTACTTTTTGAGGAATCCTAGTTTGGTGCAGATGCAGCAGCCCAGCTTGTCACCCGATTTGAGCCCCGATAGCACGACTACGAAGCTATATCGACAGGTAGCTGAGGCGAAAATTTGGCCAACACTAGCAGCCGGCCCTTTCAGTAATACTCATGCTCTGTTCACTTCAGTTTGCTACAGCAGAAGAGACCACGAAGAAGCTGGTGGCCCATATGCCTGGCCAGACAATGGAGGTCATACAGAATCCTGGTTGGATGACGCCACATTAAACACATTCATACCGGCTGCACAAGTTTGGTTTCGGGCTATCGATAAAACATTTTCACATGGTGCACATTACTTTAGTTATCTCTGGTTATATCATTGAAGAAAAACCCACTCATTATTACCCAAACGAATTTACACCCACACCAGCTGCAGCCATACTGCACAGAACTGTTTATGCTGATATGTGCACAGCAAGAGACACATGCTTCTGTCAGCTTTCTCTTAGCCACAGAGCTTGTATTTTCGTCCCGATGTGTTATTCGTTAGTTCATGTGCATAATTCAGTGCATGTTACTAGCAAGAGGTCTTCTAGCCGGTGGCCCTCAGTGTCTTCATGTTTGGATTTGTATACAGGCCCAAGCTGAACACATGTTTGTTTTTGAGTGCTTGATACCGTGCATGTCTCTAAAACCATAGATATTTATTCTCTTGTAGGGAGTTCTAAAGCACCTAAATAGAGATTTAGGTTTTTTAGGCCGAAATATACATGATTAATTCTCATTATTTTTGAAGTCGGGAGCAGTATCTAAAATCAGTAGGTAAAAGCCTGGCTGCTCTTGTAGGTTCTCAAAATGACACTAAAAATATTTTCCTAGTCACAAACGGCCACACAAAACCGCGCACGATCCATCATTGCCGAATACCAATTATAGCGGTTAAGCAACAAAAGCTGTGCTTTCTGGAGGCCGGCAACAGATCCTACCAATGTAAAGATTTTTGGCAGCCGTCATTCCTAACTCTTGAGCACGCAGACGAAGCATGCTTGAGAAGCACTTGGTTTCAACACGCACTGGCTGGCACATGCAGTGGGTGGGGAACCATCTAGCTAGTTAGCTGCCTGAACGGATCGAACCAGAGACCTGTAAGGATCCGGTACCCTAAACGTCAACCGCACGGACACGCCGCATAGGCTAAAGGGCAGATAAAATGAAAAGTTTTCTTAACCGAAGACATCCCAGATCTGCGATGCTCAAACAATAAACGGCTGGTAAACTCTCTTTACACGATCAGTCTGGCCTGTTCGCAGGGGCATGGCATGGCTCAGGTTAGGCTCGGTTGGAGCATGAGCTAATGGGACTTCCAATGTAAAGTGTCAGAATGACACGAGATTCAGAAGCAAGAAGTGGGCTACTTGCCATACAACAATTTGCTGCCAAGCGGTTCAGGAGCCCACTCAGGCAAACAAATGCAAACAAATACGGTTTTAGTCCAGGGCAACACTCACAACCGCCCATCAGGTCACGGCCAGGAGCCAATCAATATGCCGTCTCCGAAGGATACTAAGGTAGATGGCGTTCAATAGAACTACGGTGGGCTAGTTGACAATGCCGCAGGATTGCACGACCGCTGAATCAGCAGTCAGCATAAAGGGTGTGGATGTATGCAGCAGTGACAGCTATGCTCAGTGCTCGTGGATGGCTGCAAGTCAAAATACTCATGTTTGTGCGCACGTGTGTGAGTGTGTTTGTGTGTGTGTGCGCGCTCGCGTGACTGCTACCGGGTCCAACTGTGCTACATCCTGCTGACTGGGTCGCCGAAGCCCAGCACTCTATGTGTAGGGTGCTGAAGGCCTGCCTCGCACAGTTTCCGGCACTGACTGCAAGAGGCGAAACACGAGAAGGGAAAATAGCATGCCGCCACCGCCGCCACCATTACCGCACCTTAAGCCACGGATGGTGCTCTCGAACACTGCCAGGGTGCGTGTCGGCCGAGGCAGCTTGGGCAGCTTTGACAAGTTCTTGACGTTGAGCCCGAGGTCCTTGAGCGTGGCCATCTTGTGACGGCTGAGGGGATCGGGCGACCGGAAGCCCTCGCCCAGCACCGGCACGCGCCCCTCACTTGTGGCATGCGCCACCGAGGCGACAGACCGGCTTCGGCTTAGCGACGACAGCTCGACCGATGCAGACGACGACATCGTGCACCCGCGTCGCTTTCACTGGCCACCATCGGACGATCGCAGACGTCTGCCTATTCTCTCGTCAGGGTGTCCCTGGCAAAGCTGCAAACATCACCGCGCCAAAATCGGTCAACAGACCTCGCTCGAAGCGATTCCTCATCCAAACAGCGAGCCATCATGCTACAGGCTCGCGCGCTTCTAGTAATAATATCAAATCAGCATCATCAATAGGTTCAAGCATAAATGGCACGGCTCTCCCACTTCGGGAAGCTGGGAGCTTCCCTCGCGGAGATTAACTAGCACACAAACGCACGACCGAATACAGACTCCCAAAAAAAGCTGCAGCAGAGCATCGATGGGATTTAACCAGCTTGAAGCAAGCAATATTCAGAATTTCCCGGCTCACGACTCAAACAGCGACGCGTGGGTTGTGAAGCCTGCTAGCTAGGCAGCTGCTTGCATCTGGATGGCGACCCAGTAGTGAAGCAACGAACAGAGGCACTCACCTGGTTGCCCCTAATGCAAACCCAACTTATGAGGACGCACGCATCTTCGTGGAGGCGTTCTCCGAAGCTCGAGGAGGGGCGCAGAGCCAGGCTTCGAAAGGCCACTAGTCACAGCAATCGCTCAATGCCTGCAGATGTCGCGTCACGCATGCTCAAAGAGTGCGTGCACAAGACTACCGGGTTTCGTAACTGTTCATCTTCTGTATCTCGACTTCTGCAACTCACTGCTTGCTGGCCTACCGGCCTGTGCAATTAGGTGCTTACAGCTGGTGCAAAACTGCAGCTAGCTTGTCTGTCGTGAGCGGCACAGTTGCCACATCACACCACTTCTCGCCGACCTTTAATACCGCGAGTCAAGTAATGCATCGACTTTAAGGTTTTGTCACTCACTTGTACGTCCCTTCATTCTCTCACTCCAGTCTACCTATAAGATCTACTCTGCCACCAGGCTAAGCATGGTGCTAAGCACCACTTGCTTTTCTGAATCAAATCGTTTAGTTATACCTCGGATTAACCTCAAATTCTTTGGAGACCGTGCCTTTGGTTCGTATGTACCCAAAGCCTGGAACTCACTCCCAACTGAAGCCATATCCCCAGACTTAATCAGATTTAAAAGGAAACTAAAAGCAGATCTATGTATCACACGCACGTGCACACACGCAGGTTTCGTAACTGTTCATCTTCTATATCCGCCATGCTCAACACTTGCTGTCCACTGATGCCGCTATTGACACCAACGGCCATTGGTTCCACACGGAAAGCTCTGGTCGGGCTATATGATCGCTCATCGAAGGCTACTGAGCAAACTGTCAAACATTCCTCTTTGCAAACTTTCGAAGTTATGGGCCGACGAGGAATTGCACTCTCGAGCAGCCACAAACACGATGGCGGCATCGAACCGGGACACAGCAGGCTCAAGATTAGCAGGCGACACCTGAGAAAAGGTGGGTGACACCATGGTCGGCTGGGCAAATGTCAGGACTCTGGGCAGCTGACTCCAACAGATGGACGCAGGAACGACAACCGGCATAGCAAGCAGCAGTTAGCCTGCCTGCATTGCTTGACCTTGGGACCGAGGTCAGCAGAGACCACCAACGAGCAGCTGCAACCACTTCTCCATCAGACACAGTGAATCCCAGAATGTGATGAGTGAGGTCCGACTGAACCCGAGTCCTCACTGACAAAACAAAACGTTGCCGAACTTGCAAGAGGCTTCCGGAATCTGCAACCGATGTACACTAAGCTGACCCCAATTTTTGTTAACCAAACTGTGCAAAGTCTGACAGCACAGCACTTACTATTCCCAGCACAAGGAAAGGTACACAGCAATGCTACCCTCTTCAGAGTACTTAAGGGGCTAAGAAAATAGCAGAAACACTCAAAATGACAAGACAGCATGACATAGAGGATTGCTGCTTTCACCACCTTTTGTCGACAGATTAGTCAGAAGAAAGGCATAAGTGGCCAAATAGCTGCAAGCAATGCAGAGCAGCACCCGGCGGACATCAAGGTGCGTGCTGAGCTCAAGCACACAATGAATATGAAAGACTGTATGTACCCCCAGCTTAGGCACCCACCTCACAAAATTCGCTTCTCGTACTCTGAGAGTTCGATGATAGGTAAATGATGAGTAAAACCCGTACGTGGCAAGGCTCAAACCAGAGAGTAATGCAATGTAACCTATTTCCGTCTGTAACTCCACAAAGCCATAAAGACTAAGTGGGCGTTGCGCATGAGAGTTTTGTATAGCACACTCACAGCCTAAGCAGCTTTCGGTCCGTATTCGGTAGCCAACTGACAGAGACAGATAGCCTCCCTCAACCCCACCACAACCCCCCCCCCATACGACGTCAGCACCTTGTAGAAAAGTAGCTCAGGAGCAGCTCCAGCAGGTCAACCAATCCAAAGGCAAGCTTCGGCTACAGCTGCACTTCACCAGCTCAGGTATCAGAAGGCTGGCTGCTTGCTGCCTAATGGGGCTCAGCTCCGAGCCTAAACATTAACATTTCGAGTAGCAGCTGATAGTCTAAGAGTCTTATCAGTGCTATCGTGTGTGTTCCAACAAACGGCCGGCAAGCCACTGGACTAGTGTGTGGAACGACACGTGGTCTCAGACAGCCAAGAGCTGGCAAGTGCTGGGTAGTCAGCAGTGGACGCACTGGCAGCCAACGCGAGCAGGCAGCTTTCAAGCAAGGACAACCAGCCTGTTCCAGTGATTTCATGACAGCAAGGTCAAGGCCTCAGCAAACCGTAGCACACCGGCCACACGCATCCTTGACTACTGGCGCTTTCAGGTGCACCCACCCACACCCATGACGAACACATACAAACATGCATGCACACTCAACACGCATACCCAACACGCATGCCCTCGTGCACATGCACATGCACAAACACACGTGCATACATGCAGTGCTCTGTTGAGCAGGCAACACTTGCAAATGTGCAAAAATCGGCAAACATAACACGTGAGCCTTCAAGAAGCCTGCATCTTACCAGCAAGTGCATTCACCCATCGATATTCAGTTTAAGCTTAAATGTAAGCTAATTCAACAACCACATGCATAGAGCGGCAGGAGAGTATTGACGACTGGAGCACAACTGCTTGCAGTGGGCAATAAATGATCGTCCACAGCAGGACTCGAACCCACGATCCGAACTGTGAAGAGTGAGCACCTTAACCCTGGGCTAGGACCCAGCCGTTGCAGAGCATCGCGTCTCAGCACAGCGAGCGAAGCTCTTTCTGCTCCATACAGGCAGGTGCTCACGGAGGCAGAGCAGCGTGGGGTCGGTGCCGACGCTGACCACCAGTGGTGGGCATGCTGCTTGCACCACTGCCCAGCCTGACAGACCCAGTGTTTAGCGATGGTCGTCAAAGGTTGCTAAACGTAATTCATTCGCATAGCACCCTAAAGAAACTTTAATTAATCTCTATTCAGGCACTTCACATATGCCACGGGGCTCGAGCCCACGACCTCGGCCAGACCTTGATCGGGGCGAGCACCTTAACCACTGGGCCAAATCGACCTGCTAAGCAACGCCGAGACCAAATGCTCGAGGCACAGCAGAGGGCACGGCATGCCGGACCTAATTTCAATCTTCCTGCTGGCTCGTGAACGTCAGCATAAATGCCCACTACCACAGTGATATGCCCACTACGACGGCCGGTGCCCAAGGCCGGTGCCCAAGGCCAAAGCCGAGCACTGACGTCAGCCTGCTGCTGGGTGGGTCAGCCTAGGAAGGACAGCCTAGGCAGCCCAGCCTAGGGCAGCACAGGCTTCCGGCTCCTCATTCCACCGGTGTCTTCCATCGCTTGCAATCGCGGTTGAGAGATCGAGATAAGTCCACCAGCCCTCAAGTTAGCCCATCTGCTCATGCCCACACAATAGGGTCCGAACTCCCTCCCACCAGACAATCGACGCAGCCTCTCACCAGCACCTCTTGACACCACGGTATCCGAAATTGACACATCACCGTGGACCAGAATGAAAAGGGAGTGGCTACTTCGGTCTGACGCCATGCAGCCACCGAGCTACCCCAAGCGTGGCCGGTGCTGCTATTGCGTCTACCTACACCACGGGTCCTGGGGGGGGGGGGTCGCCGTGAGGGTGCGACGGTAGTGAGGCCTGAGAGACCGCAGTAAAAGGGCCAAGCAGCTAGCGCCTCTACTGCAGGCTCGACTGAAACAGTTCTTTTATGACAGTATAGAGCTGAGAAACCCGACTGATCGGACAGCAGTGGCTGCAATGCAATGGCGCGAGACCGAGCTCCCTGTACGGCTGCGGCTGCACCGGCTTCGCGGTTCGGTATAGAAACGGCAATTTTACGGCGGCTTATTCTCACAGATTGCATCCAGACGAACGGCAAACGGCTTCGGACTCCGGCGTCTCGTTTCGGCCATTCCACTCGTCGGCGTCCGGCAGGCTGCGACGTACTAACAATTGCGTATCCTGCTGCTGCTGCCTCCGCCGCTGCACTGGGCAGGCCAGAATAAACGGCGAGCGAGCGAAACATTTAACTACCAGGAAAAGTGGGGGGGGGGCACGAACGCTGCCATCCCGTCCAACTAACCGTCGGGGTCGGTCGACGTACAGTTTCATAACGGCTGGTGCTTGCGCGAGCTCTCCGCACTCGTCGAGAGCGACACCGCTCGCTCAGCGGCGCGACATTCGAGCGAGCCAGGGGAATCGCTACGGTCGGCGAAGTACCGGGGCGAAAGAGGAGCGGGCTGCGCCCGGGCGGCGGCGTGGCTCCGCGAGTTCAACCAAAGCGAGCAGTCCGCAGCGCGGCGCGGGCCCCGCCGAGGTCACCTCTGGTGACGGGGATCATAGACGGCCGCGACGCGCCGAGTTTTCGCCACCGCCACCGCGGCCGCCAGCGGAGCCGAAGAACGCACTTACCAGGATCCCGCCCGTTGCGGCTGTAACTCCCAACCGCTGGGCACAGTTCCCCGTCCCGATCGCGACGATTAAAATGGCGCTCGTATATCGTACTCGCTCCGCCGCCTGCTTCGTCGTTCACAATGTATGTGAACAGCCAGAACTAGTAGCGTGTCGAAGGCACACCCCAAGCACGTACGACGGTCTCTTAGCGCCAGCCGGAAGTGCAATTTGGGCCGCCGACCAGTCGACCTATAGGCAGGGTCTCGAGATGCGGTTGGGCCGCTGAACCGAGCTAATCGGAGTAACGCTCTAGAGATAACTGCCAGAATGAACCCTGCGAATGCAATGCGCCGTCGCCACATCCAACCGCTATTCCGCATTTTGAGTCATTAGCAGGGAGGCTTTGGGACGTGGGTGGAGGTTTGGGGACGTGGGTGTAAGGCCCCGTAACATTACGCGGGCCCACCTCTTGTTTGGATTGCGCGTGGCAACGGGCGCCCAGGTAGCGCCCGGTCCGGCGGATACCCCCGCGAAGCTATTGTTCCCATAACGCGTCGCGTGCGCTCTATCGCCGACTTGCGGCGCAAAGCTATAACTGCTGTGCCTACAGGACGCTTTCAATTTAGCCGCAGCGCGTCTCCAGCGCGCTTCCCCCTCGACCAGCTACGCTCTCGCAGCGGTGTACCCCACCGGGCGGCGGGCCTTTCGAAAACATCGGCACGCATGGCCCTAGGATGTCTGCCGCGGCCGTAGGACACCTTCTGAGGACTACCGCCAAAGTTCACACGCGACGGTAAGACGGAAGCGGCCACGGGGTGGCTCCATCGAACGCAGCGGCCTGCAGCCACCCCTGCTGCTGCCGCTGCCACCGCCACCGCAAGAGCTCTGCTCTGCGTGAGCGAACGCTGTTGCACGGAGCGCCATTGCTCGTGCCATCCCGCGGGAATTTCTCGCGCCGGCGCTCGCTTTAAGTATGCCGCCTCGGCGCATCCTGTCCCTGATGGCTTTCGGCGCCCTGCCCTCAGACGTGTACTGAACTAGTGTAGCCGGTGATGTCCGCAAGACGGCACCGAGTGGCTTTGGAAAGCAGTCTTGCTAAACTGTTCGTCGCTCGGAGCATGGCCGCACTCTTAGCCGATGTCGTCGCCCGGCTGCTTGAATGTACACTGGTCTCGGAATGAGGCTCTCGAGAGTTTTTCTCGACTGACGGCCACGACGCTCATGCGTCGCAAAGCAGGCAGACATCCGAGTGAGCCTGCACATCGGCGGCTAATAGTTGGTGACAGTCTCAGCCCATTATGTCACCACCTGGGTTCAGTAGTAAGCCTGAGCTGCCCCAGCACTAACCTCAGCCAAGACGGTTCTATACCTGTATAAATAATCGTAAGGATAATAATACGAATACATTTGTGTGGCGGTCCGAGTTTGTTCATAGTCTCTACCTCGAACTTCAAACCAGCTCGAGTTAAGAAGAATCCAGGAACCGGCTTCGAACAGCAGCACAGCACCTGCAGCAGCACCAGTAGTGCCAGTAGCACTGGTCAAGATTGCTAAGTAATTGATTGAGAGATTGCTAAGTAATTGGTTGAGAAGAAAACTGTAAAAATGGGTTCCGAGAATGCTTTCGTTCGGAACTTTACCTTGGTTCATCTTTGCTTCTCCAGTTTTCTATTTTTATGTATCATATTCCTGTAGTAGTTGATTTTTGTGCTTTGCACAGCTTTTTTCGGTTGTTGCAAATTCATTTATTTTTGTAACGTTAAGTGCTAGTCCAGACTTAAGTAGGGTGGGGGCAGTCAGACAGTGATGTGAGTCATCAAACTACAGAACTACAGTAGCTGCCGGGAGATTTACTTAAGATTGATCATCGCAGAGCCAAACTGGACTGTTACCGAGCACCCAGACGCTGGCAGGCTGAAAGAGACTTGCAGGGTTAGCCGATTTCACAGTCTCATTTATATTGCAGTAGAAGAGCCTTAACAGCTATCACCATGGCTCACAGGCAGCATGGAATACAGGATTGCCGGCCAGCTGCACGACGAATCAACCTGCGACCTGGGTCGCGTAGTTTGAGAGCCTCGGCCCCAAGAGCGTCTCACCAAAGGCACCCACTGATCTGTCCAAGGTTGAGTAAGGCACCACTGGCAGCACCATCTGTCCCTTCATCTATGCTGTGCTTAGCTTGAGGCCTGGTGCGACCGTTTGAATCATGGTTGCTAGCTTTTTCCCTTTTGACATTCACGACGTTCGAGAGCCGTCCATGACCGTTGATAAGATAGGCACATGATAATGTCCACTGCCGATGAGCCACTTTTTGCCAATAAGCTGGCGCCCGACCCGAGGTTTATCGAAGCCAGAGTGCACTCTGCACGGGTGCCACACTTTGGGAGCCAGCTGGGGAGGTGGCCTACCTTGGCTGCCGCTCCTTGGCGAGGTGGGTGAAAATCTGGTTGGCCGAAAGAAGGGCCGGGTTTTTGTCATCGACTGAGTCATCGACAATGTGCTGCTGCTACTCACCAGCCGTGCGGAGCCTTCGAGGCATGACCGGTCGCCCTCCCGCCATTAGTCAAAGAGGAGCCAGCCGGGGCTTGAGAGCTAGTGCTTCGCAGCGGTTTCAAGTGGCTTTGGAGAAGTGGGTGCCTATATAATTCATTTGTATAGCACCCTAAGAAAATGTAATCTATATCCAGTTGCTTCACATATGCCACGCGGCTCATGCCCACTCCCATCAGTTGCATTCACCTTGACCTCGGTCGGAGCGAGCACCTCAACCATAATAATAATAATAATAATACACTTGATAAAGCACCCTCAGAGAACTTATCCTCTTTACGTTTGGGGCCAAAGCAGCGCATCACAAGTTGGCATCGCTTGTTGGCGTCGTGTGTAGCTCTCAGCTTGCAGTCGAGTTAGGGCTGCGTCACCGAGCGATGGCCACTTGACTTTGGCAGGAGAAAATCTAAAGCATAGAAAGCGCAGAAACAATCACCGAGTAGAGAAAGAGTGGCAGTCGGCTGGCAGTCTGGGGCATGGAGCCGTCTCTTATCGACGCCTGTACCGATCAATCTCGAATGCATCCTCGTGTCTCATTCTCCTATGGGAATCCCATAGGAACCCTAGTGAATGTCAGCCGCTGATAGCTTGGTCACGAGCTGCTGGAATGTGGATGGGCGCTTAGCAGCGGCTTGGGCGATTTTCGGCCTTGCAAACAGGGTATAGCTAGCGGCTTCCAGTTCTGTTCAGAACTAGGCCGAAAGCAGGGGGGGACTGGCTGGTACCAGTGCAAGTCCATGCCAACACGTGAAAAATACCGGCAGTGCCATGAACCGTGCATCAGGCGCTACAGGCGACCTGCAAGTGTAGGGCTAATGCACTATTTGCTGGCAATAGCTAGGTACGGTAGCAATGAAGATGGCGCCAATACCTTTAAAGTTATAAAGATGCAGTATTTATGGAGTATCATATAAGAATTAAACAACCTCTTTCTAGGAGAAACTTACTATGCTTAGCAGTCGATGCAAGTGTCAGCTGACTCTTTGGTTTGCAATGCTTAAAGTATTCCAATAACCCCACTCTGTTGTTGGTTCTTCTAGGCAAAAAAGCAAACCCATTTGCTACTTGAACCGAGACTGCACTTAGGCCGACCTTTTATTACACAAGCAGCAGGCAACCGGTGTGTGCTTGCACTTGATGGCCCGGCTCGGCTACGCCTCCTTGTGCTAAGCTGCATTCGTGAGACCACAGGAAGAGCTGCCCGTCCTCAGTATCCTCAGTATTCAAATCAGCTCCCCCAGCTCGAGGGCAAAAGAATGAGACTGACGTCGACGAACTAGACTGACGCCCTGTGCTGCTGCTGCCGTTGCTGCTACTGCTGCTGCTGCTGCCGATAGCGATGATGGTGGTGGTGGTGGTGGTGGTGGTGGTGGTGGTGGTTTGGGCCAGTGGTTATGGTGCTTGTCCCGACCAAGGTCAAGGTGAATGCAGTAGATAACCAAGGTCATATGCTCGACCTCAGTGGCATATGTGAAGCACCTAAATTAAGTTCTCTTAAGATTAAGTTCTCTTAAGATGCTATACAAATGAAGTGTATTTAAGATGGGGATGATAACTTTCGACTTGCTAGTAAGGTAAGCCGGCTATTCAGTGCTTGGCCGGAGCAGCACACAGGCAGGCAGGCGGCAGCCTTCTTGGCTTGGGTGGGCTGATAGCAGCTGTTGAGATCCAAGCTCAAGCTGAGCTAAGTATGAGTCATGCTCGGAGGCCTTGGGAACCAGACAGTTCGACTTTGGATGCTGCTGGAGGAGATTACTCAGCATCATCATTTCCCCCCCCCCCAACGATCCGACAGCAGCAGCGGCTGCTGCTGCTGCTGGCCGCTATCCAAAGGACCGCGCCGGTTGCTCCTCCTCCTCCTCCGGCTCCTGCCCGACGGAACTAGCGATTTGAGTGTAAATGCAGTTTTTTCATCTGCTTGTCTTTAGTTGCTCGACGGTGGCTGCCGACTTGCCTGCTCACTGCTGAGGCTCCACCGAAGGGAACCGGTGGGCAGGCTCTGGCATATATCTGGACCTACCCGGAAGCTGTGTGGAATGCTCGAAGTGAAGCAAGGGGGCCGGCACGAATGGCCACGCCATAAGAAATTCTCCTCGTCGCCTTGTTTTTGTGCGAGTTTGCTTCAAAGGCAGCAGAAGTGTGGTCTAGGTGCCCGACTGGGTATAACATATATTTATTGCAAAATGCCAAATGACGTTTACCACAGCCCAGCCAATATGCATCTAGAAGAACTTATGAGGACAAGCTAATCCGGCTGCCGGTTGCTCCAACCAAGGAGTTTAATTAATTTAGTAGCTTCTTCTAGATGTAAACTAGCTGCGGTCGGTTAATTCCAGATGTATATTGGATACCTCGATAGCCCAAGATGAGTAAGATGCTTGCTCTTCACCACTGAGATCGTGACTTCGAAACCTGCAGTGTGAAATTCTTTATCACCAATTGCAAGCAGTAGCGACAGCCGTTATGGTTCTTCTGCTGCTATAAAAACGAGGCCGCTAAATTAGCTAATGTTTTTATTTTTGATATATGTTGCTGCAAGATTGTGTTTTCATACCACAGCGACCTACATGCATACAGCGACCATACCTACGGTGACCCCGAAAATGTAGGTAGGCAAGTTGTGCTCCCAGCATTTCTTCGGACTGTGGAAGCGCAGCAACTATCCCTCGGCCTCAGCCCTCGGCTGCCATGCGCCAAGGCTCAACCCGTGGCTTAAATCGCATGCAGGCCTTTGTAGTACAGCCCTGTACTTCATTACAATTGCCCCGATCTTTAAACAGCAGCTGTGCCAGGCCTTCCTACCGAAATGGAGGCCCCTTTGCACCAACCCGAATGAATCCTATAATTTGAGTGTGTTACAGACGCTTGCAGCTGCTCAGAAATTAGTACAGTACATCGTCATGCAAACAAGCCTGGTGCACAGCTTATGTGCTCCCGGCGGCCTCATTACTTATACCAGCAGAGCTCGAGGGCATTGCATGGAGAGTACGGCAGTAGAAGCAGCTTTAGTCAATGCACGAATGAAGGCGATGATAGAGAACATGGCAGCAAAAAAAACCAACACCCATACCTCAGAAATTAGTCTGTCTGATTTCGTAATGACATCTGGCTCGATGTTCACCATCAGGGTTACAGCTTTCCGGGAAGGAGGCTTGGCAGAAGCTGACCTATGATCACTTGAGCACTGATTAAGTTCGACGTACAAGCGTGACTGCCGATACACACTGATCCTAGTCACCCTAGTTTGACGAACTGACCAACTCCTGCGTCAGCCACAATCCGAATCAGCTAGCAGAGGCCAGCTTTCAAATCCAGTACCACCACAATAGAGTCGAGGTTTAGCCACCTAGTCATGGGCAGGTGATTGCACAAGCATCTCCCTTACACTTCGTCATTTTGATATGATGACAATATTAATTTTTTTTTAATCGCCTCTAAGAGCTGACAGACTCTGCTGTCTGCTCGTGAAGACCAACTCTGAGCATGTGGTCTTCGCTGTCTGGTGCACTATCGAGCGGACTTCTAACACGTGAAGAAGATGGTCAAATGCGTGCTAGCAAGGCTTGCCACCTGCTCACGATTAGTAGCAGAGAGTGGCACACCCCTCTAGGTGGCCTTGCTACCCTTTTCCCCAAAAGGCACAAGTTCCGATGATGCCTGGTCGTTGTCCTGGTCAGGGCCGCTCACGGCCACTGACAGAAGGAGCACGAAGATGATTATGAAGTATGTATGTGAAGATGAGTATGAAGTACGATTGTGAGTATGAAGTGAAAAACAAAAATGTCTACATCCCTTCGCCTCAGTGTTAACGAATGTAACATAATATTGACGCGATGGGCGTTTCAAATGAAGAGCAGCCCACTTGGCTTGCTCCAGCCGCTAAGAATTTGACTTTGCGCTACACTTATCTGAGGACTTTGATCGATCAGGCGTTGGACAGCACTGTGTGTTGACAGAAGCAAACAAGTTGGTTGCAGGACCGGAATGATCGCCAGATCCACCGTTCGCCGTGCACGGAGTCATCGAAAAGCAGTTGCTCGACCTGACCAGGCTGCTGCTTTCGTGCCCGGTTCGTGTTTTCGTGCTGGTGGGTGGCCTCCTCACTCGGGTACCGTCGGCATAAACTAGCCTGCCATTTGGCTCTTCTTCGTCTTCCTCCATCCCCTCTGTCTTGGCTCATCGGTCCCATACCAACAGGGCCCCAATGACGGGCTTGCATACTTGTACAGGACCTGATAAGATGGTATAGCTGGGTTTTTTTATCGTTTTACTTCATCGGCGTTGCCAGTGGTGTAGGCGCCGGTGCACATCGGGCACAGACATTGCTGAAGCTGTGGTTTTTTGGAAGACTGGGCCAACCGGCCATCCCCTTGCCCTGTGGACTGACCTGAAGCTGGCGTGTCGGCAGCTTTGCTACCCAATGAATAAATAAATACTAGCTTGATTTAACAGCCTCTTATTCTATAGCAACAGAAGAGCCTTTACGGCTGTCACCACCACTTGTAGTGGCGATAAAGTATCGCCCACCGCAGGATTCGAACCCACAACCTCGGGGCCAAGGTCGTAAAAAGCAACCGCCTTACCTAGTGAGCCATTACGGGCCATTTGAGCCATCTTGTTTCTGGATACGTCCTTTTGGCAAGGTCAAGGCCTGGCACTCCTTTTGGCAAGGTCAAGGCCTGGCCCTTTTTTGGCTTAATCCTTGCTAGGCTCGTGGTAGCAGCACAATCTGCCACTTTTGCTGCTGGAGCTATCATTAAAATAAAATGTAATTCATTTGTATAGCTCCCTAACAGAACCTAATCTCTCTTCAGGCATTTCACATATGCCATTTGGTTCGAGCCTACGACCTCGGTCATACAATACATTCACATTCACCTTGATCTCTGCAGCTAAATGTGAGCACAAGAACCCTCTGGGCCACCTACTTTACCACTCCCTTTGAGTCAAATACAAAACAGCAGCAGCACAAGTCTATGCTGACGGGCCCACCTGATAACTGAGAGTCGAGCAGTGGTGAACATGTGTGTGCTTGTATGTGGGTATGTGTGCATGCATATGCATGTGCTCTATCAACGCATGACCGTGGCAACTTTTCTTTACCCTTGCTCATCCACCAACCAGCCCTGTCATGAGCCCTCTCTATCGGACCATCCTGTCTGTATTCAGGGGGAGGTAATTATTGGCAGTGTCTCTTATAAGTGGCTGCAAGGTACACCAGCATACCCAGTAAGATGAAGATAACTGGTCATTGAGAGATAGGAAAGACTGGCCTGCTATGGGCTTCTATCTGTTGCTGCCTGCCGAACTTTGATCAGGCAAGAAATATTTCGGGTGTTTGCTAAGCCTCTCGTGTTTAGTGTCATCTGCCTGACTTCGATCGGGAGCTTCAACCTCGAGTAGGCTATGGAATTCCCGAGTAGCCGCCTTTTGTGGTGCTGCCGGGGGAATTGCCCTGGCAGGCAGATTGATTGGAGAACCGGCCACTGCTGAGATGATTGCAGGCAAGCCCCTTAGTTATCTCGGTGGAATGCCATGCACGAGATAAGTCCCATCAAATGATAAGTCCCTCGAAGAGTTAATATCCTTTGCCCTTGGATCAGTAGCCATTCTCCAAAGCATCGAGTTCGGTGGCCATGGGCCTAGGCTAAAGCTAAGCTGCCGATTGGCCGCCTCTATTTGGAGCTTCTCAAACCAGGGATCCTTTAAGCAGCTTGATTGCCCTTTCTCTCCCTACCCAGCACTCGGGTTCAAGGACTGCAGGAGTTGGTTCACTTATCTATTAGAAAACCTGAGGGAAAGAGAGAGATGGGGGAGAGAGAGAAAGGTTTTGTGACAAATCAACCACCGTGATACACTGTCATGGATTCCAGACAAATGTCGTAGGTAAAAGACACTGGACACAACCATAAGGCAAACATGAGGTAGACTAGCATATGGGGTCCGGATTCAAGAACCGCCTCAAGCATTGGCCTTGGGCGAGTATCGGGTCAAAAGAACAGAAACAGTCACTGTTACTGCACTAAAAAACTTCCACTTATTGATGCTGCCAGCAAACCTACCATTCAAAAAGGATTGAACAAAGGCTCAAGGCATAGGTCAGGGTTGAGCGAGTGAACTCTTTAGCATGTTGTCTGTGGTGGCATGTTCCTGTGTTGGCTTATCCGAGTTGCATCAATGGGGACATGCGATCGGTCGATTGAGGCCAACAATTTAATCAGAAATGTCAGGAAGCTCTTTTAACATATGCTGAGATAATAAACTCTATTAATTATTTTGCTGGTTCATCTATGGGAAATATTTGTTGCTGTTCTTATACCTTTCCATGTTTCTCTGAACAAAAATACTCTGCAGTTATTGCATCGACTATCCAGACGGCTATGACTCCACTGAGATGGAGATAGATAGGCAGAGAGAGAGAGAGAGAGAGAGAGAGAGAGAGAGAGAGAGAGAGAGAGAGAGAGAGAGAGAGAGAGAGAGAGAGAGAGAGAGAGAGAGAGAGAGAGGGAGAGAATAAGATAGATGGAGGCAGATTTTGTGACAAATTATGCTGAACCAGATCTAGAGACAGGAAGAGAAGTGTTGTGGCAGACAATGGTACGTGTTCACGTGGTGATCTGGTTGGATGTTTTGATTGCAAAGGCCATTTGAAGCAGAAAACGCAGAATATTAGTGAAAAACTACGAATGCGATCACCTGTAACAGAACTTGGCATGGCAGGGACAGCCATCTCGATGCAGGCCAGATGGCCAAATAGCTTTCTTATATTACCGGATATACAAAAAGACTGCAGATACAAAGCAAAATTGTAAGTCTTTCTACCAAGGCCACTCTTGTATTGGCTTCTTCAAATCTAGCTGAACTACTCTTCGAATCTCAGCCTTCTCACGCCCACATATCTTCTAGACACTAAATTAGTGTTCCTACCTTTAACTTGCAGACCCTAGGCAGCAGAAGGCTTTGCTCTACAGGTACTAGACTGTTGAACTCACTTCCATAATACCTATGCAATGGCATCTTCTCTCCTGCTGACAGCTCTGGCATTTCTTCTCCAGCCGTCTTAGTAGTGGGCAACACAGCATTGCCTGCTGCAGGACGAACTTGTGTCATGGGTCATGAAGTGCAAGCATCTTGTCAATAGACTGATGTTATTTCCATGCTACTCGCTTCCCCTTACTGACTCAAGCTATGCTTCTCAGTTTCTCTTTGCTGCGTGAGATGGAGTTAGTTGCTTATGACAAGCCACTTGTCGGCAGCCACTGGGACCTTGAGTTCTCTACAGACCGCTGTCCAGTATAACAGCCACTTAGCGTTTAATGTTGATGTATCTTCTTTTGTTAACTCTAAAAATCCACAATGACTAATTGGGTGTGAAGTTAGAAAGTTTTCTATGACTCACTCAACACATTAGTGGTTTTTCGTGAGCTCACGGTAGCCAACAGACTTCATCTCAGGCAGAAAAGAGAGAGTGAGAGGCATAGCAGGAGAGACAGGAGATGTCGATGGGAAAGTGAGTAGTATGGAAGTATCAGCTTAGGCCCGCTGGAAAAGATGTGCCACAGTCGGCAGCTGGAGTGTACACATCGCTTTGTTTATTTTGGCAATGTTAAATCACAAGTGGATATACATTATTTTACTTCATAGCCCTGACCGTCAAACGTCTCTAATCCAATTCGCATAGCTATTATAGTATTCTTTCTTTTAGCACTGCATTCAGCCATATTTTACTAGCTTTCTGAAACATGTTATGGGGGCTGACAATGGACAGGCGAGTTGGAATCTGCCAGCCATTGTATTCTGCTGCTGAAAGCAAGATATATTTAAGACATTATAGCGCTAGCCGGTCCAAAGACTGTTCTTATAATCTGGCTTGAGCAAGACTTAAGTACTGCTGATGAGCTGGTAATCGTCTTTCTTTTACCTCTGAGGCCCGAATTATGCAAGGCTGAACTCATCCACTGCTAGGGAATTGATACTGCTTGATCGAACATTCTGCCATTGATGATATAAGCTAGCTCTATTCCTCCAATTGCAAATTAACTTAAGAAGGACTAATTTTGACAATTTGTAAGTGCTACTGCTACTTCGTGAAGTAGCTTTGTAATCTGTTCATCCTTACCAAAAACTTGGCCACTGAGCTTGCAGCCACTGAATCAGTCATAATGTGGCTGATGCATTGCTGCCATACTACTTTGCCGCCCAGTGTGTCCCGTTGGCAGTGCTACGGCTAAATCCTGATGGTTTTGAGAGAATCTCAGATAAGTATCGTATTGACACAGATGACAATGCTCCCGTCCTGGTGCAAGGAGCCCATTGATCGTTCAGTAGCACCATTCTCAAACAAATTGAGAAGTTAATTGCATTGCAGCTGAGCTCCAGGGGTTGGCCAATCCGTGGGGCCCCCCTCTGGTGTATGCACTGCTACATCAGTTTGAGCCGAAGGAGATCAGGCCTGTTGCTGCACGGGTGGGGGGGGGGTCAGGTCGGGGTGGGGTGGGGTGGGGCATGGCACGGCTGCCAGCAACCAGACCAAGCTCACAGTTCCAGCTGCCCTCTGGCCTGCTCGGAAGCAAGCAGCCTTCCTGTCATGCTGCCCTAGTGCTGCTTTCACCGAACGCCTTGCGCTAGGGCAGAGAATGTGAGCATAGCCCACAGACAGCAAGCGGTCTCTGCAGAATCGGCTGCTCACATCGGCTGCTCAGGTGACCCTCGACCGGCTTGTGCACTGGCTTTGCGCACTCGAGACACAGGACAGTTGCCGTGACCAGGACTTCTCTGCCAGATAGATACGACCAATCAGGTAGGTGAGTGCTGGTGGGAGAGCCCAGGCAGCTATCAGAAAAAGGGCTACTGCAGGCTCCAGAGCGGTCGGGCTGTCGCCTAGGCTGCAATTACACACACGAATGTACTCCTAAATCGGCTGCGATTTTGTGCCGATTTCCGTCTGGTTTGAGCTACTGGGCTACCACCACATCTTGGGAGGAGGAGCAAAATCGGCCGGCTATCATGAAGGAGAAACTGCTTTCACTTTTTGCCTTCTAGTTGTACCAGCCGACCACTCTAAACCCGAGGCCGGTCACATGCACCCTGCAACCAAAACAACGATATCTAATGTTCCTAAGCTCGAGTTCTATCTAGGTGCTCAGGGCAAGTCACTGGACATTAGATTTTGATTTGTACCAACGGCTTCATCCGTTCCAGACAGAAGCCACCATTCATCTATCTGTATATGGAATGCACCAACACAACCATATGGGAAAATATTACTTAGCTGCACTATACACTTTTTCGAAAAAAGATTGTTTATCCTTATCTTTCTTTTCTTTCTATTCTTCTTATACTGGGCTGCAATGATGTGTGTAGCGGCTGATTAAATTTCTGCGGATATTGGCTTGGTGGCTTCCTAGCAACCCATCTATCTAGCCAGCCTCCAGCATTGGAGCAGGGGACTGTGGGTGGGACTAAGTCGGCCATCAGCATATTCTGAATCGGTTTTGTAAACGCCCAAACTAGCTGTGCTTGCAGCAATAACCCGCATTGCCATAGGCAGTTAAACGTGCTGACATTCGACTTGACTAGTTGCATCACATTTAGGTCTATGCTATGTAAAGTGCCTAAGAAGAGATTAAGTTGCCTGAGGGTACTATAGGAAATGTATCATTATAATGATTACTATTATCATTATACTTTGTGGCACCCGACCTGAGTTTTGTAGGTGAATGAGAAGCCACAAAGCTTGTAACCTCTGGTGTGTGTGCATGCACGCCTGCAATGCATGTGCTTATGCAGGAAGACAGTCGATGTCTTCGTGCATGCATGCATGCAAAAATCAAATGCGAGCACCCATGAGTTACATACAGGCATACCTGCACACGAATAGCCCTCAATTCGTTCAGTAATGAGGATTGAGCCGTCAAGAATGAGCTGATTGTGCTTATTCGTTTCTCTCTTAAGTTATGCATCAGCAGACTCAATCCAACGACTGATTTTGCCCTGGACCAAGATCAGAGACCTTAGGCAGCCGGAAAAACGAGAGCAGCTCGGCCGAAAGTAGCTGCCGCACAATTAGTGTGCATCTTCAGGTTCAGGCTTCCAACTGCACCTTGTCCGATGCAAATGCCTACCGGCTTGATTTTTCCGACTGCTCCAGCAGCAGCCACGCACTCGGCCGCATCTGAGCCGGCAGAGCTTCGACTGAGTGCTCAGTGGCGAGCTCTCACAGAAAATCTCTTCCGAGAAGCCCGTCAACCTCCTCGCTCATCCCGGCATGCCCGATGTCGATCGCCGTCTGCTGACTCCCTCCTTCTCTCTGTCTCTGTCTCTCTCAGTGTCTCTCTCTCTCTCTCTCTCTCTCTGTTTCTCTCTTTCTTGTTTACTGCCTGTCTATCTGTGTCTCTGTCTCTATCTCTTTGTCTCTCTGCCTCTATGTCTGTCTGTCTGTCTCTGTCTCTCTCTCTCTCTCTCCCTCTCCCTCCCTCTCTCTCTCTCTCCTCTCTCTCTCTCTCTCTCTCTCTCTTCTCTCTCTCTCTCTCTCTCTGGCACTAGACGTCTTCACGGCTTCTGGAGGAATTTGGGACTGCTTACTAGGTCGATGCTCAGCTCACGAGGTGCCGAGCGTATGAAAGTGATTTGGAAAACAGGCTAACCGGTTCGATGGCTGCCTCTGACTTAAGTCGTCACTCAGGCGTAACTTCTAGGGACAGCTTAGTCTTTTTTCTCTTAAGCAGCTGGATTCTGGTTTGTCATGTCTAGTGGTATCTTAGTTCGGCTGACAGTGCAACTAGGTAAGCAACAGTGCATGCAATCCTATTCATTGCAATTACATTGTCGGAGAAATGTCTCTGGCAAAGTAGTCGGCTTCGGCTGTTGGTCAAGCAGACTTCAGCTGCAATCAAGAGTTCTAGCAGCCAATTTCGTGTTTAGGTGTAAAAAGTGTAGAGAATGTGAGCATGGCACGTGAACGTTGGGCCACTTCGTTCGGCTCTCTTTCGTGCAAGAAATTTGCAAAGACTATGCTAATGGTCGAGGGCGCCCCTGATTGACCTGGAATGCATGCATATCATACATTTCATCTCGGCTCAGGTATAGTATTGGGCAGTGCCTCCCCCCCCCCCCATTTTTGTACAGCACTTGCAGTTTCCATGCCCACCGTCTACTTCCTACCTAGACCGGTGTCGCCAGCAGGCCGAGCAGCTCTGGTCATTTTACTAGCCTTCATTCACTCCTGTCGCTCTCCAGACATGGTCATTCAGCATTTTGGTTGTAGCTGTCAGCCATTCTCAAGACAATCGAGCTAGTCGCGACGCTGCCTTGCGGCGCTTTCTCGATGTCAGCCCATGCAGCCTCGCGTGCACAGACTATTTGCAGACAAAGCCCGGGTTAGCTCGGCCTGGACGGCCCCCGAGCTGAATGCTTACTTGCCAGCTCGAGCTCCTCGAGACAACTCTGCAACGACACTAAAAGGGCTCTCGCTTCTGTGCAGAAAGCCGCTGCCCCCATATACCCAGCTGTCACCTGCGTGCCGCTGCCCATATGTGATCGGTGTTGTGGCATAGCCATGCCACAACACCGATCAAATATCACCGATCAACATAGCCATGCCAACTCCGCCAACAATCGCAGTTAGTTCGTCGAATGTCTATCCGGTTGCTCAAACCTTCGCTTTCGGTTGCAGCAGTTTCGTCTGCTCTCCTCCTCGGCTCTCTTTGCCTGGCTGGCAGAGTAAGCAGGGCGTATCCGCGCTGGAATCTCGGAGAATGCTGTTCCCCCCTGGCTTATCATGATTCTGGGCTTCCCGTGGATGGTTCTGATAGTCAGATGCGGCCAGCAATTATCACGATGAAAAGCACTGGCACGTTGGAACGTTCCTCGCTCGGAAATACACTGCCCCGTGTGATGTAGATGTGCCATTGTGTTCTGCCTGCTGTGCTCGGGTTGTAGCAGGATAGCAGCTTGTGGGTGCTTGGCTGGAGTGCATGGTACTATCTGCAGAAGCAGAGCGCAAACTATCGGAGTTTGTACAATTTTAGGCTTCGACCAGGGGTTTTGCTTTCATATGCCGACATTTTGTAGGCTCTCGTTCAATTGGCTACTACTACTTTGATCTGGATCGGTTGTGGTGATTACTGGAATGCAAAGGCAGACCAGTAGTCTATTGTTAGTCCAGGAATCCACCCACCTCCTAATTCAATTGAGCACTGATGCTGTCACTAACAGTCATTGTGCATGCTTTGAGCGATAGAGAAACCAAGCCTCACCCATAACACTTGCATCACAAAACTATCAGCTCAGGGGAGCTGTGACTGGCCACCTAGTGCTGCAAGCAGTGCTCTGTTGACACGGCCGTGCCAGTGATTCCATAGTTAATACGGCATCATTTGTGCATAGAGTTGGACCAATTTCTGTCAACGGCACACTGCCCATGGCAGAATGGCTAACATGGTCACCGACACCTGTTTACATTTGAGTTGCCTAAGCATGTTTTGGAGCTAGGTTTTTAGCTTAAGATTTAGGATTTAGAATTGTGGATATAGTGTTTAGGGGTTGTACGTTTTTGGGTTTAGGATTTAGTTGTTATTTTGGGTTTGAATTTTTGGGTTTACGTTTTAGGACTGAAGTTTAGCATTTAGGTTTTAGAGTGAAACTCTCAACAGAAAAGGTATGATAAGACTTACTTTTTGTGTGGTCAAGTGTTTGAGATGTGGCTTGGTTGCTCTATTGCTCAAGAGCATCCATAATGACTGCTAATGACTCAATGCTCAATGCATCAGTGTTCCATTGGTGCCGGAGGTGGATGGATTTCCGGACTAGCAACTGACTACTAGTGTGTCTCTGGATTCTAGTAGTTAACACAGCTGATCAAGATCAAAGTGAAATTGAAGCTGGCCTGGCTCTGTGCACAAAGGATGTTGTATTAACTGCAGTGGGGTGGTAGCCAGGTAGCAATTGAGCACTGATGCCAGCTGCACCTTGCTATTGAAATCCGATTGAGTGGCTCGTCTGAGAATGTGCAGAATCCTGGGTCCGGTGCACCTAGTCGGCTGGCTGGTTGCATGGGACAATGCTAATTTGTCCGACATGCTGCTAGACCACATGCAGGAGTTAGTGCCATCGGTTTCATAGGCATCTCGCCCCATCTCTCTGTCTTTCACTCTCTTTCTCTCTCTCCCTCCCCGCCCCCCTCTCTCTCTCTCTCTCTCTCTCTCTCTCTCTCTCTCTCTCTCTCTCTCTCTCTCTCTCTCTCTCTCTCTCTCTCTCTCTCTCTCTCTCTCTCTCTCTCTCTCTCTCTCTCTCTCTCTCCCTCTCTCTTCTCTCTCTCTCTCTCTCTCTCTCTCTCTCTCTCTCTCTCTCTCTCTCTCTCTCTCTCTCTCTCTCTCTCTCTCTCTCTCTCTCTGTCACTGTCGGACAGCCTATCTGGCTTGCATCTCTGGTGAGTACATCACTCAGCTCAGTATGTCTTCACCATTCAGAGCTCTAATCCCTCTTCGATTTCAAACTTCTTCCACTTGCTTTTTTCAAGTGTTCTCCCTCACCCCTTCCCCTGCACTGACTGCCAGTCTCAAGAAATGGGGTTAAAGGAGACCATCTTTCAATGTCGTTTGTTTACTGACTGGCTCAGACTTGTGGGCACAGGTCGACCGAACAGTAATGAAAAAGAAACAGGTTAATCTCTTGGCTGCACTGGGACCACCAAAAGCCACTTCTTTGAGGCTTCGGTAGTGGGTTGCTTGAGCCATGCAGAGCATACGGCTGCCAGTTGGTGCCCGAGGGGTGGTGTGACACTCGACCACCGGCAGGGTTGGCTGCCATTGCACTGCATGCACTCACGGCCTGACTCTGCTGAGGCCTCAAGATGACGTCAGGTTCTCAAGATGAGGTTCGATGGGCTTCTGATTGGGCTACAGTCCTTGACAGCAAGGACGAAGCTACCTGCCAAGTCTATTGATGCACTTTTGATGCACATCAGGAGCCTTTTCAGCTCTACCTGCACCTGTGGCCAAAACTCGAGTCCTGTCAGTGAGCCCCTGCAGCTGTTTCACTCATTTCTTTTGGCTAGAGCCTGCCTGCTTGAGGCTTGCTGCAGGCTCTGCTTACCGAGTTGTCGGCTCGGCTTGACCACGATGTGGCCACCTGTATCCGTGCTGCTGCTGATAGAGCTACTAGCTAAAGGGAACTTGAATGGCTCCCCCATTTTTTTACTTGGAAAAAACTTGGAAAAGTATGCTACAGAAGCTGGCTTCCAGGGCTTGTACTCACTATCTGGCTAACCCGGTGTATCTCCAGACTAAAGCTGGCCGCATGTCTGCCGTGAGATGGGATTTACAGTTTAGATTTGGACTCCGGTTAGGCAGAAATTGTGCCTTCACCAATGCTCCGTGTGTGAGTGAGTTTCGTGCAATCTAGCAACAGCTGCCTCAACCTTTGCCTGCTTAGGGCTGCATCGCGTGCCGGCCTGAGCTGGGATGGGATTTCCCGGCAGGCAGTCAAGGCTGGCCTCTGCAGTCCACGTGGCAGTATTTACTTCTTGCCTTGTGCCTCGTGCTTGTGAGCTTACATGCACGCAGTGTGCTCACACATGCGCACACACACACCCGCGCTGCGGAGCCTCGAACTGGAGCCGCGATCGCAATTCGTAGATATTCGTCTATATATTCTAGAAAGCAGCACGAACGTTAATCGCCTGTGCATGTGGCTGTGGAGAGCAGCATCACTGCATGAATCAGCAGACTTGCTGTACCGATGAGGTGGTTCTTGCAGCTCGTGTGCTGAACATTGATGTGACTCGTTCAGTGCCCTGCAGTGCAGGGTACTCACCACGTGCAGGCTCAGCTGGCAATAGTGACTACACAATGCCGACGGCAGCCTACATTTTAAGCAGACAACTGCAGCAAAGCCAGCTCTGCACTGAGCCAGTCCAGTGAGCCTGCCATGCGTCACAGATATGCTCAGGCTCGGCTGTTGGCAAAATCTCGAGCGAATACCTTGGCATAAGCAACGGCATGACGTGGCATGGTGTGGTATGTCACGCAGCCTGCGGCCAGCGAGTAACTTGCACCAGGCATCGATCCGGACAGGCCCTGGCACACACGATACTTCATTTTGGCCATCCCCGGCTGCTGCCCAACACTCTAAGGCGCTGACTGCGCCTGGCTTTCTCTAAGGCGTGGCAACCCCTGATCAGACCATTCGTAATGTAGCACTCGATGTGCTGCGGCACATTCTTTCCGGGGCCGGTTGCTGTGATAGGAGCTTCAGCCCGCACCAGCAGGAGAGCTGGCATTAAATATAATTCATTTGTATAGTGCCCTAAGAGAGCTTAATCTCTATTCGGGCACTTTACATATGCCACTTGACTCGAGCCCACGACGTCGGCCAGGCCTTGGTCGGGGCTGGCACCTTAACTACTGGGCCAAACCTGTTAACTTTGCTTGAAAGCTAGCTCTAGCATAAATGTGACGCCAATAGGCAGAGCCGACGCGCGAGGCAACGAAGCATATGCTTCCGATGAATCGAGCAGATAATTATTGAAAACTTTCTCTATCATCTCTAGGGGCACCGTATCATTGCATTTTGAAGTGCCTTATGACTGCTTAGCTAGCCTTAAATTTATCTCGGCGAGCCAAGGCACAAGCACAAGCATTCAGCTCGAAGCTTCTGCTGTAGTAATCGAGCTCATGCCGAATTTGCCCCGACATCACATATCGCTTTGCTAGTATAACTTGTGGTTCGATAGTTCCCTAACTGCAGGTAAGTGATGCCACACAGAACACCGAAGCGAGCTCATAGAGACGTTTATTCACACAAACACTGCAGCAGGCCAGTAGGCGACCGCCCTGTATTGAGTCCTCGTCTTAAGTAGCTGGCCTCTGAACAAGTTACTTAACAATGACTGCCATAAATCGAAACTGCCCATAAACCAACAACAGTGCCATAATCTCTGCTTAGCCATAAGTAACTCTAGGCCAGCGGTTCTCAACCTGTAGATCGCGACCCCTTAGGGAGTCAAACGACCCTTTCACGGGGGTCGCCGAAGACCATCAGAAAGCAGCATTTCCACATTTCGCACACAATAATTGTATGGTTGGGTTTTGCCACAACATGAGGAACTGTATTAAATGGTCGCAGCATTAGGAAGGTTGAGAACCACTACTCTATGCAAAAAACTGGGTGGCTTTGGAATAACAACCGAATAAATGCCACCGAGCTATAAACTATGAATACCATAAATCAGCCACATTACTACTAACCAGCTGTGCATGCAGTCAGCAGGCTCGAGTGTGCACGACATCGTTAATCTGTCTGTGCACAGTAACACCACTCTGTCCACTTGCAGGCAATGAGCAAGCTGCCAGGAAGGACCCAGTCGTACCCTGCACTACAGCGAATCGCCGAATTTTTTCAAGGCCTCGGCAGTGGGAATGCTAGTACCACAACTCGACATGACTCACTGGAACTACCCCGACTCACTCCTAGGGCGAGCTCAGGAGTTGGTGGTCGAGGTGGCTTGAGCCACGTCTCCGCTTCCGACGGTCAGCGCCCCTCAGTGCCGTCTCAATGGAGACCTCAATCGACAGCATCACCCAAACTAGTCGGAGCAGCCATACTCGTTAGAACGCCGGCCGATCTGAGGTTTGTGCTTTCATCCCGACGGTGCGATGAAGTAAAAGAGCTCCAGAGCTGTCCTCTTACAGATGCCTAGAGATATTTATTGATGTTGAGGAGCATTCAGTGCAGAGTAATCCATAGGCTGGTCTAGGTTCGATGGTTACTTTAGGCAGCAAAGAGGCTTGGCAGTAAGGAATTTATCTGATGCTGTTTGCTTAGGCGGCTAAGCGCCACAGATAAAGTAAGCAAAAATGAAGGACGTTTACATAAGACTAAGCATCACCGGGCTATCACGACGAGTCTACTACATAATGCAACTTTTAGCAGCAGTTCCAGAGACCATCCCTTTGTTTTACATTTTTTATCTAAATGTGTGCTCGTGTGTGTCTCTGTGAGTGTGTGTGTGTGTGTGTGTGTGTCTGTGTCTGTATGACTGTGTGTGCGTGTGTGCACATGTGTGTGCATGTGTGAGCTGTGTGTTTTTGGGTGTTAAAGTATGCTAGTAAGCCTGTAAAGCTCAAAGGTTAGTCTGTTCATTCATGTTGAATGTGCAAGTTGTCATTTTGAGTTTCCGACAAAGTTTAGGATCACAGAGAGCAGTCCACGTGAAATCATTACGGCTGGCATCATTTGCCTTCAGAACTAGGTTTGCACGTGCTCGAACACACATATGCACACAGACATGTACACACACACACACACATATATACATTCGGATCGTAGCTGCATCAGGTCATTGATAGTTTTTTTTTATATTCTTGTCTGCTGTAGAAAGATGTTAGCAGCAAAGCACATTCGTCATGTGCTGCTCAAGGCCTATACTCTTCAGTGCTCTTCTTGCTAGCTGTTAGCTATGTAATCCTAATCTGCCTGCAATCCACAAAGGAAAATAGGGGCAGAGAGAGAGAGAGAGAGAGAGAGAGAGAGAGAGAGAGAGAGAGAGAGAGAGAGATGGAAATGAAAATGAAACAAGAGGTAAGTGCACAATTCAGCAGGGTCTTTGCGACCATTGCTTCCTAGAGTGCCTACGTCCTGGGCTCGCTGTGATGGCAGGCCACTGAGGGTGAGGGGTCGCTGCTTATCGTCTGCCAGTTTCCTGTTAAGTTATATTAGCTGTCTGGCATGGGTTGCCCAATCTATTTCTGCTTTAGGGAGGCCCTGCAGAAGGCAGTCGAGACTGGCGAATGGCGGCAGCTAGGTGGCTGGTATTCCAGCACGTTCGGCTCGCCCTCTGAGATCAATACTGCATTCAAGGTAAGCTTGCACTAGGCGTTGTTTGTTTGCTCACACCTAGCTCATTGAACTGATTACAACCGATCACTTGTAGATCCGGCTGCTGCTATTGCCCTTATTTGTGTTCTCTACGTCGAGACAGGCAGCAAGCAGGTGGTCCACTGCCCTCGGTCCTGTCTGTCGGCTGACAAGGGGGGAGCAAGTCAACAGGTGCAGTGGTGCAGCGATCGTAGCCCCATCCCCACCCAGCCCACCCCCACCCACCGGTTAGCTGGGCGTGAGAATAGCAGACTATGAGCGAACGCCCTCGGCCAGACAAGCCGAACAGCCCTGTAGCTACTAAGCTACAACAATGTGGAGCTGAACAAATGAAGTGATGTGCCCAATCAGCACCACTGCCACCTGCTCCCGGTGAATGGAAACCATTTGGCTGTGGCTACTGGGGAAGGCAAGCTGTTTGTTTTAGGATTCTACAAAAGAGAAGGACTATTCCTCCTGCTTGCATGTGCACGACATGTGTGTGCATATGTGTATGTGGGTGCATTTATTTCTTCTCACCCTATCCAGCTAGTGGGTCTGACAATCATGTTGGTGAGTGTACAATAAACTTAGCGATAAATTGAAGTCATTCCTATACCTTTAACTTGTATGTGTGAATTTCTTTCAACTATTCTAATTTTGCTCGTGGATTTTCCGATGTTCACTGTATACCAAACTTGTCTGCTGAGTGTGGGTACTATCGTGGAGAGTTATATAGTGCTTGGGTAGAGATTAGTAATGGCTCACTGGGTAAGGCGGTTGCTTTTCACGACCTCGGCCCCGAGGTCGTGGGTTCGAATCTTGTGGTGAGCGATCCTTTATCGCCACTGCAAGCGGTGGTGATAGCCGTCAAGGCTCTTCTGTCGCTATACAAAAAGAGGCTGTTAAATCAGCTAGTATTTTTTTTTAATTCTTTTAGGGTGCTTAACAAACACACTATAATTAGTTGTATCACTATTATTAGACGTTAGCCAGATTCAAATTGCTTTTGTAGCAACTGCTGTTAGGAACGTAGTGGAGGGTCTTGCAGCTAAATCATAAAATAAAAGAAGTACTTCTGTCGTCAGCTTGCCAAGAAGGGATCCAAGAACTAAGCTAAGGATTGCAAACGAAGGTTTCTGCAGTATTAGCCGGCAGCGATTCCAAAAACTGGGCTCATCTGTTTACAGCTTCATGTTTTTGTTTTAAACTATCCAGAAATCGCCAGAAATAATGTATTAAAGGTTTAATTTCTATCGGACTATAGACTTGACCCTCTTGCATTCACTAAAGGATATAATGGAACTTCAAGGATTATAAATCAAAATGTTAACCCCACTGCTCCAGCAAAAGCAGCCACCACAAGTGCAGGCCGAGATTAATTTTACTTTGGTTCAATGATTAATGCAATTTGATGCAATGAAATTAACCCCATATGCTCTATGTCATGAAGTACATTGAGTGTTTTAAGTCATCTTTGGAAGTGCACTGATATGAAGTATCCCGCAGTAGAGTAACGATTCTAATCGCTGTTGTATGTTGTCATGCTTGTATGTTCTTGCATAAATAAATATTTGCAGATTTAACAGTCTCAGTTGTACAGGATTCGAACCCGCTACCTGGGTCATGGAGAGCACCTTACCTCTCAAATTCATAGAAGATTTTTGTGCAACGGTCATACCATTGGTGCAATTTAATGAGTATGATTTGCTCTTCGAATCTCAGGTTTATATTAGTTGATATTACAGCAAAGTTTGCACCTGCTCAGGCCAAAAGATTCAGGTCTTTAATGGATTCCCTAATTGTCAACGTCCTGACCGTTATATGGCACTGCCTGGCCGTGGTACCGATGAGTTGTAGACGTTTCTGAGCGGCAAATACAGCCTGAACTTCGAACTTTGACATGGCCCAACGAGTCGGAAATAGCTGCTGCCCGGTCTTTATTGCCAGGATGCGGACCTGCTTACTGTTGGAAAGACCTTGCTTCCAACGAGGCTTCCTGTCACTGTACAACATCCATTGATACTTCTGTCGCAAAGAGCTGCAGAGCAAGCTCAAAGGAGAATCCCCGTGACCGATGGTCTGCCAGTTCATTACGTGTCAGCAGCCTGCAGGCATTTGCAAATAGGCTATAAGCATGGGAAAAGTGAGTGGTTACATCCACTGACTACAGCATGCATGAGGTGTAATAATTTTACTGCAGTTTGAGAAATGCCCGATCTAGCCACGTGATGCCTCTCTGTTCTCATATATCATCACATATCAGCACTTGAGTCTGAAGAATCTTTTCATATCGAGTCATCTATGAGCTTGCACGTTAAAGATGCATGCATAAATGGATTGCTGAGGTGCAAAGCTGTAAAGAATGCAGTGGTATAGTAGTGGAATTACCCCTGCAATGGTAAGTAACCTTGCACGCCAGTACGTTCGTTTTGCCAGCTTGTATAACTAGCTTCGTGGTGGGCTGATCCTGAATCAGTAGTGTAATTTTTAGCAGACCACGGTGTTTTGAAGGAGGCGACTGACTTGCTGAGGAAGACGAATTAAAGAGAGAGAGAGAGAGAGAGAGAGAGAGAGAGAGAGAGAGAGAGAGAGAGGGCGGATGGACGGACAGACAGACAGAGACAGCAAGAGACAGAGTGAGATAGAGAGAGGAAATGGAGGAAGGAAGGTTGTCTGGGTGGGCAAGGAAAGGGATGAGAGAAGGAGGGGATGGAAGGAAGGAATGGGAGTGATAGACAGGGAGAGAGGGGGAGATTAGGGTTTGGGAGGGAGAAAGGGGCGGGACAAGGAAAGAGGCCCGGGAGAAGGACAAAATTGGCTGGCTAGATTAAGAAAGATCAAGGAGTGGAGTCAGATAAGTCAAGAGTGGGAAGACACGACTCCAGGAGATGTGTATGCACTGTTAGCCCCAAGCAAGTCAGGCATCAGGATCCAGACAGCGCTGGCGCGATCGGCAGCAGTGATATCCCATAGAGTGCACAGAGCACTTAAGTCGCTTGTCTGAGTTTGAAATTGGATCGTGACACAGATTTTGCAGCAGGCCATGCATATTTTATGTTACATGCTCAGCTGTACGTGGCCTCATGTTGCTCACCCACTTTCACTGATATGGTATTTTACTAGCATGCACAACAACCTTTAGTTGGTTGGCAGCATTTAATCGTAGACTATTTTCAAATATTGAGCATAAACCGGCACATTTGCAGAAGAGCTGGGTACCATGTGATGTCAAGCGCTCGGTAGCTATCCCTCAGCAAACTCAAGGTCAAGACTTGTGCTCGCTTGTGGATCGAGCTGTGACAAGGAGCCTGTCGGGAACGCCAGCTAGCTCATGTCCGAGTCATGCCTACATCTCAATGCATTGACACAGCAAGAGGCCTTTGTTCCTAAATTTGATCCATAGGCAACCATCTTATTCTGGTGACTTTTTCAGGACGAGCGCTGATGTACAACAACTCGAGTAAAATATATTTCAGCCCTATCACGCGAAAAAGTGTTACAGCAATTGGTGAATTGAGCTTGACTGCCTACAATAAGCTGGATAGGTCTTGGCAATGTTCACTTCTGCACACTGACTTTCTGCCTGCTACCCTCATTATTCCTGCTGTCAATCACAACCCTGAGCTTGGCACATGGCGTTACACCTGCCCGGCAAAGATTAGCCGGCACATCATCCTGCAGAAGCTATTTGATTTGGTTTCAAATGCAAACTTGTCGTGGTGTATGAGAAGGCCATGCGACATAGCAGAAATGCAAAAGTTTGCCCTGACTCAATCTCAAATCAGGGAGGGAAAGGCACAGCTGTAAACAGCAGTGTAAACAGCTTGAAAACAGCAGTCCCCATGAATTATTCAACTGCTCATCTGCCGCCTGCTTGGTGACCTTTGTGTCTGTTCACCCCAGTGGCAGGCGGCACTGTTACAAAATCAGCGACACAGTATAATGCAGTGCCGCTTAGAAGGCAATCGAGGACCACTGCGCTGCATTGCCTACGTGAGTGCAGATATTCGCTCGAATCGTTACATTGGTATATATGCAGTAACAAGCCCCAACAAAGGTGCACTTTGCACTGTCGGTAGTTGTACGGCCGAAATCTGCCGTATGTTGCTGACATTAGCCTAGCCTAACTGAGCTCTACCTGAGAGGAAACAATGGGCTAATTGAAATAAAGATGCATAAATTTAGAGTTTAAATGCCTCAGACACTTGGCTTGCCATTCTAATGAGAAAATGTATGCGCATAATAATAATAATAATGCACATGATAAAGCCCTCTCAGAGAACTCAATCTCTTTCTAGCCACTTTACATTTGCTGCAAAGGGAAATGCAATTGAATAGTGAGTAATATCATGCTTGATAAAAAAAAAAACATGAATACCGTGGTTAGGGGTGACATGCCCAGGGTCAGCATGCAAATGTGGTTACTGGCAGCATGCACAGTGTCAGCACACATAAGCACATCAACGACGAATCACAGGGACCCACTAAATGATGTCAGAAATAGGTGTGTTTTCAACTTCTTTTTAAATGTGGTCAAGTCAGGGGATGTTCTGACGCAAGTTGGGAGGGAGTTCCAGGCTTTGGGAGCATAAGAACTAAATACACGGTCTCCAAATGATTTGAGGTTTGTACGAGGTATTTCTATATATTGGTAGGCTGTTGGATTCCGAAAAGCGGGTGGTGTGATGCTTGGCCTGCTGGGTGAGTAGATCTGAGAGATAGGCTGGAGCCAAAGAATGAAGTGACCTAAAAGTGAGCGACAAAACCTTGAAGTCAATCAGTTGCTTGACTGGTAGCCAGTGCAGGTCGGCAAGAAGTGGTGTGATGTGGCAACTGCGACGCTCACGACAGACAAGCCTGCTGCAGAGTTTTGCACCAACTGTAATCGCCTGATCGCACATGCCGGTTGGCCCATAAGCAGTGAGTTGCAGAAGTCGAGATGGGATGTCACGAATGCATGGACCAACTCAGACTTGGTATCCTTATCTAAACAAGCCCGAATTTTAGCAATGTTATGAAGCTGAAAATAGGCAGATTTGACTGTGGAGCTGATATGGTCGTCCAATGAGAGGTCGCTTTGGAATATGACACCTAGATTTCGAGCTGATTCAACAGGAGATATGCTGGCAGAGCCAATTTTGAGAGTCAGCCTTTCCAATTTCTGAATCACAATGGGTTTGCGCATAACTAGTAAGTTAGTTTTATCATCGTTTAGTTTTAGAAAATTTGCTGCCATCCATGTGGGGATGTAATCAATACTCGCAGCAAGTGAGTTGAGAGAATTTGAGGTGCTCGAAGGCTGGGAGGGATCAAAGCAAACGTACAACTGAGTGTCATCTGCTTAGAAGTGAAAGCCTAGATTGTGCTTGGCAATCACATCAGCAAGAGGGAATAATAAAAATAATAATAATGCACTTGATAAAGCGCCCTCATAGAACTTAATTTCTTTCTAGGCGCTTTACATTTGCTGCAAACGGAAATGCAATTGAATGGTAAGTAAAATCATTCTTGAAAAACAAACATGAGTATAAACCGTGAAAAGAACCGGACCTAGCACGGAGCCCTGAGGTACCCCATATTTCAGAGGTACCTCCGATGATCTTTGTCCATTCACGTCAATACTCTGGAGTCTCCCACTGAGATTGGACCTGAACCATTGCAGGGCAGTGCCAGTGATGCCCAGGCGAGATGAGAGACGCTCTAGAAGAACTTTGTGATCGATGGTATCAAAAGCTGCCGAAAGATCAAGCAAAACAAGCAGAGACACTCTACCCATGTCTGCATTTGTATGTAGGTCGTTGCATACCCTATGCAATGCTAACTCTTGGAGTGATTAGCTCTAAAGCCAGACTGGAACTTACTTGCAAGGTTTGAAGTTCCGATATATGAGTTCAGCTGGTCCGCCACGACCTGTTCCAGTGTCTTTGATAAGAATGGTAGAAGGGAGACTGGGCGGTAGTGGCTCAAGTTCTCTTGGTCTAGTGTCGCTTTCTTGAGAAGTGGCCTGACTACAGCTTTTTGAAAGGTGCTGGGACATGACCTGAGGCTAATGACATATTAATGATGTTATCACATCAGACATAACAATATTATCACATCAGACAAGAACTGGTGGGCCCAGGCCGAAGACTACCAGCATGTTAATGGCCCTACGACCATGGAACAAATAGACTTTTAGCTTAGTTTAAAAAATCTTAAGTCACGGAGTGTCATGATGTCAATCGGTTTGGAGTACCTTGCTTTTGGCATGGTGTCCATAGGTCTTGCGATTAGTTAGAGACACTGCAAAATGACAAGCCAGACGAGCAGGTTATGGCGAGCCACGATGGCACACTAGGTAAGGTGGTTGATTTGACGGAGGTCGTTGGTTCGAATCCTGTGGTGGGTGGTCCTTTATTGCAGCTGCAAGCGGTTGTGATAGCCATGAAGGCTCTTCTGTCACTTTACAAAAGAGGCTGTTGAATCAGCTAGTATTTTTAGGGATGGAAGCTTGAAGAGTAAGTACGTGAGGTAAATTAGCCATAGCGAGAGAGTGAAAGGACTAACTCTGTAAAAGTGAATGTAAGAACCTTGAATTCGATACACTGCTTGGTAGGAAGCCAGTGCTGATTGGTGAGAAGTAGTGCAATGTGGAAGCTGTGACTTTCACAGCAGGCAAGTGAATCTAGCTGCAGTGTTGTGAACCATCTGTAAGCATCTTCTTGCAAAGACAGAAAAGCCTGTACTATGTGATTTATAGAAGTCTAGATAAGAATGTCACAAATACATCGACTAACTTGGCTGAGGTATCCTTATCCACGCAAACTCGAATTTCAGCCACGTGCCGTAGCTCGAAGTTGAACTGCAGGCTTGACTGTTGGGCTGATATGGTCATGCAGCAATCGATCTTTCTGGATCAGGATTCTGGATCAAGATTTCTGGATCGGGATGGCTTGATTTTTTGTATAGGCCAGAGTTGGCCTATACAAAAGCCTAGCCCAGTTTGAGGGTTAGGCTTTCCAGTTTCTGAATGGTCCCAGGTTTTCCTACGACTATTACATTGGCTGCAATGTCATTCAATTATAGTAGGTTCACTGCCATGCAAGTGCAATTCTAGCAATATTGACTGAAAGGAAGTTGAGAGAGTTTGGTAGGTTAGAATGCAAGGGGGTCAAGCATGAGTACAGCTACATGTAGTTGGCATAAACATTAAAGCCTGGATTGTTTTTGTCGATTTCTTCGGCAAGAGGGCAAGTACAAATTTAAAACAGGTGGGCCTAGAACTAATCCTTAGGGTATTCGTACTTATTTATTCGGCCCGCCGGATGACTGATGGCCGTTGACGTCTATGCTGGCAAGTCTTCATCGTAGATAGAACCTAAGTCATTGCAGTGTATTGCCAGAAGATCTCGCTGAACTGGCCGAAAGACTCTTAACTGAGTCAAAACATCCCTGATATGGTCGTTATGCAATAGCAGTATAGTGCCGACTCTGGAGTGATTTGCTCAAAATACCTTACTTGGGCTTGCTTACAAGGTTTGATGTTTTAATAAAAGAGTTCAGCTGATCTGCCGCTATTTGTCCACGTGCCTTTTATGAAAACCGCTGCAGGAAGACAGTGCATATGTTGCTTAATGTCTTCTAGTCTAGTGTTGACTTCTTAATGAGCAGATGAACATCGACGGTTTTTTGAAGGCTGCTGAGACAAGACTTGAGGCCAAGAATATATTTATAATGTTATTTATGCAGGGCAGTAGCAAATCTATTCATCCTAGAAGGGAGCAGTTAGGTTCCAAAAACTTGGTGGCATTGATGGACTTTTTAAGTATTCTCATGGCTTCATGAAACCTTGTCCGCAGGCGCTTGCGTTGAAATATACCTCTTGCACTCGAAGAAGATAGACTGCACGTCCGTCTGGAATAGACACGGTGTGAGCATGAACATCGTCTGTGTGTGTTTGTGTGTGTTGCGTGTGCATGGGTGTGCGTGGGGTCGTGTACGTGCGTTCGTGTGCGCACGGACATGTAGTGAGGTAGCTTGAAGGACGGTTAAAGCCCCGTGAATTTGGCTGAAGGTGGGGTGGATAGGGGGTACCGGGCAGACCTAACTAAAGCTGACACGTTCAAGCCCTGCCTCCTTTCTCTGAGACTAACAGTGCAACTAATCCTGGATGGGTGGGGGCATTATTAATCCTGCAGCCCCGTGCAGATGGCTACCAGGCTTTCAGTTAGGGCTACCACATGACCATTGGACAGCTGCTTTTCAGCTTGCCAGGCTTGAGAAGGTGCCAAAGCTTGCCAGCAGCAAACCTTCGAGGTATTTCCCTAAAGAGGACGTCCACTTTCTTGATAGATTGGAGCCCAAAAAAAAGCAGCTGGGTGAACCTTCGGCAGAGCACTATCATGATTAGTTTGTGAAGAGGGCCATTATTATTTTTTACTTTAAAGTAAGCAGTCGTACTTGGCTTTCACCAAAGATTGGTGGTCCTTTTAAAACAGCTCCCGAGAGGCCGCTGCCGAGCAATGCGCAGCATCAGGTTGAGTAGCTTCAGGCTCTCCGAGTCAGGGTTTGTAGATCTCTTCTTAGACGTGCAGGTCTAAAGAGGTTCCTAAACTGTAGGCGAAGAGTTTCTGGCTTTCCCAAAGCCTGGAGTAGAGGTTTTTCTTCGAAGAGCTAAAGAGTGCTTTTGGACAGTGTGCCTCAGGCGAGCTTCTTACATGTACTTCTCCAGAGAGTCTGTCAGTTTTTTTAGATGAGGCTGAGCAAGGCTTTCGACCAAGGCACGCTCGGGCCTAGCTTCAGAACCTGCAAATGGGCAGTACTAGTCTCTCTTCGATATGCAACTAAATGAGACTCGTCGGGCAGAGATCTTCCCAAACGGGGTGTAGCAATGGTTTTAGATGTGTTGAAGGCCTTTCTAGATAGTTCGCCTTACGTTTGCAGAATCAGTATCGCTTCCTGCGGAGGCTTGCTTACCTCTTTAAAGGAGGGGCTAAAAAGAAGGGCCAAAAGTCTCTTCAAATTGAGGAATAGCAATTATTAGAGGAATCAAAGTTTGAGCAGATTTCAGCATGTGATGGCCTTCGACTTGACTTTGTACAATAACCCTTAGCATCGCTCATTAGCCCCCCTAAGCCATGCCGAAGCCCTAACCCAGCTTCTGCACGAATGACGCACTGGACGCTCGTTATGGCGAAGGAGGAAACATCAAACAGCCACTCCTGGATACTTGCCTCGCGGTCACCTGCTTGTCTTCCATTGGATCGTTATTCACACTGATTACTCGTGCCACTGCTTAAATAAACCTGAATTTAGTGTAGCTAGCAACTGGAACCAGTTAAGTAGTGCTGCACAACAATTATGTAATCGGAATTAATTTCCTTCGTCCGAAACGTCTGCTCAGTCTTTAAAGCTTGCCGTGCTCTGATGGCTCGACGACAGATATATGTCCACTATAAGGACTCGTGCAGATGCTGCATCAGGGAGCAGACGTACGGCCTTTCTGCGAGATCAAGCTTAACCAATTTTACGAAAGGTTTTGAGCACTAATTCACAGGGTACTGCATGCAGATTGCAAACGTGTGAACCATATTTAGATGTTAGCACTCGCCAGTAGGTGCAGTTGCTCGACTTCACTGATGTTGCATGTTTCTTGCCGATTTGCGAGTCGTAAAGAAAAAAATCTGGGACCATCCCATCTGGTTTTCTGCTGCTCTTGCACCTAGTTCGGCACAGCCCGAGACTTTTCTCAATCTTCTCGGCTTCATGCTTCCCCTGGCTAATCGTACTCTCCATCTCTTGGGCCTCTTCTCTGACTGCGACCTTGTGCACTGGAGACCTGCGACTTTGTGGCTAAGTCTACAACGAATTGATCCGCCCCCCCCACTGCTTTTTAGTGAATTTGCATTTTGCAGGGCCTGCCGCTAGCAAAGGATGCTGCAACCACAGAGACCGATTCAGTGCAAACTGAGTTTGTCGTTGCCGCCTACAGTGTCCTGCTGCAAACGGTATTCGCGCTATGTCACATGATGTGCTGCTGCTGCTGCTGCTGCGGCTGCACACCATCCAATTGTGCTGATAGCTTCCTATCTTAGCCATGCCTCATTCAGCGTACCGTTACGGTTTGCTTCTTTTTTTATCCTATGCCATTCAGCCTCAGGACCTGCAGAAAGCGATGCTCGTGTCCGTGAACAGCTGCTTGCAAAAAATGCGAAGGTCGGTAAAATGGAGCTGGCCTCTGCCGTCTTCTTCGTCTTCTTCTTCGTGCCTCGTGCCGTTGACCGCGAATTGTGGAGCATGCTTGCCGCCTTCTTCGCTAGGAGCTTCCAGTTGCTCGCGCTAGCGTGCTTGCATTTTAATCTAAATTTCAGACCGGCAAGTCGACTCACGGCTCGGTAAGTTGTTCTTCGTCAGCGCGAAGAAATCGTCGTCGCACCGACGCTTGTCGCTTACCAATGCAGCCCTTGTGAATACATCTCCATTCTGTCATTCTACCGTTTACCCGAATAAGCGGCCGGCTACGGCGAATAGCACAGCACCACGGGATTTCTCCTATTGCTGCAGCATCAGCCATGTTTTCTCAGCCTTGCTCCGTCGCCGAAAAAGACCGCTAGCAACTTTCCTTTGCACACCAAATTGCCGTTTGCCTAGCATGTGTAAGGCGATTGATGTTCACGACCAAAGTCATGTGTTCGAATCCAGCAGCAGGCGTTCCTTTATTACCAACTGCAAGCTGTGGTGATAGCTGTCAAGGCTCCTCGGTCGCTACGAAAACGAGGCTATCGAATCAGCTTACATTTATTATTGTTGCGATATCAACTAACTCGAAGTCAGTCTCAGAGTCGTGTGCCTAGGCAAAAGATTCCCGGGCGATCGATCGATTATGCACTACTCTCATCTAGTTTCCAATTCTAATTCCATCTTAATTCGATTTTGGGGGAGAATATGCCTAAACGGACTCACCGGTCGGCTACATCTGTCCGGTGAGGTCGCTGCCTTGCAAGCCGAATCAAGCTGCACAGCTGCTTCCTCTCGGATAGGCTGAGGGGGCTGGATGCTGATGCCCAACATTCACAGTCCTCAGCCGGCGCATGCCTATAGTTGCTACCTTGTGCGTTTGCGAGTGTCGTTTTCAAGACCGCACACGACGAGATACTACCACAGCTCTCGAATGGGAGGGGCACCCGCGTTGAAAACCGCAGCGCCTCGGGGTTTCATTGAAAACTGGGAAGAACCGAAATGGCTCGCCGAAATGCCGAAAGGGAAATGGAACATGCGATGTTGCAAGACTTCAAAATGCCTTAACATAGCATAGTAAAGAGCTCGCGCCGATAATGCTATACACAAAAGCAGAAGAAGATCGGTCGGCTCCAACAATCGGGTTTACTGAGGGCACGCATACTTAGTACAGCCTGAACCGAGTAAGAGTCAATGCTAGCCCACTGCTTCTGCTCGCGAGAGTTGGTCGTAACGAGCAATCGTATCTGTACGATGGCCGTTCGCTCTCAGCGCTGCTGGATCTCAGTTGTATAATGTTCCCTAACTTTCGGGCCAGTCGATCCTATCGAAGTTCATCAGCGAACGCTTGGTCACTGGCGAGCAAGTAGCTTTTGGCCGAAAAGCCGTCATCCTTTGGGTAGCTGGGATTTTGGTCAATCCGTGAATAGGTAATCATCCTTGCCATCCGAAGTTCTATTCGTCCATTGTTCAAGACCTTTCGTGAACCAGCTTCATAACCGGCTTCTCTCAACCACCTGCTGTCGCAGCTGCCGCTAAGACAGCTAAGAGGCATGCTCAAGGCATGCTGTCCTTCCCACCGCTCTTCTCGCTTCCCTCACGCCCACCTTCTGCATTGCCACCTCCAATGAAGGAGGCGGTGAAAGTGGCTGCTTCTGCAATCTCTCTCTCTCTCTCTCTCGCCTTTTTTGTTTCTCCGTCTCTCCGTGTATTTCTCACTCTCTATCTCTGTCCCTGTCTCTCTTGGTCTCTGCCTCTGTCTCTCTTTTTTTTTGTCTCTCTCTCTCTTTCTCTCTCTCTCTCTCTCTCTCTCTCTCTCTCTCTCTCTCTCTCTCTCTCTCTCTCATTGTATCAGCCGCGATCGTTGTTATGCAGTACACGCTCGACGGATGAACTTCGTGCTTGCTTCGTGCTCTCGCTGGTAAGAGCAAGCCGCTCACTCGCGTGCACCTGCCACCATCACCACCGGGTGCATCCAGGCCTCGCTCACCGCTTCTGTCTCTACCCCTCTCCCCTTTACTTTCCCCCGGGGCCCCCCCCCCCCGTTTACTACCCAGCTTTACTTTTCCTGCCAGCTGCTCCATCCGCGACCGGCGCCAGCCTCAGCTTATCATTTGCTCTCGGGGCGCATGCGCACACGCTCATCCTCGCGTGGGTGAGAAACTTCCTCCTGCTGCTGCATCGGACGGCCACGCCCTCCAAGCCAGTTCCTAAGGAACACGTGGTCTCGCGGCCGCTTCTTGGTATCGCGTCTTTTATCTCGCTATAATTGCCGCCAAGCGGCAGCGAGTCCCCGCGAGTCCACGCGTGGGACGCGCCGCCGCGAAGAGCCAGATTTTGCGAAGTCGTTGCGCTGCAGTCGGTGTTCGCGAGCTCGCGGAGCGCTCGAACGAGGGGTTCGCGACCGTAGACCGCCTCAATTGACTGCTCCTCGAACCGCCGCAGAATCCTCTCTTTCGGGACTGGACGTCCTACGGCGTGCTGGCAAACCTGCTTCGCCACATTTCGGAGTTGGCCCGAGAGGATTTCCGCATACTGGTCCAATTGTACAGAAGGTACGAGCTAGCGTCGGCGGACGAAACGTGTCAGGCAATTCGATGCACCGCTGCGATCTTGGTTTAGCCGCTAGCAACTAGGCCGAGTGTCCCGCTAAAACAGGAAACGGCTTTTTTCTACTTTTGCAGCCTGGATCAGGAGCAGTTCAGCAGCACCGTTCATATGCTCAACACTTTTGTGTCGCGCCGACTCAACCCATCTTCGGATATGGACTTACCGCCAATATCTAAAAGCCACTGGTGGATACCGAGTTGCTGCAGGATGCTAGCTGTACTGAGTGAGTGTGCTGCTGGGGCAACGTCCAGTAAGACACGCGGTCACAATAAGCCTGTCCTTGGGGTCACGAGAATGTCTCTCCTCCATTCCCCGCTCTATAAAGACGCATTTACATAGCGACTCTTGCTTCCTTCCTGTTTCTATCCTGCTTTGTAAGTCTTTGCTGTATATGTTGCTAAGACTGTCGGGGAGGGGAGTAGTCCAAGACTTAGGGAAGACTTAACGAAGACTCAGATGCTAACTGTGGGTCTACTTCTTGGCCAAGACTCGTGCAAGACGGAACAAATGACCAATTATATGCATCGTCGCGGGCACGCGATCTTCACACGAGCTTTGAAAGGCACAATCGTCGAAGCGTTCGACGAGTCTATTTATAGGACAGTACTAGTTCGTCTTGTAAGAATCAGACAATGAGGCTTCAGACAATAAAAGCAATCGTAGGATGCTGAATTCGCCGGTAGATGAATTCGCAAATCGCAGATTTTCGCCATTTTCCTTATGATGACTGTGGGGATGGAGCAAAGCTGTTGGAAGCAAAGCTCGAGGAAAACTGACCGCGTAAGCTTCTTACAAGGAGAAGACCGAACGAATCACGACGTGAGCAGGGCAGAAGCAAGACTCGCCGTGTAAACGCAGCTTTTGCGACCTGATCGAGCCGAGCTCCGTGTGTAGTGGCAGTACTCTACTCTATCGCGCTGAGCACACAGACCTGCGCCGGCGTGACGATCGGTTGGCAGGGTCAAAGGATGTGGTGATTTCACAGGTATTCGTAGTAAAAATAAGGCCACGCCTTGCAACCGAGCGTGCTGAGTCGAGCAGGCCCTTCCAGGGCAAAGTTATCAAGATGCCAAAGTGTTCGTGGAGTGTGCTGCTATAGACCCATGACAGCTTGCCTATATGATACAAGCCGCTCAATTCGGGTCTCCAAAAAGAGTTCATGTCGGACTTGACTCTCACCTTTTCCAGCCAAGCGTATTTGTACTCCTGACTCCTGGTGACCACAATCGACTTTGGTCATAAAGGAGCAATCAAACCTTAAATCTATTCAAAGACTTTCCCCCGACTGCCATCAGAGAGAGAGAGAGAGAGAGAGAGAGAGAGAGAGAGAGAGAGAGAGAGAGAGAGAGAGAGAGAGAGAGAGAGAGAGAGAGAGAGAGACAGAGACAGAGAGAGAGAGAGAGAGAGAGAGAGAGAGAGAGAGAGAGAGAGAGAGAGAGAGAGAGAGAGAGAGAGAGAGAGAGAGAGAGAGAGAGAGAGAGAGAGAGAGAGACAGAGACAGAGAGAGAGAGAGAGAGAGAGAGAGAGACAGAGAGAGAGACAGAGACAGAGAGACAGAGAGACAGAGAGACAGAGAGAGAGAGAGAGAGAGAGAGAGAGAGAGGGACAGAGACATAGAGAGACAGAGGCAGACAGAGAGAGAGAGAGACAGAGAGAGGGACAGAGACATAGAGAGACAGAGGCAGACACAGAGAGAGAGAGAGATTTTGCTTCCGAAAAAGCCATCAACCTTTAACGCCGATCAACCTGAGAGTGAAGACAGTGCAGTAGACCCTTGAAATGTCGTACCGCTGCGTTTCGCGACGTATCCCTCGTTTTTTCTAGAGCTACTTTATCCTTTTAGGGCGCTTAGCGAAATATAAATCTGGCCGATGATTTGGCTACGTATTTATTGACTCGTTATTTATTGCTGCTTGCTAAGACGAGCAGCGAATTAAGCTGCGTTTACAGTAGTGACTTTCCCATAAACTCAGCACCATTTGCCAGTAGGCTTGGGCTGTTGCATCACTAGATATTGAATTCAGAGCCAAATCCGCCGGCTGTCAACAAGCAAAAGTTGCTCCTACTTTGAGTCTCCTCGTTGTACTAACCGTCCAATCAAAATCCTGAGGTGTGTCCCAAACATGTGTGAGCGAAACAGCAACGTCCGTCCGACGTTCGCACGCTTGAATTTCTTGAGACGTCCAGGAAAAGTTCCTGCGTATGGCATGAGTTTTCGCTGTAGCCTCCGCTCCGCTTCGTCAACTTCTGCTTAGAGGGCACTCCGAGTCCGTGTAAGTAATGCGCACACTTTCCGTTAACGGCGGGCATTAGGTGACAACGTTCACTGTATGGACGTCTTTCTTAGTCAGTGCTTATCTTCTTTTCTTCCTCCTTTTATCATGCTCATCTCCAATGATGATGGCCGCAGCTAGCTCAACTTCTCCCGGTGCTAGCCAGGCGGCTTCAGCGAGGAATCCTCTCGTTTTATAGAAGGCGTTTGTGGGTGTAACTCATTGTCGGCCATCAGTTTCCCTGCAACAGCTCCGTAAACGCCATGAATAGAAGGCAGGCCAGCATCAGTAATGAGTAAAGTCGATGGTGTGGTAAACTCAGCTCATGGCTGTATACTACTCGTAGCACTCCGGTGGGGGTAGGCAGCTATTTTGGGCGCACTTAATAGGTTTCAAAAATAAGTTATATAACGATGCTTATAGAAAGAAGTGAGACCAAACCATTATGCTTTTCCTAACAGATCAAATAGTCCTCAAATAGCAGAGCATCAGAGTGCTAAATGGAATTCATAGCAGCAGTTGTAAGTAGCATTTACATTTTCGGCCGAAACTCGCCGAACAGATTTACTGCTCAGGACGCCACGTATTGCGGTAAGCAGCTTATGCCAGCGATCAGCAGTTAATGGTGAATAATATACAGATACTATGTGCTAGCTTAATACAATAATAATAATAATCTCTCCTTCAAGTGACCTGCTGAAGCTTAACCGTGAAAAGGCACTCATATGTCAGCGGTGTAATAATAGAATGCCCGAACGTATTTGACTGCCAGTGTATTTTTGCAACCTCGAGAAAGTCACGTGACCGGTTCGTGTACCTGGCTCTGACTCGAAACCGCGTTTTTGAGCTCGTTTACCAACTAGAATACGAATCGGGGTACGAACCAGTACCAGTCTGCTGTCACATCGCGGGTACGGCCATATTTGAGTCCGTGCTGTCCAGGGTGTTTCATCTCGTCGCCTCCGTGACCTCGAACCGCGGATGAGGAAAAGAGAATTAGTGTAGCGAGCGATGAATGGTCTGCTGAGCACCTACTAATGTACAACCGCTAGTCAATTAATAATTAGGCACAGCTTGACTCGGAGCATGCTGGCTAACGAGCGGAGGCATCATGAGAACATGCAGCAACAAAATAGTTTCAGCGTCCTGATTGGACAGTCTGGGAGCCGTCGCTTGCCCTGGAGGAGAGCCTACAAGATCAGCGCCACGCCAAACGCAGAGACAAAGAGCGACTGGTCTCTATTATAAGCACCTCCGGTTCGTAGCATTCCTTCGCCTTCTAGTTTTTTCAAGCTGTCCTTGGGTCTTAGCAAAGGTGCTAATGTGCTGCAAGATGTACGACGAAGGTTTCGGGTTCGAGCACCTGGGCAGTCATGTATGCCCACTGACTGCAATCGTGAGGGGAGGTGGCCTGCTAGTCGCTAAGGCCCTTTGTCGCACTACCAAAGATGTGGTCGAATCAGCTGATCTTTCCCCCTCCTCTGCCGATGGGGACGAGTTGGTCCGGCCGCTCTATTTGAACTCGGATTCGTTCGAGCAAAAAGGCAAGCGATCGATGAACCTGGAGATGCCACGAAATTTTTACCAATTTAGCCTGTATGACATTTCGGATTTTGTCTTTGTACTTGTGTGTGTGCGTGCGTGTATGTGTGTGTGTGTGTGTGTGTGTGTGTGTGTGCGTGCGTGCGTGCGTGTGTGCGCATGCGTGCGTGCGTGTGTGCGATGTTGATGTTTTCCTGTGGACACTGGTAAAAATGAGGAAGTCTATAGGTCCTTCACACATTGTCTTCAGTTGTGGATGCTGAGTTCGCTAAATCGGCTAATTAATCGCCCCGATAAAACGTTTGCATGGGACTCTGCAACCATATGAATGTGCTGCAATCGGCAATAAGGTGGTTTGATAATTAAGTTTCAAAAGTTCGAATATCTTTAAGCGGGAATACTAGGACAAGGAGTTTTTGATTTTGGACATGTCAGCTTCAGCTTGAGACGAAATTGCCTTACAGGAATTTCGGCACTTCATGTTCAGAACCTGGTTCGAAACTCTGGGATGAACAGTTGACACATGCAGCTGCTAAAGCTTTTTGTGGTATATGACCCCCTCCAGATTCCACCCATCATGGCTCCCAAGACGCATCGACGTTATTACCCAAGACGCTCGCTGCATACGCTTTGAACAACGTCGCCGACTTTTGGTCACACTTGCCGGACGTTTCGGGCCATGAGCCATAAGAGTGTTTGGATTTCTTAGGGCTAGATGGGTATTGTACTATTTGTACTTTGGTTACTTGGTACGCTAATGCTTTGGGCTCCTGGGAGTCTTCAAGTTAGGAATGAAAACGGATTCATTGAAAAAAATAACTTGGCACAATATATTGGAAACCAGCTAAGCGAGGGACAAATGAACAGAATGTCCTTGATCAAATTAACTGAGGCCGAAAGGTCAACGCCCAACGTGAATTTATCTTGGCCGAGTGATGCATCTTGGCCGGGCGATTTATCCTGGCCGAAGTGCCGGGCCAAAGAGACCCAGAGCCAGTTCAATGTTGCGACCGATCTTGGGTCATCGTTCTCACCTTAAGTGATCACAAAGCGAGAGAGCATGTCGGAATAAGCTCAGCGTGTAGGGACATTCGAAGGGAGCAGCGGCGCACTATAATAATAATAATAATAATAATAATATTGCACTTGATAAAGCGCCCTCATAGAACTTAATCTCTTTCTAGGCGCTTTACATTTGCTGCAAAGTGATACGCAATAGAATAGTAAGTAAAATCATGCTTGAAAAACAAACAAAATGAATAACATGGTTAGGGGTTACATGCACTGGGTCAGCATGCAAATGTGGTTAGTGGCAGCATGAACAGTGTCAGCACGCATAAGCACATCGAGGACGAATCACAAGGACCCACTAAATGCTGTCCTAAATAGGTATGTTTTTAAGTTTCTTTTAAATGTGGTCAGGTCGGGGGATGTTCTGATGCAGGTCGGGAGGGAGTTCCAGGCTGTGGGAGCATACGAGCTAAATGCACGGTCTCCAAAGGATTTAAGGTTTGTACGAGGTATTTCTAGACTGTTGGATTCCGAAAAGCGAGTGGTACGATGCTTGGCCTGATGGGGTAGTATATCTGAAAGATAGGCTGGAGCCATAGAATGAAGAGACCTAAAAGTGAGCGACAAAACCTTGAAGTCAATCCGTTGCTTGACTGGTAGCCAGTGCAGGTCGGCGAGAAGTGGAGTAATGTGGCAACTGCGACGCTCACGACAGACAAGCCTAGCTGCAGAGTTTTGCACCAGCTGCAATCGCCTGATCGCACATGCTGGTAGGCCATCCGACTTGTTGGCCATTTTGATGAGTGCAGTGCGGCTTCGAGTGTACAGCGTGCTTCCTTTGCTGCAGCTGCCTCATTCGTGAATAGAGTTCTATGCATTGCATCGCTCTTCGGCGGCTAGTGCCACTGTTGCTGCACCTGACTCATGGTGTCTGAGTCATCTCTGATCTTTTCGTAAGGGGCTTGCGGGTGAGGTTTATCTGGCTTAAATCCTCTGACAGCTTATTGGTGAGACCGCTGCATTGTCCTAGTGCCCAATTTCTTCACCTTTGTTCAAGAAATGACCGCTAAGTTTTTGGAAGTAATTCTTCTTCGGTAGTAGAATGGTTGCCAGATATTCGCTGAATCACCGAACTGGCTGGTTGGGCGAGATATTGCTGGGCAAGCCGTTCGCAACAGTAGTGAGTTGCCAACTGGCCCTAACACGGAATTAGCATAAAAATGGCCGGTCGAGTTTCCTCTGGACCAGTGCTGCCTGGCTCCCTAACCAGCTATTTTACGTCAGTTTCGCTACTGGTTGGCAATTGCAGATCACCTGGCAAATGACCTGTCAGAGAGCTGCCATCGCATCAGGTGACCACCGTTGCTCGATGACAGTGATGTACCCGCTTCCATGGCCCGTAGCAGATAGGCCATAGCGCCGACTCCATTCCGATCTTTTCTGAGATGGCAGCTTGGCATCTATAAAATTAAATTGAATTAAAGGAAAATTATTCAACAGCCTTATTTCTATGGCGAAAGAAGCCCCTTTGCGCGGGTTTAACCGATTTTACCGTGCAGTGAAGACTTGCCTCCTGCCGGACTCGAGCCCGAAACCCGGTTTGCGAAATGCGAACACCTTACATCTAGGCTAAGATCCTGCGGTTTAACATATCCTCCGTTACGCCCAAAATCTGCCTTAGTAGCTTATGTGCATTGTCATATATTTACCGCCTCCGATCTCTACTGCAATTGTGTTACTTGTCTGCTCCTTTCTCTTGACTGTACAGCCACTGTCACTGATATTAAATAGTCACAAATCCGGCAAAATACCGTCGTCAGAAATCGATCGCGTCTACTGATATTATAGCGGCTTCGTTGTTTACCTCCCGCGTCGGGGCAACCGGGTTTAACTACTGGGATCTCAAGACATAAAGTTTACAGGTATGCTGTTGTATCTTGTGCCTAAAAAGTGTATTAAGGTCGAAATATGCATTTACATCAGGTTGGGGTTCGTGCGATTTATATCCCCTTGCATTTTTATTAGACAATCCTTGGCATAAAATGCGCCAGCCACAGAAACGCCAGACGCTCGTGGTGCTATTGACTCCACTGCCGCTAACTTTACTGACTACAAACAAGAACCTTGTCTGCTATTGCATTGCCGCTACCAAGGAATTACCTTGTCGCCTTAAAATTGAAAAATCAAATTTTGAGTCCGAGCTTGCAGGATAATCTTCTTTCATTGCTGGGCAACTCATTTCCCGATTCATCGCCTCATACATATAATATAATTATAATTTTCTCCTTGCAACTGGCGACGGATAAGTAATGTACCTTAGCTGTCCCATTCCTCCGCTTAAAGACCGTTGGCGACAGAAGCTTTAGATCTGCAGGTCCTAGACTGTGGAATTCGCTTCCACTATTCTTACGCAACGACAACTACTCTACTACTGCCGACTATGGCTCATCCTTTTCAGCGGTTCTGAGCTGCTATTTCTATGCTACTCGTTACCTTAACTGCTCTCCTAACTCTGCTATGCTTCCCACTTTCTCTCTTTTTCGTGAGACGAAGTCTGTTGGCTACCGAATGCGTACCGAAAGCCGCTTGGGCTGTGAGTGCGCTATACAAAACTCTCCTGCGTAACACCCACATGGTCTTTATGACTTTGTGGAGTTACTGACGGAGATACACACATACCCTAAGCGATAGGTCTGAGCTGACAGGTGCTAGAGCGGAATAGGACTTATTAAAAAATGGCGTTCGCTGGTTTTTGAGACCTGCAGGCTTTGCATTCCAATGTGCTCTTGGCTGAATTGAGATTGCTTACTTGGAGCCTCGTCGCACGCAACACACAACTCTGGTATCGTGAAGACACGAGCTTTTCAGCAAACGGAGCCCAGTGATTGCCAATGTTTGCCGCGATAGCTGATGGTAGTTCAATCGGTGCAGTTTCTTGCATATAGATGCTGCCAACGAGCAGATGTCCCCGCCTCAGCAGCTGCGTCGTAGCGAGTTTTGCAACTCGTCGCTCGACGTTCTCGACCTGTTCGATGATTACTGCGGATGGCAGGCGGCCGACTGTCATGGCAGCTCTCCAGTCGGTGCCGCTGGCCCAAGTTTCTTCTTTTGCCAATACCCGTTTCTCCTCACCATCCAAGCCAAGCGTTTCATTCTTCAAAAGGACTCGGAGCAGCAGATGGTCGACCAAGCTCGGGTAAGGTCCTGCCGTGCGACTCCATCTTGCCGGCCGGGGCAACTAGGTCAACGCCTGCTTTGGGGACCTCACACGCGAAAGCCCTCTGCTCGAATTCGATATTCGTCATCAGGGTCGAGAAAGGTCGGCCTCGGTGCACAGGTGCTTCTCGGTTAGTACCGTGGACTGGGGAATCGAACAACTCCCTCCCGACCTGCGTCAGAACATCCCCTGACCTGACCACATTTAAAAAGAACTTAAAAACACACCTATTTATGACAGTATTTAGTGGGTCCCTGTGATTCGTCCTTGATGTGCTTATGCATAGGAATGCATATATATATATAGGTAATAGGAATGCAGACATGGGTAGAGTGTCTCTGCTTGTTTTGCTCGATCTTTCGGCAGCTTTTGATACCATCGATCACAAAGTTCTTCTAGAGCGTCTCTCATCTCGCCTGGGCATCACTGGCACTGCTCTGCAGTGGTTCAGGTCCTATCTCAGTGGGAGACTCCAGAGTATTGACGTGAATGGACAAAGATCATCTGAAGTACCTCTGAAATATGGAGTACCTCAGGGCTCAGTGCTAGGTCCGGTTCTTTTCACGGTTTATACTCTGCCTCTTGCTGATGTGATTGCCAAGCACAATCTAGGCTTTCACTTCTATGCGGATGACACTCAGTTGTACCTTTGCTTTGATCCCTCCCAGCCTTCGAGCACCTCAAATTCTCTAAACTCACTTGCTGCATGCATTGATGACATCCGCACATGGATGGCAGCAAATTTTCTAAAACTTAACGATGATAAAACTAACTTACTAGTTATGGGCAAACCCAGTGTGATCCAGAGATTGGAAAGGCTGACTCTGAAAATTGGCTCTGCCAGCATATCTCCAGTTGAATCAGCTCAAAATCTAGGTGCCATATTCCAAAGCAACCTCTCGTTAGACAACCATATCAGCTCCACAGTCAAATCCGCCTATTTTCAGCTTCATAACATTGCTAAAATTTGGGCTTGTTTAGATAAGGATACCATGTCCAAGTTGGTCAATGCATTCGTGACATCCCATCTCGACTTCTGCAACTCACTGCTTACTGGGCTACCAGCATGTGCGATCAGGCGATTGCAGCTGGTGCAAAACTCTGCAGCCAGGCTTGTCTGTCGTGAGCATCGCAGTTGCCACATTACTCCACTTCTCGCCGACGTGCACTGGCTACCAGTCAAGCAACGGATTGACTTCAAGGTTTTGTCGCTCACTTTTAGGTCCCTTCATTCTATGGCTCCAGCCTATCTGTCAGATATACTCCCCCATCAGGCCAAGCATCGTACCACCCGCTTTTCGGAATCCAACAGTCTAGAAATACCTCATACAAACCTTAAATCCTTTGGAGACCGTGCATTTAGTTCATATGCTCCCAAGGCCTGGAACTGCCTTCCGACCTGCGTCAGAACATCCCCTGACCTGACCACATTTAAAAGGAACCTAAAAACACACCTATTTAGGACAGCATTTAGTGGGTCCCTGTGATTCGTCGTTGATGTGCTTATGCGTGCTGACACTGTGCATGCTGCCACTAACCACATTTGCATGCTGACCCAGTGCATGTCACCCCTAACCATATTATTCATTTCGTTTGTTTTTCAAGCATGATTTTACTTACCATTTAATTGCATTTCACTTTACAGCAAATGTAAAGCGCCTAGAGAGAGATTAAGTTCTCTGAGGGCGCTTTATCAAGTGAATTATTATTATTATTATGCGTGCTGACACTGTGCATGCTGCCACTAATCACATTTGCATGCTGACCCTGGGCATGTCACCCCTAACCATGTTACTCATTTTGTTTGTTTATCAAGCATGATATTACTCACCATTCAATTGCATTTCCCTTTGCAGCAAATTTAAAGTGCCTAGAGAGAGATTGAGTTCTCTGAGGGTGCTTTATCAAGTGCATTATTGTTATTATTATTAAGCGAATCAGGGAAGCGCAATTGGTGGTTACATGCTCCTGTTACTGATTAATTGTTAAAGCCGTGGGGGAGAATGTGAGAGGTTGGTGCATCCAAGATCTTGGATTCGAGTCCTGTCACAGACAATCCATTATAACCTACTACAATTGAGATGATGGACGCAAAGGATCTCCTGCAGCTACATAAATAAGGCCGTTGGATCAGCCAACCGTTACTTTAATCAAGGTGACAGCTAGATGTCTGTCATCTTCCGGTAGTTATTGACGGTTGAGCATTTCAGAGCAGTCGTCCCGCGTGGAGCACGGTCTGTTGATTGGTAGCACAGTTTATTGTAGAGCACATGATAGTTGATTGTAGAGCACAGTCTGTTTATGGGTGACGTGGGACGGTTACTGTCCCTAGCTCTAGCATAAGCTCACCTATTGGTATTCATACGCCATCTCGCGTGAGGGAATTTGGCTCGGACACCGAGTAACATGTATATGGTAAATGGAGCCCCGTTGTAGTTGGCATACGGCGAAACTGAGCCTGAGGGAGTCGCGATACCTTTATCGACGTATGTCTCCGACTCGGAGAGGCTCCCTGTCTTGAAGCCCACCCACCCCCCCCCCCGTTTGACTCGTTAAGCCGCAGATCTCGAGACAAATGTGGCCGGTCTAGTGTGCCATTCACGAGGAATTAAAGGTCGGCATTGATCTTGTTACCGTTGGGCTCAACGGTTCTCGCCCACTCTTATGCTTGCCCGCAAGGTTTGTTTCTATCGCTGTAAAGCTGTTCTGGGCTGCCATTAAGACTCAGTTAACGGACAATATATTACAGCTGTTCTGCAAGATCACACAGCCCACGGCAGCTGATTAGCAATTTTTTTTATTCGTGGTACTACGATTGGTTTGATAAACAGTGGCTGTAGATTAATCAGCAGATCATTAACATTCTGTCGCAGTGTAAGCTTTGCTGGCTAACACTAGATACAGACTCTTATCCCGACGCTCTTTGACCTCGACGAGCAATCCATACGCTTACTACTTTCGTCTGTCCAGCGCACCGCTACGCGTTAAAATTTTGGAACATCCAATAACCCAAGAAATCTTCATATCCTTAGTGGCGTGACGAGACGCGACCGGGATACAGCGATATTTAAACTAATTTGGATGGTATCCGTCGGGCGAAAATATGTTCTGCCATTATCGACCCCGTCGCGGAAGGTGGGGTTAAAAGTGTTTTATATATAAAAATATAATTAATTTGTATAGCACCCCAAGAGAACTTAATCTCTATTCAGGCGCTTCACATACGCCTCGGAGCTCGAGCCCACGACCTCAGCCAGACCTTGGTCGGGGCGAGCATCTGCCGTGACGAGCTCTACTGCACTCGTTGCCTCGTCCTTACCTTTCTCTTCGCCGTGTATGTAGAAGTGAACATAACCGTATAGGGATCTGAGCCTCTGGGCAATCGAGAAACTCTTGCTCGCTCCGTTCAAGCCAGAGGCCTCTGTTCAAGCCGAAGCGCTCCAATAGAGCGCTGGGGGTCTCTATTAGAGCTGGAACGCTCTGTTCAAGTTTGCCTGCCTTCGCTAATTAGCTAGTTCTTAAGATATTATGTCGTTGTCAGGCTTTAGAGGGTAGAAAAAGAAGCCAGCGAAGAACCCAAATCAGAGTGGCGTGCCAACTGCAAACGATTGCCACCGATGTCCGAAAAGCTTGGCTACTCGAATGTAGGTCAAGCTGTTGCACTTACACTACTCTCCTTGGTGAACTGGCGAAGATCTATAGAAACTTTTGCCCCCCCCCCCCGATTGCTCACATTCAGGCACCTTAGCGTGACTATCGAGAGCTGCAGGTAAACCTCAAAGTCGAACAAGATGTCATGTAATGGTCGGTTATTTATTTCGTGTCGGAGATAGCTTACCCTGTCTATCTGCTCAAGGATAAAGAAAGCAGCGCACAATCACCGATAGAGAGACCGGTAGAGGATTTGTGAGCTTATGTTGAGTGAGCAACTGTTTCGCATGGCGAGCGCACTGTAGTTACCCTTAGCAGTCCCATGGACATCTACCTACGGCGCCGACAGAAGCGAGCCTCTGATTAATGTGTGTGTAGCCGCTTCGAGAACGTCACACCCGTACAATTTTGTGTGGGGGTGGGCGACCGTGCTTGCCTGCTTGCTCGTGCGAGCGCGCGTGTGCGCGCTGTCCCAAAATGTTTATATACCGAACAGGAAGCACAAGAGGCAAACAGCGTACGCTGTCGTGCAATGACATTTTCGCCATGTAACAAGTGCATTGCTGGCCATTTCCGGCTAGACACGTGGTATTTCTCTCCAGCTATTAGTTAAATCCGTAAGGTCGTTTATCTAGCCACGTGCTTAGAGGATTGATTCTGCTGTTAGGCTTGAGCATGGGAGGCATTCCTAACGACCAGAAATGTGCATTTAGAACCAACTATTCGTCCTTGAAATGTTCCTTCCTGCCCATGCCAGTATAATGCTTTTATTGTTGATTTACTCTGAAAATGTGTGCAGCATACTGCGAGGCATTCACGGTAGGCCGCGTAGTCTGTTTAAATTGGTTGCGTAATCATTTACTTTGTCCCTTTAAGCCAGAAACGGGTTTTGTGAGCCGATGTTGTTGTTAGCCCACGGATTCGCTATTTTGTATGGAACGACTTGGGCAGAAATTTTCGTAGGGATCCATACGACTATGTTAATGTTGCTCCGAAGAATTGACAGCAGAGTTAAATGGTAGTTCTAGTGTTTTCTGCGGCAATTAATTGTAGATAAGCACGATCTCCAATACGTAATATGCCAATCTCAAAACTAGGAAGATTAATAAGAGGTGAGTATCTAGATCAGCGGTTCTCAACCTGTGGGTCGCGACCCCTTACGGGGTCGAACGCCCCCATTCGCAGGGGTCGCCTGTGACTGTCGGAAAACACGCTTTTCCGATGGTCTTAGGAACCGAGACACCGCTCCTCTGTCGGTCTCCATAGACTGCCCCGAGAGTTTCTGATCTGGTGAGAAAGAAGCGATCTCAAACTTTGCACTGGCGTGGCCTTTTATGCATACTGTCGCAACATGTAGCAGTGTAGTTTACTGTTGTTATATTAAGACTGTTAGTCATGCTACACCATGCTTCAAGACACAATTTCATTTATTTGTAATTAGAAATAAATATTTCCCAATGTGTAATTGCATATTGTTTTGTGATTAATCACTATACTTTAGTTATGTTCAATGTTAAACAATTAAAATATATCTTGCATATAAGATATTCATATTTTGATTTATAGTAGCAAATTTCCAGTTATGAAATAGCAACAAAAATAATTTTGTGGGTGGGGATTGCCGCAACACAAGGAGCTGTATTAAAGGGTCTCGACATTAGGAAGGTTGAGAGCCACTGACATAGATCTGCAGCTCTTCGGATAACTTGATATATCTTGAGCCTGTGACCATGATCTAGAGCCTTGTTGCTGCGTTAGTGCAGTTCCTAGTGGTCGATACATATAATAAAACTTCGTTATGAGTTTTCAGCATAGAGAAATACTACTTCATATCTGGGTGCGTTGCTTACGATCAGGTTGTTTGTTTGCGCATGATTGACCTATGCCACGGTGATCAGGTGACAGTAGTGCCCTGGACAACGGCACAATTCAATTTTCAGATTGAGCTATTGAGATGTCTCAACTCCGTCTCCATCTGTGCATAAGTTTATGATTTGTGACCTGCTTTAATCTAGGCTTAGCCTGTTTACCGATATTCTTCTTGCGAACTTTTTTCCAAATCTTGACACATGCATATATTCCTATATATGTAGAGGCATAATAGTATATATTGTGCACACATAATGCAAGTGTGCATACATAATATATATATTATTTATATTTTGGCCTATATAGTGCAGACTACGCACAATATCTGTACATTTACGTGCATTTATACTTATATTATAGATCAATATAGATGGTTTGCGATCTCCGCTGATATTCTTGCGAGTAAATTGATCATTTTTATAGTATGATTTTAACCTTTGGCACCGAAATGGCTCCAGGCACGACAAAATAGCCATATAATATAGATGAGAAGTGGCGGTAGTCATTTTCGACTAGTATAAATCAGTTTTTATGATAGGCAGTTCACTGCAGCAAAGAGCCTCATATAGTGAAAAATTCGAAATTTAATAATTATCGTCTTGTGTCTTGTCAGTAATCCTTTCCTTTTTTCCTTGCAGCGCTACCTAACGGAAGTTGCCACGCAACAACATCGGTCGCTCTCCTCGTTGCCGTCAGAAGTTGCTTTCTTGAATATAATGGTACACAGAAGCAACTTGCTGGAGGACACTCTCAATGAGGTAATGTTATAAGTGCGTTGGATCACTAGGTATTATACAATTTGCAGTTCTTATGACGCACCGAGACGGCATAGGAGACGTGGTGAAGTTTTTTGAAGCATTTCAGTCTTAAGCCGGACAGATCTTAAGCAAAGGTATTGCAATACAGTGTCCAAATACCTGCATTAGAGACCTAAAATGTATCCGAAGCACTTTTGTCGGGGGGGGGGGTTTATTAGCTTGATTTTAATTGTAGGTTTTAAAAAAGTGCAAGCATTGCCAAATAATTAGGCAGTCTTGCTACAACCCTTCATTATTAAGTATGCGGTTGCGAGACCAGCAACAAACTACGCCTAGTTATGTAAATTATGAGTGTGTACCGCGAATGGTGAACTGTAAGTTCTTTCAGTCGGCGCAAAATATTACTAAGTAATGCGTTCAGGTGGTTATATGAATATAAGAATCTGAGGTATACTATTGGTGCGAACTGTAACCCATTTTAATTAGCACTAGTTGTTTGTGTCACCCATTCACAATAAAATTTGGTTAGACGACGTATTGTACCAAACTATCGCAGATAAAATTGCAAAAAATATTATCGTTCGCATATGGGAGTCCCGTCTAGCTACCACAGCCGCATCTCTTGTCTGCTTTACAGCCTTACCCAAAATATCTCAGCCGGTGGGGCATTTTACAATGAATTTGAATTATGTATTGCAACATATGCTATGAGCATTCGATATATATTTAATATAAATTCGTATCTTAGTTACGACAGTAGTAAGCTTGGTTTACATTCGATCCTAAAGGGCGACGACTGTCAAAGGCTTGCAAAACGGCATAGTATCTGAGAGCTGCTACTTTTATGGTGAAAAAATATTTTTTTTTATGATTATTATAGTGCATTGTGTTCCATGCACTTATGCCATGTGCCAGTAACGCAGATAGATTGAGCGAGTCACACTGTCTCGGCTGGTGCTGGGCTTTGTCTCTTAACTATTTCGGTCACGTCTTACAGTCGCCTGTAAGCTGAGTCTGTCGTAGATACCAGCAGTAGCAATTACGATTGCGTGTCTACCTTAAATAATAAGCTAGGATCGTTGTGAACGCTCAGGCTGGTTGGCCTAAGCCACTGTCATTGCATTTTGGCTGAGGCCTCAAAGTGGGGGCCTGGGAAGTTAATCTAAAAGACTGAAAATTTAGACTGAAAATGCTTGAACCACTGAACCCGTTAGGTTGGGGTGCTGCAAGACCGGCAAATGATCCAAAACAGACAAAACATGTTTTGCACCCTTCATTCCTTGTTCTTCTTTAATTTATCTTAATTTAGAAAACTTATTTTCTGTGTCGGCAGATCGCGCAGAAGAAGACATCTGCATTGCGGCGCAAGCTCCATGTGACATTTATTGACGAACCAGGTTTTGACCGAGGAGGTCTCACCAAAGAATGGTTCATGTTACTGACGCGAGAGATCTTCTCCGCGCAGCGAGGTGAGTGGTGAATAACTTGAGTTATCAGCATTAACCTTTCGGCTTTTGTAATTGTACTCAGCACGCAGAGATTTATTCTGTCGACCACGTCGCCGCTAGATAATAATAAGAATCAAATTGGGATTCACAGCGAGAGCTTTCTAGCTCAGATTATTGTGTGACAACTTTCGCACAGCCTTTTACGGCGATGGTGTCATTTCGAGAGCTACAATTCGTTGCCACCGACTGGCAATAAAAGAGCGTGATTAAAAAATGTACACGGGTATAAGCACTGGTATATTAAATGCATCTATAGTTGCCGTGGTGCTAGCGTCCCGGTATTGCAGCAGCAATGGCATTTGTTTGCTGCTTCCTGTTGTGTGCTCGTGCAACAATTTCTCCATTGATATATTTGCTTACTACTTGCCTTTCCAGCGGTACGTAGCAATCCTTACGCAATATTAGAGCTAAACACCGCAAGACGGTAGCTCTTAGTTGAAACTAGAGTTCTTACAATACGACGTGCTGATCAGTTACCTACACAGCTTGACACAATGACCTACTGTGAACATTTCAGGAATCTTTGTCTACGACCAGACGGCAGGGACATACTGGTTTTCATTTTCAAAGGACGAGAAAAAGCTCAAAGAGTTTCACCTGGCAGGAGTCGTATCCTTGATAGTGAGAACGGCTGCTAAGCGGTCGGCGCCGCTCTAAACAGCTAGAGTGGCGTCGCGTGATTCTTCGGCGGCCTTGCACCACTTTGCTGGCTTATCTCTTTACCCGTTCGTTGCTTTTATGCTACTCTGCTGTAGGTTAAAACAAATGCACACCCTTTAATGCATTGTCTAGTATGGCACTTTATTAAGCCAGCTTATTACAATAGCCAGAATGAATCACCCGTGTAGGCGGTGAAGAGTTTCCGCCATAACGTTCGTAGTTAGATGGTGTAAAAAGCTAAGCCTGGGCAGTGGGGTTGAGCAAGGCACATTCGACCTTGAATCTTGACGATCTATGTCTTGAATTTTGGCAATACCTTCTCAGGTTCTATCGATATCAAGGTTTAGAGGTAAAATAGCAGCGTCTGTCACTAGGACTCTTGCAATAGTTTTAGATGCTATTTGGGCAGTCGAATATGTATTTACACATTTAGATTCCAAAAAGTGAGTGGTACAATGCTTAGCCTGTTGTTGGAGTAGATGTGATAGGTAGGCTGGAGCCAAAGAATAAAGAGATCTGGTAGGTAGGCTGGGGCCAAAGAATAAAGGGACCTGAAAGTGAGTGACAACACATTGAAGACAATGCGTTACTTGACTGGGAGCCAGTGCAGGTCGGCGAGAAGTAGTGTGATGTGGCAACTGCGACGCTCACGACAGACAAGCATAGCGGCAGATTTTTGCAACAGCTGTAAGCGAATGAGTGCAGAGGCCGGTAGGCCAGCAAGCAGTGAGTTTCATAAGTCATGAAGGGATGTCACAAATGTGCTGACCAATTTAGATGTGGTATCCCTATCTAAGCAAGCCCGAATTATAGGCAATATTATGTAGCTGAAAGTAGGCAGACTTGACTGTGGAGCTGATGTGGTCGTCTAATGAAAGGTCACTTTGGAAAATGGCACCTAGATTTCGTGCAGATTCAACAGTAGATATGCTAGCAGAGCCGACTTTTTGAGCGTTTGCCTTTTTGAATTTCTAAATCTCACTTAGTTTGCCCATAACTATTAAGTTAGTTTTATCATCATTCAATTTATAAATACAAACCTGCTGCCATCAATACGCGGCTGTTATCGATACATGCAGCAGGGGAGTTGAGAGAATTCGACGTGCTGAGGGGCTGGGAGAGATCAAAGCAAAGGTACAACTGACTGTCATCTGCACAGAAGTGAAAGCCTAGATTGTGCTTGGCAATCACATCGGCAAGAGGGGGAGTATAAAGCGTGAAAAGAACCGGACCAAGCATGGAGCCCCGAGGTTACCCATATTTCAGATTCCTCAGATGATCTTTGTCCGACGGTCAGCTTCGCTGCTCAAGCACCTCCCTCACCGCCGCTCCCCGGTTTCCGGTCGCCACGCCGTCTATTTCGCTAAATTAAAATCTGGCGATTGGGTCATCAGTCCGTTTGCACCAAATGTTTGGAACTCGCTTGCGGTTTCGGTCGCCAGCTGCATTGACTTACGGCATTTATGTCTCCATCTGCCAATCCGCTCAGCTTTCCGCGTGCCATAATAACTTTTTTCTTTTATGTTTATTGTGGTTACCAGATCATGATTTATTTCAATTTACTTGCAATGGGTAACCGGCGGTCCTGATTGCCTTTGCTTATGCTTTTTCATGCTTGTCTTAGCATGTAAAGGGTGTGCTCTTGTCCGCTTGTCTCCGCGTGGTATCTCCGTGTCATTAACACTTGGTCATCGCTTTTGTTGAAGCGAATTTTAAAGTGCCTAGATCGAATCTTCGGCTCTCTTAGAGCGCAATAAAAATGAATTCTTTTTTTGCTCGGATATTATTATTTTACTAAGACTAAAATTCTGCAGTGGAGACCGCAATTAGAGTCGGCTTTTTCCCACATGACGGCATAAATAAACTATCAGACCATAATAGTAGCGATACACTTGATAAAGCACCCTCGGAGAACTCAATCTCTTCCTAGGTGCTTTACATTTTCTGTAAATAAAACGGGATTGAATGATGAGTGTTATCATGCTTGATAAATAACATGAATAACATGGTTAGAGGTGACATGTACAGGGTCAGCATGCAAGTGTCGTTAGTAGCAGCAGGACCATAGCTCTAAAGTAAGAGGCATTTAAAGCCAAATGCGTGGGCTTTTAGCTGCATAGCAGTTAGGACCTGTATTAGCAGCGATGACCGGTAGTCTGTAGCCGGTGGAGGTCTGGGTGAGGAACTTGGGGCAGAGGGCATGCCTGGCGGCCGAAACTCTGCTCGGTTAGCACAGCTCCTCTGAGGCTTGTCACAGCAAGTGCACTCACCACTTCCAAAATCCCGTTTTAGTACTTCTGACCTCTTTGTAATCCATTTTGAAGAGATTAGTCTTAAAATAATAATGCAAAACTTGGAAAGGCTGCGCGGCATTGTCATCTTCGGACGATCTGTTAATTGCCCTCTTATTCTAATAAAATAATAATTAAACTAAAGAGTTACTCTGAAAAAGATGGCAAGATACATTTCTGCTCCCTCGTTTTTTCGACTTGATAATGTAGCTGTACGTTGTGTGCTCGAGGTACTTACTGACCTTAACCGTGAACAGCTTATGGGACTTGCTATCTACAATGGGGTCAACCTAGACGTTCGCTTTCCTACGTGCGTCTACCGAAAGCTTCTAAGTCCGGCCGTTGTACCGTACAATAACCCTCGTTCCACCGTTGGAGTCATTGACTGCACATCAGCGCCTCTGGATGACCTGAAGCATGTTATGCCGGTGAGTGAAGCTTACCCCTATCTTTTATACCTAAGCATCGTGCGGCATCATCGTGTCGCTTGCTCCACTCTTGAGCGAGCCATTGTTACTCGCCACCTTTACTCGGCACTCGATCTCGAATTGGAGTCTCGGACGAAGCGGCGTTACAGCAGCGAGATCAAACTGGCTCTGTGACTGTGCTCGCTCGCATTTATAGGCCGTCGCATTCAGTCTGGGCTCACTTTTGACACACGAAGGTAATGTGGAAAAGGACTTGTGCTTGACTTTCCAGGTAAGACCGCTTTTCCCTGGCACCGGATGTGCGAGCTGTCCGAACTGCTATGAGTCCAGAACGACAGGAACCTTTGCTGACAAAAATACCCCGCGTTTTACCGACATGTCTTTGCGATTCTACGAGATGCCAAATTGCAAAAATTCTTGCAAGTTATTTGTTAGCTCTTGCGGCTACGTTCTCACCGCAAAAGTCCTATCCTTATTCTAGTGCCTAATATATACGGATTGACTTCAAGGTTTTGTCGCTCACTTTTAGGTCCCTTCATTCTATGGCTCCAGCCTATCTGTCAGATATACTACCCCATCAGGCCAAGCATCGTACCACCCGCTTTTCGGAATCCAACAGTCTAGAAATACCTCGTACAAACCTTAAATCCTTTGGAGACCGTGCATTTAGTTCATATGCTCCCAAAGCCTGGAACTCCCTCCCGACCTGCGTCAGAACATCCCCTGACCTGACCACATTTAAAAGGAACCTAAAAACACACCTATTTAGGACAGCATTTAGTGGGTCCCTGTGATTCGTCCTTGATGTGCTCATGCATGCTGACACTGTGCATGCTGCCACTAACCACATTTGCATACTGACCCTGTGCATGTCACCCCTAACCATTTTATTCAGTTCGTTTGTTTTTCAAGCATGATTTTACTTACCATTCCATTGCATTTCACTTTACAGCAAATGTAAAGCGCCTAGAGAGAGATTAAGTTCTCTGAGGGCGCTTTATCAAGTGAATTATTATTATTATTATTATTATACTCCAGGGCTCAGCAGTCCAACTTAGGGCACAGTTTCTTTAAATGCGAACCTACCACTCTGCCTTCTTTCAAAATTGTAATGATTTGATAGACTTTCAATGACAGCGGTGAACTATCTGCCGAATGTGCAAAAGGTTACATGTATACTTTCGAGTCTTTCGGGGTGTGCATTGCATTTTCGGGGTGTGCATTGCATTTTCGGGGTGTGCATTGCATTTTCTTCAAGCTTGCAAGCGGCGCCTTTCACAAATACCGACTTTCGTCTTTTTTAACTTGGCCTCAGAACAAAATTATCCGTTCTCACGCGAACGTAGAGTACATTAAAACTTACGTCAGGGCAATCCAGGGGATAGTGGGAAAAATGGTGCTTGCCAGGAATATTCAGCCTTTTCTACAACTCACAGTCACACTGCTGCACCTGCTGAATGCTGCGTCTATTGAAGCTAAAACTTAACCCGGCGAGTAAGCAGCTATGACTGCTACGTAAAGCTGTCGCCTATAGGCAGCGTTATTTATTTATAGTATCGTGCATGCACGGAAAGCTTTTTCGCAGTCGTATTTTAATTTTAGCTAAAATCTCCAATCGATCACACATACTGGCCGTCAATTAGAGAGCCGTTCATTAAAAATTAATAACAACCTTATTTCCTTGAAATGTGCCTCATCCCTGTGCTTTTTCCGCTGGCGATCATGTCAGTTTCTCACGTTATCATGAAGCTTTTCGCTGAATAGAGAGATAGAGAGAAAGAGATATATATTATGCATATATAATATATATATATATATATTTATATATATATGTATAAAGAGATAGAGAGAGATATCACTAAAGATGGAGGAGACACGGAGAATGAGAGACAGAAAGACAGCGAGCGAGAAAATACGTACGAGAATGAAATAGAAGTAGAGAGAGAGACAGGAAAGAGAGAACGAATTAAAGAAAGTCAAAGGGGGAGGAGAGAGGTGAAAAGTAATGAAGAAAGAGAGGGCGAGAGAAAGACACTTGGGAGATCTCTAGAGGCGAATGAGAGAGAGTCTAGAGGCGAATGAGAGAGAGAGAGAGAGAGAGAGAGAGAGAGAGAAAGAGAGAGAAGTGAAGGAGCATGAGGGGAAGAGAGATAAAGGAAAGAAGAGAGATTGACGGGATGAGGAGAAATCGAGAGACAAGAGGAAGATGAAAGATTGGAGGAGATAGGGTGCCGCTGAGACGAGGGACAAAGTAGAGAAAGTAGAAATTAGAGATTGACTCAATGAGATGAGGAGAAAGACTGAGAGAGAGAGAGAGAGAGAGAGAGAGAGAGAGAGAGAGAGAGAGAGAGAGAGAGAGAGAGAGAGGGAGAGAGAGAGAGAGAGAGAGAGAGGAGAGAGAGAGAGAGAGAGAGAGAGAGAGAGAGAGAGAGAGAGAGAGAGAGAGAGAGAGAGAGATGGTACGTAGTGACAAACGGATGGGTAGGGGCAGAAAATGAGAGCGAGGGAGTGAGACAAGGGAGATTAAATGAGAAATATATATAAAAAAATGACCATTAACTCGTCGGCTTGTATTAATTGTGCATTTACAAAACTTCGATGCCATTAAATGGCAATGCAGCTAGCCCTGGCTTGCCATGTGTGTGGAGTGCGTACGCTCTCGGAGAATCAACAGCGGACAGGTAGCAATTGTGCGAATCGGGCCGTCTTATAAAGCCAGCTTGGTGGCTGATTCATGTGAGCGTCGCACCAAGCAGTGCTTTAAGAAACGAGGATCGCCACATTGTACACGGAAGCCTCGCTTGAAAAGCTAAAAGTAAACTCGCTTTTAACCGATGTAGGTTTCGGTGTCGCAGCTTGGCGTCGCATACACCGAGACGCTGAAACCCGGAGGAGAGCTCATAGCTGTCACCGCTTCCAACCGCAGAGGTACGTAAGGTGCTTGTACTCGTGCCTAGCCCTAGATGGTAGCCTTCTTATCAGTTTCGTCTCGCTCCTGGTTGTATTACTACATATTTATTTGTTCGCGCATGCAACAAACTATTAATCTGAAGAAAAAAAATTCGAGATGTGGGCGTTAGGTGGACCGCTATGTATAGCGCATCTTTTCCAGATTTATTTGCATTTCGTGCTGCAGGCTTGTGAGTTCGTACCTTTTCTCTCTCTGGTTTTATCCTCCTTTAAAGACGCCGCAGCTATGCAAGTATTGCATCCATTGGTCCCTTTTAGTATATATATATATATATATATATATATATATATATATATATATATATATATATATATATATACATACATATATATATATATATATATATATATATATATATATATATATACATACATATATATATACGAGCCGCTGCATTTTTATACCGATTGCTGTGTTCATCATGGAACTCGGTTACGCCCAGTGCCCTGCCTCTGCGTGTCCCGTGAGCTTCCGGTGGTCTCCGTGCCACGTGAGAGAAGGGCGTCTAGCCGACCGACGGCTTGCTAGTTGTGCTCTCGAGACGGGCATTTCCGTGCCGCCCGCTATCCGCATGAAACTGGCCTTAGCGATTGTGCGACGATTAAATCGAGGATGGGCGTATCGTCGCGGAGCAGCAACGTCTCTGACAGACTGAATATCAGATTGATGTCAGACTGATGCGCCTTTACCGTGTCTGCCTGCCAAGTGCAAAGGCCGAGCGCTGTTTGAGCTGTTATGTCGTAGCTCCTGAGCGACACTGGCCTCCCGACGACAGCGACGAAGGGGCTCCAATTTCACGTCTAGTGAACGCTCAGTCGCTAGCTGATGAACCGTATGGCCGAGCAGGTGCGGGCATTGAAATGACTGCCGTTTCACCGACTCCATTACCACCGGCAGCCATTCTGCTGGTATTGTTTTGACCAGGGTCGGCCGCATGCGACCCTTCGAATGGCACCCTAGTGTTTGTATTACTTTAGATTGATTGTGTCTGAAAGATTTCCTTACAGCAATGAGGTGCGTGCCCTTCACGACCCAGGCTGTGGGTTTGAGTCCTACAGACGTCAAATCTGTAGCGCCTGCTGCGAGGAATAGCGAATGAGACTGCTAAGAAGAGAGATCACCTTTTTTTTTACTGCAGCAGGAGCAGACCGGAAACGCTGCGCGACGACGCGTTGACGCCGTGTTTTCGTTTACAGACTTTGTTAATTTGTATGCCGACTGGATCGTCAACTCCGGCGTGTACTCCCAGTTCCGTGCATTCTATCACGGATTTCACAGCGTCTGCGCCTCCAACGCGTTGCTGGTAATACTAGGCTGCGTAAGGCTTGCCTCTGCTTCCGCCCTTTTGCTCTTGCCTGTGCTTGGCTTCTCCAACTGCAACCGATTCGTCTTTGACCTGCAGCTGCTGCACCCCGAAGAGGTCGAGGTGCTCGCCTGCGGCTCCGACCGCTTAAACATGGCTGAACTTCGCGACAGCGCCACCTACAGCGGCTACTCGCCTTCCAGCCGAATCGTAAGGTAGCTCATACCAGCGCTGCTGCTGCTGTAGCGATTGAGACGCCTTATTGCGGCATGCCGGGAAAAATTCGTGCCAGCTTTGGTACCTTGCAACTCTGGAGTAGACTTTGGTATCTGGCTACTCTGGAAGGGACTTAGGTATCTGACTACTTGGCTACTCTGGGGGGACTTTGGTATCTAGCTACTCTGGGGCGGACTTAGGTATTTGACTACTTGGCTACTCTGGGGGGGGGGGACTTTGGTATCTAGCTACTCTGGGGCGGACTTTGGTACTTGGCTACTCTGGGGCGGACTTTGGTACTTGGCTACTCTGGGGGTAGGGACTTGGGTTTCTGGCTACTGTGGTGCAGACTTTTGTTTCTTGCTACTCCGGAGGACACCCTGTTAACTGGCTGCTGCGGGCTACCATGGAGGAGCCTTTGGTACCTGCCTTCCTGCTTGTGCCACAGTCTTTCGGCAATGGTAACTGCCGAAAAGCAAGGCAGATTATGACTTACAAATGGGTTCGGTTTTATAACATCGTGGCAGAAGATGGGAGGGGGGCTTTGTTGTGGGTCCTGATAATAATAATAATAATAATAATAATAATAGTAATAATACCCTTGATAAAGTGGCCCCAGAGAACTCAATCTCTTTCTAGGCGTTTTAAATTTTCTGCAAAGGAAACACGATAGATTTTGCATTCGTGCTTATCTCAATCGTTGACAGTGTTCCTGCTGGAAGAGGCAGGAATGATAGTCTAACGGCTATTGGCCCTCGCCCCCATAACTACGTTCATTTATGACCTGCTCATTTTCAATTACACTAGTTCGGGAAGTTACTTTCCTCTCTACTGTGCACACCTTCGCCTTATTGATTTCTTCTCATAAAAAGGCAAATGGTAACGCCGGATTTAATCACTGCAGTGACATAATCGCAGCATATCTAAAGGGAGATTCTCTGATAAGAAGGGACTGCTGGACTGCTACATCAGTTTAATCATCTTCGCACGTTCATATCATCAGAGGAGTATTAACTAACTGTGGTTTTAATGCACTAAGTTTTCATAAGCGGCAAGAGCTTTTGCTCTCTGAGTCCTCGGTATACAGTGTCGACGATTTTTTCGGAAGGATGATATTGGCACGCACGTGTATTGATTGAAGACTTGTGTCTTTTGCACTAGGCTGAGCACGCATAATGGGGGCTAGACCTGACAAGTGCGTGAGCGAATTATACTGATTAAACGAAATACTGAAATACTGATGAATACAAATAAATAAATACATACATGAAATACTGATTAAACGAGCTCGTCGAAGCACTGCTTGAGGTAAACGTAGTATCGACGTCAATGTACGCAGGTATTCAGACGATAACAGAGCCAGACCAAACTCAGTTTTATCGATACCTCAGAATTTGCAGCAAACAGTTTAAATATATTTTTTCTCTTGTAACTCGCTAATCCGTTATTGGTTTTTTGTTTTGAGGTACTGTAACTGTCAATTCATCTACGGTTTCAATTCAAGCGGCATCTGGGTGAAAATTTCTGGAAGACTACGTTATAAATTTATGCTGTGGAAATGAATGTCGGCAAGACTCATATACCTGAGTCTGGTAACCGACTAATCATCGATTAACCTGCTAGACACTGGGTTGAAATAGTATACTTTTTTTATTTTGCACATGGCTGATTAAAGAGAATTGAGGTTTGAGTATGCGAGTTCACGGAGGGCGAGGGCGCGTCACCGGTTCGAGACCGAAGGATTTCTGTCTCTACGTTATCTGCGAACTGCATTGGCTTCATTTTTACAGAGACTTTTGGGACGTTGTTCTTTCGTTCCCGCCCGAGCTTCAGAAAAAGCTTCTGCTGTTTACTACTGGCAGCGATCGCTTGCCAGTCGGCGGAATGTCAGAGATGAAGTTCAAGATATGCAGAGCGGCAGGCAGTAGCAAAGACAGCATCAGGCAAGTTATTCGGTCTTCGCCTCTCAGCCATGGCACTACAAGACCATTCGCTGTATGGCCAGCGTCGACGTGCTTTGCCTTTTGCAGGCTTCCTACGGCGAAGACGTGCTTTAACAGCCTCTACTTGCCGCCGTACAAGACCAAACGAATCCTTAGGCAAAAGCTACTTATTGCTGTCCAGAATGCTGAGGGGTTCTGGCTTCAATAAGTACTATCAACAATCTCAGTCCGTCCGTGCTCATGTGGAAGCTATACCGAAAAGCAAGCACCACGCACGCCCCTGCATTTCAGCGCACCATTCGTAGACCGTCTGCTTGGCACGAATTCGCACCTCGGCGCCTGCCAAACCAGCGTGGCTCTGGATATGAGGCTGGTCCTCGCGTTGAAGGCATTTAAATTTAGTTGTTTTTATGAGGTCATCGACCTCGATCTCTTCTAGGGCTGCTTTTCTCAATTTGCCAATCTCAGCCATTCTTTTAGTATTCGTGCTACGATTGGTGAAAGGCCTGAGTTTTTATTATCTCCCGTTGACATCAATCTGGCCGGTTGACGCCAGCTAGGCAGCGTGCTAGCATATCGTAATGCGCTTACGTCACGTTGATCGCAGTCGCGATCAAAGAAGTTTAGCATTCCATACATTGATATTTGATGCTGTCAACATACCAGGAATAACGACTACTGTATCGGTGCTCAAATCCCACCCTGTTTTAGGTCACGAGTAATTGTACAGAGAAACTGAATGTGCTTATCCAACCAATATTACTCGGCTCATTTTATGCTGTGCAGTCTGACAGCGTTTTAATCATGTCAGTTGGATTTTTTAAATATACAGACATCTGTTTTGAGTCGCTTGCTTCGTGCAAGGTGAGGTGACTTGAATTTTTTTTTCTATTGTTTGCCAGTGCACCACAATCGGCAGTTTTACAAACGAGCTGTAGTTGCTTCCGTGTCCAGACCGAACTCAGACTGCAACTCAGCCGAAAATTTAGCACTTGTGTTAATAGCTAGTCGCAACCGATTCGGGAATGCTGGCGAAGCCGCCCAGCCTTGGGAACAGGTAAGGACGTCGGAGCAGCATTAAGTCGTGTGGGTTTTGACTACTGCAGAACAGGGCAGCAAAGAAGAGCTCTCATACTTTATGATAACACGTCCATACACCATAGCTTTTACAGCTACGGATAGTTGCAGGCGTCCAGAAATTCCCGCTGTGGCGCACAACAGCTCTTGAACTGCGCCCAGAGCGCTATAGTGTCCGATCAAGGTCAAGACCTTGACATCGAGGTCAAGAGCGGAACTCCAGCTTGGCTCATCGTGCTTAACTCGATTCAACACAAAACTCCTGAAGCATGACTGCCTGAAATTGCATGGCTACGGCTTTAATGTCGTCTAGCATTAGATTGTCACGTAGCAGGCTACCAGTCGTTATGATTCTGGACCTGTTAACAATAAATATCTCGGCAATTGTAATCCGGACTCAAACAGCACGCCGGCGGTTGAGTAGCACTTCGCCATGCGGATTCCTTCAAAAGCTAGTGCTGCGTGTTGCGTTACTGTGTCTCTGGCGGCAGCAGCACTAGTGGAGTCTCACGGAGACACGAGCGGGCGAATGCGAGCGGTGAACGAGACTCGATCTTTATTCTCTCAGCAGGAACAACTCTCCTACTGCCGACTATGGCTCATCCTTTTCAGCGGTCCTGAGCTGCTACTTCCATGCTACTCACTACCTGAACTGCTCTCCTGACTCTGATATGCTTCCACTTTCTCTTTGTTGGGTGAGACAAAGTCTGCTGGCTACCGAATGCGTACCGAAAGCCGCTTAGGCTGTGAGTGCGCTATACAAAACTCTCCTTCGTAATAACCACATGGTCTTTATGACTTTGTGGAGTTACAGACGGAGATACATTACATATACGAGCTGGCTGACTCACCACAGATATGTGAGTGCATCAGTGGTGGGCCACATGCTTACATCAAAGGCTGCACCGAGTCAATTGCTCAACCACCTGCTGCAGGTGGCGCATACATTAGTGGCCGATGCTGCTGCACTCATTGCAATAGCAGAAGCAGCAGGCGCACACAATATGCACAAGTGCTTAGCAACTGATTGCTGCTTCGCCCTCTCCAAGTCGCACTCTCAGGGTTTACTGTCATCTTGCTGCGCTTGTAGTGATATAGTGAAATAGTTCTTGGATAATCGTCCATAGCCACAATTTTTCGAAGGCACCGACTGTAAATAAGTCATACGGCTACCTGACCGTGCTCGTTTAAGGACCTCATACTGGATGAGGCATCTGGTTTCATCGCTGGCTATAGTATTTAATTTACGAAAGTTACTAAAACTTCCACATCTAGTTTTAGAGGTCATACGTTCAGTAGCAGTGAGCGACGGATTTTGCACTTTCTAGCGTAGCGATAATGGTTGAGGAGGTTATGTGATTTATAAAAAATATTGACATTTCAATGAATTGTGAATTTTGTTTTAATATAAATAGACTGGCCAGTTAGAATCTTTGATAATTTAACCAGTAGTGATACCAGATTATACCTCGACCAAAAGAAAATAATCGGTGCCAGCGTATTTCTAATGGCAGATTTTTTCTTATTGATTATTTCTAATTGAGATTTTTCGTTTGAACCTCGGGACACACCGGCTTGCATGGTCGTGGCAGAAAATGCATCCCGAAATATTCCTGCGACCGTGTTTAACATAACAGCAAGCAGCATCCACGTGTGAATTTTCTGCCGTCAGATGAATTGGAGAGTCAGGTACCGGCGGCTGCACCCATAATTATTTCTGAACTTGTGAGTCACTGTGCCAAGAGTTTGTAGTGCATCTTTTTCCGATATGCAAGAATATGAAGGTGACATCAGCATACATTACTTCGATTGACTTTAAATACCTAGTTCTGGAACATGGAATAGGACGATTTTAGAGATACTGAGTGAAAAAGATGCTTGATACCAATTTGACTAACAATTAGAAATGCTAAACAATCTCAGAAATATCTACAGGCGTTGGAATGACACTACCGCTAAGCAAAGTTTTTCTCTGGCATTATGGCGGCACTCCTGAGCTAGCCAGTGAGATCACGATACCAAGTTGAAGCAAAAAACTAAGCAATAATTTAGCCCCTTCTTTTCTTTGTCAGGTAAGCCTGAATCCGCAATGCTTTCTTTTTAGCGAACTCCCAGTTCTGGTTTAATTCCGTTAATGCGTAGTATGCATGCTAATGCATACGGCCGTTTGTGGCTTGCCTCCTGCACTAATTGTTTCTTGGGTTGGTAAGCGCTAATATGTGCCACCTGTCTATACGCACAGCCTCTGTTTGGCCATTCTCTTGAGTGGTATATAGAGAAAAATATTCGTGATATATCAAAATATTTGTATAGGCCGTTATTGATTGCATGACAGTTTAGCATTCGCGTGAAGACCCAAGCAACAGTCAGGTCCATGTATTTTTTTACTGCAAAATGTAGGTTTGGTCCAACACGTTAGTCGTACGACTCATATCGGCGGACATGTTTTGGATCACTTGCTCGCAAAGGTTTCTGCCCCACTGAACTTTTTGTGGGTCCGCTTCCCATTTTGGATCAACATGTAAAAAGAAGCTAAAATGCACCTGTTTTGACAGCATTTGGTTGGTCCCTGTTATTTTTTCTTTATCTGCTTATGTGGGGTGACTCTGTGCATGTTGCCACTAACCCCATTTACATGTTGATACTGTGCATGTCGTCCTAACCTTGTTTTTCTTGTTGACATTGTGCATGTTATCACTAACCGTGTGATCATGCTTCCTCTGCTGCAGTTCTTCCTGGGCACTATACAAATGTATTCTTACCTATTAGCACAGAGCCACAGTCTCTCATATAGCTAATAGGACACGTGAATGAGTGCCTTGGTCTGATTTATTCGGGTGGAGTACTGAATCTCTGCATTTCACCTGGTTTGGTGACATCCAGCGAAATAACTCGAGATTAACATTTGCTGCAGTTTCAGCAGCTCTGTATGAAATGCAAGTCCTCACGCACACTGTAAAATATACCTAAAATCTACTAATATAAACTGACTTTTCCCTCAGCTTTTATATCACACTGAAGGTGTGTAAACTTAAATCAATCTAAGTATAATGCACAGATCCTTCCCGAGAGTGTAATATATAATCACACTGTTGCTAATGAGAATTGAGCTTACAGCTAGTGGGCACGTCTGAACGTCTGAAATTAATTTCCTGCTATGCTCACAACTTGCGACGTACCCTCAGATCTTTAAAATCTCAGCTATCAAGCTACAATCTGTTCCGGTCAGCTTTCCCTTCACCCCAGTCAATGTGCCTTTTTTGCTCCGTCATACTTTACAGGCTTGCATGTGCATGATTCAGTGCACGCTACTAGCCAGAGGTCTTACGAACTTGAGGCCGGCCAAGAGAGCTGTCATGTTTGGCTTAGCATGCTGAGCTGAGCAGAAAACTTGATTGCTTTACACGCTTGATGCGTGCATTTCACTAACCCCACGGGTATCGGTTCTCTATCAGAAATCTATAAAGTGCCTAGATTTAGAAATATTTCCCTAAGGTTATCTACAACTAGACTATAGTTCTTGTGAGTAAAAGTAATAGTATTCTACAGATCCTATGCTAGCAGCCGTGGCAGCTATTTATTGGTATCTATGACATTCCTCCAGCGATCCGGACCGAACCCACAAGCAGATATCAATCCTGCAAAAGAATATAGCCTTATTACCCCTTACAAAGATTTATAAGATATATAGAAATTCAATAATTTATCAAAATATTTGTTCAGAAAAGTCTAGAAATGTTTTACTTTGCAGAACACCTCTACCAAGCTACAGCCTTCACCTTCAAAATGGCCGACCGGCATGAGAAATCCGGGTCCGGTGAACCTGAGCGGAAATATTTTTTCCCTACTGAACAAATTCCACGACTGAGCTTCAAAGATCCTAAAGCCGACGAGCTTATCGCACAAGAGGTATCTGCGCCTGTAGCTGCCGCTTCCGGAAAGTGCGAGTCTCGTGCATTGCTGGTGGCATCAGCCTCAGTGGTTGCCAGGTTCTTATTCGGCTATTCCCCCGCCTCTTGCAGCGTGTAAAGCTGCATTTACACGTTCAAAAAATGTATAAAAATCTCTAAATATTGATTTTATCAAAGGATTATGACTAAAAGCGTCAAAGAGCTTCGTATTCGTCAACGCAAGTTGCTCAGGCTGGTTATTCTCTAGTAGGACTGTTTAAATCTGGCTTAAAAGCTACTTATCATATAGCAAAGTAAATAAGCCCAGCCATTGAATTTTTTTTGAGACTTCGTGCACGTGTTGCGTCCGCGTAAGAAACGCGAATGCTGTCATTCTCGTGCTCTTGTGCTGTACCTTAACACTGACGTGCATCCGAGCACGACACCGTAAGATTACGATGGAGCTTTAATTGGTTAACAGCCGTTAGACTTTATGTCCAATAATTTTTAAACTTACGCACCCTGTCAAATTGTATGTCTGAATTTTTTGTGGCAGACCAGGCAGGTTTTTCATACGTAGGCACAGTTTGGCTGTGCTGGAGCTGATCGGGACACTTGTATACAAAAATATAATTTAGTTGTAAAGCTCCCTAAGAGGACTTAATCTCTATTCGGGTGCTTCACATATGCCACGGGGCTTGAGCCCACGACCTCGGTCGGGGCGAGCACCTTAGCGGCCGGACCAAACCAGCACTTGCTTACGATCTTGCGGTTCGAAAAACGGTGCCAAACCTATGGATAGGACAGTCGCTTAGGAAATTTTATTGTTTTTCTCTCAGTTGTAAGCGTCCCAACTCCTCGCTTCACAGCTGGCTGGTAAGCCAGTGAATTCAGCACTGATAATTAGCCGTGGTCTTTTGCCACTTCGTTTCAAGTCAAGTTGTATTTCGGCGTTTATTCACCGCATGAGCTGACAGTGCCTGCCCGCTAGAGCTAGGTCTAGATGAATGCCCGATCAGCTTTTTTGCATTTAGAAGCTGCTGCATGTGTATAGAAAGCGATTAGTTCTTTTAGGGTGCAATACAATTTCTTATTATTATTAATATTACGAGGCAATAACATTGCATTGTAAGTAATGCACTTTTGGTTTTCAATTACCGTATATTAGGCAGAGGACAAGGCAACATGGGCACAGCTGTGTGGGCTGAGTAAGGCACAGTAACGAACACAATTTATTCACATCTGAGACCTCTTGTTTGCATGCCGTTCCTCAAATAGTAGTTACGTTTTCTGCAGGTTGAGTAATCACAAATGTGAAAAAACTATTTTAATTGTTAAAATGTATTTATTCCAGTCCAGGTTTGTTTTTTGAGCTTGAATGCTAGAAACCTTCCCTAGAAATAATATAATTCATTTATATAGCGCCCTAAGAGAACTTAATCTCTATTCAGGCGCTTCACATATGCCTCGGGGCTCGAGCCCACGACCTCGGTCAGACCTTGGTCGGGGTGAGCACCTTAACCACTAGACCTAACCAGCTCGGCACAGTCTCCTCTGTCGTTCGAATCAAATTGCCATGGATATGCCAAGTTTTTTTTGTAGACTGAAATTAATGCAGTATACCTTGTGAGTTATCATTCAGAACTTAGTAAGCATCTTTTGTTTCTTGGTGAAGTTAGGCTGCTCCTCTTCACGAGCAATAGAACGCAAGCTAAAGAACTGAAGAAAGCCTGAACAAGACAGAATTGGGGGTGTGAGATGATGGAAAGAGTGGGTTAGAACATATGTACTAGATGAGTCCTAGCCAGACCGATTCCATTACATTATAGAATCTTGTGTGAAGGCCTTTCAGAGTCCTTGTGCCTTACTCAAGTCTTCAAGCTGTGCCTCTAACCAACCTCAAATCCTTTGGAGACCGTGCCTTCAGTTCATATGCTCCCAACTCCTGGAACTCACTCCCGACTGACGTCAGGCAGCCTCTGACTTGACGAAATTAAAAAACCGGCTAAAACCCATATATTCTGTACATAATTTTCTCAATCCTTGGGATTTGTTCTCTGCGTGTATATGCATGCTGACACTGTGCATGTTGTCACTAAGCAATTTACATCTTCCTTTACAACATATGTGAAGCTCCGTGAACGAGATTTAATTATATTAGGTTGCTGTACAAATGTCATATTATTATCATTTATGTTAACATTATTGCACACGGCTGAGAAAGAGAGTTGAATTGCAAAATGCCTAATGCCTGTTCATGTCGGGCCTGGAGTTGCGTGCACATTCGGTGTCAGCTAATAAGGAAAATAGATTCTCCTTAGTGGAGTAACAGTATCAGCCTGCTGACTCAGTAATTCAAGTCGTCCGAACTCATCCTGATGTTCTGAAAAAGAGACAGGCGGACAGATTGCAAAAGCGACAGGGGAGGTAAAAAGATAGTAAGTGATGACAGTAAGTGACAGTAAATGAGTAGGAGAGAGTAAGTGAGAGGGAGAGAGGGGCCATGAGCCGGGAGAGAAGGACAAGAGGTAGGTGGGAGCAAGAGGAAAGGTAGAGGGAGTAACAGACAGAGAGGGAGATTTGGGGACAAAAGTGAGGGGAGCTGAGAAAGAAAAGAATGGGAGAGAGACAGACAAAGATGTGAGAATATGGCGGCCTCATATTCTCGCTGCTGGCTTTGCCTAGCTAAACCTTTCATTGATTGATGCCTATGTCTAATCGAAAAGTTGGTACGACTTATAAAAGCTGCTGACTATCAATCAATAAAACCCGAGCGCCCACTGCTGCTACCCCGAGCTCTCACTTATACGCCTATGCGCCAGCGTTTTTTTGGCACAGCATGGCGGAAGTGTTGCTTCGCCATACAAACGCCACAATAGCCACTCATCGTGTGCATCGACCGAGCACTTCGTGGCTGGCGAAGCATGCCATGACCGCTGGTGACAGGGGGCATAGATGAAGGTTTTGAGTTCATTGCTAGGACGTCTGGCTAGCTTTTCTTTTAGGCCTGGGAGTGCTGGAGTTCGGCTGTGGCTAGGTTCGTTTAGGGGCTTTCGATGATCCAGTTCCCTCCCTCCCATTCTCTCTCTCTCTCTCTCTCTCTCTCTCTCTCTCACTCTCTCTCTCTCTCTCTCTCTCTCTCTCTCTCTCTCTCTCTCTCTCTCTCTCTCTCTCTCTCTCTCTCTCTCTTCTTTGCGCTTCAGAGCTGGGCTGAGCTCTGTTGAAGCTTGATGCCTGCATGCACACGAGAAGGCATGCGTACCCAAGCATCTTTAGTTAGTGTGTTCATGGGCTTGGCACGACTGGGGCCAAATTTTTGTTGCCAATTCTTGGTCGAAAATATTGGTCGAATCCTATGTCGTAACACAGTGGTATATCACTCTCACTTCACTACCCATGTAGTGGGTTTTGTGTCTTGCAGCAAGCTATCCTTTATTGCTTACTGCAAGTCGAGGGGGTTGTGTTTCGTTTTTTATTGGGGGCATAACCGGCATTTTAAAATAAATTTTAAAACGTTTTGAAAAATTTGAACTGGTTTTTATTCAAGTGAGATTTTGCCTTCTTTCGTGACAACCTCCAATTCACGCCCCTAAATATTGATCCAGAATGTTACCGGCTCGTTAGCAAGCTGGAATTGATCTTGAATGTCGCCCCTGCCGTCATTTTCTTCCTCCTTGTCCTTTGCTTCATCCTCATCCTACCCTTCCACCTCTTCTTGCTGCCGCAGTTTCTCGTTTCTTATTCAGTGAAACCCGGTGGCAGCCAAAAGGTTGGTATGTGCAAACTTGCACTTCTTGGAAAGAACTCGCTTGAGCTGAGCATAGCAAATCACTGCTGTAGTAAATTACTGCTGCAGTGTTGGCACTACCTGCGCTTCAGCAGTAATTTTACTTATTTTTATAAAATAAAAGTGCATTAAAATGCTCTGGAAATCTGAACGTATTTTAAGACTTTCTTAAAATGCCTATTTAAAATAGATTAGAAATCTATGCACCACTAAGGGGGTTATAGCTGCTAAATACACTCCTTCTCAAAAGTCTTGTTCGTTCCATCACTAAAAATGCTTGAGTCGGTCAAATGGAGCAGGAGATTAAAACGGAGCCGCCGAATCCACGAAATCATGACCGAAGCTGTCTAAGTGGAATAGCTTTTTCTTGTAGTTAGTGCATTGTGTGTGTTATAAGTGCAAAAAACAATGGGGTTGCTGTGGATTTTTGTGTATTTAAACGTGGCGTTTGAAAGACTGCCAAGTCCGAAATTGTGTAGTATTTTGCTCAATACGAGGTCTCTTATGTTTGTCCAGTCACTGTTGGCACAAGGGGATGGTTTCCCTAACCAACCGGCAGAGGTCCAGCTTTGTCCGGCCTGTGTTGGTGCTTAGTTCAAGATGTCTAGAAAGTCACCACTCGACAGCACTACGAAAAGACGACTGCAGACTTCGCATGAAATTGGCCTGCAATGCAATGGAGAAGTGGCATAGATTCTTATAATCAGCCATAAAGTGTTGAGCAACAATCTTAAAAGGCTTAAGGCACAGTCAGCACGGCTAGTAGACCGCTCACAGATCGGCTAAGGAAGACGGCACGAATTCCCCTCTCCCCCCCCGAAGGTACTGGCTCTTCAGCAATGGAGGTCATTATTCCGGGATCCGGAAGCTATCTGATTCACTGGCGACCTCTAGCGGCATGGTTCTAGGCATAAAGACCGTGCACCTGAAGTTTTCCATGCATGGCATATTGAGAAGTATCGCCAAATGCAAGCCTTTTCTTCCCGAGCGACACAGAAGACACTGTCTTAGATGGTCCGGGACTACACCCACTACATAGTAGATGTCTGCAGTCAAGTTTTGTGTGCCTACGATTCGAAATTTGGGCTTTTCGATTACAGCAAGCAAAGAACGTTCGTAAGCCAGCAAGATATGAGATGTAGCACCCTAATTGTCACCAGCCAGCTGTAAATAATGGTGGCAGAAGTTTCTTGGTTTGGGGCAGGTTTTGCCTCTCCGGAGGCAGAATTATCCACCTTATACTGACTTATTGACCAGGATATGTACACTCAAACGCAAAAGTATTTACGAGGGTGACAAAGTACCACCACCAAGCCACTGTCCCGCCAGTTTATTGACTCACTCTTCGTCGAACAGCACTGAAAACATGTGCACGAGGTGTTTTAATATTTTCTATGATCAGAACTAATGTTATACAAGCACTAATGGGTACTCACATCAATAGTAGGTCGGACCACCTCTATTCTTTATGACTTCATGTATTCGCCAGGGCATTGACTCAGCCAGCTTTTGACAAACATCCGGAGTAATGCAGTCCCACAGATGCTTAAGCCGACTACAAGGCTGCTTGGGGGAAGACGAGATGCTGTTCTCAGCTCTAAGTGAGCGCTCCAACCTGTCCCATAGATGCTCAATAGGGTTGAGATTGTGAGATTGGCTTGCTGACCCTGTGCATGTCACCCCTAACCATATTATTTATTTTGTTTGTTTTTCAAGCATGATTTTACTTACTATTCAATTGCATATCACTTTGCAGCAAATGTAAAGCACCTAGAAAGAGATTAAGTTCTCGGAGGGCACTTTATCAAGTGCAATATTATTATTATTAACTAAGGACTCGGACACCTGCATCAGCAAAGAATTGCTTCATTGCACTCTCAGTATGCTTGGGATCATTATCCATTTGCCAAACGTAGTCCTTCCCCACAAGAGCTTTGGCACAGGGCATACCAACATTTTTGATGATGTCCATGAACACGTTTCTGTCCAAAATCTCGTTGATTTGGTGTCGAGTTCCTACGCAGGAAGCTGAAAAACTACACCAAACAGTCACACTTTCACCTCCTTAATTGAGCGTAGATTACAGGCAGTCCGGATGGTACTGTTTACCTTTTCTTTGATTGACTATAAAGTCCTCCGCTTGTCATCTCTGTGGACCGTGAATTTACTTTCATCGGTCCATAGCATACTACTCTAGTCGGCAGCTCTCAAGTGGGCGTGTTTGCAATTTCGTTGTCAGTCGTTAATTAACGGCTTTTGTTTACTAACTCTTCTGCTAATTCCGTGCTCCATAAGCCTCCTAGGGACCGTATCAACACTTACAGCCTTGCCGGTGGCTTCTTCTAAGGTCTGGGAGAGAGCTCGAAATGGTGCTTTCCTTTGACCCAGTGCAGCCAGTTTTAGCAGATGGTCATTTTTTTCGTCATACGTGGGTGGCTGGAGCATGGTAGGACGTCTATTCTGCCACCCTGAAAATACTTATTGTTATACTTGACCGATCCCTCAGACTAAAACCAAGCTTCCATGCCACCTTCGCATTGTTAAGACCCGTCTTGTGATAGGCGACGATTTGGCCTTCGATTTCACTGTTTTGCTCCTTTGTCTTTCCCAAGGCAGATGAGCACCGTATGAGCAGCTCCACACGAGTGCTGTGGATAAGAACTGCAAAAATAGCTCCTTTACTGCACACAAGGGAATGCGCAGAAAAATTGTTAGCTGTTTGGACTGTGAGTACGATCATTGAACTGCAAGTCAAAACTCAAGTTCTGCCATTTTTAAAGGTAGCATACTGTTCCAGGCTGCCTTGGTGTTTTTGTTTCTAACAGTTGTAGACACGGCCATCAACACTGGGTCTATTTTTCATGTAAAAAATAAGGTTATGTAAAAGCCACCCCAAACCGATGGAGGATCTCCGAGAGTGAATAGTTACTAAGTAGCCGGTATCTAATGGACCGTAAATACTTGGTAAATACAATGCGGGTGAGTGTATATCGATCTGATAAAGTATGCAAGGATTCCAAGTGCTAGGGCTCTTCTTGTGCATGATTACATTTGGCAGCCGGACAATGACCCAAAGCAGATAACAAAAGCTTCCAAAAAATTGGTTACTGATGCAGCTGTCAGAGTCATGAGTTGGCCGAGCCAGTCAACTGACCTAAATCCTATAAAGCAGCTCTAGGATAAGTTATAGCAATGTCTGAGGTCTGATTCTGTGCTTGCTATGACTCGGAAAGAGCTGTTTAATTGGCTGCAGTACTACTGGGGTAATATTACCTCTTGAGACTTATAAGAGATTAACGGGCTCTAAGCCACAGCTTACAGGTTTGGTTATAAATAACTAATTTGCACCATAACTAGTATTTTATTTATGCAAGACGTCAAGCTTGCATTTAGTATATAGTGTGAATAAATTCACACCGTTTTTTAGTATGCAAAGTCAAAAGCCGTCGGCCGGCATCAGCTGGACTTCATCGTTCTGAGTGGAACAGAACTTTTGAGAATAAGTATAAACGAGTCTGATGAGTCAGCTAATTTCACTTTATTTTGAGAAGGCTCTCCTAACCTTTTTTTAATTAAAACCTCATTAGTAGTTATGCAGCTGTATGAGCAAGGCCTATGGGCTGCTGACGTGGTGCCTTTGACATCTATGTGTAGATCAATAGTTCGGGGCACAGTAGTGGTATGGGTGTGGGGTGGGGGTGTGGTCGCCCGTTTGTGATGCACCACATTTGCTGAGCAGCCTGAGGTGACTCAGGGATAATTACACGTCTAGCTGAGACTCAGTAGAGTGGCTGAATGGCTGGCTGCTGGTGCTAGCAGCTTAGTGCTAGCTAATCCTTGTTCACATCGTTCCATGTGAATTATTATTTTATTTCGGTGCGCTGCTTTGATTGCGCTGACTGCTGCTCGGAGAGGCATTGCTGCCGTTTGTTTTGGGCTCCTTTGTTTTACCGTTATTGTAATAGCGGGAATCGTTGCTGGTATACAGCTGGGTGAAGTTATGCTGGCCCTTTCTGCTATGTGAATAAGGCTTAACTCTTGTAAGCATGTTTACCTATTTAGGCTGCTTCTTTGTTGTTTGTTGCTCGGATAAGCTGGCTCAACACTTTTGTGACACTTAGCACAAGTACTTCACATCCTAGGTTTAATTGCTTTATTGCTATTCTTGATTTTTTAGCCATAAATATGCAAACAATGAACCTATTTGTCAGGTTCCAGGGTCACTTCCTGAGCTAGACATTTTTTTGTAGTTTTGGTGTATATTTCTTTGCTGTATCGTCCATTCGTTGTGCCTGGATTGTACTTCAGAGTAAAACCTTGCAATACTTGGCCTAGGCTCTTCTCCAGCAAACTGGCAACTTGGAAAAAGTCCAACTTGATGCATACCCAGCTATGGACCTGAGGCTGTCCACAGCAATCATTAATATCGATGATCTGCATAGGAGCAGTATCATCGAACTGTGCTTTCTGATACGCAGGCACTTTGCCCTTGCTAGAAATTTCTCGACAGAGTCGTCATTCCCTGCATTTTGCTATTATCTCTTGAATATTGTTTTTGTAATTTTCTGAACATTTTTTGCTACTTATCTTTTACTATTTACTACTACTTACCTGCTCACCTACTCACATTCGATCTTTTGGGTAGCTTATAGAACCTCAAACTTTCCTTTACTAGAAGCTCTAGACTTTTAAGGGACCTCTTACTACCATCTGGACCTTCCTGGAAGCTTTTTTCTCCCCCTCCCCCTTGCCTACCCTTTAGAACTGTCTAAACTGTCACCTGTTTCTGGGGGAAGGAAGTCGACTGGTTTTAGGTAGTCTTTCGACCGGCACAGCACAAGGCCCCTCTCCACTCGCAGCTAGCGATGCAATGGCAAGGGGCTAGGAGCCTGTAGGCTACCCGTGCCCACTTCCAAGGGCATGGGGACTGCTCAAAGAACGTACCACATGTATTTGTATTCCGATGTATTCTGTATTACATGTTGAGTACCTGCATGTACATCACATGTACTTCAGCGATATCGTATTCTCTAGAATTATCTATAAAAAAAAAAGTGCTGGCTGAATGCCCTGGCAGCCACGGTAGAAGTAGTCTACAGGTCCAGTCGATCAACCAGTCATCATGTTTTGTGTAGGACTTTATGAAAAAAATAAAAGCTTAGCTAATTTGATGGCCTCTTTTATTTAGTGACAGAATAGCCTTTATTGCTATCACGTTTTTTTATTTTATATGTCACCACCACCTTTCAGTAGGCGATAAAAAATCCCCCACTGCAGGCTCGAACCTGGGTAGTGAAAGGCAAGCACCTTATCTTCTGGGCTAAGACCCAGAGGCATTTTGCATCAATCTCCATTACATTCAGTTTAGTTCTTCGACTTGTCACCTTATAGTGAAACACCGTGAACTCAAACACCTCTCCCTTTTATTAGTGCAGGCAATGAACTGTGACGTCGGGTTGTACACTTAAAAAAGAAGCTAGGAGCTGCTGGGCTGCTGTGCACCACCAAAGGCCCTCAGCTGACCCGGCAGGTTTGGGACAGCGCCCGAGAACTAGCTGGTGCCAATGGCATGCACCGGTGCTTTGCAAGTTATCTAAGCTCAATCCAACTGCCTCATTTATATAGCGGCAGAAGGGCCTTGGCAGCAATCACCCGCTCACAGCAGGCAATAAAGGAATGTCCACTGCAGGACTCGAACCCTCAACCTGAGTCGTGAGGAGCGAGCACGTAACCCCTGGGCTAAGATCACACCTCTCTATAATTCCAAGCTTTTATCGTTTGTGCCGAGTGTATACAGCTACCAGCGAGTGGTGTGCCACTGATCATTATTTTTGTAATGCTTTCTATAACCATCTGTACAGTGCCTAGAAAGAGATTCATTTCTCTGAGGGTGCTATACAAATCTGTTATTATTATTATCATTACATGGATACCATGCTCCATCTGGTGACCATTAAAGAAAAGGGATTGACGGCTCATTGGTTCACCGTGCTATTAATGAAAGCACGTGGACTGATGCTGCCAAGCTAGCTGAAAGTGTACACTGTATCAAGTTAAAAGATGTCTGCTACGTTAATCTTTCACTTAGGAAGCTTGATGACAAGAATGGCTCTAACCGTTGCCCTGAAGCAGGGCCTATATGTGATGCTCTAGCATCTTGTTACTTAGGGAAGGCAGAGTACATAGTGCTGTTGTGCACGACCTGTGTAGATAAAAGTAGGCAACTTCCGGCATGCTTTGTTGATCAGCAGCAGGCAAAGTGTGTATTCTGTTTAGTGCTATTCATTTATATAGAATTTTTCTTCGATTATATAGTGCTGAGCAGTTCCAGTTAGCTCTCATAGCTGTCTTGACCCTAGCCTATGATGACCTCTTTATTACTATTTATTGCTCGGGCTATGCTCTACATATTCGTTGTTGTATCATATCGAGGCACTGCCATGCAGCAGCCTGCCTCGTCCATAGTTTAATGGGATTGTTCAGAAATTTGGTTTGATTACTGAGAATCTGGTCAATCTGTGTGGGTGATTTCATCTGCAGTCTAGCAAAAATAAAACCAACCATTGAATATTACCACCAGAAGTATCGGGATTAGAGGCGAAGACCTTGAGATATCGAATCTTGTTCTGTGTTGCCACTATTCCATTGTGGTGCTATGTTGTCGGCCTGTGGGGCTTACGAGCAATTAGCTTCAATATAGTGATGAAAATTGATCAACGGTCAGGATTGCCCTGCTGCCAAGAAGCCATCCTGGTTTTTTTTATTCTTGCCATGCATACCACAGCTGATGTGGCGACAGATGTTTCAGCTTAACTCGGCATGCACGTTATTTTGAGCTGTGTACTACCGGTTTGTAGAAACCCGTTGTCTTGACAGACACCGGTCTGGTTACGACAGCACTCGGATGGGATCTTGACTTCCTGCGAATAAATTTAGGCGATGGCGACTTCTCAGTATATCTATCTGATAGTCACAAGTTTCGATACTTCGATGAGAAAAAAGCCAAAGAGTCGAAGACATTTGTCCCTCACATGCAACGGGAAGAGATGAAATTCTGCCAATTCTATGACAAGATACGAAACTGGAAAAAAGGAGACAAGAGGTGGGCAGTTTGCCGTGTCAATTGCTTTTCTATGTGTTACCATTTGCACTTGAGCAGAGCACAGTATGTAGTGCACTGGTCGGAGCTGTCAGAGAAACGGCTATCTTTGCCCACTCATACTTCTGACCTACGCTGGCTTTATGGCTGGCCATACCACCTCTAGATTGTACCTGCAACAAGCTCTCAATGACGGTGTTGGCAAAAGGATTGTCATTGACTTCCTTGGCTTCAATTGGACTTGGATTAATGACCAACAAAAAAGGAATAATTGGGGACAGCTTACCTCAAACCTGCTGCTCATCGGTCAAGAAGGTGAGTGGTGAATTTTCTTGTGTGCTCTGGTGCTGCCCAGCTAGACATACATGTAACGAAATTGTTTATTAGGAAAACAACAATTTTGGAACATGCTATTATTCCTACTGCACGTGTTTAATCGTCAAAGGAGGGATGGTTTTCTATAACAAGGATTGTTGAAGATAGTAATCTTTTGAGTCCAGAATCTCTTGGTTGTGGAACTTGGAAAAATATTCCCAGTGACACGGCAAGCTATCCCCTCGATACAGCTCTCAGTTCAGCTTACTCGTGTTGAAAGTTAATCCGATCTTGGGGTCGATACAATTTGTGGCTTATCTCACGGTACAAACTCCACGCAATAAACGTTCCACTAGCGCAGGCAGCTCGGTGGCTAGTAGTATGTAAGGTGTCTTACGGCACGATTTAAAACATTTGTTATCCAGTGTTACGTATCCAAAACACTTACTAGTTCGGGTTGTGGTATAACCCGTGCAATGTATACAGCCCTGATGCCCGCAGCAAGCCAAACGGTAAAGATCGAGCTCCCTAAATTCCGAAAGCAGCTATCAACAGCAAAAGCGCAGATCATTACCTATACATTACAGCCGGCAAGGCACGCTACGTCAAGCCGACTCATTACGAGCCTATAGAAGCTGGCACTCAGCACAATGACTCGCCGAGTAGCAGTCCCTCGCCAAAGAAACCCCAGCTGCAGTCAGGTTTTGTCCCTGTACTCTGGCCAGTTCGTCATCCATAAATCGGATGTGACGTATCGTGATCAGTACAAGTTTCATTCCAGATGTTTGGGGTGCTTGTATGTGACAAAGAGCTGCTGGTTTGATTAGCTGTAGTTTTCCTACTGCTATTAACTAGTCATCATCCATTTGGGTATTGTTTAATTTTGCTGGTACGACTGCCCTATTGTAGTTCTTTTCTCACGAGCATCAAATAGTTGGGTAGATGGCACGATCACAGCCATCAAGTTTCTTTTAGTGCAAGAGGACAGAGGAGAGAGTCGTGGCTCCTTTTGGAGTTGTACTCAGGCTCTCTTTCAGTATAGGAGCCGTGCTACTATGCATGGCCTTGGGGTTCCAATTGCGTGCTTTAACGTCTTTTCTTGTACTTCTTCCTTCAGTTGTCAGTGTTTAATCTGCTGGTCTTTGATAGATGCGCTGTCTTTAGTTATAATAATACATTTGTAGCACCCTCAGTAAACTCAATCTCTTTCTAGGCACTTTAATTTGCTCTAAATGATGCATTAATTTACTACTTATATATTTATACTTTAGACATACTTATTCCGGATAAGCATGGCAAATGCAAGAGCCTCTCACCTCGTTTTATTTTATTTTACTGCTGCATCTAGAAGGCTTCTCCGGTTATATTATTTGCAGGTAATGTTACGCCTGTTCACTACGATGAGCAGCAGAACTTTTTTGCACAAATATGGGGTAAGAAAAAGATGACTCTTTTCTCCCCCGACCAGTTTGAGTGTTTGTATCCATTTCCTGTCTACCATCCATGCGATCGGCAAAGTCAAGTAAGTACATGCTTTTACTCATTGCCTGTATCTGTCCCATAGTCAGCTTTGCTGAATGGCTTGTAATGGCTGGCTAAATATCGTACTATAATAATAGTAAAGCTATCATAAAACAAATAATTAGACATTTATATATCACCCTTAGAGAACTAGATCTTCTTCTAGGCAGTTTACATACTATACTTAACATGCTATACCTTACATTAATACTTGACATGCTTTTCTAGCCACTTCACTCAAAAGTCTTGTTCCATCCGGTATGGAGATGCCCTCTGGTGCCAGCTGATAGCTATCGACTTTGCAGACAGAAGAACACATCATTTTCTGCTATATACTAATACTTTATGCCTACTTCAAGTCTTGCATAAGTGAAAATATTATTTGCAATGTTAATAATTTATTAGGATGTCGGGCCTCCGGTTTTTGATAACCTGTCCTGTACCCCACAGCATAGAGTCCTTTAACCTCTTGCAAGTCTCTGAGGTATTGCCCTAGTAGTACTGCAACCGGCTAAGCAGCTCTTCTGAAGTTATAGCAGGCATAGAATCAGGCAGCCCTTTAACTTGTCCCGTAGATTCTCTATTGGATTTAGGTTAGGCAAATGATGGCCTACTAGTAATTCTGTCAACTGCTTCAGCAAAAACCGCTTAGGAGCTTTCTCTGTGGACTTGGTTCGGGTCACTGTTCTGCTGCCAAATGTAATCGTTCTCCAAAAGAGCTCGAGCACTTGGAATTATAGCAGTTTTTTACCTTATTGATCTGCTCTTCATGGTCGAAAAGTGTGTTAAAATGGTGCGGAACTCCGACATCAGAGGAACAGAAACAACTCCCATCCATGAGACTTCTGCCATCAAATTTCAGTTTAGGTTGAGACAGTCAGTATGGTACATCGTATCCTTTTGCCAACTTGCGATTGTTGTCTGTTTGCTGATCGCAAAAAATTATGCATTTCGACTCGTCGGTCCATAAAACTCAACTCTCTGCTATGTTGTGGGTGGTGTTCCTGAGCCCATCTGAGACGGTCTCTTCTGTTTCGCTTGGTAAGCTTAGTGTGCTCAAAGTCCACGTCTCTGCCGCTATGACCGACCTAACTGGGCTTAACACTAAAACCTAACCAATTTCTGTAGTGTTGTATTTGCACTGAAAAAATTTCCATTTAAGAGAGAAATGGCAGTAGTTGCACTTAAGACTAGTAATTTGCAGTTGCTTGTTGTTTTGTGAGTATTTTGTGTGTGTGTGTGTGTGTGTGTGTGTGTGTGTGTGTGTGTGTGTGTGTGTGTGTGTGTGTGTGTGTGTGTGTGTGTGTGTGTGTGTGTGTGTGTGTGTGTGTGTGTGTGTGTGTGTGTGTGTGTGTGTGTGTGCGTGCATGACCTTTTTGTGCATCCATCGTGGGATGCGAGGTTCGTTTAAATTTATTTGAACCGCCTCGCAATCATCCTCTGCAAACTTCATTGGTAAGTCGTGATGGCACGCTACGTAAGCGATCGCTTTTTACGACCTCGGTCCCGAGGCGGTGGGTTTGAATCCTGCTCTGGGCAATCCTTTATTGCCACTGCAAGGTGGTGATAGCCGTCAATGCTTTTCTGTTGCTTTACAAAAAAGGCTGTTAATCCAGCTAGTATTTTTTTATGCCAGCTAGTGATTGGGATGCCTCGAAAAGGCATATTTCACCCGAACGACTCGGGTTCACACTAATGGTAATATCGACTGGTTTGAAGAGCACCAATCTTGGTTTGCTTTTGGCTCCTGTGCTTAATTTATTGGCCTGTGCTGACAACATAATCGGCTGCTTAATGTGCTGCAGCATAGTGAGATCGGTCGTCAATATTGCTGGATTGTATTTAGTTTTGCCAGCCTTTTGCACACTCACATAATTCTGAGAATTATAAAACTGAGCTAAGGCAATTTTTCTAGTAAAACTGTGGCTCTTAAACTGCATACTTTTACGTATAAGGCAATAATTTAAACCAAATGCAACTGCATCCTTGTGCACTGCTATAAAAAGGGCATGGTGCTTTCATTATTTAGTGCTGGAGCCTAGAACGCATGCAGCAATATTCAAAGCTGACCCTGTAAAGTTTGAAAGCTACCAATTGCATGCTAGATTAATGCATGGTCGTGGAGTTTGTTGTTTTAATTCTGATTATTGCTAGTTAGTAAGTGTTGCTGATGAGTGCTGGACGTGTATTTAGTTTTTGCAACTCTCGAGTCCATAGCAGACGATGTACAGGCTCTCTACTTTCAAGGGCATTACTCAACGCATTCTTGGCTCTCTTGCCCTGTTTTCAAGCTTGCTACTCTGGTCGCTTGTTACTTTGCTTTTTTCTCTTGAAAGAAAATGAATGACACCTAGGGAGAGAGAGAAAGAGAGAGAGAGAGAGAGAGAGAGAGAGAGAGAGAGAGAGAGAGAGAGAGAGAGAGAGAGAGAGAGAGAAAGGACAGTATTCAAGTGTGTGAGCCTCTGCCGACAGTAATGGCTTTAAAAAAAAATGCTCTCCGATCCTGTCAGCTCGCACCGATCCCTTTTGCAGTTATACACACGCTGTGTGCACCGGTAAATTAACCCCTGCCTCGTTTCATATTTGGCTGCCTCGTCACTTTAACAGGCACCTAATAATTAGCTGCTCACTGTTCTTGCATTCTTGCTTGTCGTCTGTTTTGCCTCCTTTGCGCACTCTTTCTTCCAGTCCCTCCATCGCCTGTGCTGCCAGACTCGTCTGTATATATGCACAGTCGTCATGGCAGGGGTCTCGATGTTCATCTCGTTCAATGCTTTGCGATAGCAGTTTCCTCTCGAGAGATGTCAACCGCCCGACAGCAGCGCGCATAGCGCGACTTGTTTCGTGCTGCCGAGCAGGTGGACCTCGAAGAGCCAGACTTTGTCAGGTTTCCAAAGCTGAGAGCATTGCACGGCCACGAGGCAGTCGTTAGCCCCGGCGACGTACTCTACATTCCCATGTACTGGTAGGTTGCCGCTGTGCTGCCACTGAAGTCGGCGTGGCTGCGTGCGTGTGTCTGCCGCTTCAGCTGCTGGGCACACTGCATGCAATCGATTGTGGGATTGATCGAACGAGGCGCCTCCGACTATCGGCCTACTCTTGTCAAGATTATAATCTGAGCTGCCACGGTTCGCTAATGCTGTCATTTCGTCTTGGTTTAATGCAGGTGGCATCACGTCGAGTCCATACCGAACAACAGCCTCATAACCACATCCATCAACTTCTGGTACAAGGTGGGTGACAACTGAGAGAGAAAGAAAGAGGAAGACACACGCGCGCACAGAGAGAAAGAGGGAGAGAGAGACTGACAGACAGAGAGGGGTGCACGCGAAGCAACGTAGCGCCAGCCCCACAACCATTCGATTGCGCTTCCTTTGCAGCAGATGTAAAGTACCTAGAAAGAGATTGAGTTCTCTGAGGGCACTATATCAAATGTAGTGCTGGATACTGTTATGTCGTGCTAGATTCCATTATATCCTGACAGATTTGGCTATGTCCTGCTAGATTATGTTATGCCCTGCTAGATGCCATGCTAGATTCTCTGATGTCATGCTAGGTACTGTATATAAGATTATGTTTGAAAAGGCATTTATGAGGGCTGCTATAGTTTGTGCACATACAGCCGCTTAGAGCTAGTCGTCTGCACACAAAGTTGGCTACACATGCTTGGCTGTATCGTTTGTGATTCTAGTGTGTTGGCTATTGCAGGCTGGAGCAACGACAAAGATAGAGTATCCTCTTAAGGCTCAGCAGAAAGTTGCTATGATGCGCAACATCGAAAAGATGATCACCGAGGCCTTGAACAATCAAGACGAGGTGAGCTGTTGGCCTGTGCCATTTACTGCCAGTGATGTGTCACTTACCGAGTTGCCACCTTGAGGAAGCACTGCACCTTGTTAATTTTCGTCGTGTTTGCCTTGAACTCATAATTTAAAAAAGAGTGACGAAAAATACAGGGTAGCAGCCCCATTCATAAAACGGGGAATGAGCCTTGGTGGCTCCCACCTGACTTAATGAAGGCGGGCAGTAAAGAATTACCTCTTGCGAATTGTGAGAATTTGTTCTGGCAGTTACAGGCGTGTATCTGTAGGTGCGCAATTATCTTCCCAATATGCTAGCTTATGGGTGCTGAAATATCGACTAAGATCGCTTGAAGAACTGAAGTTATCGATAACTTGGATGCCGCAGTCGTCCGGTCGTTACTGTTGCTGCCTAGCTGTTTGTAGCATCTTCTTGTTCTGCCGTTGCTCGGCTTTCCACGGTCGCACTTGGTCATTGCCAAGTCGCTAATGGTAAGCGAGGGGGCCACACGAGGCATGCATTGAACGAGTGCCGAAAGCTGGCAACAAGGTTTCGTCGAAGCTGCCTTGCCAACCCCTCCCCCTGGTGGTCGCAACCTTGGCATCCTCAATGACGACTGGCTGATGTGAGACTTTTATCGAAATGGCCGTAACCTTGATCAGTTGATTGTGTATGCTCCAGCATCGGAATCAGGGGCTGCTTTCTGCAATGAATAGCTAATGCTCTCTAATACTGGCTTGAGGCTCCCTCTTGGCCATGGTTTTGTAAGTCGGTTTTGACTGTGCCCAAAAGCGCCATTAAACTTGTTCATTTAATTCAAAATGGAAATTCAGCCGCTCTTCCCCTAGCCCATTACCATGCTGTGGCTGCTTATTACACACCATATGCAAACCGATTTTATATCTCTGACTTACAGGATCTGCTACACTCAGCTCTAAGTATACCCAACTGCGCTGATACAGCCTAACCCTCTCGTGTCCTTATCTCTCGTTAGATCAAATTTACTAGTCCTGGATTAGTTCTTCTTGGTCCCATCTTGGCATGCTTGAAAGGGAGAGAGAGAGAGAGAGAGAGAGAGAGAGAGAGAGAGAGAGAGAGAGAGAGAGAGAGAGAGAGAGAGAGAGAGAGAGAGATAAAGAGAGGGGGAGAGAGAGGGGGAGAGAGAGACAGAGGGGGTGGGGTAGAGGGAGATACAGGTTGTGAGAAAGGGATGGAGGCATGCAATTCAGCCGCTTTACACGATACGATACGTGGTGATAACAAAGGGACAGGAGGCTCACCTTCGCGTAGCAGTGTGTAAGAATTAAGTATAGGCGAACTGTCAGGCCGCCAGAAGTGCACGTAGACACTCCCGAGTCTTTAAAACTTTGTGAGCCTCTTGCACACCTGGCCCCTCCCCCTGCCCTGATTTGCTGCGCACTCCTGAGACTTGCTTTGCAACTCCTCACGAATATATGACCGATTGCACTGGGTGCTGCCTGCGGCGCTCATCCCTTTCTTATGTGAAATAAAATGTAGCCGATGCATGAAATGTCGTTGAGCCGCATGCCATATCAGTTGAGGAGCATGGCGACCTCAGCGCTGTGCCGTGGCGATGCGATAGAGGTCGCATGCTCGCTCGAAGCTGCTGCTAGATCGTCGTTGCACACGGGCTCGGCGTGTGGATGTGCACTCGGCACTGCTGCTGCTTGAACTGATCGCCTGGGCTGCAGGTGCCGGCGTTCATGGAGAGCATGGTGCTCGGACGATACTAGTTGAGACTTGAAGACTCGGCTTGAAGACTCTGCTAGAAGACATCTGCATCTCAGGTCGCACTTGGATCGAATGACGCTTCGCGCAGCCAACCGCGACCACCCGCAGTGAGGATTCGTGGCGGCAGCTGGCAGCACCCAATGCAGCCTATCCCACGTAAAGAAGTGGACTGGCGGCAATGCGCCACGTGCGAGAGCGGCTCGATCGCATGTGCTGCCATTGCCCGTTGCTTCTGCTGTGTGTGTCTGTGTGGCAGCTGCAGGCAGCCTCGTCCTTCAGTCAAAGCCAGATCCGTCAGTGGTCGGCTACAATAAAGGGACAGACGGTATTTCTTTTAAACGGCTGACCTGGCACGTCGTCGTGCTAAGGTAGCTTTGGTTTGATTGCATGTGCGAGGCAAATGGGGCTGCTTCCCTCTGGCTGACCGATCCGACCGAAAGGGGGCTCGCTGCCTGGCATGACCCGTCAGCCCCCTGGTGATCGACCGACCAAGGTATGGCTAGCAACTAGCGCCTTGGGAAAGTCCCAGCTACACAACTGTGGTTCGAGTAGGGGTTCGCTGGCCTGCTTAATAATAGTATCTGGCACGTGCGATGTGATAAGGCCAAAGTTAATTATCAATCCATTGTAGGCTGCGCTTTAGAGTAACTGGCTAGTTTGTTCGTGTGGGTGTGCTGTGCTGCTTTCCAGGTGCAGCCTCAATGTTATGGACTTCCCCACGTTGGACAAACAACGATCGCATGCATGTTTGAGCCTGGGGTCAATGTAGTTCATAGAACTTTGCTGTGATGAGCAGAAATGCACGTCCTTTCGAACCGTCGATGCGGCCAATGACATCTAAAAAGTAGTTTACTGTTTTGCCAATCGCCCCTTTATACATGAACGCTCTACAGGCATATGCCGTAAGGGTAAATATGATGGTTGTCTGCATCGTCAAGCCTAGGGGTTTAGCACAATAGCTGAATTTATTTTCTCGATATCCTAGCCGAGCGGGTACCATTAGAGCTGTTTCGCCTCCGGTTTTAGCTTGTTCGGCACACTGGCTCTGGATGTGTCGTTGAATTGGGTTTACCACATCAGCTGTGCAAGATTTACATATGCAACTCTTATCAGAATAGCTTACCATGGTAATATTATTCAGCTGATACCACTAAACCAAGCAGCAGTCAAGGAAATAAGCAAATATACTCAATTGCCACGTGGCTTGCTGTGACTAGTAAATTATTATGGACGGTCAGCACGAAGAATTACAAGATTGCTCTTCAGTCACCTTTAATAATTTGGCAATGAGCCGACAACAAAATTTAAGCTCCTTATTAGGGCATGGGCCAATCACAGCCCAACACGAGTTGCAACAGGCACCAACAGCATTGCCTGACAGGCTGATCTCACTGCCCCGACCGGCTACTTGGCTGCACCTAGCATAGTTGCCTCAGGCATATCTCCACAACCAACGCTTACCGCAGGTTACAAGGAATCTGAGCACTGGTTCACAGTTAAACAACATGTTCTGTGCAACAGCACAGAACATGTGCAAAAATGTAGGCACCGGTCGCCCATCACATGACCATTAGTATCACATATCTGGCTGGCCACAGTCACCATTCCTCTTGAAGATTCTCAAAGATGACAATGCAAGAGGGTGTCGACAGAATGGCTCACGATGCTGTCGCAACGATATGAGTAGACATGATGCACAGCGCAGCTGGCTTCATTCCGAGAATACTAGATCTGGACAACCCCGATCCCTGAGCAGCTTGGTCAGCACTTCGTCCTGAAACGGCCATTGGTCCCACCATCAGCACTGATTCGGTGCTTGAGGACCTTTCGTATCGCACGTTCGTAAAGTGTATGGCACGCATAGCAAACAAGATAACGAAGTGGCTGAGCCGGACGAAAGCGACCCTTCACCTTTCTGGTCCGAGCCCTTTTATGCACCTCGCTGATTATGTAAGCTGCAAGTAGACAGATGCTGCTGTGAACACGTAATTGCCGAGGCAAAAGTTCCAAGGCACACGGCGGCGAGGTGCACTTGTGGCTAACCATAAGCAGCGCGAGGAAGGTAGCCAGGCTAGCTGTGATCAAGACCGCAATGTCGCAGCCCCTACAAGGTAGCGATTTCGAGCGCAGACTAACGTGCCGCCACAGACGTTACCTTGTTTCACCCGGAAGCTTAAAAAGGAAGAAAGTTGTTATACTGTATGTATATGTATATATACATATATATTGTTATTAAATACAAACCGACTGAAAGCTTGTGCGCACACAGGCGACTGCACACAGGATTGCATCAAAACATTGAGTCTGCAGAGGCTCGAAAGGCTGCACTTCCGACAGCAGACGACACTGCTGCACGAGGCAGCTCATTTACATCGGCATCGCCGAACCAGAAAAGTAGTACTTGAGACCACAGACATGTACAGGAATTTTCGAGGGGCCTAAACCTCTACCGTAGCTGGGATGTTGGAGGTTTGGATGGATGGACCGATTGGCAATCCGGACAGGTACCCCTTTACAGGGGCTGACGGTATGTGTACCCTGTCCGTGCCACTGTAGGTCACAGCGTGGAATATGAGCACCTTATTTATATAATATACATTTATATAGCGCCCCAAGAGAACTTAATCTCTATCCAGGCGCTTCACATATGCCTCCGGGCTCGAGCCCACGACCTCAGTCAGACCTTGGTCGGGGCGAGCACCTTAACCGCTAGACCAAACCAGCTCATTTATTTATTTGCTCATTCGTGCACCTTCAAACCACTTCTGCCTGAGCTTCACTGGCTCATAATCGGGCGTCGAATCGACTTCGCGATCTGTGGCATACGGGTCGCTTCACTCACTAGCACTAGCCTATTTATCCGACCTCCTCGCTCCTCCAGGGTGCTGTCGCACCACCCTCGCCCGGCCTCCAGTCGGCTCCCTGTCTCAAACTGCATTGAAACCTTTCGATGATCAATTTGGATGCACTTCAAGTCTGGAACTGGTGTCCGGCTTCGGTCACTTATTGCAATGTCATTGCACCGGTGCTTTCAGCTTAAAAGTCTTAACTAAAAATGCATCTCGTCCGTTTAGCTTTCCCTGCATAGAAAATATCTTTTGTCCGTGAGCTTTACTTAGTTACCTGTACATAATCCAGTGTATGTTACAAACCAGGGGTCCTACTAACCAAAGGCCCTGAGTGTCTTCTTGTGTGCTTTCGTATGCCTGTGTAAGCATGATACTTTAGTGTTTTGTCAAGCTGCTCTCAGTGCAGACGTTGCACGATGTAGCTAATAATGTGCAGCAGGCATGCATGCACACACAACAAAGCAAAGCAGAAGCATTTGTTAAATTTTCGGAACAGTTGGGAAAGCAATGCTAGAGTAGGCAGCAGGGGCATATATATATATATATATATATATATATATATATATACATATATATATATATATATATATATATATATATATATATATATATATACATATATATATATATATGTATACAATATATTATATATATACAATATATATGTGTGTGTGTGTGTGTGTGTGTGTGTGTGTGTGTGTGTGTGTGTACACACACATATATATACAGATATATATATGTATATGTAGTAAGAAGCTGAAATCTATGCAATCGTACATCTAGCAGGTGCACTTGTGGCTCTAGAGTTTTCTGTTTGACGGCCGGCCATTTTCTAGCTTGTGTTTTGTGTGAAGAACGACACCGACAGTCAGACAGACTTTAGCAGCAAAGACCTCTGAAAGCTGCAGCCAGCAAAGAATACGAAAGTAGCAGCCGGCATGATAACAGCCAGCACGTGCTTGCCATTTAGCGATTGGTCCTGGTGGAAATGCTAGCACGTCCACACATCCGCGGCTTTAAAGGAGCTTGAGCATCATGCAAAACTCCAAAGCCAGCATGGAAGCAGACTGCATACAACAATGCTTTGCCAGAGTGGAGGATCGCTTCCTTTGGCTGTCAAGACTACAAGCGTGGCAACACTGCAAGTACCTGCTCCCGGACATTAGGCAAGCACTCCGGGCAAGGAGCTCCAGTCGCAGCTTTTTTTCATAACCTTGAAGTTTTCCTCTCACTGTCGTACTAGACAGCTTACGGGCTAGTAGCACGGCCATATGTCTGATATGTGCAACTCTGATTAATCACTATGGCTAGCCTCTTCGGCAGCCAGGCAACCACTAGGATGAGATCAAACCGGCTCCCTTTCCAGACGTTTAACAAGTATGGCTACGACGACGATCAATAACAACCTCTTAATACAAAGATGAGTGATTGTGGTGCTGGGCAACGGCAAGAGCTGAGGTGCAGTGAGCCCCCCCCCCCCCCCGTTTGGCAGCAAAGAACACAAGGCCAGCCCCCTCGTGGGTGTTGGCTACCTAGCAACAGCAATTGCAGCCGACAACATTCACTGGGCTTTGGTGCGTTCGATACCATGAGGCCCAAGGGTGCACATAGCTACTATGTACATTCACCTTATAACTGTATAACCGCCATCAGCCTTGTCAGATGCAGCATCCATTAATAACTGAAATGGATGCAAATGCACACGACATGGCGCAAACAGTGCAGTGCTTTGATCTACTGGCAGAAGTCTCTCTGCCACTGCAACAAGACCCAGGGATACTTCTGGACAACTGCAAGGGCTGTCTGCCAAACTCGAGGCACACAATCAGCACGAAGTAAATCACTGTAGCATGCAGAGCTTGCCGAGTGACTGTCATTGCAGCGATAGCCATAGCATTGCTTAGGCCAGGAGGCAATGCTTAAGCACATACATCCTTCGACGACCGTTCACTGTCTGGTAGCACGTCTGTCCAGCCGTTTCGCAACGAATGGCTATTTTCTCCTCCACATCTACACAGGCTCTACAACGCAAGAATGTGCCCAAGTGAAATCTTGTAAGTCGGAAAAATCATCCGTACAGCCAGTGAGTCCTTTGCAGCAACAAGGGAAAAGAGAAAATCCCAGTGCAGGGGGAACTGTAGTAGGTAATGCGACTCCAATCATCAATCAATCAGACTTCGGATCATATCTAAACGGATTAGTCAAAATATTGTTCCACTCAAGAAGATGTGTCCCAGGTAGCTAGCTTAGATTCATTTACTTACAATATATCATGGGCCATCTGCTCCCACAGCCGACATATGTAAGCAGGTGACAGCACTTCCATGGGCTTCTCTCCTTGTCTCCCTCTCCCTCCCTCCCTCCCTCTCTCTCTCTCTCTCTCTCTCTCTCTCTCTCTCTCTCTCTCTCTTCTCCTTCTTCCGTTTCTCTGTCTCTCTCTCTGTCTCTCTCTCTCTCTCTCTCTCTGTCTGTCTCTCTCTCTCTCTCTCTCTCTCTCTCTCTCTCTCTCTCTCTCTCTCTCTCTCTCTCTCTCTCTCTCTATCACTGTTATAGTCATACAACAAAGGTGAGGTGCGGCTGGGAGGCTTTTTTTACAGCTGCCTGAGAAAACATAAAGCAGCTCGAATCTCTGCCGAGTTTCGAGTATAGATGGGCTTGCTAATGCAATGTAATGTATCCCGTCTCGGCTCCACGAAGCAACAACGATTCAGTGGGTGTTTTCAGCTGAAGAGTGTTCAGTAGTTCACTCAAAGCTTAAGCGGCTTTCAGTGCCCGTGTGGTAGCTAACTGACTTCATCTCACTAAACGAAGAGAAAGTGAGAAGACAGCTGAGTCGGGAGGGTAATCAACGGAGTGAGCAGTGTGGGAGTAGCGTTTCAATACGGCTGAAAGGAGTGCTACTGCCGGCAACAGAAGAGAAGATGTCGAAGCATAAGAATCGTGTAAGTCGGTTAACAATCTTAAGACTAGCAGAGTAAAAGTGTCTGCTGTCCGTAGTCTTTAAGCGTAGGGAATACAACAGCTAATTTTCTGTCCAACCGAGGACCTGAGGGCACGAGCAGACTGAAAGTGGTGCAGTAGTTCAGCTAGGTATAAATGAGTGTAAAACAGAGTAAGAAATTTGCTCTGTATCTGTCAATCGATCGGAGGCCATCTTGATCCTTCATCAAAGGAGACACGGGGCTGAACCTTTGGGAGTTGTTGACTAGCCTTTCAGCCCTATTTATTACGAGCTGCAGATGCTGCGATGGCATTTTTTGGTAGCCGGCCGCCAGCCAAGACGGAATTGCACAAGAACAAGGGAGCTAGCAAGATTTTTACCAAGCCACTGCCCTACACCCTGCCTAATATTGACAGGAATCGAACGTGATGGCTAGCTGTGGAAACACTCTTCGTAATGAAGCATGCCATCTTTAAGCTGTGGTCAAAGGAAGCACCTAAATTCTGAGCACGTGAATGACGATGGTCGCACTTCACCATCTCCAATAAGAAGAGCCAAGTCTGCTAGTGTAGACGCATGCTTTGGGTTGGCCGGTACGTAAGGGTGCGGTTTTGTCATCGATTCACAGCGAAGAGAAAATTGTGCGACCGATCCAGGATCGAATGCTAATCGATCGAATGCTAGGCTAGCATTACAAGGGTAAAGAAATCACTACACTGACCTAACGTTACCTAGCACGCAGCTGCATGGCCACCTTGTACCATCCATCTTCTGTGAAGCCTGAATCCATGCCGTCAGCGGCACTGGTAACTACTTGATTATAAATCCTGCATGGGCAGGCCGACGCGTCGGCTTGCGTGCAAACAGGCATGCATGAATGCACACATGCAAGCACACACCGGGCAGCCATGCACGCGACCGTAGCAAGCTTGTGCGCTATGCGAAGCGGGTCAGAGGGCGCGCACAAGCTCACCAGCTGCTTCTGCAAAGTCTTGATCAGCGAGTCTCTCTCCAGCAACTCCTGCTGCAGCCTATGCCGTGCAGCTTCCTCCTAGAAGAAAAATCGTGGCACTAGCGAGTAACTGCACGAGTCCGAGTGGACCCGAATTCGCCAGTCGCCGCCTGCAGTGTGGCGCAAAAGTGCTGCCACATTGCAGTCGAGGCGACGATCCTCGTAGCCGTGCACGTGTTTGCTTTGAGTCCGTCCAAAAGTCAGTGTAAAGGGCCACAACAACCATACTATGAAGCTCCACTACAGCTGCTGCAGCCCTTTCTGCTAAATCACTGCGCTGTGCTGCCGAAGGCCAAGGTCTGTCTGACTGGGAATGCTCCCAAGCCACAAACGCTAATTAAGCAAACAAGGCTCGAACTTGAACAGCTTAACGATCTGTAATATGGTCGAGCCAATCGATCCCTCGTCATGCACTCGGCAAGCGCTCCAGCTGGCTCACACCATTAGAGTTGCACAATCCTTCGTAGCCAAGTGCAACACGTGTCACTGTCGGTTGCTATGGCAAACAGCAGTGACAGTGCACTGACAATGACACTCTGGATATCGGCAGGCTGAATGCAAATGTTTCGTGTCAGTAGGCTCTGGACGAATAGGACACTGGCTTCGCATCGGTGGCGGAAGTAAGTACTCATTGCGTGAATAGATGGCTTTTTGGGATTCCCACTATAGAAAATCTGTCGGGGGTGACACAGGAGACGTTGCACAGCAGTCGGTAGCATCAGCTTAATCACTACAGCAGCTCTTCATCATCGACGCTCGAGCATCTGCAGCAGCTCCTGCCGCCGAGTGCTACTACGAAAGTGCCTCCGAAGCAGCAGCTGCTGCTGCTGCTGCTGCTGCAGCACCAGCTGCTGCTGCTGCTGCTGCTGCACTGGCTACCAGCAAGCCAGCCAAGAGAGCATCGCCTACACGGCTTTCTTGCGGCCAATGCCTTAGTGCCTAAACCGAGCCAGAGGTTGTCGTGGAGCCAGAAAAGAAGAAGGGCGATTAGAATGACAGGCGACAGTGGCACGAGCATTTAAATGAGGCAGTGTACTTGCGTGTCACGATTAATCAGTCTTACTTCGTTGTTATTTTTGCATTGTTGCTGTTGAAGGGCAGCCAGCCCCACGGGATCAGCTTTCGATGAGTTGTCATGGGGCACAAGGTGAGTACAGGTGAGTACATTACAGTATTCAGGCTGAGCTCTCTCTCTCTCTCTGTCTGTCTCTCTGTCTGTCTCTGTCTCTGTCTGTCTCTGTCTGTCTGTCTGTCTGTCTGTCTGTCTGTCTGTCTGTCTGTCTGTCTGTCTGTCTGTCTGTCTGTCTGTCTGTCTGTCTGTCTGTCTGTCTGTCTGTCTGTCTGTCTGTCTGTCTGTCTCTCTCTCTCTCTCTCTCTCTCTCTCTCTCTCTCTCTCTCTCTCTCTTTCTCTCTCTCTCTCTGTCACTGTCTTGCTCTCCCTCCCTCTATTGACAGAGATAAGGAGCCACACATAGTTACCAGCCGTCTAGAGAGCTGCCCCAGTAAAGCCTGCACGTGCTTTAGATGGTCATGCTAGGAATTATCTAGAAGCTTGTCACCTGCCGACACTCAGACGTGATGTCTAACAGGGAACAGCTCACGGCAGGTATTCACTGCATTTGTAATCTTAAAAGATACCAGCTCACACTCGGGCTTTCAGATTACTCAACTTTGCAGCCATGCCACACTCGGCTTGATGGCAACATTCCATCGCTCAGCGCTCGTGTAGAGCTCCGGACACACGCAGGTCGAGCACGTGAGCACTTTTCCACCAACGCCCGGACCTACACCAAAGCCTACCGGCCTGCTGGCTCCAAGCCTAGATAACCAGCACCGTGGTTGGTGAGTGGCCCACGGTCAAGGGCGCTGACAATGAGCCCCTGTGTAGCGCTGCCTAAGGGCACCAACTGAAGCGACAGCATCGACTGCAGGGCGGTGCAGGGGACCTCTCGATGCCAGTGCGAGCTGAACCCGAAAGCCAGCCCGCTAGCTAGCCATTCAGCAAGATCTGAGCCGATCGCCGGACTCTGTCACACTCGAACCTAGGCGCCGGGACCGTGCACACCTTGCACACATAAATACATGGATGGCACACAGGCGTGTACTCGTGAACGTGCACACTCGCACATATCACAGACACACACACATGCATGCAAGCCCGCATGAGGGCACACAAAGGCATGCGCGCACACACAAACTCATACAAACTCACACACACACACACACACACACACACACACACACACTCATACACACAAACACACGCGCGCACACACACACACACACACGCTCATACATGAACATGCTGAGTGAGGAAGTGCTGGCTGGCCCGAGTACATGCCAAGCAGCTGGTGTAGAATCAAGTTGGTGGGTCGGCTGGCTAACTGGCTGGAAGCTGAGACAGTCTCCAGGAACCTGCCTTGATGAAACCGGCCACCCTAGGCCAGGCCGAGGATTACGGCACAACTATTTGCTGTAGACTGGAGCTTCTTTGCTGTCTGCCGCTCCCAACCCGCTTCACAATCCTGATTCCCTGAGCTGAGCTGGGTCAGATCAGGACCGACAGCCCAGGTGGCAAGTTTGTGATGACCCAACCCGTCGATGAAGGCAGACCCTTGCCGAAAAAAGAAAGAAGTGAGCCGCCGCCGACGAGAAACGCGAACGAGGCTCGGCGGAGTGGCAGTCGGGAGCGCCTGCACCGTGGAGATCAGAAGCGGCACGGAAGTCGGCAAGCTTGGACTTCGAGCTCCTGGCGAGATGCCTGTAATACGCTCAGCTGGCGTTTAAGTGGAGATCTCCCATCTTTTTTGGCCCACGTCGGGCTCTCGATCGGCAGCTTGATCTCTCGATCTTCTGCGGCAGGCTCTCGCACCACCTGCTCCCAGGCCTCGAGTCGTCTCACAGTCCCTCGCAAGAAATTTGAAATCGTCTGGCGATCGGGCCTTTAAGTGGTATGCACCAAAAGTCTTGAACTCGCTTCAGACTTTGCTCACCACCAGCAATGACCTTGCATCCTTATAGTCACAGCTAAGGATGCCACTGCTCCAATCAGCTTTTCCTACACCCCAGCAAAAAGGCCTTCTTTGGCTCATATGTGCTTTGAGAGCTTATCTGTGCTGCAAAGGATTCAGTGCAAGTCACTTACGAAGGTCGTACTGACCGGGTAGCCCGAAAAGTCTTCCTGTGTTCTTTTGCATGCTTATGTAATCATTATACTTATTTGCATTGCATGCTTGTCTAAGCATGATAACGTGCACACCATTCAATCTAAGATATCTTGCAGCTAGCTGTCTTGCAGCAGAGTTGTAATGTGTTCAGATACAGTTCTCTTTGTAAAGGCCGGGTGAAAGTGATCTATTATTAATACTTATGGCTGATAGGCAATAATGAAGGTATTCATTCCAGCAGAGGTTGCTCAGAAAAAAGTCTATCTAGCTAAGTCCGGTCAACAGCTTAGCAAAGCTCACAAAACCTGGGCTGTCGTGGCCCCGAAGCATTTCCGGCGGCCAACTTGGGTATTTCACGGCAGCATGCGATCGACGGCCAATGACGCCTTGTGCGGTAAAGGGAACTGCAAAAAGCACAGCTGCCCATGCACGAGGCCAGCAGGCACGCGAAACAAGGCAATAGCGGCTGACAACTTATGGGAAAGCTCCGGAAGGCGCGAGTAAAAGTTGTGCTGTTAAAGTAAAAAACGTCCTATACAACAGCCTTTTGCTGTGGGCAATAAAGATTTGCCTTCCTCGGGACTTGAAACCCTCATTACCCAAAGTCCTAACACCTCATCTCTATGCTCGGAAGCAGGGTGATGCCAAGCACGATTTTTGTGCTTTGGTCGTTGGGGGGCTGGCTGCTTCAATTCCTGTACTCCAAGTTTACTCCAAGTTCAAGCCAGCGCATGGCTGTTGCTGGCTTGCCGTTATCACTAGCGCTAGTGAGCGTCGGCAGCGCTACCTGGCCTGACTCCCTTTCCTGTGTAGAGAAGCAGCAGCAGGCATCAGCCACGGCACGTGCAGACAGACGTCTGTACGTATGAGCAGTGCCATGCCCGAAAGCAGGTGGCAGTCACGGGGACGAGGGTCGTGCAAAAAAAAACATGGCACTGATAGCAAAGAGGCTGCAGTGGCCACGGATTAGATAGGGCTGACAATGCACCCTCGGACCCAAACAGGACAGGATGGGACAGATAATCCCCCCCTGCCACGCTCAGCGCACTCGCTTGCGGGCGACAAAAGGTCTCGGCAAAAGCTGTCGGCGACGGCGGTTTTCTCGAACGCACGAAGCTGCCGCACTCCGCTTGAGAACGAGACGAGCACAACCGGCCAGCCGGTATCGTTGGACTCTGCGAGTTCTTTGTCTGACGGGCTGGAAGGCCATCAGACTGCCTCATTGGCATCCGACAAAGCAGGGAGAGAAAGAGAAAGGGAGAAAGTGGGAGAGAGACGCAGCAGCAGCAGCAGAGAATGTCGTCTTGCCTCTCGTAGCACTGCTTCGCAGTGAATGAGCCCGGTCTTCAGCAGTTTCACCTCCTCGGTCAGTTGCAGCACGTCGGCCTCGGCCGCAAGGTGCTCGGCCCGCGCAGCAGCCGGAGCCAAGCTGCTAAGGACCTTGGAATGCTCAGAGAGGAACTTGAGGACGCTGCCGGCGTCGACCACCTTCGATGTCTCGGCAATGGCGGCCGTGCTCTCATCGTCTACTCCTGGCGGTGGAAGCTCGGTGCAGCCGCTAGCGGCAGACGTCTGAAAAGCAAATCGATCGCTGGCTGCTCGACGCCTGCCGCCTTAACGCCAGATGCGAGCCGCTGCCGCCCTCAGAGCGAGCGGCAGCGGATGTCGACGAATTGGGCTGGCTTATCGGCTGTTGCCTCAGAAGGTCTCGGCCGAGTAGTTCGTTGAAAGCCAGGCAGTGACATAAGTCTGGCAGCCGGGGCGAGCAGGACTCGGTCCTTTGACGGCCCCTTAGGAGGACAAGAATCGTGAGTGGGCGGGTGCACTTAGCCATGTGCCGAAGCCAAGCGTAGCAACGATGATGATGATGATGATGATGGTGATAATAATAATAGTAATACGTTTGTTATAGCATGCTCAGAGAACTTAATCTCTTCCTAGACACTTTAAATTTGCTGCAAAGGAAGCATGATCGAATGGTTAGCGGCAGACACGCAGTGCGACCTACTGGCCAGCATCCTAAACACGCAGTCAATCGTCATCTACAGTCGCAAGAGCCTACAGGCCCAATGTCACTAGGCTTTAAACAGATGCCGGATGATGGCCAGACCTTGAAAATTACTGAGAGATCCTCCAGCGTGGCCGGAGTAGAAACGAGAAGCAATCGCTCAGGTTTGAGCATGCGAAGTCAGCATGCAAGTTGTTTCGTTCAGCTGCATGGTTTCCCGTAGGAGGAGGCAGCAAGCACCGGTAGCAGAACTGCAGTGTCAAAAACGGTGAGAAGACTTGCAACTGTGCGTTCAGCTCTCTTTACTAAATGTGGCGGCAGCCAACCTCCGCTGCTGCTGCTGCTGCTGCTACTGCTAGAGCGGTGGAGGCAGCCGTGGGGTCTGGCACACGTGGCTGGCAAGCAGCAAGTGTGACAGGCTGGAGGCTGGCTAGCCAGCTAGCTAGTGGACATACGGCGAACTGAGGCAGGCACACGGACAGCCGGGCAGCTGTGATCACCGAATGGACAGCGCTCGGTTGTGCACACCCGAAGGCACATCCTAGCTTGGCAATCGGCGGCAAGGGATGGTTTGGCCTAGTGGTTAAGGTGCTCGTCCCTCCCTCCCCCCCCCCCGACCAAGGTCTCGTTGCTGAGGTCACTGTCTCGAGCCCAATGGCCTATGTGCAAAGCGCCTGAAAAGAGATTAAGTCCTCATAGGGCTCTACACAGATGAATTATATTATTATATTAACGAGAGGCAGGCCGAGTTCCCAACTGGACAGGTGCCCGGCAGCAAATGGATGGCCAAGGCTATCGCCTGCTGCAGCAAGCTGTCGCAAGCGGTGGTGAGCAAGCGATTGCGCGTTTCGTGCATTGTAGCTGGGATTCCACATTCCCCACTCTCCAGCTAATACGTGTCTTTTGCATAGAAACGGCCAGCTTTCTGCTACCGGCAATGTGCCCATAGCACAAAGTCAAACTTTTTGGCACCCAGCATACGTAAAAAAGGGAACCCTAAACTCTGAATCCCAAACCATAAGTCCTAAGCCCTAAGCCCAAAAACATTCAAACCCTAAACTACACCCGAAAGCCAGAAAAACATCCAAAACATAAAATCATAAACTCAAAATCCCTGCCTAAATCCCAAATCTTAAACATAAACAGACAAGATATCTCAACGGATATTTATTCAATGTAAATATAAACATACGGTGGCTACTGTGTTGAACTTGCTGCTATGGGTACGATGCCCAAGGTAAAACGAATTGGCTGTCTCTTTACATAAATGCAGCTGCATTAATTTACCTCCTCCTAGCAGCTGAGGGCTGAGCTAGCTACCTTTTTGCCTGACGACTAGACCACCCCCTCCCTCGGAGGGGGTTCTGATGGTGCCACCTCTAATCTTGTGCCAAGACTGCTGGCGAGAGCGTTTCCGACCGTAATTTCCTGTGTTTCTTGCAATCGATGACGAGTTCCTCACTCTACTAGACTCCTTCCACTGGCTTCAATAGGAACCACGATTAGGAGTAAAAGCCGGGCGGTGGCCAGGGGGCCAGATCAGCAGGCAGCGGGCATGTGACAGCTGGGCAAGCCAGCCTTGCCGGCTTCCATGCACCCAGCCTTTTAGCACCGATTCACATGCGAGTGCGCATGCATGGTCACGTGCGCACTCACATGTACGGTGGCATGACGCATGCACACACCGAATGGCTGCCTCGGCTTTGCCCAGTCACACTCATACCCACAGCACCAGGAGAGGGAGGCCCAACGAACGTTGCCAGGCATCGACAAGCCATCGGCATCTGCCGGCCACGTCTTCGAAGCCTTGGAGCATTCATGGCAGCTTAAGAGGCTGCTGGCTGCCATGCCACGTTGCCATGCAGTGCCCTTCCCGGCCGACTAGGGCCGTCCTACTCGGGCGCCAACGTCAAACTGCCCTCGTGATCGATTAAAATGCATCTCACACCGGTGGCTGCCAAGGTGCTGCACAAGAGCTGGCAATCAAAAGCTCGGGGCGGGCGCATGCGCATGCAGCAGCCTTGATGCAACAGCTCTTGCTTGCTTGCTTGCCCTGCCCTGCCCGGCGACCCTGGAGAGTGAGGCTAGCGAGCTGAGGGCCTAAGCGACTGCAAGACTCGCCGGATGGCACAGCTGCCTCCGTAGCACTGAGGCTATCGATTCTGGGATGCTGCTGCTGCAATTCCCCAGAGGCCTAGTGAAATGCTGTTATCTCTCCAAATGGCAGCCACGGCAAACCCGACAGCACGAATGCGCCAGCGCACGTCCGAAGTCCCAAAAACGCCGAGTCGGAGGCGGCAGTAGCAGCAGCAGCAGCAGAAGCGGCAGGATCGATCGCCTGGGCGATTGACGGCTCGAGCATTGGCCGGCTGCACTACGTAGAGGCACGCGGTGGCACACGCCGGTTTCACTGCACACACGCTCGACACAATGTGGCGGCACAGCGAAAGTGCAGTGAGGTGCACGACGAGCAGGCCGAAAGGTTGGGACACTGACGCGCAACTGGCGCGCTGGCCTCTGCAGCAGCCACCGGCACGAGCTCGAGGCGACTCGAGGCCGCTAACCGCTGCCTGCAGAGGCCACTGAAGGCAGCAGCCACTCCGGAAATCAGCACTCAACCTCTTGGGATGCTCCTCTCTGCTCGAAAGCAGTCAAGCATAATGCACGGCTAGACCTGCGCATCCGAGCATGGCGACGGTGGGTGCGAGGCAGCGGTGGTGGCGGCGCAGCAGCTGGCAGCTGGTCAGGCCTTCACCTCGATCACGGCTTCGGTGACCTTGGCCGTGGCACCAGGTTGCATCAGGTGGAGCTTCCCGGCAGCAGGCTCATCGCGAGGCTGCTTCAGCACCGCATCTGCATTCGCACCTGCAGACAAGAGCTAGCTGACACAGAAGCGTGAGCGCAGACACACTCGCGCGAAGTTGATGGCAGCTGAGAGGAAAATGTGGTTTCCCGTTTGCCGAGAAGGTCGCCTGCTTGCCGGCAGGCTGCCGGTAGCGGCCACTCACCCAGCTGGTTTGCAGCTTGCCCGCTGCCGCCAGCGCGAGCTGCGCCCGGCTGCTGCTGCTGCTGCTGCTGTTGCTGCTGATCGTGCTGATTGGCAATGGACGACTCCGAGGAGGATGGTGAAGACAGCGAGACCCCGGAGTGCCAGCCGTCGCTGGCAGCAGCGCCGGCACACACCTCGGGCGACATGCGCAGCGAAGGCCGCAGCGTGTGCAGATGATTCTCATTCACGGACCCAGGCCGCTGCGAAGCACCGTCCCTTGGCGATCCCCTGTGAGGCGGCTGAGGAACAGCGGCAGCTGTGGCAGCGCCGCTGTTCCTCAGCTTAACAGCCTGGCTGCCACCGCTGGAGTCGGCTGCAGTTGCCGTCGGGGGAAGGCTCTCGCGGTTCGACGAACCCTTGGCATCTCGAGCCGAGCCTTGTTTGTTAGCCGAGCTTCTCTTGTAAGCGGCTAGCTTGCTCTGCTTCTCGCTGCTGATAGGTGGCGAAAAGCTATGCTCCGATCGTGACGACGGGCTTGCAGCAGCACTGTCGGAGGAGACATTTGCGGTCGCAGTGTCGATTGTGAGCAAGGTCTGCGGGAACTGCTCGTGATGTTGCTGCTGCTGCTTGGCAACGGTTTTCTGCTTGATCGAGGCAGGCCTGCTGAAGAGTATCCTGAGACTCCTTCGGCCGTGAGCACCGCGAGAGATCTCCGGCTCAATGCCCCCTGCTTCGGCGAGCGTTGCTGAGGCCGGCAGAGGTTTTGTTACGGGGTTCTTGTCAATGGTAGTGGCAATCGCAGTGCCACCACCTGCTCGGCCAGCAGGCCCCGACTCCTCTGCTGCTGTGATCTTTTTGTTAAAAAACAGTGACCGGGAGGAGCTGGGAAGAGCTGATGCAGAGGATTGAGGCTTAGCCTGGGTATGACTAAGCTTGTCGTCTTCTACCACTCCATCCTTACGATCGGCGCCTTTCTGGGTGACACCGAGTTTGCTGGCAGGGCCTGGGGCACTTATTCCGGCGACCTTTGTTGGGTCAGAGCCACTTGTATTGGCTGCCTCACTTTCAGGCTCACCCCGATAGGTAACGCTCAGGTCGTCTGCTGTTGTACTGCCTCTAGAATTCTGGTTACGACCGTCGTTCACTGGACTCCGTTGCGATTTGGGCTCTCGTAACGATCGCCACCTTACGAACGGAGAACTCCGATTGGGCCGGTCCGACTTCTCGGCGCTCGGTGTTCGTTCCGACAGCTTCTTGTTTTCGGCGTCAGGCATATCTGGTCAGTCAACCCTGTTCCGAATTAAGTACGAGACACGAGCTGAAACGATGCCAGCGCGATGCAGCCATGAAACGAGATGGAGCGATCGGATATGCCGAACGTATCCCCGGGGAAAGGGACAGCGATCGCACAATCTTCCATGGGCAGGCAAGCTCGGGGCAGCTGGACTTTTAGATACATAGCCGTAAAGGGGTGGGCGGAGTTCGAAGACCGTTACCGTACTATAGCACGGTCAAGCTATGACGACGATACTGGAAAATAAAAAGAATCCTCAGGCTCATTCAGAGCACTAACAGCACGACACTCGACGTCGAATAGCACGAATTAATCTTAGCCCAAGCGTCCACGAGACGCGGTCAAAGAAGCTCGGCTGCTAAGATACTCCAAAGTACTAAGCAAGCTCGGCCGGCGAACTAGTCAACCACATATGCACAAATTGCAGATTACTTACAGTCATGAAACTGGTCGGCAGAGCACACTGTCACTGGTGGCCGGCCGGCGTCGTAAGTGAACAGACAAGCAGGCTGCAATCGGCTGCTGAGGAAGGCAGGACACTAATCAGAGATGCCCGCCGCACCGTAACGACGCTACGCTGTTAACCACGCCCCTTGAGCTTGGCCCTGCCATTCAGTTAATATTGCGTTCTGCTGTGGGCGTGGAGCCCAAAGAAGTCCAATTAGCAGCACCATTACCGCTGCCCAACCACCGACGACCCCGGTTACGTGGCCGCCCCTCCCCAATCCCCCTTCCAGCTCGGCTATCTTGTCCCACCTTGCCGAGTAATCGACGATGCTCCCTCCACCAGACGCTCGTCTGTGTGTGTGTGTTCGCTCGCGCACGCTCGTGTGTGTGTGTGTGTGTGTGTGTGTGTGTGTGTGTGTGTGTGTGAGCGTGTGTGTGTGTGTGTGTGTGTGTGTGTGTGTGTGTGTGTGTGTGTGTGTGTGTGTGTGTGTGTGTGTGTGTGTGTGTGTGTGTGTGTGTGTGTGTGAGCGTGTGTGTGTGTGTGTGTGTGTGTGTGTGTGTGTGTGTGTGTGTGTGTGTGTGTGTGTGTGTGTGTGTGTGTGTGTGTGTGTGTGTGTGTGTGTGTGTGTGTGTGTGTGTGTCTGTAGGCGTCCTCGCGATGCAGCCGCTTCTTCAGTACGACTTCCGAAAGGGCCGCTAAAAGTTGAGTACGGCCTCCGAAGACGGCGTATCCTGGCAGATCCTTGCAGCTAGCCTGGCCTTAGTGTGTATATAAACTTGATGATACGAACAGCATACGCTATTGTACACTGGTTGTATGTAATAACCCCTAGTAACTATCCCCGAAGCTAGGTCACTGCAGCGCCAACTAGTGGCTGGCTATTGGTCTAGCTTTACGGAGGGGCTTTGGGACTCGTGTATTTACCACAATAGCCAGCGAACGTAGCGGGCGTTATTCCTTGCAAACGCATAGTAGATACTAGTGAAACGATCGCCTTAATGAAGAGCTAGCAAATCTCCAAGCCGAAGAGCACCACGTGGGACCAGGCGAAGGCGTGTAGCACAACTGACTGAACATGACTTTTGATGACCTCTTCATAAGGTCTAAGCCAAAGGTTATACAATTTCCAGAATGTAATGATCATAACTAAGTGACAAATAATAATCTCTAGGATCTTTCATTAGCCAGGCTGATTTAGATTATTATTTAGACGATTTTTACTTGACAATGAACATGCTAGTACTTTACTTGATGGCCTGATCCAGCCCCTCTCCCGCAGAACCTGACGGTCTTTACCCGAACCACGCTACCCTACCTATGCAAATACTGTTTTTTAAATAATATCATGGACTGTCTATGATTAGCATACAGCTATTACCACAAGGCCCCTGTTCACGACAGGATTATTGAAACTTAACAGAACCTTCGACAATGCCAATTCAACCAAAAGGAAATGTCGCATGCAAATAACCAAGACGAATAATTGCAGAAGGAAAATTAAGTTTTAGATCGAATCGTAAAGTGCGTAGGTCTGCGGAAGTTACATGTAAGTCGGCAATGCAAGCGTTTGAGCCGACACACTCACTACTCGGGGTCTGCGAAATCGATTTAAATAGTACGATACCCCGCATCACCAGCGTAAGTTCTGAGCTAAATACCAGAGGCGAACGGAAGCATACTCTTCACTCCTGCTGACATAGCGTACAATTTTTTGTACTCCACACGTTCACTCTTGTGTCTGGACAGTGGCGTTTCTAAAATATTGTGTGCCCAGCGCCTGGGACGCATGCCCCGTTACCTCTCCGGTATGCGGCCACGGTGTCTGCATGTTAGAATCTTTTTCTTTTACGATCCCGTTCGCCTGCAAACGCTACAACCACCGAATCAGAATTTCTCTTAACCACTGAATTTTGAACATCGTAAGGATGGTCAAGACGCTGCTACTTTCACAGTGCTAATGGGGGCGATAAGCCAGGATGGAAGTGGGTAGAGCAGAAGTTCTCTTCGTATCTAAAGGAGAACTTCTTTAGGGAAGAGAAGGCCCGCCCCCCGACATTTCGGAGCAAACCTTGTCTCAAAAGGTATGGCCAGTAGTGTTGCCAGGCTTTTCAGTTCGGGGGAGCCCTGCCGACAATGACAGACGCGGTAGAAGTCTCCAGTCTTGTATTCGACACGTGAGTGGCGACTCAGCACATATGTGCACTTGATGTGATACTAGGTTTGCTTGGTTATATTGAGTAGGCTTTTGTCGTCATCAAATTTGAGAAAGCAAATTAGTAGTTACGCGAAAACTTAAGTGTCTCATCTAATGCAAATCTGCCAAGCACGTGCTATTCAAGTTCATGCTGGATAACGTACTGCTAGATAAAGTTCTGCCAGGTCCAGTCGGTCCCTCCGTAGTGGTCAGGTTCATCGGCTTACAGCAATAATTCTGTCTTTCTTAAAGTAGAGCCACCAAACTTGTACAATACCGACTGGGTCCCTAGTTCATTGTCAGTACGAATTTGCGGACCTTGACCGATAGCACTATTTTTAAGTCAACTCGACCGAGATCTCAACGGTATCTCCAAGCCAAACACGTAAGCTCGTATCGACAGAATGCCTCATCAATGCTAGATTGCTGAACAAAATGGTTTCCTGTTAACATCAGCGAAGTGCCGAGAGTCCTTATTCTGCTCTAACGAGCAGAAGGCGCATTGCACTGTCAGCCGATGGTCCTAGTCTGCGATGCGTAGCCAAGCAACCAGCTCAATTCGAACGATCGATCTGACAATCCGATTCCACTAGAGCGACCACTCAGCTTCATCTCGGAAGCGAAAACTTAGCAAGCAGAGCTGTTGAAGGTTTTTGGGCTACCCCGTCGTAGGAGACTGGTAACTGTTAAGCTGAGCAAATACGGGCATGCGTCGAAGAGTCTGGCATTTGGCAGACACGTTGGGCTGAGTTTCTGAGGACCGAAAAGCGTAACATCAATGCATTTGTGACATCCCGTCGCGACTTCTGTAAGTCACCATTTGCTGGTCTATCGGCCTGTGCAATCAGACGCTCGCAGTTGGTGCAAAACTCTTCGGCTAGGCTTGTCTGTCGTGAGCGGCACAGTTGCTGCATCACCTAACTTCTCGAAGAGCTGTACTGGCTCCCAATCAAGCAGCCTATCGAGTTCAAAGTTCTGTCACTAAGTTTTAGGTCCCTTCATTCTCCGGCTTCAGCTTACCTATCAGAACTACTCCTCCACCCATTGGGCCAAGAATCATACAACCCGCTATTCTGACTCCAATCGTATAGCTATTCCTCGTCCGAACCTCAAATCCTTTGGAGGCCGTGCCTTTAGTTCGCATGCTCCCCAAAGCCTGGAAATCACTCCAGATGCATCACAACGTCTCCCGACTTAACGACAAATAAAACGAAGTTCAAAACACACCTGTTTATTACAGCATTTAGTGAGTTGATATAATTTTTCCTTCGCGTGTATTCGCACGCTTATACTGCGTTCGCTGCGTGCGGATGCTACCACCAATGATAATAATAATAATAATAATAATAATAATGTACTTGATAAAGCGTCCTCAGAGAACTTAATCTCTTTCTAGGCGCTTTACATTTGCTGCAAAGGGAAATGCAATTAAATGGTAAGTAAAATCATGCTTAAAAAACAAACAAAATGAATAACATGGTTAGGGGTGACATGCACAGGGTCAGCATGCAAATGTGGTTAGTGGCAGCATGCACAGTGTCAGCACGAATAAGCACGTGAAGGACAAATCACAGGGACCCACAAAATGCTGTCCTAAATAGGCGTGTTTTTAGGTTCCTTTTAAATGTGGTCAGGTCAGGGGATGTTCTGACGCAGGTCGGGAGGGAGTTCCAAGCTTTGGGAGCATACGAACTAAATGCACGGTCTCCAAAGGATTTGAGGTTTGTACGAGGTATTTCTAGACTGTTGGATTCCGAAAAGCGGGTGGTACGATGCTTGGCCTGATGGGGGAGTATGTCGGAGAGATAGGCTGGAGCCATAGAATAGAGGGACCTAAAAGTGAGCGACAAAACCTTGAAGTCAATCCGTTGCTTGACTGGTAGCCAGTGCAGGTCGGCGAGAAGTGGTGTAATGTGGCAACTGCGACGTTCACGACAGACAAGCCTAGCTGCAGAGTTTTGCACCAGCTGGTATCGCCTGATCGCACATGCTGGTAGGCCAGTAAGCAGTGACTTGCAGAAGTCGAGACGAGATGTCACGAATGCATGGACCAACTTAGACGTGGTATCCTTATCTAAACAAGCCCGAACTTGAGCAATATTATGAAGCTGAAAATAGGCAGCTTTGACTGTGGAGCTGATATGGTCGTCTAACGAGAGATTGCTTTGGAATATGACACTCTGGTAATGCTTTCTATAAAGCATCTGTAAAATGCCTAGAAAGAGATACAGTTGAATAAGGACGTTATAAAATGCATTATTGTTATTATTATGCAGAGGTGTGTAGAAAGCGGATGAGGATGACGATTTTACTTGGGCCCCTGAACAATACCAACAAGCTTTTATGAGCAACTTACCGACACGCCCCTTTCTACTCGCTTGGGAGTCAGCCGGTATCTTCCTCCATAAGCGAGTCGTCCACACCGAACGGCTTGCAAGCCTCGGTTGCTGCTAACAATCGGGCATAAAGTTATCTCGTCTCTTTCATGATGGCTGTGAAAAGAGCAGGGAAACTATTGCTACTGTTCGGGTACATATTTACATGATATAGCGGCAAATACCAGCGTGAATATAGGTTTTAAAATATTTTACTGGACCTGCTTCATGTAATACTGACAGCATACTTCTTACTTATCTGTGCTCGACCCTGTTTTTTATGGTTTATTGACTCCTTCTTCCCGATGTGATTGTAAAGCATAATCTGGGCTCTCACTTCTATACAGACGACACTCAGTTGTACCTTTGCTTTGATCCCTCTCAGCTTCGCTTTCGGCGTGTCGTATTCTCTCGGCTCCCTTGCTGCGCGTATCAATAACATCCGCACATAGATGGCAGCAAGTTTTTTTTTTAAATTGAATGATGATGAAATCAACTTACTAGTTATGGACAAACCAAGTGGGATTCAGAAGTTGGAAAGGCTAACCCTCAAAATCGGCTCTTCCAGCATATCTCCTGGTGAATCTGCACGAAATCTAGGTGTCATGCTCCAAAGTGACCTTTCATTGGACGACCACATCAGCTTCACAGTCAAGTCTGCCAACTTTCAGCTGCATAATATTGCTAAAATTCGGGCTTGTTTAGATAAGGATACCACATTTAAATTAGTCCGCACACTTGTGACATCCCGTCATGACTTTTGTAACTCACTACTTGCTGGTCTACAGGCATGTGCAATCATATGCTCACGGCTGATGCAAAACTCTGCCACTATGCTTGTCTGTCGTGAGCGTCGCGGTTGCCACATCACATCACTTCTCGCCGACCAGCACTGGGTACTATTCAAGCAACGCATCGTCTTAAAGGTTTTGTCACTCACTTTCAGGTTTCTTCGGGATTTGGCTCCAGCCTACCTATCAAGTCTACTCCCCCACCAGGCTAAGCATAGAACCACCTGCTTTTCGGAACCTAAATATTTACCTATACCGCATGCAAATCTCAAATCCTTAGAGACCGCGCCTTTAGTTCGTAAGCTACCAAAGCCTGGAACTTACTTCGGACTTTCGTCGCAATATCTCCTGACTTGCCCACATTTAAAAAGAAATTAAAAACACACTTATTAATCGCAGCATTTAGTGGGTCTCTTTGATCCGTCCTTTGTGTGCTTATGCGTGCTCACACTGAGAATACTGCCACTAACTAAACTTGCATGCTGATCCTGTGCATGTCACCCTTAACCACGTTAATCTTGTTGTTTATTTAGCATGCTATCACTAACCTTTCGATCGTGCTTCTTTTGCAGCAAATGTAAAGTGTCTAAAGTGAGATTGAGTTCTCTGAGGGCACTTTATCAGATGTATTATTATTTATTTATTTATTCATTATTTTGTGTTTTATTTCACATCTGCTAGAATTCATAGGTGACATCTCATCAAGCAAAAGTCCATATATCCATGCTCAGCGTACACAGTGAACCAATTTCAAGATTATACGGTTTCTAATCAAAATTCTATACTCGAAACTATGTATGGCTGTACTGATCGTCAGCAAAAGGTCTGGGTGTATCTGAAAAACATATTGCACAGTTGACACGCCAGTGACCGTAATCTGTTTTTGACCATATTATGAGTAGACTACGAAGACTTCTTTATAGGCCTTAAGCTCAAGAGCTGATAAGGAAGAACATGATCGCTGTTACCTAAAGTGAATTGCATTGAGGAATAGCTAATAACAAGAGTACCTCTTCCCCATTCTACGTAACCCTCGCTTAGGGCATAGTTTGTAGGATCACATTTTAAAGCTGCCAAGCTAACGACAGAACAAATACTCGCTGATTCAACAGCCTCCTTATCGCGGCCATCTCGTAAGCGTTCTCATTCATCGGCAAAGTTCCCAGATCTCAATTGAGGCTCGACTGTCAAATTCGTAGTTCATAATCGTGGGGTGTTCATTATAACATGGCATGCCTTTTTATATCACCATGTAAGCCCGCTGGCCCTTTCTGTAGAGCTATACGGTACCCTTTGGTATGAAGTGTCATATCCTAATTGCGTTTGCTTCCAAATTATGACAAATGCCCATCGTTCCCATCCAACTCACAAACTTTGCTTCTGTGACAGGACAGCGATACATCTGACATTTACCCGTTAACAGTGAACAATCAAGAGAATTCGCGTCGATTGGTGAAAAAATAGTTAAAAAACAAATAAATCTAAGAAAACATATATTTATAATACATTGTGCAAAAATGACCAGAAGATTTAGACAGGAGTATTTTTCGAGATTTATGAATGTACTTTGTCTTTTAACTGATTGTAATAAAAATAAAAATAACAGTAACAACCATAAATTGCTTGTATATCACACTACGAGATCTTTATAGTAAAATTAAAAAATAAATACTAGCTGATTTAGCAGCCTCTTTTGTATAGCGACAGAAGAGCCTTTACGGCTATCACCACCGCTTTCATCGGCGATTAAGATTGACCCACCACAGGATTCGAACCCACGACCTCGGGGCTGATGTCGTGAAAAGCAACCACCTTACCTAGTGAGTAAGTATACTAACTAAAAACACGGAAGCACAGCTAAACGACTTGAGGCAGAAGAGCAGGTGTTACGATGCCTTGCCTGATTGGGCTCTGATTTGGCTCAAAATGGGCTCTACCAGCATGATTCCTATAGTATCTGCAAGAAAATCTGAGAGTCCTCTTTGGGTCCGTCTTACCTGTCCAGCCACCGCCCTCTTCCTGCTGAGAACGGCGAACCCACTTCCAGCAGCTGGTTCCAAGCCATCGCGCTGGCCGTCGCGGATCGGTTCCGAGGTTCATTAATAAACGGCACCTGCCTGCGCCGTTCCGTAGTGTGCGTGACTGCCCGCATACATTTAACATCCCTGTTCCAAAGTGACCTTTCATTAAACGACCACATCAGCTCCACAGTTAAGTCTTCCTACGTTTAACTGAATAACAAAGCAAAAAAGGGCCTGCTTAGACTGGGATACCACATCCAAGCTGGTCTAGGCATTTGTGACATGCCTTTTTGACTTCTAAAAGTAGTGAGTTTAAAAAGTTGAAAAGAGATGTCAAAATGCATGGAAAAGCTAGGATGCGGAGTCCCTTTCTAAGTAGACATAATCCAAAGTGACCTCTCGTTTGACGACCACATCAGCTCCACAGTCAAATCTGCCTACTTTCAGCTACATAACATTGCTAAAATTCGGACTGGTTTAGATAAGGATACCAGATCTAAGTTGGTCCATGCATTTGCGACATCCCGTCTTGACTTCTGTTACGCACTACTTGCTGGCCTACCGGCATGTGCAATCAGGCGATTACAGCTGGTGCAAAACTCTGCAGCTAGGGTTGTCCGTCATGAGCGTCGCAGTTGCCACATCACACCACTTCTCGCCGACCTGCACTGGCTACCAGTCAAGCAACCAATCGACTTCAAGGTTTTGTCGCTCACTTTTAGGTCACTTCATTCTTTGGCTCCAGCTTATCTCTCTGATCTACTCCCCCCACCAGGCCAAACATCGTACCACCCGCTTTTCGGAATCCAAAAGTCTACAAATACCTCGTACAAACCTCAAATCCTTTGGAGACCGTGCATTTAGTTCGTATGCTCCCAAAGCCTGGAACTCACTCCCGACTTGCGTCAGAACATCCCCTGACTTGACCACATTTAAAAGAACTTAAAAACACACCTATTTAGGACAGCATTTAGTGGGTCCCTGTGATTCGTCCTTGATGTGCTTATGCGTGCTGACACTGTGCATGCTGCCACTAACCACATTTGCATTCTGACCCTATGCATGTCACCCCTAACCGTGTTATTCATGTTTTTTATCAAGCATGATATTACTCACCATTCAATCGCGTTTCCCTTTGCAGCAAATGTAAAGCGCCTAGAAAGAGATTGAGTTCTCTGAGGGCGCTTTATCAAGTGCACTATTATTACTATTATTATTATAGACCCGAATTGTTTGCGAATTGTTATGAGCTAAAATTGTTATGAGCTAAAAGCAGGCGGACTTGAACGTGGAATTGATGCGATAGTCTACTGCATGCGAGAGTATTCATCAGTGCATGACAGAATTCACCAGAAGGCGGCACTAGTTACTACACGCACTTCGCGGCAGGTGACACTGCGTGAGGCCAAAATGACGTTCAATGCCTTCTTGTCGTTTTAATTCAGCTGGCATGACAAACTGGGGAATGCAACTTTCCCACGTGTTTGCCACGGCGAGTACCCGGCCTGGTTACTTAAACCTCGGAGAGACAGCGCTAACTTATGTGGCGTTTAATACTGGGCCGTTGTAGCCTATGAGGTTACGTGCTCGCTCTCCACGATCGAGGTCGTGGGTTCGAATCCCGAAGTGAGCGGTCCTTTATTGCCAACTGCAATTGGTGGTGATAGCCGTTAAGGCTTTTCTGCCGCTAGAAAAATGACGTTGCTAGGTCAGCTATTATTATTATTATTTTTATTTAAGCGTCCGAGGCGGAAAATTTCACTCTCGATTCTTGCAACCACAATAGAACTTTTCTGACGCCAAGCACGAAGCTCGACTGGGTGCTCAGTCCAGTCGGGCAAGTCCACGGCGGTCTCTTATTTACCCGTCATTGGAAAATTGGAGGCCGAACGATGGAGCATTCTTACTGTAATTCGCACAATAGAGCCGTGAAAGTGTAACGAACATAAATGCTTAGCCACACTCACTATTAAACAATTATGTATTTGATAATGATAAATGTATATGTTGCTACTGTAATTAACGTAGTGTGGCAGTTTCTGCACTAATTCCTTAGGCTTCAAGCACAGCACTCGTAACGGTGCTAGCCCTTGCCAACAAGTGACAAATACCGGCGAAGCGCTGGTTCTTGAAGCGCGGAAAGTGACTTTAAAGGTGCAGTGCCGATACACGCAGGTAGGACAGTGGCGAAACGGCAGCAACGAAGAGCTTCTATTACACGACATAGGCTTCTTTGCAACCCTATCATGGATTGGTACATAAACAATTCCTGGTCGTTAAAAGTTAGGAGCCGAAAATCGCTATCAGGCCGATATCTAGAGCCCGGCCGTTTCTCTACGTTTCACCCATCGTCGATATGACCGCGAACGCAGGACCTTCCCGATGCCCCACTGCAGTCGTGATGCAGCCGCGTTAAAATTGAGCGATCTGAGAATCGAGGCAGGTCAAGTCACGCTCAATTAATCACCTGTTCTGTATAGTCTTTATATTCGACGAGCGCTTCGACCACATCAAGACTGACATGCGGAAGCCTTCTAGAAAACCGTCTCTTCTCCCTTGTCTACGGTCTCCCTCTTTCCCCAGCCTGGCAGTGAATTCTATGCCGACTGTTCGCCCATCACCGCACACCTAACGACGCTCTGTCCGCCCTAAATATCAGCTGGTCCGATGAAATAATCTCCCGTTAGCCTTTTTGAGATCTAGAATCTAATGGAAATTGGTGCGGAACTTTGCTGAAACCTATCCATGTATAATCGGGTTTGCTCATTTTTAATTCAATTTTCGTCTTCAGTTCTTTGAACACTTCCGTAGCACTTTGTTGGTTTTCATATGCGTTCGCTTGCCATTATGCAGTTTGATTGTAGCGGCATTCTGATATCTTTCGAAAACCCTGGCGTAATAGACTCAGCTGCTACGATTCAGAGCCAATTTTAGAGGTTCAAATTTCTTCACAGTAGGCCACGCGTCAGCAGGCCCTGGTAGTCTGGTGGTTTACTGTCAATGACTTAGCCGCCTGAGGTCTCTGTCTCGAAGTGAGCTGGCTAAGCTGGGGTTTGTGGCAGCTCAATTAGACAAACGCTATGACTGATAGGTCTGCTGTGTCGAAATAGGGCATTTTTTGACACGACATTAACACGAGAATCGCTCAAAAGTGTTTCAACGTATATATACTTCGACCACGAAACTAATTTGGTGGCTCAGCGAAATGCCACTTTGGACCACTCTTCCAGGATAAAGAGCAGTTGCTACCCGGTGTATTCTAGCCGAGCCAATTTTAGCGTTAGGTTTTCAGTTTGTGAATAACACAAATTTTGCACATAGCTAGTAAGTTGGTTTCATCGCTACTAAATTCGAGATCGCGACTGGGCACGCTAGCATCAGCTGTTATTGAGGATAATTCGTTGAATTCAGGGATTCGAGCCATTTAGTTGCAAGCTATGCATAGTATATTACACACTCGTGTCTCACTGTGGCCATGCGGTATGCTGTCGTCCGTCAGCGACACAGAGCTGTTGAGCTTGTATGGTATGGGCGGTCTTTATAAATGGCTCTCTTTCCGCTACCTGTCGGCATACCTGCTCGTATTAAGGCAGGTGCGACTCGTTAGCTGCGCCGTTCGTGGCGTCAGCTCCATCAGCATCGGTTACGCATCCGAACGCTAGTACCTAGTATGCCAGTACCGTTAAGAGCAATTGCTTGAGACAAATGACTTTGGTACAGAAGCCCATAAACAACGTTCGTAACATTTGCTGTCTGGAGTGCCTGGTGATTTCGGCGGTCGACTAGCAGTCATCTTGTGCTAGCCTCATCGTGAGAGAATATTTTGGCGACTATTGTACCTGAAGGCGTGAAGATCACCTTTCGATGTGGACGGCTGTATGCCCGCACTGTCTAACATGTCAATCGCCAATGAAGAGCTGAATCGTCTGCTCGGTCAGCAAAAATTGGTCAGAATTCTCTTCTAAACTTCGGCAACTTGAAAGGTGGAGCTTAATCGAACCGGAGTCAAAAGGCAGATCATGTCTGTGCCAAAGCATGTGACTGTTGCACCTAGCTTCGAGGCGGATACTATGCAAGCTGCTGACGCGATGGGCTGCTGAGTAGATGCTATTCAAGCTGCTATATTATGTTATGTTATGTATCTCCGTCTATAACTCCATAAATCCACAAAGACCATGTGGGTGTTACGCAGGAGAGATGCTTATGCTTATGCTTATTAGTTACTTTTTAGATGACGGTATGTGACTTAAGATTAACGCATATGTCGCCAATACTCGTTATATGCCTGATAAGAATCCTTGTTTCGGTAATCTGCAATCCAATTGTCTGACTATATAGGGTACGCCAATGCTTTATAATGACGGAGTGAGACTGCCTATCTAAATTTCGAGTTCTGCCTTTCGACGTTACCTTATTTTCATTGGCTTAGCGAATATTGTTGTCGATAATTTTAATTTTTGACCTGCTACTATTTAAGTGACTATTTCTACAATTATTCAGAGGAGACTTGAATCATGTGCATATTTGATAATAATAATAATAATACATTTTTAGTTTCCTCAGAGAACCAAATCTCTTTCTAGGCACTTTAAATATGCTGTATAGTAAGCCTTATCAAATGTTTGGTGGTAACATTCACAAGAAGCAAGCATAGTAAGCAGATACATGCACACTAAAGGCGAATAACAAAGATCCACCAAATGTGTTTCTCAATTTAGCTTTCCAGGAACATAGTTTTTCATGCGTTTCTAACGTCTCCAACTCGGTGAGTGTCCAGCTATGAGATCTGCTAGATGCGGCCTTTCAAGCAACGCAGACTATTTAACTCAATTTAAGGCAGACAAGACAGGGCTAGTGATTACTTTTAAGATGAGCAAAGGATAGTTTGAGATCGCACTCAATGAGCAACGGTGCTTGGAGGTTTGCTCCTTCTTGTGTCGTGCGAACTAATTATGCTCTAGTTTTGTGAGAGTTCAGGTCATTATTATTTACCATGAGTGTAGAATGGGGTGCACCGAAGCCCTGTCTATACAGATACTTCCAAAGATCATTCCGAGTACTCACTCCTGAAATAGCCTGGTTCAGTGCTTACTCTTCACGACCGAGATGTGGGTTCGAATTCTGAATTGGGCGATCTTTTATTGCCAACTGCAAGCGGTGGTGATAGCCGTCAATGCTCTTCTGCCGCTGTATAAATGAGGCTGTTAAATTGGCTAAGGTTTTTTACATTAAGACTAAACCACTGCCTTTGGGTACGTTACATTCGCTGTCACACCACGCACGTCAGTGCCTTGGGGTCCCATTGACTAGCTATTTCAGTAATCTTCTGGTAACTTTATTTTTTTGCCAAGTTTTTATAAGCACTAGTAATCATTGTTAGTGGTAAGAATAATTTCTTTTGTATAGCACCCTAAGGGAACTTAATCTCTATCACGGTATTTTAATACTTCCTGCTAGATAAGCAGCACCTACGGATTAGTGTCATGTACGGTATCAAGCATGCAGAAGTAAAGAAGTATCCTGCTTAGATAAGTATGCTAATAAAAATATGGAGACAATTGAATAGTAAGACCTATGGTTAGTAACATGCAGTTAATCATGCACGAGTACGCACGCAAAGCACATAGAAACACAGCAGGTATGTTCGCTGAAGCGGAGGGAAAGAGCTGACTGGAGCGGATGCGTCTCGAGCTAACACTAACAGGATGCAGGGCCATTGCAGGTATTGACGTAACCTGAAGAAAGCTTCACACTTTGTTACACATGAGCTGAAGGCTCGATCGCCAAAAAGATTTCAATTTTGTGCGAGTGACGTTGAGAGGATTCCATACTGACGAGCGGGCGGTGCGAGAACACGTGACTGGAGGAGCAAGGTCGGATAGATAGTGCAAGATAGATGGAGAAAGAAACTGACGTGACCTTTAAGCCAGATGGAGGATTTTGAAATCGATTTGATGCTTTATATGGGGCTGCTGATGCTCCGACATAGATGGCATGCTGTGGCAGCTGTCCTGTTGGCGACCGACTGCAGGAGGCGCTGAATTTTGGACACGTTGCAGACGATTGCGTGCGCAGGCTCGGAGTCTCAGGAGGATTGCAATAATCTAGAAGCCATGTCGAAAACTCTTGGACACGTTTGGCTGTTGCACTTTCGCCGGCCCTGGTCGTGGCAATGTTCACAAACTGAAATTAGACCAGCTTGAATTGGATGAAATATGCTTATCTAATGACAAGTTGTTTTGTTATAGTACACCTAAATTACCGGCAGACATCACCGGGGTGGTGCCAGCTGAACCAATCCTGAGAGTTAGGTCTTTCAACTTTTGGGCGACACCGGGTGGTCCCATAACCATTAGGTCGAGCTTCAGGAAGTTAGCAGCCATTCGAAGCGAATGTTAGCAATGGATGAAGTAAGGGAATGAAGCGAGTCGGATGAGGAGAGAAGTTTTGAAGGATAGAAAAATAGGTAGAGCTTAGTGTCGTCGACATAGAAATGAAAGCCAAGATTGTATTTGGCGATAACCTCGGCCAGAGGGAAAGCATAGATAGTGAAAGGGAGCTGGCCCGAGGCTGAATCAAGAGGTTCCACGCACTTTAATCTCTTGCAGTGCTAGGCTTTCGATATATTTGAGCCAGATCCTTCGGCTGAAAAAAAGACAACTTTTAGCTGGGCGATCGGACTTGGACAAGTTCAAGGTTGTCCTAGTCACCCCAGCTTCCAATGGGAATAAAACAATTGGTGGCCAGACTATTAGTCCCACCGAAGGCACCACAAAGTTGTAATACTTAGCCACACTGCCTATTAAAAAACTCCATATTTGATAATCCTAAACGTAGATGTTGCTAGGGTACAAATCTTAAATACGTTCACGTCAGCCGCATCCTCGAGAGGGTGTGCTTTTTCCTCTTTATCTTTTTCGGCCGGTGTGTAATCGTGAAGAGCAGGCCGATCTTTATTGGAAGAATGTAAGAAGAAATATTTGCAATATAAGGAATTTACCTCCGAGTTTCAGTATCAATAACTGCGACATGCATGAGCATTTTGAAGTGCCCCTTGCAACTTTTCACAGCTCTTCCGTTATAGCTGCTCTTATTTTTGTGCTTTGCATTCGTAAGAGCTACTTTTAGCAGCTGTCTGTGTCGCTTCCATTTTTACTACTATCAACTCGAGAATTAATACCTACGATTGGCAATTTCCCTTTGCAGTCGGCCATCGCTTCTTGCAGCTTTCAAATGTGTCGTGTCGATGCCGTTGCAAGGCCTTTTGACCCTGTGTAAACAGTGCCATATTTTCACTCAGATTAGCATTCACCCTTTTCTGTTTCATTGAAGACAGCCTGTGTCGTGATGCAAATGATGCAAGTGTTATTCGCAGGCCCGATCGTTATGCCAGGTCTGCCCTCCAGCCGCTGCCTTCGTCGAGCCTAAAAAGTCTTGTGGTGCCAGCAGCGAGGGCTGTGACCTGGACGACAGTCGGTCCCAGACAGCTGGTCATTTGGGGCTGCATTAGTGATGATGCCAAGCCTGCACAGAGAGATCTCGTTATCTTGTCTCTTCGCATTGTTAACAGCCGAGGAGCGATCCATGCGACCTGGCCACACAGGGAAGCTCTTAGCACTTCATGCTCACGCTTCCTGTCTGTGGAGTATAGCTGTAGAGCACCTCGAGCGAGCTGCTAGTTGCTTGCGTAGCGCCTAGCTTCCGGTTCGACGAAATTAGTTTCCCCTCGCTGCCTTGCCAGGAAGTGCCATATTTGTGTATTTGAGTGTTCTTCTACAATGAACGGCCTCCTCGATGGCCGCGACACCAAAACTATGGCCGGTCGCGTTTGTCCCACTCCCCTACTAGTCGTGCTTTAGTTAGCCTTTTTACAGACAGCAATTAAGCCCGTCGCAAATTAAGCTACGTAAAAGGTTTGCCCAAATATGCAGATAATTTTTTATCGCAGGTTTTATCACAAGAAATAGCATTAAAAATTGTGATCTCGCCGATTGCGCGCTCGTACGATCGTTTGCCTTGTGCCGGCAGTCGCAGCCACGCCCATCGCCAGCTCGTTTTCGCTCTCGCGGCTCGACGTATCGTTTCAATGAAGCCAAGCGAATTCCAGGTGCTCTCGCCGGCTTATTTTGGCACTATGCGTGTGAAGCAAAGTCAATTAGTATTCTCTATTTATTATGGGCAGAAGACAAGTGCTTAGCTGAATGCGCGGCAAGCGTTTCCCTTTCACTTGTAATTGCTGCTGCCTTCTTGGCAGAGACGCCTGAGCCTTGGCGGGTCCTCGAATCTGTGAACCGTTCCCCTCTCCATAAGGCTGGCTGGTTACAGTTGCTGAGGCCGGTGCTGCTCAACTTTGTCAAGCACCGCGCTACGATTCTCCCATCTAAGTTAATTTACCGGGATATTTCGATAGACTCAAAAACGGCAACGAAATGGCTATCGCAAGCCTCTAGGCGATCTCCTTTCGTACTTTCGACCACGGCTTCATTTCCAGATTGGAGCGCGTTTGTCCACGAACTCCTGCCTTCTCAAATAGAGGAACAAAAACAGGGATACGTATTTCGCTTTGTCCATCTTTTTTGTCACGTGACCTCGGTCGGGAGTTCCAGGCGGCTCAGCCTTAGCAGCTGCAGAAGCCCTGAGCACCGTGGGCCGCCGCTGACGGGAGGGTCCGGTAGGCGAGCAGCTCTGACGTCTTCCGACGCGCTCTTCGTCGCCAGTAGGTTCATTCAGCGATCGTGGTGGTTAAAGTTTTTCCTGCGGGCTCCCGGCCGGAAATTGTGCTCGGCCGCGACCGTCTTCGCCAGTAAATTCATTCATGCGAGCTGGTCTGGCCATTAATGCTACTCCGGCCATTGTCCTTTTGACAATGCAGACGATTCGCTGCCAGACTCGGCTGGGCCTCAACGGATTTTTAAGGGGTTTTCGTAGGCTCTCGGTCAGTTTTAGCGAGCCCCTTTTTGCGAGATGCCGCGCTTGTCGCAGCCCTACCACGTGGTTAATATAACAGATATTGTAAGTAATTCAAAACTACAGGTTCCTCTGTCGAAGTAGTCATTTGCGAGTAATAATAAAAAATAATATATTTGTATAGTGCCCTCAGAGAACTGAATCTCTTTCTAAGTGTTGAACGCTATATGGATCCGATTAACCTTTAGCCTCGTTTAACGCTTATAACCTTAATTCTGCTCAATCATTGGAGACATTACTGCTTGCCGATGTGTAAATACACTAGCAGTTCGTCTGCCAGCTCTACAATGCTAATCAATTTTGCATGGTGCCCTTTTCCGCCTCTCAGACGATTCAGTTCTCTCGGAATGGATTGGCTGTATAACTAATATCCTTATTAGGTAGCTGGCTACGTGGGAGTATGCTTTAAGCAGGGTGGCAGGGGAGAAGACTGAACTCAGTGCAAGGCTTCCATGGCGACCGGTACTGACTGATGCTGCACCGGCTCCCGCTCTGGGAGCCGTCCTGAGCTCGTGCACTTTTCTTTTAGCGAAAGCTGCGAATTGTGGAAAGAGGAATCCGCCGGTAGCTGGGGAGATGTGTTGCGTTTTCACGGAAGTGCCCGACTCTGCTCGCCCTGTTGCATGCGACTCTCCGAGTAGCATGCGATTCTCCGATTCGTCTGCAGCCTCGCACTCTTCGCCACGGTCGCCTCGCTCTCATACTAGGAAGACATTTTGAGCCTAGCACGGATGACGAGCTTTCGCTGCACATCGATTTGCCGACCACGTGTCCGTCCGGCTTGGATGACGAATTTCACGCGCTCCTCTAGAAGAGCAGCTCTGCCCTCTGGGCAAAACGTGCGCTCGTGGCAGGCGAGGCCCAAGCAGCACCGCCTCGTCGGCTGCGAGCACAAGCATCGCCGTCTGTCGGCCGACGAGACCACGTGGCCGATGCCACTGTTTCACAGCTGCTGGCGATTTCGGCCTCTTTTCAGCGTGCCGGATGGTGGTGCCCAACCGCGGTTGTTTCCATTCGCACTTTTAGACACGTTTAAAAAAAGCTGTACAAGTGGTGGTTTTGACACGCTGGTGCAGGCTACCAAAAGTCAGTACGGATTTTTTGGTTATTAACGGACCGACAGAGGCTTCTGTGTGCTTACCTTCGGTGACGAGCGATGGGCCTTCCAAAATCCCTGCAGAATTGCACTAATAGATAACTTGGCTCATTAAAATAACAATAAGAGTAAATACAATTAGCTTTGTGTAGGGTCTAATAGCTCTTGTACGGAGATTTTGAGGAAATGTCCTTGAGTAATAAAAAGTGCACATAGGAAGAGATTTATGCCCTCGCCCTTACGTCAAATTTCCGGTTTCGTAAATTCACCTTGGTCATTGTAGGATCTGTAAGGAAATCTTGGAAATTTTAGCGCCTCCATTCTCACTAGTCCGGTTTTTTCAGCCTTTACTTTTTAATAACTTATACCAATACGAACTGTGCTAAGTTATTCGAATTGGATTAACAGTTTGACCAACTGACTGCGATAAGTGCGTCCGAAAAATCAAGAGAGACGAGAATGACAGCATTCGAAAGGGCACAAGAAGCAACATGCCCGTACTGGTAGTCGGACGCGTTTTCACTTTTGCATTGTCCCTCCAGCTTGTCACTGTAGTATGCGGAGGCAGTGCACTACTTAGCCGCGGTGTCGATTCATTGACCTGAAATTTTTTGACCGTGGGAGCGCCCAAGTACAAGCTGCAGTTTATTAAGACACCATACAGATTCTTAAAAATTGCATTGTTTCAGATGTTCTCACTTCATCGTGTCCAAAAATCACGCTCTCTACACCTGGTAATAACACGACGCTGATCTCGTTGCAGACGCTTCTTATAAGTGCCGTTCAGGTTACCCCAAGTGCCATGCAGGCATTGCGGACAGCCTGATGAAGGCGAATAAGTAAACTGGAAAATCTTTACGGCCAGCAAGTCTTTTTTTCCTGGGCTCTTTGCTTATCTGTGTGCGATTGGACGAGAGCTTCTAACAGGTCCTACTAAACGAGCCGCCGCGGATGTGCTTTAGCAGTCTTGGCATGATGATTGTGTTTTTTCCTGCTTACCTATGCATGATACCTTGCTGCTCCTTAACCATTGGTTACTGTTTCTCTTGCAGCGCGTTGAGAAGAGCCTGAATAGAGATTAGGCTCTCGTTGGGCTCTAAGTGCTCTTGTTGTTATTGTTTTAATTATTATTGCGGCTGACTCGCTAGCCACTACTAACCAATGGTAAGAGTGCCCGTGCAATTTGCATAGATAAACGTGAACAGTTGAATTTGAAGATAAATTAGAAAATTGGTTAAAAATAATAGCATTTTTAAGTACTCATAAAATGCAATTTTAAACATGAGAATGCGTCTCGTCATTCGCATTTATATTCGCGCCGGCTCTCTTCCTATCGGTTAGCTTCGACTAGCGAATAAGAAGAGAAGGAAACAGCGTAAAGATTAGATTTTTTGGTTATTTCATTAGGATTAATAAAATTACTTTGAACACTTTTCTTGACAAAAATTTCTCTACAGTAAGAAAGAGCTGCGAGATTGCTCGTTAGTTGGACTGACTCACCAGCTAGGTTATCGGAAATTAATGCTCGTCTTCCCAAGCAAAGCTGCAGTTTCACGCAATTTTTTATGGTTATGGGCTTAGTTGGGTCTGCTGTACCGCGAGAGCACTACCCAGGCGGAAGCATCTGGGACGATAACAGCGGACCCGCTTGCAGCAGCTGCTTGCAGGCCCACGTGCTGGCCGAGCTGCCCGGTTTAGCTTTTCCGAAATAAACGGCATTCGCCTGAGCCGTCTTGATCTGTGCGCGACTGCTCGCAGAAACATAGCAGTGGCGACGAGGATGAGAATCAAAAAACAAGTTACTTGGAATACGACTCGATCTGGTACGAGAGCTCCACCAGCGTCCGGGGAGCAGACGTATGCAGACTATGTCACAATTACTGAGAGCAGGTGCGAGGAGAAAAAAATTTCAGAGGAGACCTGACGAAAGGCAATGCTTATAAGCATCCTTCCGAGTAAGTTTTATTCCATGTTAAAGCTGGAGGTAGCTCCGCGTAAACCTGCGGAACTCCAGTTACAAGACCTTGTGGCACTTGTCAGGAGGATTCTTTCTCCTTCCTCTGCTTCTGTGCCTGAGGTTTGTTACATTTGCGGTGGATGTTCCTGTTCAGGTCGCATTTGTAAGAGCTTTGATACAAGCTCTAGTAACGGGACACATTTTCTGCCGTCTAATATGTCTGTGCAAAAAGTGCCTGTCAGCACGGGGCCAGAGCAGCAGCAGGTGGCAGCGACGGTGGAGGAGCAGCCTGTGGCGGTGGCCTGTGAAGTAACGGCCTCTGAGTCTACGGCTTTCGAGGAGGCACAAGATGTTGCCCACGAAATGCTAGCGGTCCTCGAAACGGCGATCCGCAAGGAGCCGGACACGATGGCACTGGCGGACACAGTGACACGGGCCCACGAGGTGGCGACCCGAAAGACGACGGTCAGCGAAACTGCTCGTTGCCAGACGACCACGGAGGTCCGCGAGAGGACAGCGGTGGTAGAGGTCACCGAGACGGTGCTGATGACGGGCAACGAGACGGCTGCGACTAGGGTCAGCACTTCGACGATGACAAGCCGATGACGCCGCCAGGTTCTACGACGGTCAGTGAGTGCTATGACTACGGTCAGTGCTGCAACATCGGTCAGCGTGGTTGCTCCGGCTAGCGCTGCTACGACGGTCAGCACTGCCACGCCGACAACGGTCAGTGTTGCCACGCCGGTCAGAGCTGCGACGTCAACGCCGGGATGTGTTGCTACGATGCTAGTCGGAAATACTACGAAGCCGGTCGGCACTGCGACTACGACGGGCGATGTAAATGCAGTCACTAAAGCAACGGAGACTGCCGAAACCCGGGCCACACAGCGTGCCTCATCCCTGTTTGTAGGAAAAGGGCGCTGGTTATGCCCCAGCGGTGGCTTACAGCTGGTTGCCTACTCATCCAGCTGGTCACCAAAGGCCGTGGTTTGGTGTGCCCCCTAGAATCAGGTGTCACATGGCCTTTAAGTCAAAGCTGACCAATACTCAGTCGGCTTCTCGTGGGAAGAGAGGACGTTGGGTCTGCTGCATCGCGAGAGAGGACTACCCAGGCGGAAGCTGCTGGAATGAGAACAGCGGACCCACTTGCAGCAGTTGCTTGCAGGCCCACGTGCTGGCCGAGCTGCCCTGTTTCGCGTTTCCGAAATAAACGGCATCTGCCTGAACCGTCTTGATCTGTGTGCGACTGCTCGCACAAACATAACAGGCCATTATAAAATATATAACTTGTTTGGATTGTTTAATTGAAAAGCCAAATAAACGCCCTGTAAGGTCGTCCGCAGTCGGTTGGCTTTCGAAGCGAGAATATGCCTCACTCCTCAAGTTGGATCTAATGCAGGTCAAGTAGGAGCGTAGAGAAGCGCGCATCTGACACAAGCGAAGCAAGTAAGGTGTTCTTATTTCACGACCCAAGACGAGGATGAAAGTCCGGAAGCAGGCGGTTCTTTAACTCCCGACGCAAGCGCTGGTACAGAACCCCAATTATTCCCCATTGTCGACAGTATCATTCCTAATTAGGTGCATTATGTCGGCCCAAAATTCCATCTATATCAAAGCCAAAAATAACATCAGAACCTGAAAAAACTGGTTCATTTCACATGTTTTTTTCCATCAAGAAAGAAAACCAATGTAGCAGCACTCACAACCTATTACAATTATGGAGAGTGCAAACTCATATGAATCCTGAAATCTCAATATTTTTTATCATTAGTCCGTAAAACTGTGAAGTACTCGTGATTCTATCTTTATTGTCGATGTGCGCCCGGTGTTGTGCAATCGGGGAGAACCCCGCGTTTACTTCCACTAACGGTTCAAGCCAACAACGCCGGAGCAATTATGCTTAGTAGAGCCACGGCACCGCTCGGCATCTCGCAAGTCCTTACAAATTGCAAGACTTATATCAAGCTTCCAGTATAGCACTCATGCATTTAGACTAGACAAGTCAACATGAGGAAATTCGCTACTGTCGGAGTGGCTAGGGAATCTATTGCCGCGTAACATGGCTGCGTCCGCTTGTGGAACTGAGCTCGGCTACGGGAACCTGCCGTGGGGGAACCCGGCAGAGGCGCTCAGATCACTCGGGAGATCGATTTTCAAGTCGCTAGAAACTTTCGAAGCCGATAAATTGAACCGCTTCGAACTGGGTCGCGGCCACTTATCGGAAAAGGCGATGCAGAGACAAGAGCTGCTCGTGAAGCTGGGCACGTCCCTCGCCGGTTTGGGCGTGTCATTCCTGCTAACCTATTACGGAATAAAGTGGCTGATGGACCATCTCGATCCAACCAAAAAAGAGAAGAAATTATCCCAGAAGAGGGTAAGGCAGAGCGACTCACAATGATACACGCATTCTCGCAGCCGTCTCAGCTGCTCTCTCTTCGTGCACCTCGGCCTCGCTGCGTTTTTGAAGCGGCTTGGCTGGTGCGTGTAGTGTGCCGCCAGCCCCGTAGAGCGCCCAGATAGCCGTCCAAGAGCACTTAGGCAAATCCATTGACTCTGCTGCTGCCGATGCATGCAGTGATTTACATGTGCCATACAATTTAGCCTCCAGCTGGAACTTAATAATAATAATGCACTTGATAAAGCGCCCTCGGAGAACTCAATCTCTCTCTAGGCGCTTTAAATTTGCTGCAAAGGGAAATGCAATTGAATGGTGGGTAAAATCATGCTTGATAAACAAACAAAATGAACAACATGGTTAGGAGTGACATGCACTGGGTCAGCATGCAAATGTGGTTAGTGGCAGCATGCACAATGTCAGCACGCACAAGCACATCAAGGACGAATCACGGGACCCACTAAATTCGGTCCTAAATAGGTGTATTTTTAAATTCTTTTTAAATGAGGTCAGGTCAGGGGATGTTCTGACACAGGTCGGGAGGGAGTTCCAGGCTTTGGGAGCATACGAACTAAATGCATGGTCTCCAAAGGATTTGAGGTTTGTACGGGGTATTTGTAGACTGTTTGATTCCGAAAAGCGGGTGGTACGATGCTTGGCCTGATGGGGGAGTATATCTGAGAGATAGGCTGGAGCCAAAGAATGAAGTGACCTAAAAGTGAGCGACAAAACCTTGAAGTCAATCCGTTGCTTGACTGGTAGCCAGTGCAGGTCGGTGAGAAGTGGAGTAATGTGGCAACTGCGAAGCTCACGACAGACAAGCCTAGCTGCAGAGTTTTGCACCAGCTGCAATCGCCTGATCGCACATGCCGGTAGGCCAGCGAGCAGTTAGTTGCAGAAGTCGAGACGGAATGTCATGAATGCATGGACCAACTTAGATGTGGTATCCTTATCTAAACAAGCCCGAATTTTAGCAATGTCATGAAGCCGAAAATAGGCAGATTTGACTGTGGAGCTGATATGGTCGTCTAACGAGAGGTCGCTTTGGAATATGACACCTAGATTTCGAGCTGATTCAACTGGAGATACGCTGGCAGAGCCAGTTTTGAGCTCCAGCCTTTCCAATTTGTAAATCACCCTGGGTTTGCCCATAACTAGTAAGTTAGTTTTATCGTCATTTAGTTTTAGAAAATTTGCTGCCATCCATGTGCAGATGTCATGAATACATGCAACAAGTGAGATGAGAGAATTTGAGGTGCTCGAAGGCTGGGAGGGATCAAAGCAAAGGTACAACTGAGTGTCATCCGCATAGAAGTGAAAGCCTAGATTGTGCTTGGCAATCACATCAGCAAGAGGGAGAGTATAAACCGTGAGAAGAACCGGTCCTAGCACGGAGCCCTGAGGTATGCCATATTTCAGAGGTACCTCGGATGATCTTTGTTCATTCACGTCAATGCTCTGGAGTCTCCCACTGAGATAGGACCTGAACCACTGCAGAGCAGTGCCAGTGATGCCCAGGCGAGATGAGGGGTGCTCTAGAAGAACTTTGTGATCGATGGTATAAAAAGCTGCCGAAAGATTGAGGAAAAAAGCAGAGACACTCTACCGATGTCTGCATTCCTAAGTAGGTCGTTGTATACCCGAAGCGATGCTGACTCTGTGGAGTGATTAGCTCTAAAGCCAGACTGGAACTTACTAGCAAGGTGTGAGGTTTCGATATACGAGTTCAGCTGGTCTGCCACGACCCGTTCCAGTGTCTTTGATAGGAATGGTAGAAGGGAGACTGGGCGGTAGTTGCTTAAGTTCTCTTGGTCTAGTGTCGATTTCTTGAGAAGTGGCCGGACTACAGCTTTTTTGAAAGGTGCTGGGACATGACCTGAGGCTAATGACATATTAATGCTTCAAAGTTTACCTGATTTTAAGTCGGAGAGTTTGTTGTGGGGCGCTCAAAGCCTGGACGGCTGTTGGTGTTCGTGTAGTAGCTAGCAGTCTTGATCTCGTGCATTGAAGAAAGCATACGAAGCTTAGCTGGATCGGTGTGGCAGTCGACGAAGTAGCGACGAAGTAGCGACGACGTAGCGAAGCAGCATTGGACTGCTGGGAAAGAAGTGCAGGACTCGGCCGCAAGATAGAAGACATCGTCCATCGTTTTGCTATTTTCGTGGTGGTGAGACCCTCGGTATACGATCTGCAAAGCAAAAGCTTTCGTCGTCTGCAGTCCTTAAGTGAAAGAAATCCATAGCTAATTCATTGTCAAGAGAGGAATACACAAATGCATCCCGAATCATTTTCATGCTACTTCTTATTTGGTTGGGCGTACCGCAAGCGAACCTCATCAAGGTCCGATGCTTTGACTTGAGATGGTGTAGTGTCACACGGAGCTCGTAGTGGCTTGGCCTCAGGTTGACCTGCCTGTATATTCATGCCACGCCCAAGGTTTGTTGACTACCTAAACTATGCATGATCCGGTTCAGCTCTCATGCTGCTTCTTTTTCTATGCATTCTTCAGCTTCACATTTTCATCCCCAATCTTTGCATAATCATGAGCCTTTTGTGGATAGTGCCAGTGCAGTCCGAATGCAGCGATTTCCCTATCTATTTAGCTAGTTCAGTGTTTTGTGACATTTCACAACCTCTGCTGTGTGTATCTCTGTCTGTCTGTCTGTCTGTCTGTCTGTCTGTCTGTCTGTCTGTCTGTCTGTCTGTCTGTCTGTCTGTCTGTCTGTCTGTCTGTGTGCATCGATAGCGTGCTTGTGTAGTGGCTAATGCTATTTTTCTTATAGGCCGAACAGCAGATGGAGCAGCTTGGTCTCAAAGGATTCACGGTATGCATTTTACTCATGTGTTCGTTGGGCTTCTTAGCCGAATCTTGAGCAGGGAGTGCACGTGCAGGAGAAACTTGGCAGAGTGTGTGCGATGCTTCCTCCAGCTCGTTGAACAATAGCAGCAAGATAACAGACTGATTACTTAGTAAGGGCGAGCGTGTTGACCGTAGTGCCATTCTATTTAAAGGCAAGTCACCTGCAGGTAGTTGTGTGTCTGCATGTATGTGTGTGTGTGTGTGTGTGTGTGAGTGTGTTTACGTGCATGTGTATATGCTTATATGTTAGGAAACATGCGAAGTGTAAGAGTGTGTGTGTGTGTGTGTGTGTGTGCGCGAGCGCGTGTGCGTGTGCACACGTGCACGCCCGAGTACCTCTTCATCTCTGTATCTATCTGCATGCCTGCTTCTATGTCTATGCATGCCTTTTTGTTTTCACACACGGTCATGATGCTGCACTCGTTGGGCGGTTGCTTATGCACGTGACTTTGTGAGCCGAGTGTTGGAGTTGCACTGTGACAGGTCAAGTACCGGTCTTTGCTACTTGGTCGTTATGTCGGGCATCTGTGTGCAGTATTTATCTTTTGGGTCGGCAGCTTCGGCAGTTTAAAACCGAGTCTGTGACGTGTTTATTGTGTGGCACTTATATGGCCATATTTGTGATGTTCATTGCTGCAATCGGTGCTTTGCATATCATTTTGTGGGGGCTGCCTGACTGGGTTAGAAGTGAGCAGTGGCGATATTCTGATTTGCATGCCACCGGGCATCGCCTCGAGTGCCTCTGGCGAGGCAGCGACTTGCTTTAGTGCAGCAGCGGCAGTCTCCACTGCTTCCGCCTGACACTCTGTAGCTCACCGAGTACGAGATGTGCATTGCAGCCAATCTTGTCGACCCTCTGGCTATTTCTGTCTCATGGAACGACATCGGTGGTCTTGAGGGCATTGCATCAGAGATCAAGGAGACAGTCATAGTGCCCTTCAGACGGCCACACTTGTTTGGCAAGTCCAGCCTTTTGAGAGCTCCGAAAGGCAAGGGCAAAGGGCAGCTTTGCGCTCGTGGCCTTTGTCGATCCGCCCTTGCTCTCTGACTCGTTTACTGCCTGCTGGTGGCTGACTTTTTTTGGGCCGATGGTCGAGCATTTCAAGCAAGGAGGAGGCTTGGCGTTTGCTTCCAGGCGTTCTATTGTACGGTCCCCCGGGCTGTGGCAAGACGATGATCGCTAAGGCTACTGCGAAAGCTGCAGGTTTGTCGTTTGCGCTGTGCAGCCTCGCCAGTGGTTCACCAGCCTGTGTACCGTGTCCATTGTGCTCCATCCACGCGAGTTTCCTAGAAAAGCTGGCAGGTGGCGAGGAAAAATGCCCGAGCTGCTTAGCCTCGTGGATGTGCAGCAGGATGGGCTGTGCTTTTTTAGCGTTTTTTTCATCATTTTGCATAGCACTACATACTGTGCTAGACTGCCGAAACACCAATTGGGTTGGCTTGCCACTTTGCACCGTGTGTTTATGTAAATCTCAGATGTTCCTCCGGTGCTTCATCCGTTCTTCTGGTCGGACGTGCTGCATTCACGGAAGTACGGACGTGCTGTGGCTGTGTGGTGAGCTGTAGTAGGCCTTTGTCTTTGTGTGTCTCTCACCGCCCACCACTGCCATGCACTTACTAGGAGAACTGATTGTAGGAGCCCGATTCATAAACCTACAAGTGTCGTCTCTGTTTGACAAATGGTATGGAGAATCGCAGAAGAGAGCAGAAGCCATATTCTCATTGGTAATGACACCCGTTCAATGTCATGCAGCTCGGTTGAGCTCAATTTCAGTTGTGAGGCTGTCTAGCATGATCTTATCGTACTGCGTGGTTACGACTCACCATCTGCTATTGTACGTTCCTTAAAAAAGTACACTCGACCCCAGACGTAATGGCGAGGCAGCCTAATATGGCCACTGGACCCAAAAAGTTCCGATTCTGATGTAAAAAAAAAAGTTATTGCAACCTTCTATAGTTATGCAAAATGTGTATATAATAAGCTTACATAATAGTTAATAAAGTTTTTGTGCAAGTATATCAACTTTCAGTGCTAAAATGAAGTTATACCACCACAATAAGCATTAATCTATCTGAGCCGCTTCAGCATTGAGCAAACTAAGCCTTCGTGAACATTTGGCTTTAAAATTATCTAAACGTCCGGAAAACTGGAGAAAACCTATTCTTTCATTGTGATACGACCCATTCCATGCCTCCTATCAGATTCACTCCATAGACATTCGATGGGATTCAGTCGGAAGATTGACTGGGCCACTCTATGAGCGTGATGTATCTTAACGAAATTCAGCCATGTTGCAGAAAATATATTGATTACACTTATCCCTTGTTCTGCTTGAAAAGAAAATGATCTCGAATGTTCATTTAGCTAGGTGTAGTTTTGGTTGCCGTCGTGTACTGCACAAAAACACCAGCCGACGAGCAACAGCACCAGTTTATTCGACCATGCACCGAGCCGGCGGAAGCGCCACTGCCCTCCCGCAGACGTTCGTCTGCTTCTGTCGTCTGCGGTACTGAAACGCTGCGCTCTGATTCATTAGCGTTGTTGCTAACGCCTAGCTGCGCTCCGATAGGCTTGTCGGTGGTCTGAGGGTCCTCCAGCTTAGTACTGGCAGATAACAACACTTAGGCGCGGCGCTGTCATACGCTGGGGTATGCATAAACGAAACTACACTAGGTACTACAACGCTTTGTAGTAGTTCTAGATAAACGTCTGACATAATGACGCCAGGTATCCACTACAGAAGCAGCTGAAGGCAATGACCTATAGTCCCCAAATTCATTCTCTGAATTTCTGTCTACAGAAGGCTGTTATCATCAAGACCTTCATGAGAGCAACGACACACGTAACCAGCCCACTCCAAGCACTTCTTGCTTGATGGTCAGCAGTGACTTCTTGTTTTTGTACCAAGTAAACCTACCTAGTTCGTCCAGTCGATGCCTGATCATATCATTTTCCAAATGCTTCCCAATAGCAGCTTGCAGGCTTTGAGCAGCAACTCTTTCGGTGGGGCTTGAAATGATGCCCTAAGATTTGCTCTTCATCCGTCCGTCGTAGCATGATGCACAGTGACATGTAGGCGACTGTGTCTCTTTGCGTTATCGATGATACCGGTCATTGCCATCTTCTTCAGGTTGTACCGAAAAAGAGGCTAACTAGTACCTCACCCAAGTCTCGCCAACTCGAAATTGCATAGCGATTGCAGCTTTACCATGTCCCGTTTGGCACAAAGCTAACATTGAGCTCTTCGTAAAGGTAGCCAACTAGGTAGTCTTAGGCAAGCCGGTTGGCAATAGCATTATGCTGTGAAAAAAGCAAACCCGGTTTGTTTGTTGTTTTTATACTACTTCGCATATCCAGGTTCCTTCAAAATCAGACAATGTAATGTTTCAACGCTCTGTAAAATGGAAATCTGCCCATTTTAGATTAATTTTAAGGATCCGAGACACTTTCTCTCGTTATCTAACTGTTCTATACCCTGGTTTATGAAAGTGCCATTGTGAAAGGCATTATGTTATCTGTGCACATTCATTCTTTGTGCCTTGGTCTAGGCTTTCACGGGCGAATGCCTTCTACTCCTCATAAAAAAGGAGTGGCCAATACTTTTGGGCTCGAGTGCACGTGTTAAGACTGCTTCGTCGGGTCTTGGGATTCTCTACCCTCTAAGTTCACGGTAACTTGGTGAGGCTACCATCCCTGCTGTGCAGTTGTGTCGTGCCTGCCTGATGTGTTGTTCAGTCGTTTTGGTAAGAGCAACCATACACCTTACGATGGTGTGCATGTATACAGTTTTGCCGTTATCAGCCTCCTCTGAGTAAGGTCAAGTTATCTTGCCAGGTATCTGAGAACTACTGTAAATTGATGACAAATGCTAAAAATGTGTTTTTGTTCATTTGGTATCAAGAAGCAGTGTTTTGGTCCATAAGTTCGTGGTCAGGAGTTTGTCTGAGCACTTAACCCAGGAAAACCCAGAAGTTTCGTTGATGCCCCTTCAGCAGCCATAGTTACTCAGTTACCGATGGCCCATTGCTTATCTGGATTTTTGAGGCTGAGCAGGAGGTATTACTCGGCTCAGTCGTGCGTGTGCTACACAATAATAATGCCAGAAACGTCTAGCAGGGCAAGTCTGTAGTGTGTTGTACCTTTAAATACGGCCGACACACTCTTAGTTACATTTGGAGGCGTTATTCGTCCAATAGGGTCTAATAGGATGTGTAACGCATTCTTACCGCCTTAGCAAACTGGCGAAATTGGGCAGACACCCAGTGACCCTGGCCGAAGCCGGCACACCATATCCACACAAGTGCTCAGCACTAGCAGCTATTGCATAGATAGGCCATCTTACGGTTTATGTGAAGGGCCATCTGGGGAAGGTTAGAAACTGAGAGATCGTTCGGAAGCTGGGATGAGTGAGAAAGCTGTCCGAAATGACATTTGGAGAATGTCGATGCTAGAGACGATAGAGAGCAGGCTTGTGTATGGACACCTTCAGGCATTTAAACGGGTCACTAGTGATGTAGTCCTAAAGCTCGTATCTCAATCAAAGAAGACAACAAGTCCACTGGACCCTATTCCCACTGTCCTGCTCCTACGTTGCATTGATCTGCTGCTGCCATGCATAACCAACATCATTAATATGTCATTAGCCTCAGGTCAGGTCCCAGCACCTTTCAAAAAAGCTGTAGTCAGGCCACTTCTCAAGAAAACTACACTAGACCAAGAGAACTTAAGCAACTACCGCCCAGTCTCCCTTCTACCATTCCTATCAAAGACACTGGAACGGTTGGTGACAGAACAGCTGAACTCGTATATCGAAACCTCACACCTTGCTAGTAAGTTCCAGTCTGGCTTTAGAGCTAATCACTCCACAGAGTCAGCATTGCTTCGGGTATACAACGACCTACTTAGGAATGCAGACATGGGTAGAGTGTCTCTTCTTGTTTTGCTCGATCTTTCGGCAGCTTTTGATACCATCGATCACAAAGTACTTCTAGAGCGCCTCTCATCTCGCCTGGGCATCACTGGCACTGCTCTGCAGTGGCTCAGGTCCTATCTCAGTGGGAGACTCCAGAGTGTTGACGTGAATGGACAAAGATCATCTGAAGTACCTCTAAAATATGGAGTACCTCAGGGCTCTGTGCTAGGTCCGGTCCTTTTCACCGTTTATACTCTCCCTCTCGCTGATGTGATTGCCAAGCACAATCTAGGCTTTCACTTCTATGCGGATGACACTCAGTTGTACCTTTGCTTTGATCCCTCCCAGCCTTCAAGCACCTCAAATTCTCTCAACTCACTTGCTGCATGCATTGATGACATCCGATCATGGATGGCAGCAAATTTTCTAAAACTAAACGATGATAAAAACTAACTTACTAGTTATGGGCAAACCTAGTGTTATTCAGAAATTGGAAAGGCTGACTTTCAAAATTGGCTCTGCCAGCATATCTCCTGTTGAATCAGCTCGAAATCTAGGTGTCATATTCCAAAGCGACCTCTCGTTAGACGACCACATCAGCTCCACAGTCAAATCAGCCTATTTTCAGCTTCATAACATTGCTAAAATTAGGGCTTGTTTAGATAAGGATACCACGTCCAAGTTGGTCCATGCATTCGTGACATCTCGTCTCGACTTCTGCAACTCACTTCTTACTGGCCTACCAGCATGTGCGATCAGGCGATTGCAGCTGGTGCAAAACTCTGCAGCTAGGCTTGTCTGTCGTGAGCGTCGCAGTTGCCACATTACTCCACTTCTCGCCGACCTGCACTGGTTACCAGTCAAGCAACGGATTGACTTCAAGGTTTTGTCGCTCACTTTTAGGTCTCTTCATTCTTTGGCTCCAGCCTATCTTTCAAAGATACTACCCCATCAGGCAAAGCATCGTACCACTCGCTTTTCGGAATCCAACAGTCTAGAAATACCTCGTACAAACCTTAAATCCTTTGGAGACCGTGCATTTAGCTCGTATGCTCCCACAGCCTGGAACTCCCTCCCGACCTGCATCAGAACATCCCCTGACCTGACCACATTTAAAAGAAACTTAAAAACATACCTATTTAGGACAGCATTTAGTGGGTCCTTGTGATTCGTCCTCGATGTGCTTATGCGTGCTGACACTGTTCATGCTGCCACTAACCACATTTGCATGCTGACCCAGTGCATGTAACCCCTAACCATGTTATTCATTTTGTTTGTTTTTCAAGCATGACTTTACTTACTATTCTATTGTGTATCACTTTGCAGCAAATGTAAAGCGCCTAGAAAGAGATTAAGTTCTCCGAGGGCGCTTTATCAAGTGCAATATTATTATTATTATTATTATTAACCGGAGGGATGATTGGCTCCCGAAAATGGAGGGCCTGCAGGCGTGTTTGCTTCCGCTCGAGTCCGTGCCAAAACAGTCAAGCTTAGCACCGAAATGCGCCTCAGAGAGATGTCAGTGAGGTGAAGGCAAAAAACGAACACGGGTTTGCGGCAAGGGTAGAAAAGATAGCTATTCTACTGATGAAACCTTGTGAAGAAGCAAGTCTTGAGTGGGCGTGGTAGAACACTTACTTGACAACCGAAGATTAGAGGTAAGTATTCTCCACCCAAGAAAGTTTTTATTCTTATGGCAACTGCAAACGATGATCTTACGCTTGCCGAAGGATTGAGGAGGCGTATTCGGATGCTTGCTTGTAGCATACACCGAAGTCAAGGTCAGTGATTTAATGTGGAGGCCTCACAACAGGTGTTCTTGCTGCACTTCACTGCATTGAGGGCTTATTGAATTAAGTGGGCTAACTGCGAATCCTGGACGTCATTGTGCAAAGTGCATTTCGACTGCTTGGCACTAATTTGGTTGACCAACAGGACAGCAATCCGAAGCATGATGCCAGAGTTGGACGGCAATTTCTCTACAGGTCCCCTCATTCCATGCTGCTACAATGGTTGAATCCACGTCCCCACCATAAGCCGATTGAACATCTATGGTATGTGGTTCAGTGTCCACTAGGAGCTCTAGATGGTAGCATCCTACCACTGGTTACTAGGGACAAATTGCAGTGGGTTGGCATGCTAAACCATCCGATGTAGCTCTGAAACTCGTCGAGTCTGTGTAAACCCAAAGCAGAAATGGTCGCTAATCGTTAGAGGCCACGTGATACTAGAATGAGTGCTTCTACTCCCATACTGTGCTTGCAATGTAAGATAAATCGAGTGCTGGGCTGTTGGGTTAATTTTTGCGTTCATGTAACTTGTTTGGATCCCCCATCTAGATTTTAAAACTCCTACATCATTAATCGACCAAGCAGCTATACTTAAGATAGGTGCAGCAAAACATAAGGCTGCTGGTGTCTGTGTGTGTCTACCAGTTTACTAATAATAATAACAATAACAATAAGTTTGTTATAGCACCCTCAGAGAACTCAATCTCTTTCTAGGCACTTTACATGTACTGCAAAGGAAGCATGATCGTATGATTAGTGGTAGCATGCTCAATGACAACAAGCATAACATGGTTAGATGTGACATTCAAAGGGTCAGCATGCAAATACGGTTAGTGGCAGCATGCACCAGTGTCAGCACTCACGAGCACACAAAGAACAAACCACAAGGACCCACGAAATGCTGCCATAAATAGATGGCAAATAGATGGCCTGTTTAATAGTCAGCGGATGTCTTGACGCCAGTCAGAAGTGACTTCCAGGTTTTGGGAGCATAGGTTCTAAAGGCACGATCTCCAAAGAATACGATATTCGTACGAGGTATAGCTAAACGATTCAGATATTCGGGTGGCACGATGCTTAGCATGGTGAGGGAGTAGATTTGATATGTAGGCTGGAGCTAAAGAATGAATGGACCTAAAAGTGAGGGACAAAACCTTGAAGTCGATTTGTTGTTGACTGGGAGGCAGTGCAGGTCGGCAAGAACTGGTGCGATGTGGCAATTGCGACACTCACGACAGACAAGCCTAGCAGCAGAGTTTTGCACCAGCTGTAAGCACCTGATTGCACAGGCCGGTAGACCAGCAAGCAGTGAGTTACACAAGTCAAGACTGATGTCACAAATGTATGGGCCCATTTATATGTGGTATCCCTGTCTAAACTAGCCCGAAATTTAGCAGTATTATGTAGCTGGAAGTAGGCAGACTTGATTGTGGAGCTGATGTGGTCGTCTAAAGAAAGGTCACTTTGGAACACGACACCTTGATTTCGTGCAGATTCAACAGGAGATATTGCAGAGCCAATTTTGATCGTTAGCCTTCCCAATTTCTGAATCCCACTTGGTTTGCTCATAACTAGTAAGCTAGTTTTACCATCATTCAATTTCAGAGAGTTTGATCCCATCCAAGTGCGGATGTCATCAATATATGCAGGAAGTGTGGCTAAAGCCCTGATCATATGTTTTCTGCCTCTGGGATTCGACTTTCGCGGTAGGCTTAAGCTTAATTTAGGCTGATTGCTTTTGCTAATGTTCCTATTCGATTGCTTATTCTTTGTCACTGCTGTTACGAATGCAACTGACTGGTCAGCCACTGTCACTAGTCAGTGAGTGTTGCAAATGTACATGTGTAGCACTCTCAAAACCCTGGCTGCTGCACAGATATGGACCCCATTTGCTGAAATGGTGTTTTTCTGAGCTTTGCAGTCACCTTCGAGGCTGAATGCTGTAGTTCAGACATTTTTTTTTAGGCTGCAAAGATACAGCCAACAATCATTTTCATCGACGAAATTGGTAATATGGCTGTGTATTTCACAACCGGTACCTGGCTGTGTTGCTAATACAACTTCGCTTTGTTACTTATGCCATGTCTCTAATAGTCTAATTCGTTTGCTTTCAGACTCCTTCTTGCGCTCACGCGCATCCCACGATCATGAGTCCACTGCTATGATTAAAGCACAGTTTATGAGCTTGTGGGATGGATTGTTGACAGATTCCTCATCCCGCATTATGATTATGGGTGCAACGAACAGAGCTAGTGACCTCGATGCCGCCATATTACGGCGTATGCCATGCACCTTTAACATCAAACTACCGGTGAGAGTGTGCCGCATGCGAAAGCAACTGCATTAGCGTGTTGTTAGATTAATACTAGCACTTTGTAAGTGTCATGTGGTTCTTTGATTCATGGTCTCAATATAAAGATCTGTGCGTGTGGGGAGGGGGAATATGCTGGCCAGCCACTTTTGTTGCTTGGCGATCTCGACAGCATCGTTTCATTGGCAGAGCATGTTTGTTAGAGACACGACTTAAGACATGGCTTAACTTGTATCTGTCAGAGGGCATGTGACAGCAGCAAGATAGGCTTCGTGGCTTCTTTATTCCTGATGCAAAATCGAATAGCATAATCATCGCTCTCTCCTCTCCTGCAGTATATTTTTAAATTCCACGGCAGTTTTGTGGCTGTCCGAGATCACATCCTTATTGGAAAGGGGTTATGGAAGCATGCACACTAGATAAGGTGCTTGCTTTTCACGATCTCGGCCCCGACGTTGTGGGTTCGAATCCTGTTGTGGGCGATCCTTTATTGCTGCTGCAAGCGGTGGTGATAGCTGTAAAGGCTCTTCTGTCGCTATACAAAAGGGGCTGTTGGATCAGCTACTATGACTTGCCTCGGCTGACGATCCTCACTCAGCTAAGCATGTGCAGGCTTCAATGTGTGCCTGCTTGGACAGCCGTCGTTTTGGAAAAAAATCATAACACTTTGTTGGGATGATTATGACCGAGTGTTGCATCCTCCAAGCTGTTATTCTTTATGTATCAGCCGGTACCCCCAATTTCTATCCACATTAGGTATCTTCAAATCTGGCTGTTGCCATCAGTCTCCGGATTGTTCCACCTTTGCCAAATGGAGACAATATGGCTAGAGGGCCCAGGCTAGAGCAGTTTTTCTTTGGAGCTTGCTGTTGTGAGCTGCAACCATGTGAACTGTGCTGTAACTGCAGATCCACAATAACTCAGGTTGATGGTCCATAGTCTCTCCGCCTTCGGAAGAGCCAGCAATAGGCAAATAGCAATGGAATTTTCAGCTAGCTGTAAAGCTGGTCTCAAAAACACATGCAAGAAAGTCAATCGAGGTGCCCATCTCGGGCTCTTTAAGCTTCGTCCAAGACAGACGACCGATGTCTTAGAATGTTTAAGCAAGCATGCCAGGTGTATTTGTTCGACTGTAGTCGATTTTACTGTGGAGCTACATTTGCATACTTTGTGAGCAGGGACTCGATGACATTGTTAATACTTTTGATTGTGGGCCAATGTTTCTTAGCGATTTAATGCCAAAGATGTATTGTAGTAAAAAGTCTTTACCCATTTTTGTTATTGCCGACCAGTTTTAGTGGTAGCCTTTCAAGCGGCTGCAGAATTGACAGATGCATTGACATAGATGCATGCCCCTCTTTATGTGAGCAGGCTTGCCTACGATTGCCGCTTGCTGCAGAACTCGGACCCAGGATCTGGGTTATAAAGTGTCAGCACCTGCGGCAGGCAATCCTTTGATGCCTGCTGCAAGCGGATAATAGCTGCTGCGAAGGCTTTTCGGCCGCTATATGAATGAGGCTGTTGAAAAGCAGCCGGCCAGTACTCTTTCGGCTTTGTGCCCTGACTTGCCATGCTATATATTGAACGTGTGCTTCTTATTGTGGAAAGGTTGCGCTGTGGCTAAGTGCTTCAAATTCAGCTGTCTTAGCGTAGGAGTAAGGCATTAGCACTTCATGACCACGATCCTGAGCTTGAGTCACACAGCAGGCAGTTCTTTATTGCCCACTACTAGTGGAGCTTTGTTCATTCGGCCAGTAAGATTTGTTTAGGGCTTATTGGAAGGGCTCGGTTCAACCGACCATAAGAATTCACTTTTCTTAAGAATTGAATGCTTTAAAAAGGAGAAATGTTTAGAACCTACAGTGTGCAAGCGTGGGGGATACTTGTTGCCGTGCCTCTTTATTTCGTACAATGCAGATGATCAGTCAGCCCAGCCTGCTAGTGCCATTACCTGCTATCTGTGGCATAAGTCGCCGACGCACTGCTGTTAGTTCTGCAATACTGCATGTTTTAAAGTTGAATGAAGAGTGTGTAATGAGCAGGAACACACAAATAGATGTGTTAGACTGGTTGGTTTTCTTTGGCACTCAGATGCTGAAGGGCTCCTGCTGCTGCTGCTGCTGTGCACACTGTGCTTCACCTACTCAACATGTCTCTTTTACGCCAGATGTGCGAGTTCTGGGCTTTCATGTTAAGGTAGTGCCACGTGTGGCTCCTAGTTCTTCAAGACCGAAAGTAAAGTCGCGCTTTGGTAAAAGCATACCCGTGCCTTGTGCCTCCGAACAGCCATGTGGTAAATGCTTTGCCACTGTGGTCATGGTACTTGTATGGATCGCATGACTCAAGTCTGATAGGACTTGCACTGCCGCAAGCGCGCCCATACAGAATTTGTGTAAGGGGGACTAGTGGCTGAAGTTAAAGAAAATGAAAGTTCGAATGTTCCAGCAGCTTTATTCATATAGCGCCAGAAGATCATTTTCAGCTGCCACTCTGCTTGCTATGAGCAATTAAGGATTTCCTTCTAAAGGGCTCGAACCCGCGTCCTGGGTCAAGATGTGCAAGCACCTTAAGGCTGGGCTTGGGGACCCAAGGCATGAAATGATTGTGTTATGAAAATGCCGGCAGACCACTGCTGCAAGGCTTGTCGGTGTCGCCCCACTGCCTGTGCTAGCCAATGCCGGAGTGCGGTGGCGCATGCTAAGGGCATTGCATGTCGAACAAATCAATGTGTGTGCTGTCGTGACTCGTTGTAAATGTTTAGTCGCTACCGATGCGATTTCACTTATATCGGCAGGTTATGAAGCAGCGTGAGAAAATTCTCCAACTTATCTTGAAAGACGAGCAGGTGAGAAAGACATGGTCACTTTTCATCCAACCTACTAGTGCTGCCACTGCTGGTTCCGGTGCTCTCTAATTCTGCTAACGTGATCTGCTTGTCTGGCAATGTCGTTACGTCTGAAATAGCTCATGGATTGCTTATTTGACAGCCTCGCCACTTGCAGTGGGCAGTAAAGGATTGCTTACTGCAGGATTCAAACCCACGACCTGGGTTGTAAAGAGCAAGCACCTTGCCCCTGGGCGAAGACCTAGGGGCAATGCCTTGCCCGCTAGGTGACCTTCTGCACCCTGTATTGGTTTGTCGAGTGGAGCATTTTGGTCGATGCTGTATGCACTGTGTCTATTTGCTGTCCTTCAGTCATTGTGTTATAAGCTGACTGTGTACGGTGTAGCTGTATGATCGTTGGTAGCTGGTGTGCATTGCTGGTGTGTGCTCCTTATGGCAGCTTTGCAGTATGGATTCCCTGCCATATACGCATGATCTGACTTGCTGCTTAGATTTTACATTCACCAGTTGCTAATGACACGGCATCTCCCCACCCAATGTGTCTATGGATGCGGCATCCGTGTTGTTTTTTGTCTGCTCCTGATTGTTCTGCTGCCTCATAAATCTGCCGCTAAGACATAGACCGCCTGCCTAATTCCTCTGACCCGGCCCTCGAGACTCCAATCCTTCAGGTCAGCTACCAGTACCCCCTTACCAGTCAAAACTGATGGCATAGTCTCAAGTTTTTAGGTGTCTCGACTGTGAACGTTGCCAGTGTCGATGCAACGGCCAACTTATCAGAAACACTTCTTAGTTTCTTCATTCATACCAAAGTTATTTCTGACTCATTTCTGACTCATTCCTACTCATTTCATTTAGCTGTACCTCTAACGAACCCCGGGTCCTTTTGAAAACAACCTCTTCAGTTCGTATGTTAGCTGATTTAACATCATCTTTTGTGTAGCAGCAGTAGAGCCTTAGTGGCTATCGCCACTGCTTACAGTTGGCATTGAAAGATCGCCTACTTCAGGATTCGAACCCACAAACTCGGTCGAGAAGAGCAAGCACTTTAAACTAATAACATTAGTAACTTGTGGTTCAGCTTATTGCTCCCCGTGCTTGTAATTGGGGGGGGGGTGCAATCGAAAGCTTGCTGAACGAGGCAGACGGTGACTGTTGGAAGAGCCGAGCAGAATCGGCCTGTCAGGCTCGTGGTATGGTAGCTGATTTACTGACTGCAAGGAGGGCCAGTAGTAGGGGACCCGACTGTGAAGGGGCTCTTTGCTTGGCTCCGACTGTGAAGGGGCTCTTTGCTTGGCTCCGACTATGAAGGGGCTCTTTGCTTGGCTAATGGAGTGGCAGAGTAGCTAACCAGCGACATTTGTTTAGTTTCGGGGTCGTACTGACTGAGCTGGTCTTTGATGTTACATCGAAGTTGGACTGCAGGTACACCCCTTGATCGATGTGGCATGCAAGCTCAGGCTGTGCCGTGCCACCCTGTGATTGATGTGGCATGGGCAATCACAGGAAGGTGGGAGAGAAGGGAGTGTGAGGGGGCGAACAGAGTTGAGCTTCCCCCTAGATACGTGTGTAGAAAATATACTGGTGGTGGCAGTCGTCGGTAGACGTTTGCTACTTTCGTTCACTAAACCACAGTTTGCATTCTTGAATCGTTTGGACATTGCCGTGGGTAAAATGTCAAGATGCTTCCTTGCGCTATTGTGTTCGACCCTTCCACACGTCCATCCTGCACTCATTACCTTTTGCTTACCCTCGTCAGCTTCTGCTCTTTCTTGCTCATTTTCTCTTCTTTTCTTTGAATGGTCCCCTGGTCTACCCATTTCTGACATGGTTTCTTCCTTTACCCTCTCCTCTCTCTCTCTCTCTCTCTCTCTCTCTCTCTCTCTCTCTCTCTCTCTCTCTCTCTCTCTCTCTCTCTCTCTCTCTCTCTCTCTGTCTGTCTGTCTCTGTCTCTGTCTTTTTCTCTCTCTCTCTCTCTCTCTCTCTCTCTCTCTCTCTCTCCCAGAGACCCACATAAGTGCTATCCATCCTGAGCTGTGGCATCTACTGCGTTTCGAACCACTGCACTTAAAAAGCTACAACATACGTATAGTCTTAATCTTATGTATGTATAGGTCTTTGCATTCTTCCTGGTCGGTGACCTTTTGGTCAGCTCAAGCCACCTGTCTATCCTATGACTTAGTGCATATCCTATGTGCACTTTTAACGATAGCTGTGCTGACCCGAGCTCTCTTTCCTTATTGCTTAGGGAGTGCATTAATTCGTGTACACGTCTAAACTGACAGCTGCACATGCTCTTGTATTACGAAACTGCTGCCATTGGACACCGCCCGATGTTCTTGTTGGAGGGTGTGTTGCCTCCATAGCAACTGCTGAATTGCCATGTCTGGAGCTCTTATAGTTTGGCTGACTTCTTGCTAGTCTTGGCTGCAAAAGTCTTGTCACAGTTTCTCTGGTCTCCTGTTGCACCCTGTTCCCCTGCCGCTGCTACCACACCTACTTGTCGCCCCCCCATCTCTCAGCGCAGCTGCTAACGAAGCTTGCTGTCACTGTAGATCAGCGACGTCGAACAGTTGCTGCCAAAGCTGGCTAGGCAGACGGAGGGCTTCTCGGGCAGCGACCTAACGGAGCTGTGCCGCCATGCCGCCGTCAGCAGGATCAGGGAGTACTTGGAGCAAGAGAAAGCCGCGGGGGCCAGCGAAGCCAGCGAGTGAGTGGTTGTGCAGCCTGCTTGGCCGGCATGGACTCAGCTCGCTTAGCCTCACTTTGTTCGTTTGGGGAGGGTCTGGCATGGCCGGGCTCCCGCAGCCGGTTGCCGGGTCGGCCACGAACGGCCAATCTTCGGGATGAGCCTTAGCCACTGAAAATGTAGTCCTTGAGACATCTCCTCGCTGCTCTGTCATTGAGGTCAGAGCATTATCAGCGCTTCGTGAGTTTCTGGAGCAAGGTTATCTGCACATCTGCTATTGCAGACTCATAAAACTCGAGTCGGCATTGCAGACGCATACAAGCGGGAAAGCGTGTTGGGTCTTTAAGTACAGCTGCCGAATTCGCCAGAGCTCTTAAAGACCAGCTTATCGTTTCGAGTCTATCTAGTGCACTCGTGTATTTAGGGTTCTGGCCGGATGACCAGCACCAGCTTTTTCGAGCACATAAACATAACCACCGTAATACGGTTTCAGTCAAAGCTGCCAGGAAAAACTGCGACGTCTATTGCAAATTGTGTCTTCTGCCCTCACTGGGTTTTCCTGAATGTGTACTTCTCCATTTTCCATCAGATTGATTGCATAGTTTGCAACTGCCGTGTATGGAGCTGGTTGCCCGACACTTGCCCTGCCACGTTGCATTGATCATCTGATCATCTGAGGTACCTCTGAAATATGGGGTACCTTAGGGCTCCGTGCTAGGTCCGGTTCTTTTCACGGTTTATACTCTGCCTCTTGCTGATGTGATTGCCAAGCACAATCTAGGCTTTCACTTCTATTCGGGTGACGCTCAGTTGTACCTTTGCTTTGATCCCTCCCAGCCTTCGAGCACCTCAAATTCTCTCAACTCACTTGCTGCATGTATTGATGACATCCGCACATGGATGGTAGCAAATTTTCTAAAACTAAATGATGATAAAACTAACTTACTATTTATGGGCAAACCCAGTGTGATTTACAAATTGGAAAGGCTGAAGCTCAAAATTGGCTCTGCCAGCATATCTCCTGTTGAATCAGCTCGAAATCTAGGTGTCATATTCCAAAGCGACCTCTCATTAGACGACCATATCAGCTCCACAGTCAAATCTGCCTATTTTCAGCTTCATAACATTGCTAAAATTAGGGCTTGTTTAGATAAGGATACCACGTCTAAGTTGGTCCATGCATTCGTGACATCCCGTCTCGACTTCTGCAACTCACTGCTTACTGGCCTACCAGCATGTGCGATCAGGCGATTGCAGCTGGTGCAAAACTCCGCAGCTAGGCTTGTCTGTCGTAAGCTTCGCAGTTGCCACATCACACCACTTCTTGCCGACCTGCACTGGCTACCAGTCAAGCAACGGATTGACTTCAAGGTTTTGTCGCTCACTTTTAGGTCACTTCATTCTTTAGCGCCAGCCTATCTGTCAGATATACTACCCCATCAGGCTAAGCATCGTACCACCTGCTTTTCGGAATCCAACAGTCTAGAAATACCTCGTACAAACCTCAAATCCTTTGGAGACCGTGTATTTAGCTCGTATGCTCCCAAAACCTGGAACTCACTCCCGACTTGGGTCAGAACATCCCCTGACCTGACCACATTTAAAAAGAACTTGAAAACACACCTATTTAGGGCAGCATTTAGTGGGTCTCTGTGATTCGTCCTTTATGTGGTTATTCGTGCTGACACTGTGCATGCTGCCACTAACCACATTTGCATGCTGACCCTGTTCATGTCACTCCTAACCATGTTATTCATTTTGTTTGTTTATCAAGCATGATATTACTCACCATTCAATTGTATTTCCCTTTGCAGCAAATGTAAAGCGCCTAGAGAGAGATTGAGTTCTCTGAGGGCGCTTTATCAGGTGCATTATTACTATTATTATTACTCTTGTAAGGATGTGCGGCGTGATGGGGCTCAAATACAAAACTGCTTACTGGAGGTGAACCAGTGACACTATCGTGCTGTCACGCTGCTGCTGCTGTTTGGCCATCTTGTTGGTATTTTTGTTTAAGTCTTTTTGCCTTACCCAGCAGACTAGAGAGGCTTTGCGGTTGCGACAATGACTCGTGGCGACATCAGGGATCATTCCATGGATTCTGCTGGCTCGGTGCTGGGCCCACTTTCGTTTCAATTCTGCACTGCCCTGCCGGAAAAGATTATTAGATCGTACAACATTCAACGTTTCTTTACCTGTGTCATTCTGATTTTAAGTCTAAATATGTGGTCCTCTTGTTTGCTCGAGCTCGAATATATGTCTGCCTGTTACTGATTCTTTCTCGTATATCTTCTAATCTCTCAAAACTAAATAATTATGACGAGAAGCAGAACTCCTGCCGATTGCATGCCTTAAACTGACTCTCATGGTCCACAACTTACAGCTATTCGAAAGTGATTCCATAATTACTTTTGGAATTTGCTCTCATCCTTGATGCAATCTAGTTTCTTACTCACGGCTTCGTTTGGAATAATCCATTAGAAGCATGATAAGTTTCATGGCCTTACATTATGTTACCGACTTCAGGTTTAATTTGGAGAGCCTCATGCTTGAACGACTGGGTTCACTCACTGTTTGATTTCAAAGTGAATAACTGTCGTTTGCTGTTCGGTGACCTGCCAAAGAAATCGGTGATGCCCTTTGCACGCCCTGAACTGGCACTGTGACTATTGAGCAAAAGTAGCAAGTTTAATTCGGTGCATCTTTGTTGAAGTTTCTTCCCAGCCTCTGACATATATGTGAATACTGACTAGTTAGCTTTGATCTCGACCATAAGCCTCCCTCAAGATGGCAGGAAATATTTCGTTTACACATTATATTGCTCTGGGGTGTATTATCAGAGCTCATTGTATGGGCAAACCCCTTGAAAGGCTTCAAGAGTAGCTTAATAATGTACCATATTATATTTGCTTATAGGACTTGCTTAGTTCTTTGCCTTTCACCAACAGTGATGGTAAGCAAGTGCCTACGGACAGTCAGTAAAAGAGGCCTAAACGTTTTAAGGGTGGGCTTAGCTTTGAGCTGACTAATCCTAGCCGAGCTTCATGGGGATTGTCCATCGGCTCACCTTGTGTCGACCGGCTTTATTCGTCATGAGCATTTTGGCCGCAGATATCTTGGACATGAGAGTTAGGCACGAGGTCCCGGAAGCCCTACCTCCTAGTTTTGGAAGCATCTTCTGTCGCCGTAACTTCTACTTTAGACTCGAGGCATAACAATTCAACCGACTATGAAGTTTTTAAAGTTCTACATCCACAGCATTCGACATCCTCGTGACACCTTTACAACCGTGATCTCGAACGCTCAAACATGAAAAGAAAAATAAGTATAACAGTAAAAGAAATTACTGTGAAGTCCTATAATCTAAATACCAAACAAAACTTACCGAAGCAGAAAGAAATTAGCTGTTTGTCAATGACACATCGTCTTATTCCTTTTTTGCTTAGCGTCAGGCCTTGATTTCCCCAAGCTACTAAAGTGCTTGGGGCTTTGCAACCATGTTTCTTATCACTCAATCTATGCTCTCGGTGATTACGTCTTTTCTTTGCAGTGACGACTCTGTCGCCCAGCTGCGGCCCATGTGCGAATCTGACTTTGATCAAGCCATAAAGAAAATGATGGAAGCCAGGTGTCTACTTACCGGTGCTACGGTGCAGCTTGATTTGGACTAGGCTGGAACCGCTGCTCACTGCATTCGTTTGTGTTTCATCTTTAACCGAATATGCAATCTAATGCGGTTCAATATTCAATCAGATATCGACGACTGCTGTCCGAGGCTCTGCGTTCGGAAACAACAGTTTCGAGCTGAGGCTACTTTCGTTTCTTAGCAGAAGGTGCCTAAATGCAAAAGTGCATATTGGCTTGAGACAGAGATGCTGACATCGACCCCGACCTGCATGTGAATTACAGTTCACAATTGCTCCAATTATTCACTGATACACCGTGGCCAATTTTGGGTGGAGGCCAAGTTCAGCTGTCCGGTAGTTATGTGGATCCATATGTCAAGATTATTTATGTGGTATTTGCTAAAACCTGCCATCCTCTAACAGCCGTGTACTGAGGTCAGATGTGGCTGCCGGGAGGCACCAAGACAGGTGCAAGCTATTAGCCACTGCTGGCATAGGGCTGTCGTTGGTCTTTCTTCTGTGGTGTTCAATGCTTGTGCTAGCTGTGCATTAATTAAGTCGGTCTTCTTTCTATGGACCATTCTATTAGAGAATGGTCAACACGGTGTGGCTATTCCCACCAACCGACCGGCATCCTGTCAAGGGAATGGATCCCCTTTGAGCCTGCCTGAGATTTCAAAAGTTTGTTGAGTTTGGTATCTAATGCAAATAAAAGAGTTAAGCTGTTTCGGGTGACCTTAAGTCGACTGAGAGCCTGCAGATGACGCGTGAATTGGTTCTTACATTGGACTACCTTTCGAGCAGCCATGTTTAGGTAGCTTTTGAGGACTGCTGGCATTTTTTCGCAGTCTACTCAAACGGGATTATAGTGGTCTGGTCGAGTGATAACACCGAGCCCTTGGGTGGGCGTAACCGAATCCCACCACCCCCCTCCGTGGGAGCACTTGGTATGTTGCCTCGCATGAAGCCTCTTTGGACTCTCAATCCTACCGTTACCGACATCTCGGGTCGCCGGTGTGAGCTAAACTAAATTACACAGGATTGCAATAGGATGCTTTTACCGATACCCCCCCCCCCCATTTGAGACGCTGCTACCACGGGCGGGTTAAATGTTGAAGCTCCTCGAACACACCACAAGTAGACGGCCCTGGTTCTATTTACAGAGCTCTATTCCGAAAAAATATCGTCGCCGCCTTGACCATCGGATTCTGGCTTGGGAGTGACCCAGCCACCAAACTATGGGCCCGAACACCATGGATCGTGACCGTGGGCGTCGGCTCAGGCTCTTGGCCGTCACACCACAAGTCCCTAGTAACCCTACCTCCGTCGCTCTGCAAAGGATGTACTCCCTAATCGCAAATGACGCCGCCCGGCTATTCCCTAACCAGGGACAAACAGCTACGTTACCAAACAGCACAGTGAAGTTATAATGTAAATCGTCGGTGCAGCGCGACCGTATCTATCGACCGTGTACCTGGCTTCTTCTCCGGTCGCCCCAGTGGATCGTTAGAACTCTCGAGCAACCTGCCTACTAACCAGGCGTCAGAGACTGGGGGTGAGGTAGCCGGCCTCCAAGGAGCGTCGCCCTCGTTTCAAATATTTGTTATTAAAGGTTACTCGCCACAGACGGATTGTTGAGATATTACTATAAGAGATTGACAAGTCGCCGACATCAAACAGGAGTCCTGTTCAGATAGGCTGACCTGGACACCCCCATCGAAAACTGCATCGCTCCCACAAGAATACTGTTTAAAGACACTGCGACCTCACACTCTCTGTTTATGGGCGCAGTGCCTTCACTTTTGCCGCTTAAGGGCTGACGTTTTTCATGATTTCGTGCCACCTTTGCAATCTTTTTTAAATTAGGTGAAGCTTGCTTTATTAAGCCAATACCAGACTCACGCCTATGGGCCTATCGGTTAAACAGTCGACCGACCCAGACAGGGTGTGTCGGGTGGCACGCCCTTTTAAGAAGGTCGTTCGAATTGTTGACTTGTTTCATTGCGAGCTTGTGGGCTTGGTTTCATTTAAAAATACATTGCCTGGAAACATGCTGGGGGAAGAACGTCAAAAAAGGAATGTCAATGACCAGATCGTACATCTCTTGTCTCTGCGAGTGATTAAGTGTGATCCTGAAAGTTGGATTGGTTAAAGTAGTGTGTCTGAAGCCACGAAGACATGTTTTCACATTAAGCGGTATTCTTAAAGTAAGATTACTAGGTTCAGCGGTGCATTTTGAGCTCAGTAGTCGCAGCAATAATGTTTCGCTGGAATAGCGCCTTAAGAGAATGAAATCTCTATCCAGGCACTCTACTGCAACTCGCTGCAAGCTAAACAAACTATAAGTGTTTATGACATGCACGGTATCGTGCCTAAATAGCCATGAAAAGCACACACATATCATGCCCAGACCGGTATGCTAAAGCAAAGAGCAATACACTCGGGCCCCGTAAGTGGGAACCTTGGCTAGTTACTCACACACTGAAGCGTGCACACAAAAGCACGAAAACAGCACAGAACCTAAAACGACGCGCCAATTTGGGACGCTGGACAAGCTGAATGGAAAATATGCGTCTTTAGCGGAGACTTAAAAAAATGTAAATTCATTGCAGGCGCAGGCGAGGAGCATACTTTCGGTCCGTGCCAACTGAAGGCACGATCGCCGAGAGACTTTTTATTCCAGTTCGAGGAATGGCTGGAGATGACTGGAAACAGAGGAGCGTGCGGTGCGGATAGCAGGAGCACCTAATACGGCAGGTTGGGTGGGTGGGTGGGCTAAGTCGATTCCATGCTTGCTATGGAGCCAGCGACGTTCAGATAGAGGTGGCTAGATGACGTGGCAGCCACGCCGCTGACGACCGACCAGACGAGCTGCAGGGTTTTGCACCAGCTGCAGACAATCGGGGACGAGACGAAGGCGTCGTACATCATGGATATTACGTCAATTTCAACAATCTTGACGCGGTGTCATAAGGACGCAATATTCCTTAACTGAAAGTAGGCTGAGTCGACAGCCGTGCGTCCAGTGAAAAGTCATTTAGGAATAGCACTCCAATGTTACGAGCATACGTCACTGGAGTGATACAAGATGAACCTCCGGAGAGTGAGGTCTTCTAACTTTGGGATAACTCTATACTTGCCCATTATTGTTCGGTTGACTTATCGTCGTTAAAGTAGATCTCTATGTGTGCTCAGTGATGCATTGGCTTATAGACGGACTGCCAAGATTCGTACTGAGCATACATCCATAATGGCCCTAGCGTGAAATTAGCTAATCGAGCAAGCGACTGTCAATTACTTAATAGTGACAGGCAAGTTTCGGAAGGCATCAGCAGCAAATAATGGGACCTGCTCAAAGAAGCCCTGGCATTTCTTAGCTCTCCCCCCCAGGTGTATACTTGGAGCGTATTCTTTCAGCCTGGCTTGATCGATGTCATTGATGACATTGCTGATGTTACCACTATTGATTTAGTCATTCTTTCTTTACATCATCTGAAAAAAATTGACCTAGAAAGCGATTCAGTTCTCTAAGGCGTTACAAAAATGTACCATTATTATTATTAGATTGAAAAAAATATTTTTTACCTAGGCAGATCTGAAACTGATTGGTAACGAAATTTAGAATATTCTCTTAAGCAGTTAGTTAGAAACCGTCGCAGAGTTCGTCTTACAATCGTCGCATTCAATGCGGCACCAAAATTGTAGCAAGAGAGATTGATTTATTTCGAACGGCACTAATGAAACAAAATTTGGAGAATTTTCTGTGTCAAGCTGAGTTGGATGTCATAATTCACAGCCCATGCAGCGCGTAGTGATTAATGAGTGACTGTGAGGGAGAGTTTGTGTTCGTCTGCAGTCTGTATTGGTGAAGTACCCTCACTGAATTTATCGCGACAGGTCGGTGAGGACTTCAGAAATAACAGGTTAAAGTGGCAATCAAAGAATAATAATTATAACACTTTTGATATAGCACCCTCAGAGAACTCAATCTCTTCGTAGGCACTTTACACTTGTTCCATAGGAAGCACAATCAAATGGTTAGTGGTAGCATGCTCAACAAACAAAAAGAACAGCATAGTTAGGGATGACACACACCGAGTCAGCATGCAAATGTGGTTAATGGCAGCATACACAGTGTCAGCACACATAAGCTCATAAAGGTTAAATCACATGGACCCACTAAATGCTGTGATACATAGATGCATTATTAGTTTCTTTTTAAATGTGATCAAGTCAGAATATGTCGTAAAGCAAGTCGGGAGTGAGTTCCAGGCTTTGGGAGCATACGGACTCAAGGCATGTCTCCAAATGATTTGAGGTTTGTACTAGGTATAGGTAAACGATTCAATTCCGAAAACCAGGTCGTACGATGCTTAACTTGGTGGGGGAGTAGATAATAATAATAATATTAATTCACTTGATAAAGCGCACTCAGAGAACTTAATCTCTCTCTAGGCGCTTTACATTTGCTGTAAAGTGAAATGCAATTGAATGGTAAGTAAAATCATGCTTGAAAAAACAAACGAAATGAATAATATGGTTAGGGGTGACATGCACAGGGTCACCATGCAAATGTGGTTAGTGGCAGCATGCACAGTGTCAGCACGCATAAGCACATCAAGGACGAATCACAGGGACCCACTAAATGCTGTCCTAAATAGGTGTGTTTTTAGGTTCCTTTTAAATGTGGTCAGGTCAGGGGATGTTCTGACGCAGGTCGGGAGGGAGTTCCAGGCTTTGGGAGCATATGAACTAAATGCACGGTCTCCAAAGGATTTAAGGTTTGTATGAGGTATTTCTAGACTGTTGGATTCCGAAAAGCGGGTGGTACGATGCTTGGCCTGATGGGGTAGTATATCTGACAGATAGGCTTGAGCAATAGAATGAAGGGACCTAAAAGTGAGCGACAAAACCTTGAAGTCAATACAGATCTGATAGGTAGGCTGGAGCCAAAGAATGAAGATACCAAAAAGTGAGTGACAAAACCTTGAGGTCGATGCGTTGCTTGACTGAGAGTTAGTGTAGGTCGGAGAAAAGTAGTATGATGTGTCAACTGCGACGGTTGCGACTGTCAAGCAACTAGCTACAGAGCTTTGCACAAGTTGTAAGTGCCTGATTACACAGGCCGGTAGACCAGCATGCAGTGAGTTACTGAGGTCAAGACGGGATATCACGAAGTCATAAATGCATAGACCAATTTAGATGTGGTACCCCTGTCTAAACAAGCCCGAATTTTAGCAATGTTATGCATTCGAAAGTAATCAGACTTGGCTGTGGAGCTGATGTGATCGTCTAACGAAAGGTCACTTTGGAACATGACAACTAGATTTCGTGCAGATTCAATAGGAGACATGCTGGCAGAGCTGATTGTGAGCGTTAGCTTTTCCAATTTCAGACTAAGGAGACTTCCTAATTTTTTTTCGCGTGTAAATGATAACAAATACTTGGCGAAAGATGTCCGTTAGCGTTTAGCGTCTAGAGTGTATCTAATAGCAAATCTCAGGCTTTGTGGGCATATGCAGTTTTGTATCACTAGAAAACCGACGAAATTACTACGGCGCCCATTTCTGCTTTTCCATAGCTCCCTAATGAATCTAATTCTCTTTCAGCACACAGTAAATATGCCGGAAAGGAAGCAGATCATTTGGTTAATTATTCAAGCCGGCGTTCTGAGCCGACCGGTAACCAAGAGCCGGCCCGGTCTCCTCGCTTCTGGCCAATCGGCCCTAAGAATCCGGTGGATTGCACAAAATGCGCCAGGGCAAATGTAGTACTGCCGCAGCACTAAAAAAATTAAACTAATAAACATATACACCACTGTGTATGTCACCCCTAACCGAGTTGTTCAGGTTGTTTATCAAGCATGATAACACTCACCATTCGATCGTGTTTCCTTTGCAGCAAATTTAAAGTGCCTAACAAGAGATTGAGTTCTCTAAGGGCTTTATAATAAATGTATCATTACAATTGTTGGCTCTACATATCCTTCAACCCTTGATAATAATAATAATAATGCACTTAATAAAGCACCCTCAGAGAACTCAATCTCTTTCTAGGCGCTTCACATTTGCTACACCTTTAACAGCCTTTATCTGCATCCGTCTAACCTCCATTCCTTTGCAGCTTGCACCAGCGTATTCGCATTTAGATGGCCACGAAGTTCCTGTAGCGTATATATTGGATCTCTTATAGCTTAAATCTGCTCGCTATTTTTGTTCTAAATCCGTGCAATAATTCAGGCCACGAGCTTCCCCCTATATGCCAATGTCTTTCACCGCATCTGCAATTTGAGAGAAGGTATTTTGAAAGTGCTTAAGGCAAACGTTGTGACCTTACTCACTCACTGGTAAGCTATAAGATAGGCAATTCTGGCTTCGTATCGGTTGGGCTGTCAGACAAGCAATCAGCATCGCGTCCCGAGAGAAGCTTCGGGGGAGGGGCGCTTGCCTTAGCGACCAGCTGCTCGTCTTTGGGTCTATCCGTGAGTCTATGACGACGGCCTTTGCTGTCAGCTGCTGTTCGGTGTTCGATCTTCTTCTGCGAAGCATACGCACCTCAGACAGTTAGCTGTCACCGTGTGCAACCGGTCGATCAAGCTGCTGGCGTGAGGTCAGGAGTACTTCGGTTACTCCGACATCTGCTCAGCATGTAACTGAGTCTGCAGTCTCTGATTGGATGACCGGTAGCTGCACCCTGCTCCCTACACCCTCCCTTACACCCTCTGGTATCCCTCGGATTGTAGCCTACCCTATCCTATCACTACTGTGGTCCTATCGGGACAGTAAAGTAGCCATTTGGCCATAGAAGCTTTTCAAAAATGGTTTGAGACTCTTTCACGATTCTGGCACAATTATGACATCTCTCCTGCTGCCGACGCTGGAGCTTAATTTCCAGATGCCATACAAATATACAATATAATTCATTTGCATAGATCCATAAGAAAACTTAATATCTTTGCTTAGCGCCATAAGATAACTTAAAAATCGCCATTCTACGCTACACGTACGCCGTGGGGCTCGAGCCCACGACCTCGGTCATCAAAAACATCCACCTTGACCTCGGTCGTTAAGAGCGAGCACCTACACCATTGGACCAAACCAGCCCCACATTAGCTACTACCATTAGGACAGTTACTTCCTCGACTGACCTCCTAGATCAAGTACTCACTTCTTGTCAACCGCGTGAGATGGAGTCTGTTGGCCACCGAATGCTCACCGTTTTTTGCGAAGGTTTTGAGAGAGAGCGTAGCAAACTCTCAAACTCTAGTCCATATTTTCTTATTTTTCTACCTACTTTATGGAAAAAATTCCACTAAGTCACTACGTTCTCTGCAAGTATATAACTTAAATTTGTTCTCATTGGTAAGTCAAAGCTATAAAGATCTTCCATTATTATTATTATAAATTTATTTGTGTACTAAACTTCCACTTACGAGCACAGAAATGTACGAAACTTCTCTCTCACTCTCTCTCTCTCTCCTCCTCTCGCTCTCTCAAAGCTACCGGGCTGGTTTATTCTAGACGAATGCTTGTAAAGATAAGTTGAACTTGTGTACCCATCACGTGCTCGCACTTCACGACCCAAGTCTTGGTTCGAGTCCTGCACCAGACAGTCCTTTACTACCTGCAGCAAATGGCGTGATAGCCACTAAGATTCGTCTGTCATTTTATGAATGAGGCTGTTGAATAGCCAGACCTTTACTTTACTCGTGAGAACTAATTTTTTCTCTGCGTTTTCTCCTCAAGTTTCAGCAAGCGGGCGTTGCTTTTCCTGGGAAGCACTCACAAATCTCCTCGCGCGGCTACAGACAGGATGGCCGCAGGTGTTAGTATTTCGTCGGGTCGCTCGCGTGGCCGGGCGGCAGCGAGCGCTTTCAGGCCGTTCGCCGCTTCGCAAGATTTAATTTATAATATCTGGCGGAGACTGAAATTTCTGGTCGCAGCCGGCGAGATCACAGCGCATCAACCTCGTCGCACCGCAGCGCCGCTCTCCAGGCGCTTCGGCCACGCCTCGTCGCGGCCGGAATACACTCGCACCGGTTCTAGCATCGCGATCTACGCATTTAGGCAGTCGCCGTTTGCGCCATCGATGTAGCCCTGGAGCTTTGCGTGCGGCTACCAATGTGGCGTGCGGCTTCCTCGTCCGGACACCGCTAGGCCACAAACGCAGCGCTAGTCTAAGCAGCCTCCCGACGAATAATGGCGACGCTGGAACCTCGTAGCTAGCGACTTGTAGATGCTGCACCAATGCACGCATGCACGCTGACAGTAGCAGGAACGCGGCAACGACGAAGAGCGCTAATACATAAACATAACGAATCCGTATAGATAGCATAGACAAATCTATTTTACAGCAGCGAAGGGTTACGGGCGCGAAAGAGCAGTCATGACGTACATCGACGACTTCGTCGCCTAGAGCTCAAAAACAGCTCCTATACCAATGCTGACTCTGGAATCGCAACTGCCGCCTATCTCTAAGCGCTGGCATTTTAGCTACTCGGCCGTAGATTAGCGAGAAATCGCTAATAATGACTATCGGCCATAACCTCGCTGGTTTAGCTGGCGCCGCTTTTCAGCACGTCGCCGAGACTCGGCAGCGTGTTACCTCGACCGTTCGAGCGGCGCTGAGCTCTTCGCGCGCTGCCGCCCGCGCTCAACAAAACCGATCTAGCGTATTTCGCCTGCGCCGGACGTCCGGCTCACCAAAGTCCGCAGGAGATTCGCGGTCGAAAACGGCGCCCGGACGGCGTGAACCTCGTGCGGGGTGGCCGCGACCATCGAGGGCGGTGCGAATCTGCGGCACGATTCGGCGGTGCGAGCGAGAGCTGCGCTCGCTCCGCGTCGGCCCCTCGGCTCGCCGCGGGCTCACGCACGTAGGCGCTGCGCGCCGACGCCGACTCGCGAACGCCCGCGAGCTCGAGTGCAGAGCAAACGTAAGCGCGGCCGAGCGCCAGCGCGGCCGCTCTCGCATCCAACGGCCGCCACTGAGAAAAGGCGCCGAAACGGCGGTACTCTCCGCCACAGCTCTCCGCCGCTCGAACGGTCGAGGTCCCGCGCCGCCGAGTCTCGGTGACCTGCGGCACGCCCGTTCACGCGAAAACAAATTCGTGCGGCGGTGGCTTCCGATCGATAGCCGGTCATTGGGGGGGGGGAGTTGTTCAACCTAGCGGCGGGCGAGTGCGATCGTTCCTTTCAAGCGCCAGTACGCTACAGTAGCGACTCGGCAAGTAGGCAGAACGGTGGCTTCCCGGAACAAGGAGGTGAGCGCCGAACGCCGCGGCGGCGGCGCCTCGACAGCTTTGGCACCCAGCCGAGCAGTGCTCACCGCACGATCGGGGCTAAACCTTTGCCGGAAATTACCTCGGAATCTTCATCACAGCGTTTGTTAAGCAAGAATCCGTGCCGCCGTCGGGGGCAACGCTATCGTGACCTTTTGTTTACACTTTCGCCGCTGGTATCATCCCATTCACGGGACTTCCGCTCCCGAGGTCGCCCGGGCGGCTCGCTATTGTCTCTCGTCCAGTCAGGTCGCGCGTCGGACGGAGGACGTGGGACCCGTACCGAATGGTTCGCACCAGTGAGTCTTCAGCTCTCGTCCTTCTTGAAAGAGGCAGCGGATAACCCTGCGATTTTGACCGTTTTGCACCGACGCGCATTCAGGAGGGACTCAGCAGCCGGAGACGTCGTCCTCGACTCACCCACCGCTGTCAAGAGTCTCGGATGTCGTCTGACGAAGCGAGTCGCTGGAAGCAGCTTGCCGAACAGTACAAGGCTAGGTAAGTGCGCCTCGCGACCGGATCCCGGCTGCCTCGAACCCGAGCTGCCGCCTCCGCCGCGAGCACCTCGTTACGCCGCGCTGGCCCCAGCCGCTCGTAGCCGCTGCCGCCGCACTGGAAGAGCGTTCACCTGTCGGCGGCAACGTTGCTGGCGACCGGTTGGTGTGGGGTGGGAGCGTGCAGCCTGCCCTGCGCTCGTCGCGGTCGGATTCGCACTCGCCGTCCGCCTGTCGCCGACCGAGCGTCGCCGGCGGCGTAGCTCAGCTCGGCGGCATTCCATCGCTGCCAGCAGCAGACGGACCGTATCGCGCTCGGCCCCGGCTCTAGGGATTGCCTGCGCCTCCGATCTGTCGAATGGCCCCGGCGGCCGCAGGCAGAGAGCTCTCTCGGTCGCCGACTGCCGTGGTGCCGTTGAGAGCTCACAGAAGAGTTTCAGAACGTCCCAGTAGGGGAGAGACTGACGGAGGTGGGGTAGGGGTGGTGGCAGTTGGCATCAGCAGCAGCAGCAGCAGCAGCAGCAGCAGCAGCAGCAGCAGCAGCAGCAGCAGCAGCAGCAGCAGCAGCAGCAGCAGCAGCAGCAGCAGCAGCAGCAGCAGCAGCAGCAGCAGCAGCAGCAGCAGCAGCAGCAGCAGCAGCAGCAGGGCCACAAGTTTTTGTCAACGGAAGCCAGTCGGCTGCCGAATCGTCTGAGTAGCTGCTGTGCGTGGCTTAGCCGGTGCCCCGGTCTGCCAAGTGTAGGGGTTGCAGCTTCGCTGAGCGAATCGGCCCTTTTGCCTGCTACGGTTTACCGGTGCTGAGAATTTGCCTGGGCAGATCAGTGATTTACCCGAGCACCTTTGGTTGCATTGCCACACCCTAGTGGGTGCACTTGGTTCATTGACGGCATAGAGTTGCAAGCTCTGGCAAACGGTCCATGCATTTTGCCCACCACCTAACTCCGGTGTGTACTTCGAACTATGGGTGACGCTCTGTCGCTTCGACCGTGACTGAATGCCGGGGGGGGGGGCCCACCGTGAGCTGGATTAAGGCAGAAATGCCCACGCTGACCGAGAACACTGCAGTGAATTGTGCTGATATTATAGCAGGCGATGGAATCATCTATATAGCTGTTAACAGATAGCAAGTGACAGCTGCAGTGCTGCTTCTGCTGCTGATGTTGCTTTTGCTGTTGTTGTTGTTGTTGTTGCTGTTGCTGCTGCCGTTGCTGGTACTGCTGCTGTGGCTGGTTTTGGCGCTGCTTCCAGTGCTGGTGCTGGTGCTGGTGCTTGATAAGACAGACATCGTCTGGAGGCCTCCATTTCTAACCCCAGTTTCTAAGCACGAAGGTCGTGCACGTTTGCCATACATGTCTTCAGGACAGGCTGCAAGAACAGTGCCCAAGTGCATGGCCGTGAGAAGGCTCTGACCACCCGATCGCATGATAGCAACATTGAGCATGCATGCAGACAGCAGTCGTGACTCGGTCGCCACAGCTGTGCACCAGTGCTTTAGTACAGGCGGACCTTGTTGCTGCAATATCGTCATCTCAGAGCCGACGATGTGGGCGTTAAACGAGCAGAAGGCTTCAATTGGGCCTTCCATTGAAAAAACTGTTGTCGAAGGCAGGCGTTGCGCAACTATCCATTTGTAGCTTAGCAGGCCTATCGTTGTTAGCATGTTGCATTGCTCCCTTTCCAGCCCGTGTAATAAAGTGCCAAGAAAGAGATTTACTTCTTGTAGGGTGCTATATCGAATTAGTGTTGTCGTTATTTAATGAGTTCTGACTGCTTAGTATGCTGACACCGGCTCCTCCCTCCTCCCTCTGCTAATCCGATCGTGAAAGGCCACGTGTTGGCTAGAGAGAAGCATGCTAATGCATTCTCGTAGCCTAGAGCAAGAGAATACAATGCCCTTAGTAGGTGGTGCTTTTTGATGCCATGCCAAGTGCAATTAAAGCCAGTCTGCTAGCATAGCAGAACTGTTGCACCAGTTTCAGCTGTTTCAGCCTCATCGTGCCCTCAGGTCCTCTACAGAAATGCAGTGGTTGTTCTGTTCCTTTGCTTAAAGACCGTTTGGACAGAAGCTTTTGCTTTGCAGGACCTCGACTGTGGAATACACTTTTGCAATTTTTACACAACGACATCTGTTCTCTTCCTGACGACTGTGGCACATCTTTTCCAGCCGTCCTCAGCTGCTACTTCCATGCTGTTCACTATCTGGACCGCTCACATGACTCAGCTTTGCCTCTCACTTTCTCTTTTTTTGCGTGAGATGAAGTCTGTTGGCTACCAAATCCACACCGAAAGCCGCTTAGGCTTTGAGTGCGTGTGCCATACAAAACTCATGCGTAACACCTGCTTATTCTTTGTGGCTTGACCAGGCCTTGGTCGAAGCGAGTATTATAACCACATTTGCAGGACTAGGACGGATGTCGCAAATGCATGTACCAGCTTGCTGTGATATAAGGATAGAATCATAATAATAATGTTTATAATGATAATTATACATTTATTATAGCATCCACAGAGAGAACTCGATCCCTTTCTAGGCTCTTTACATTTGCTGCCAAGGAAGCACGATCGAACGTGACATCCTTATCCAAGCAAGCCTGGATTTTGTGCAAACTTGCATAGTAAGCAGATTTCCCCTCTGGTGCTGATGTGGTTGTGTAGTGACAGGCAATTTTTGTAACAGGACATCAAGATTCCGTGCAAAGGCCAAGCCCGAAATGTCGCACTATGGGCCGTACACACACACACACACACACACACACACACACACACACACACACACACACACACACACACACACACACACACACACACACACACACACACACACACACACACACATACACACACACACACACACACGCACACACACACACATATACACACACACACACACACACACACACACACACACACACACACACACACACACACACACACACACACACACACACACACACACACACACACACACACACACACACACACACATGCACACACACACACACACACATACGGTAGGTAGATCCTGGGCCTTAGCCTCGGATGTAAGTGCTGCTCACTCTTCACGACTGAGGTCGTAGGTTTGAATCCTGCAGTGGACGATCCTTTATTGTCAACTGCAATCGGTGGTGATAGCTGTTAAGGCTCTTCTGATGCTATAGAAATGAGGCTGTTTAATCAGCAAAGCATGCATTTGTCAACTTCGATGTCGCAGCGACTAGGGTGAGGACGCCGCACGTAGCTCTGCAGAAAATGGAGTCGGAGCGGTCAGACGGCGAGCTATCAGAGGTGACTGTGCAGGTGACTCGGCAGAGCCAATAAAAGGGGAACTCGGGCTGAACTCTTTCCGGACGAAGAATGCGCTTCGCGCGGGTAAGCGCAAGCGTGAAACCGGATGGCCGAGACCACTACTTACTGACCTGCACTAAGTGTTCATCAAGCAAAATATCGACTTCAGCATTCTGTCTAGTGGCATAGCCAAGGGGTATTTGACCCCTGCTCCCATTAGCCGGGATCGACCCGGCTCCAGCTCTGTTCCTATGGTTTCGGTCCCTCACAACTACGAAATGATGTCCTATTTCCACTCGATGTGCGACTGCCTAGATCATGTTGAATAAACACCGTGATTGTGCTCTATATTTTTTTTATTACTTTTGGGTCTTGCTATCTCCATTAAAATGTTGCCGGTCTTCTCCCAGATAAAAACCCTAGCTCGGCCTCGGGTTCTGTTACTCACTAGTAGGTGCCTACATTATCGATCACTGGCCCATCTATCTGGAATATTTCCTGATTAGTCTTTGCCTGATACCACCTGGTCTTCTGACTCAAATCATTTAGCTGCACCTGTGAACTCAATCGCGCCTTCATTTATCAGTGCCCAAAGCCTGCAACTTGCTACCTGCTGAAGTCATGACATCCCTTGACATCCAAAGTGAATATAAAGCGCTCCTTGTTCCTCTTAGCATTTGCCCAGTCCACATGAACAGTCTTTTATCTGTTCTTGTTTGGGTAGGTTAGTGCTGACCAAATGATATGCTTCCTTTCCTGGAGACGTCAAGTGCCGAGAGAGAGAGAGAGAGAGAGAGAGAGAGAGAGAGAGAGAGAGAGAGAGAGAGAGAGAGAGAGACAGAGACAGAGAGAGAGGGAGAGACAGAGAGACAGAGAGTCAGAGAGACAGAGAGACAGAGAGAGAGAGAGAGACAGAGAAAGACAGAGAGACAGAGAGAGACAGAGAGACAGAGAAACAGAGACAGAGAGAGAGAGAGAGAGAGAGAGAGAGAGAGAGAGAGAGAGAGAGAGAGAGAGAGAGAGAGAGAGAGAGAGAGACAGAGAGAGAGACAGAGACAGAGACAGAGACAGAGACAGAGACAGAGACATAGACAGAGACAGAGAGACAGAGAGAGAGAGAGACAGAGAGACAGAGACAGAGACAGAGACAGAGACAGAGAGACAGAGACAGAGAGTCAGAAAGCATACACCTAACATGCTGCCGTACCCACGGAGTGTAATCGCATTTATAATATGAGTGATCCAGTTCCCCTTGCTGCTTGCTGCTTCTCCCCACTTTTGGTTCGTGGTCCCCTGCTGGGGGAGGAGGTAGTGGCTGGGGTGCTGGTGAACACGAACTCTGCATGGCAGCTGCCGGGACGATCGTGTAGCCAGCAGAGGCTTGCTCGGCATGTAGCTATGACATGCGACAAACCATCTGCCTAGTTGACGTTGAGGTTCGCTCCCTCGTTTGGGGTGAGGGTCGGGTTGGCTGTCAGCGCGGTCGAAGAATGAAGATGGCCGGCTGCCAGCAGTGAGACTGCTGGACAGTGGCTGCCTCTTAATGGCAAAGGCTGCGAGGCTCAACGCGCAAGCCGAGTGCGCTTGCCTTCGTGAAATGAGCAGAGGCAGCGAGCCGACCCGCTGCTGTGAGTGATTCTGCAGGCTAGCCATCGAAGGGTTGCCTATGTTCGAGCTCAGACCGCTGACTGCGAGCCTGTCAGAGCCTGCAGCCCATGTGGAACCGACAATCAGCCGCCCCTGTGTATGCCGGCGTGGTTGTGATGCAGCTAAAAGCAGCTGCTTTGGTTCCTCACCGTGCTTTTTAAGGTATATACACGTGTGTGCGCGTATGCATGAATGCATGCACGAATGGGTGCGCGCATGCATGATAGCGAGAGTTGGTGCACGCATGCATGATTGCAAGAATGAGTGCGCACATGCATGATTTTGCAAATTGGTGTAGGCATGCATGATTGCAAGAATGGTGTGGGCATGCATGCATGCATGTATGTATGCATTGTTTGTGCATTGTGCACTGCATATTGATGTTATGTATGTATATATGGATGTTATATGCTTGTTAGGGATCGTATGTCAGTTTAATAAATGTCATGTTTGGTGCTTGGGGGACCAGAGCAAATACATGCCCGTGCTTGCAAGACCTATGACTATAGATAAGCACTCGGCTTTGAATAGAATGGATTTTGGTGAATTGCTTCTTGCTATCTTTTTTCTAGGGTACTCAGGTTGCTGCTAATGACTGTTTCTTGCCCAATAGCAGATGGATCGTTATGTGGGTGGCAACTATCACATCTATTCTGTCCTTATTTTCTTTTTATTGTTGATTGATTTTTGCCTTGACAGGACTTGGTGGCTGTGGCTACCAACAGCTTATTTATAGCTCCAGCAAGAGTAGTGCCTAACCTCTTTTGCTGCTTGTTCCTTTGTTAAGCAGCATCCATCCTAGCTTGGGCAGGGACTCCTCGATTGGGTTTTTGGAAGAGGCCCAGTCTTATGTCGCCAGTCAGGCTCGTGGTGATGCCAGTGATCCACAATTGGTCATGTGGTTTTAATGCTTTTCGGCTTCGATGGTGGCTCCTTCACAGCATGTTTGCTACGGCGATAGCCACTCGCCAAATCCTTTACAGCTCGGCTTCCAGCTTTTGCTGGTGATCTGATGCTGGATTCGCAGCTTGATCAAAGCTCGAGAACAAAGTTCACTTGCCTAGCTGCTGGTTTGAATGGTGTGCACACTGAGGACTTGCTCGTCAGTGAGTTGTTTGGGTTCGGGATCCGGTTGCCTACCGGATTCACACTGGTCTCTTACTGCCTTAGCCGACAGCACCTGTCCATTGGTGTTTCTCTGCACTGGGGTTAGGTGTGAGCATTTTTTTTGGGGGGGTGAGTGAGGAGGTATGCTACTTGTTAAGCCGGCAGAGGCTGACAGTTCACGGTTGTGCCGAAACATTTGTATCATAACCATTCGTGCTGAACGTTTTTACCATGGCTCTGCATTGGCTTCCTTGTTGATGCACACAAATTAGGATTACTCTGCTGATGCACATTATTCGATAATGAATTGTGCCTGGTATCGTCACTTACTGATTAGCATGCTTCCTTTCTTGCATGTGTAACGTGCCAACAAAGAGATTTAGTTGTCTAAGGGTGCCATACAGATTTTTTATAGTATTTTTAGCCTTTTCCCACTGCCGTGAGCTTCCATGAAACAGATCCACACTGGTACCCAGTGTTATTTTCATCGCCTCATACTAGGTGTCTGCGGTTTTGTAGCTGGCTGGAGGCAAAAGCAGAGCTCGAGGACTACCAGGCAAGCAGCCGCGACCTTGAGGCCGAGCTCGAGGCTCAGGCCGAACAGGCCGAGGCTCGCTGCCGGGAGCTGGCTGTGGAGCGATCCAGGCTTCTTGTCGACCTCGGAGCGCTACAGGTATGTGCATGAGTCATGAAGGCTACCAGAGTAGTTTGCTAAGAAAAAGCCGGCCCCTGTGTTGACCTGAGTGGCCGAATGTGGTGGCGACCACAGGAAGTATGCTAGAAGTTCCCAGCAAAGACTTTTGATTGTCGGGTAGTGCTGATGACCCCGAGGGTGCCGTCTGTCTCTGATAGGAAGGGGGCGAGTTGATGAAATTGTTGTTATTCTTGGTCTCGACTTGTCAATATCTGCTGTGTACAAGATCTCGTCGATATGTTATATGAATCGTTTTAAATGCCACCAGTGAATGTATGACCTGGGATAGAAAAACTGCAGTATCCACTGGAAGGCATCAACAAGCTAGCTGCTTAACCAGGGCTAAAGGCCAAGAGGTCGGAGACTGGTCTATCAATCCCTTTTTTGAAGGATATGCATGAAATTTGTTGCTTGCCATCTGGAATGGACTTAAAATGATAAGGCATCGTAGGAGATATCCTACAACTTTATGAGCTATCTAAAAGTTTTGCAGTTATTTTTGGCTTTTTAGCAAGCATTTTTAGTGTAAGCATATAGTATTGTGTGCATGATAAGGCCCACGAATTTTTCAAGGAGACTAAACCTTAACTCTGGTCTTCCCTTATGGGAGCTAAATGGGTTTGCTAGGCCTTTGGGTCGATCAAAGGGGAGGCTGCAACCCCCACACTTGTAAGCAATGACTATGTGACCATTTCTATGCAGTGTGCCGCTTGGACTTGAGTGCTCATCTATGTCGAAAACAAGATAATAATAATAGTAGTAATAGTAATAATTGTTATTATAATGCAATACAAACATTTATGTAGCTCCCTTAAGAGAACTAAATCTCCTTCCAGACAGCTGATATCACCGGGAAAGGAAGCATGCCGATTGGTTAGTGATGGGTGACATCCACAATTTCAGCACACACAAGCACGGAAAATACGATTCACGCGAACGGCACAAAATCTGTTTTAGCAACGGATTGGTGTTTTTAGCTTCTTTTTTAACCGTCCTGCAGTCAGGCGACAACCAATGTCAGTCGGTAGAGAGTTCCAGGCCTTGGGAACACAGGAGCTGAAGGCTCGATCTCCGAGGGATCCGACGTTCGTTAGAGGAGCAAGCAAACGTCCGGAGTCAGGAGCAGATGGTGGATAGGAAGCCTGATTCCAAATAGACAGGCCTGAGCAAGAATATGAGAGGACTCTAGAGGTGAGTGGATTTGAAGTTGGTATGCTGCTTGATTGGCGGGCCAGTACAAGATCGGTGAGAAGAGGTGTCGCCAATTGCGACCTTCACGACAGACAGGCCTGACGGCAGAGTTTTGTACCAACTGTCTTTTCGCACTGGCAGGAAGACCTGCAAGTAGCAAGTTACAGAAGTCTAGAGGGGTGTCATGGTTCTTTGACCAGGTTGGCTGTGGTATCCTCAGCTAAGCAAGTTCGAACTTTTCTGCTGTTACGTAGCTGAAAGCAGGCAGACTGGACTGCGGAATTTATATAAGGAAAGTTCATTTATAAATACGACACTCAGATTTCGTGCCGAGTCTGCTGGACATATGCTGGCCCAGCCCCTTTTGTGTTTAAGGCTTTCTACTTTCTGAGTGACTGCACTTTCCTATAACTAATAAGTTGGCTGTAACAGCATTCAATTTGAGAACATTGCAGTCGATCCTAGTGTGAATGTCAACAATACATACTCCAAAAGAGCTGGGAGAGGTTTAGATGTAGGAAGGCAGGGAAGGATCAAAGCACAGATGCAGCTGTGTGCTATTTGCATAGAAATGAAAATCTAGATCGTGCCTTGCGATTGTATCGGCAAGATGGAGGGCATAAATTGTGAAAATTAGTGGACCTAAAACATCTCAGTGGTAAGGCATATTTTAACGGCTCAGTGGACAGATCATTGGCCATCGACTTCTACCCTCTGACTCTACTGAGATAATCCTCAGTGCCTGTGATGCCTAGTCGAGACGACTGCAGCGAAAGGAAGATTTAGCGATACATGGCACCAGAACTTGCCGTGGGATGCTTCTAAAAATAGTACCTGGTTAGCATTAGGTGTGATGTCGCCATTAGTCAATACCTACCGGCAGGCCTTCATCTGGTGGGTTAGTAAGAATCTCCATGTATCCTGTGTTCACCCTACCAGTCCCTCAAATTCTCTCAAATCTAAGGTAAGTTTAATGCTATTTAGCACTGATTGTGGTAGTAACTCACTCGCCGTGGTTCAGCATGAAGTAAAAAGTTGACTATCGGCCCTTACTAAGGTTCCTCTCAAATCTGCCTGTAATGCAAGTTTCACCCCGGCTACACGCTGCTTACCATGCGCTTATAATACAGGCCACTTAATAGGTGTCATGTAGTTAAAAACGTTGCTTAAGAGCATTAAACCACCGGTAAATGCTCTATCTAACTCGACCTGAAGTCGCAGCCAGCCGACAAGTGCTACACATGCTCGCCAAAACCCCACTACTTGCAGTTGACTGCCCTAAGTCACAGGACACCCTCATAAGTTCTGCCTGCTAAATGTCCGATCTTTAAAAACGTAAGGACTACTTATCTGTGATCAGATTGTCCTGATGAAGCTTGATGCATTTCTCCTTACTGAGACATGGACGAGGCTCTGTTCTGATGGCTGTGTAGCTGAGACCACCCCACCCGGGTTCTCATTCTTTCAGTCCATTCGGTCTGAATAGGTGGGTGGAGGGGGTTGCTGTAGCTTATGAATCATTTAGCTATACTATCTGCAGTTTTTCGAATGGGCCATTGTTAGCATCAGTTGTTATCAGCTCCCCCACCAGAGACCATGCCTGTCTCAATTGTTATCTATCGAAGTTCAGGCTGTCCAACCTGCATTGCGAGTTTATGGATGAGGTTTAGGAGTTCCCCCGCGAAAATTTATTCGTGTGTGAAAAGCCATTATTAATTACAGGAGACTTCGACATTTGTCTTGGCAACTCGAGCAACAGTCAGATCTGCTAATTTCTCGACTTTGTGGAGAACGTCGGTTTTATCCAAGCTGTTAATCATAACATTCATACTAGTGACGAGCATGCTTCCCTATATTCTATCCATATACAAAGTCGTGGAGATTCCTTTCGATTTATCAAACAATTTCAAAAGATGCCGTGTTAATCGTAGGCTTGAACGAAGCTTTAAGAAGTCTGTGTCTGACATTGATCTAGCCAACCTTTTTAACTCTTAGAGGTCTCACTACCCGAATATTGACGTCTCTGCCAATACGTTTTCAGCTCTCGGCGTTGAAAAAATCGCACATATTCTTGCCTCTATAAAACTTCCCTAACTAAAGTAATTGTTGAGTCGCCATCTTCGACATTAATTAAGAGATGTAACTAGGTTATTGCATTCGAAATGGCTACTTTAATAAAGTCTAGTACAAAAAGCTTGTCTCCTGAAGACTCTTTACCATCCCCTCTGAGTTCTTCACTAGGAGACAAATTTAGTTCAGCCATAACTAATTCTCTGGATAACGGGTTGTTCCAAAGTCTTTAAAATCGGCTATAGTTTTACCGATACTTAGAAAGCTTATATTCAATTCAGAGGTCCTTTCAAACTATCGCCCAGTTTAAGCTCTTCCTTTTTTGTCACAAATTCTCAAAAAGATTGTTGCTAAGCAGGTTGTAGCACACATTGAAAGGATTAAATTATCAGAAGAATTTCAGTCGGGACGCCCCATTCATTATTGGCTGTGGATTTTTTAGCTGTCTAGTCAGAGAACAAAGGAGCTGTTTTTTTGACAAGCTAGTGGTGGTGGGATCGAAGCCTAACTCTTCGAAGCATAGCATTAACTGAGCAAAGTACTTTCATTCATGTAACTATCAGGCTCTCTACCTCATAATCTCTGATGACCTCATGATCTCTGACCGAGAGCCTGCCAGCCAGAGGCGGAGCTAGGATTAGCATGTAGGGGAGAAAGCCCGGCAAGGTTTTCATGTCAGGGGGAGACCCGCAATTATGGAAACATTATTATTGCTCAAAATCATATGGCTTATTTGACATATACTCAATGGTTTCTTATCGACTCGAAGTAGGATGTAATTCCATTGTTATTGACGGTTGGGGCTAATGTATAGCGGGGGCGTCCCTGGTCGCTGCACCTAATACATAAATACTAGCTGATTTAGCAGCCACTTTTGTACAGCGACAGAAGAGCCTTGATGGCCATCACCACCGCTTGCAGTGGCAATAAAGGATTGCCCATCGAAGGATTCGAACCAATGACCTCGGGACTGAGGTCGTGAAAAGCGGCTCCCTTACCTAGTGTGCCATCACGGCTCACCACACCTTACTCTAGGGGGGCATATGCCCCCTGCCCTCCCCGTTGCTCTGCCAGTGCTGCCAGCCGCCGACGCTGTCAGCTGTCTCCGGTATGGCCTCCGGTATCCGTCTGGCGGGACTGAGCACGTCTGCTCGATCGGGTGCTGCTGAGCTCAGTAAAACTGCGGTGCAGCTGTGCCGTCATTTGCTGCAACTTGTTTTCGACTCGTTACGTGTTTGGTGGTAGACAGTCAGTCGCAGAGAATTCCCCGAACTATAATAATAATAATAATAATAATAATAATGTACTTGATAAAGCACCCTCAGAGAACTTAATCTCTTTCTAGATGCTTTACATTTGCTGCAAAGGGAAATGCAATTAAATGGTAAGTAAAATCATGCTTAAAAAACAAACAAAATGAATAACATGGTTAGGGGTGACATGCACAGGGTCAGCATGCAAATGTGGTTAGTGGCAGCATGCACAGTGTCAGCACGCATAAATAGGTGTGTTTTTAAGTTCCTTTTAAACTGTGGCCACAGCTACTGTGGCTGCCACATCCTTCGGGTAAAATGTGGATTTTCTCTAATATGAGGCATGCAGAAGTTGCACACGGCATGTGTAAACATTATTGACAGCCCACGAACGTCTACTTGTGCTGTAGGTAGGTTTGTGTTTAGTATGACGGCGCTCCACCACGATTCTATATGACCTCACTTAGATCCCCTGTTATAGAGGCCAGAAGCAGCCCCACTGTCTCTCTTGCTATTGCATTCCACAGAGAATAGATTTTCCTGAACAGGTTGGCTACTGGTGGAGGCCAAATACTTGCTAATACGCCTCCTCCCGAAATCGTCCCAAACGTTCTATGGGGTTCAGACCGGGTAACTGTTTGGGCCACTGCTCCAGCAGCACAGCAGATTTGTAAAAATGCTCTATTTGTACTGTCACTGTGCTTTGGGTCGTTATCTTGCTGTGAAATATAACGATCCTCCGAGCAGAGCATTGCCACTCTGCAATCCCAATTGCTTGACCACAGAAGGCACAAGTGTTGGTCTATGACACCTTAAATCTGATGCAGAGCTCCGCTGCCTTTTTCGGCAAAGCTGCTCAATACCATCACCTCATTTTCCCTTGGCTAACCCGTACGTGCTGATACATGTGAATACCAAATCGTGAGCTTACTACTTTCATCAGTCCACATATCACAGAATTGAACACGATCGCATTATTTTCACTGAAAACCGTGCTTTATGACAGCTGGTGAGCAGAGATCGGAAGATGCCACTCTTAGCAAGCTACATACTGCATATTTTCCAATATTGATCCTCATAGCATCTTTAAATGACCTTAAAGTGTGGCACTTATATTCTGAGGGGTTAGCATCTTAAAAATGAGCCACTCATCCCCGGCATTACTCCTTTCCCCAGCCGACCAGATCCAGCCGTCTCGGCCATCGAACCAGTCCCACTTTATGTGTTGATAATGTAGCACATCTCGAATTGGTTAGTCCCAAGCCATTGTCCATTCTCACGATTGCTACGACCTTATTGATGCATCAGTATCAGTATACCCTGCATTAGCATGGTCACTGCAGTGCTTCTCGTCTGGAGTTTTGCAGCTACATGTGGCCGATCAAGAAGTGTAGATACTGGGCAGGCATGAGTGCTATCCTTGCACTACATATTAGTGTGCAGAAATATGGTATAGTTTGTTATGATAAATAATAAGATATGAATAAATATGTCATTGCCTTTGAAGTGGCTAATCTGCCGGATGAAACACGCTGATTTTAGCCTTTTTCATAACAACCCTGTCGGTTAGACTTCTCTAGTCACCGATGCGAGTGCTTAAATCTGCTTCTAGCTGACCGGAGTTATCAGATGCTGGGAGGGGGGCTCTGGATTGTGATCTGACCTGTTCGACTACTGATAATTGAGGGGTGTGAGCGTGAGTTTAAATACATTTATTATCCTGCTAATTTATTAGGTGAGGCATCCTAGCTATAATTTTTAGTCAAATGTGAGCCGGTATGGCACGCTAGGTAAGGCTGTTGCTTTTCACGACCTCGGCCAGAGGTCGTGGGTTCGAATCCTCAGTGGGCGATCCTTTAATTGCTGCTGCAAGTGGTGGGGATAGCCTTTAAGGCTCTTCTGCTGCAATACAAAAGAGGCAGTTAAATCAGCTAGTATTTTTCTTAAAGGTGCTCACTTATGCTCCAACCAATTAGCAGCCAGAGTCATCGGTCAGAGCCATGAGGTAGAGCCATGCTAACCCCTCCTTTCACGGCTCAGGGCACTGGTCATTGGTCAGTGGCCACAGTTGTCTGCTCCCCAGCTACATACATCAATGTAGCATCCTTATTCGTTGTGCTTTCATTAGAGTGTTACCACCCTCGTTCATTCATCGGTATCAGTTGGTATGCTTGCCTCTGCTGGACGCCCGAAGAGCACGTGTCCTGCCACTGCGCTGCTGCCTGCTCAGTGGAACTTTGCCGCCGCCTCTATCGGCATCCGAGAATCTTCCTGCCACGCCTTCGTTCGCCTTGCCCTCAGGAGAAATACGACAAGGAGCGTGCCGAGGCCGGCTCGTGCATCGCTCAGCTGCAAGACGAGCTGCAAGAGGTGCGCCGCTACCGCGACACGCTGGAGCAGTACGTCAGGGAGCTTGAGCAGACCAACGACGACCTTGAGCGAGCCAAGCGGTGCGTGAGCGCTGGCCGCAAATGGCAGCTGGCTGCTGGCGCAGGTCGCCTAGTGGATTGCTGTGAGGCAAGGGCACCTGCAATCGTGGCTGGCAAGTGGCTTTGTTGAGTAAAGCTGCGTCTACACCTACCAACGTTCGTAGTCTAGACACTTGTAAACGTGTCTCGAGTGCAAACTAGCATCAAATCAGCCATGTCTACACCCAGTAACAGCTCGGAGTCGAGACTAGCCTCGTTCTCGAACTGTGGCTGGTAAATTAGCCCTTACTTGATAACAAGAGACATCTTGGAAGAAGTGTAGAGGTCGATTCTCGTTTGGCTGCAAATGGAAATGGAGCAGCTGCTATTCGTGGACAGGTATCTAGTGCCGCCTCGGCATATGCTAGCGTACCGATCATCGAAAATTTAGTCACAGTTATTTTATAGGCAGGTTTCTTTATCGGTAAACTCCTGTGTACTTAACTCTTGGAGTCCCACAGACTGGCCTCCCCACGCAACACATCTATGAAGGTGGCATCCCTGTTCCTTTTTGGATCTGTCCCTGATTGGTCGGCTGCCTTGAAGTCTCTATTCTACCGCCAGGTAATAGATCGCTTGGCTAATTCCTCAAACTCTTGAGTCAGATCCTTCCCGGTTGCCACCAGTCCCCCTGCCCCTTATCAGTAAAAGGAATAATAATAATAATAATAATGCACTTGATAAAGCGCCCTCAGAGAACTTAATCTCTGTCTAGGCGATTTACATTTGCTGCAAAGTGAAATGCAATTGAATGGTAAGTAAAATCATGCTTGAAAAACAAACACAATGAATAATATGGTTAGGGGTGACATGCACAGGGTCTGCATGCAAATGTGGTTAGTGGCAGCATGCACAGTGTCAGCACACATAAGCACATCAAGGACGAATCACAGGGACCCACAAAATGCTGTCCTAAATAGGTGTGTTTTTAGGTTCCTTTTAAATGTGGTCAGGTCAGGGGATGTTCTGACGCAGGTCGGGAGGGAGTTCCAGGCTTTGGGAGCATACGAACTAAATGCACGGTCTCCAAAGGATTTAAAGTACGAGGTATTTGTACACTGTTGGATTCCGAAAAGCAGGTGGTACGATGCTTGGCCTGATGGGGTAGTATATCTGACAGATAGGCTGGAGCCATAGAATGAAGGGACCTAAAAGTGAGCGACAAAACCTTGAAGTCAATCCGTTGCTTGACTGGTAGCCAGTGCAGGTCGGCTAGAAGTGGAGTAATGTGGCAACTGTGACACTCACGACAGACAAGCCTAGCTGCAGAGTTTTGCACCAGCTGCAATCGCCTGATTGCACATGCGGGTAGGGCCAGCAAGCAGTGCGTTACAGAAGTCGAGACGGGATGTCGCAAATGCATGGACCAACTTAGATCTGGTATCCTTATCTAAACCAGTCCGAATTTTAGCAATGTTATGAAGCTGAAAGTAGGCAGATTTGACTGTGGAGCTGATATGGTCGTCTAACTAGAGGTCGCTTTGGAATATGACACCTAGATTTCGAGCTGATTCAACAGGAGATATGCTGGCAGAGCCAATTTTGAGAGTCAGCCTTTCCAATCTCTGGATCACACTGGGTTTGCCCATAACTAGTAAGTTAGTTTTATCATCGTTTAGTTTTAGAAAATATGCTGCCATCCATGTGTGGATGTTATCAATGCATGCAGCAAGTGTGTTGAGAGAATTTGAGGTGCTCGAAGGCTGGTAGGGATCAAAGCAAAGGTACAACTGAGTGTCATCCGCATAGAAGTGAAAGCCTAGATTGTGCTTGGCAATCACGTCGGCAAGAGGGAGAGTATAGACCGTGAAAAGAACCGGACCTAGCACGGAGCCCTGAGGTACTCCATATTTCAGAGGTACTTCAGATGATCTTTGTCCATTCACGTCAATACTCTGGAGTCTCCCACTGAGAGAGGACCCGAACCACTGCAGAGCAGTGCCAGTGATGCCCAGACGAGACGAGAGGTGCTCTAGAAGAACTTTGTGATCGATATTATCAAAAGCTGCCGAAAGATCAAGCAAAACAAGCAGAGACACTCTTCACATGTCTACATTCTTAAGTAGGTCGTTGTATACCCTAAGCAATGCTGACTCTGTGGAGTGATTAGCTCTAAAGCCAGACTGGAACTTACTAGCAAGGTGTGAGGTTTCGATATGTGAGTTCAGCTGTTCTGTCACCAACCGTTCCAGTGTCTTCGATAGGAATGGTAGAAGGGAGACTGGGCGGTAGTTGCTCAAGTTCTCTTGGTCTAGTGTCGATTTCTTGAGAAGTGGCCTGACTACAGCTTTTTAGAAAGGTGCTGGGACCTGACCTGAGGCTAATGACATATTAATGATGTTAGTTATGCATGGCAGCAGCAGATCAATGCAACGTAGGAGCAGGACAGTAGGAATAGGGTCCAGAGGACTTGTTGTCTTCTTTGATTGAGATACGAACTTTTGGACTAGATCACTAGTGACCTGCTTAAATGCAGACATTGACGTGCAGCCAGGAGCCGAGGAACAGCTTTCTAATGGGGAGGTTGTCATCGCAGGGATGGATTCCCTGATCTCGTTTATCTTCTGCACAAAGAATTGAGAGAAGCGATCGGCTAGATCATCACAAGGATCATCAGGTAAGGAGCTAATCTGGGAACGGTTGAGGAGATCGTTTATTGTCGACATCAGTATTTTTGATTGTGCATCTGTGATTCAACAATGTTTCTCTAGAAGCTAGACTTGGCCTTTGCTAGGATCGATTGGTACGACCTACAGTAGTCTTCATATGCCTGTCGATGGACAGTTATTCTGGATCTTTCTAGCTTTCGTTTAGTAGACTTGGCTAGTTTAATGTCTGTGGTAAACCATAGGCCGTCTGGCCGGGGGGGGGGGGCGCACAGTGCGCTTTGTCAGAGGTGCAAACTCGTCGAGCATGTCAGCTAGTGTCGTGTTTTAGCTATCTACCAATGGTGACAGATCGGAGGGAGGGCTGAGCAGCAGAGGTGAAGCAGATATTCTCGCACGGACAGCATCGATGTCAAGGGTCTTGAGGTTTCGCAATTCACAGCTTTTTTTAGAGGAGGATGTGGGCACACACTGTAGATTGAATGAGATCTGCATGTGGTCAGATAAGCAGGATTTGGTAATAATTGGTGATGACAAAGTGCAGTTGTATGAGAAAATCTGGTCTAGTGTGTGACCCTTGATGTGGGTAGGGCCATGCACATGAGCCACAAGAGACAACGAGTCAGTCAATGCACGAAATTCGGTGCTGAAAGCGTCAGATAAGTTATCAAAGTGAACGTTGAAATCACCCATAACAAGGAAGGATCGATTTCTTGCACACAGAATCGAAATGAGATCGGAGAAATCTGAGATAAAGGAGGATTTGGTACCTGGTGGCGATAGATTACTGCCACTATCGGTAGCTTGTTTTCGGGTGAGACCAAGACAATTGATTCAAAAGACTGCTTCTAGGGTACCGCAAATGGCTTGAAGTTGAATTTCGAGCGCACGATAATAGCAACTCCACCTCCAGTTTTGATTGATCTAGGGGTGTGAAAGAACGAGATACCAGATGGAGTAGCGTCTTTAATTGTCGGGCAGTTGATCGATTTCAGCCAAGTTTCAGTTAGGGCGAGCAGGTCGATACCATTTTCAGAAATAAGGTCGCTTATTACTAGAGGTTTATTGCACATTGAGCGAGGATTCCAAAGGCAAGCATTAAGTCTGGCCGATGGAGTTACAACACAGGCCTGATGACCACTAAGTTAGAGAGATTTACAGTGACGCATGTGGGGGAGCGTGCTGAGTGGTTCGAGACAATGCTAGGAATACCAAACGAGTGGGTACTCAGCTCGCAGCTCCCGCCCAACGAGCGGCATCTGAGCTGGCGGTTCCGGCCACCGCGGCGGCTTTGGGGTGCTTTTCTTTTGTAAATGCATAGTTCATGAATCTTGGCAACAACATTAATATCTAGGAATGCATTTGATCTGAGATGACGAAGCAATAACAGCTGCTGACGATCATAACTAACAAGCAGGTTACTAGCCGCCGGCGTAGCTAAGGCAGCCGCCGGCGTGGGAGACCCAGCAGCCCGAAGCGATAAGCGTTTAGATGTCCATAGGCACGTAATTTCTTACGAGCTACGGTCAAATAACAATCAAAATAACTTTAAACAGGTCTGGCGGTGCCTTACATTCTCTTGTGTCTTAACTCCGAAGGGTGTCCAGTGTAGACACAGCTTAACCTCTCGTCCTCCCCCTCTCCGAAAGGCAATCCCTGCTGTAGCCAGCCACTGCTCCGTCTGCTTGTTGCTAAGCTGGTGTCACTTTTGTCCGTGTAGGGAGACGCTGGCGTCACTGGAGGACTTCGAGATCAGGATGAATCAGGTGCCACCGTCGCAGTTCCAACTGTCGCTGCGGCGGGTTATAGCGATTGCAACGCCTGCTGTGGCTGTTGGATGTGCATTGATGGCTGTTGGAGTTTCATTCGTGCCCGAAGGAGAACCTATTGTAGCTGTCGGGACGTGGGCGGCCCTGTTAGCGTGCAATGCAGTGTGTTTGACAGTGGTCGAGCATGTACACAAGCTTTCCTTTACTCTGTCTATAAGGCCGTTGGTATTGCAGGCATTTGTGCAATCATGTGTAGAATTGGCGAATTTCTAGCCTCAAGAATCAAGTGTAGCTTGCGAATGGGTGTACCATGACTGGAATGGCAGTATGTGCTTCGACGGTGCATGCTGATAAAACATTGCCAAGTGTGCATGACGACAAGCACGACCGACTTCCGGTGGCACTTTTCTCTGGTCAGAGGCTGCTGTGGTTAAAGATGATTTGCTGCCTGGCAAAGCATAGGTAGCTGTAGTTTTGCAGGGCGTGTCAATCTGGGCATTCGCTGGGAGATTATTCAATGCAAGTAATCTTGGTGTTTTGTACGAAAAAATGACATTTCACTTGATCCTTGATTCTCCGAAATATGGGCCACTCTTAGTAAGCCACATACTTGACCGTATATTTTCTATTATTGATTCATGTAGCATCTTTAAATGACCTTGCAAGGTGTTTAAGTGTGGCAGTTTTATTTTGAGGTGCTACTCTCTTAATGATTAGGTCTTGTCCGGCATTGGTTCTGCGCAGCAAACCAGATCCAGCTGTCTCGGCCATCGAGCCAGTTTCAGTCTATTTGTTGGTAATATCGTGCACAATGAATTTGCTAATCCGAGTCTATCTACATTACACCATGTAATATTTCCGAATTCGGGCTTGCTTAGACGAAGGTAGTGTATCAAAGTTAGCTCATGCTGGACTTCAGTAAGTCTCTCTTGCAGGTCTTAATGTGTTCAGTATGTCGTTGGCAGATGGTGAAAAAATACGGTAGCTAAGCTTTTTTTTATCTGCAATGAATTTGTAACAACCGCATGGCACTTTTCTTTTTACCTGCTGTTGATTTCCGGCTAGCTGCACATTCACTTTAAGTAGTTGAGTACCAGCCAAATCATCAGCCGAATTCTTTTGGCACTGCTGCTTAAAAGAAATATGAATGCCAATGCTGCCATGCCCACAGCAGAATTGCTGTAGATATGTAGACGTTTACGGCTGATTGCTTTTGTGTACAGTGCATCGAAAGGAACGCGTTCCTCGAAAGCGAGCTGGATGAAAAGGAGATGCTGGTGCAGCTTGTCCAAAGGCTCAAGGACGAGGCGAGAGGTGCCTGGCAAGCGCAGCCACAGCAGCTGCCGCTGCAAATGCTCAGGGGGAGGCACACCCTGCCTTCTTGGGCCATTTCTATGTTCTCTTGAGTGCGCCTCGGCATTCGTATTTGTATTGCAGACTTGAAGCAAGAGGTGGACATCTGCACGAGAAGGAGCGAGTCGAAAATGAACGGCGATCATGCTTCGTCATCGCATAGCAGCCTCCGCGACGGCCTGCTGCTCGATGACCGACTGCGGCACGTGCCTTTCAATGGCGAACACACTATGCCCGGCATGGGCATGGAGCCGGCAGGTGTGCGTGTGTGCGTTAGTCTGTGATCATTCAGTGTGTGTGTGTGTGTGTGTGTGTGTGTGTGTCTGTGTGTGTGTGTGTGTGTGTGCGTGTGCGTATGCGCCTGAATGCATATGACTTTGCGCTGTAGTTTGGTGCTAAAGAATGCCTGAAGTGGCTGTTCAATATCACTTGCATCACCTTGCAATCTGCGTTCGTGCCATTATTGTTTTTGCTCTGCCTCTGCATATGCTTTAGCTGTGTGTTTGGTATGCTTGCTGTAGCTGAAAGGATGCAAGCCGATCCGCTCACTAGCCCTTTGTCCTCGGAAACGACAGCCATCAGTCCAACCTCAGCTGGGCCTGGTGGCTTTTTACCGCTGTCTTCACGTGCACAGTTGTCAGCCCTAAACATCGTTGGTGACCTGCTGAGCAAAGTGGGGGTAAGCAGAGACAAACGTTTGAGTTTGCATGTCCAGAAAGTTTGTTTTAGTCAATTGTTGTAAGGATTGGAAATATTTGTGAACCATCCGAATGCATCTGTTCCTCACAGCAATTGTGGGTTCTTTGTGATTTGTCCTTCGTGTGGTTATGGGTGTTGACAATGCATGTTACCGATAGCCAGATAATGCACGGTGTCACTGTGCATGTTACCTCTAACCACATGGTCATGCTTCCTCTACAGCATATGTAAAGTGCCTAGAAAGAGATTAAATTCTCTTGAGAGTGCTATACAAAACCAGCATTATTTTATTATTTGCTTGTCTTTTACTGGGATACATGCATGTCCATGATTGCAGCAAATCATGCTCCTTGACATTTGATGAAATTTATAACAATTATCCAACCGAAAGCAGAAATAAATTATTGTAGTGATTTACAACCAGAGCTGAACTCACATTTCAAATTTAATTTAATTTTTAATTAATTAAATTTAATTCGGTACGTGAAGTATTGGCCAAGTCATGCAATTTACAAGGCCGAATGTTACATTGTTGATAAAAGCTATTTACAACAATTATTCATTGTAAACAATAAATTATAAACGATTAACATAAAAAACAGATATGCACCTCAACAAGCTGCAAACAAGTTACTCGATATACTAAGTTTCAACAAGTTAAAACACAAGTCGCATATGATCAAGAGATCGGTAAGTTTATTTTCGATGTTGCTTTGTGTTTACTTTTGCTCTAGTCATGGTTTGCATACGAATTTTCCTTTACATGAAAATCGTCATAACTTCTGATCCCATTTCTAATATGTTTGTCTCTTGATAGGTACCCAAGACAAATATTTGATTGCTGGACATTTTTCGGGATTTTCTAGACATTTATCCTTAAGTTAATCGGATGCAAAGTATGGCTGTAAACGGTCCGTGTGTACATAGTGCCGAGTGGCATTGGTCTAGAGATGAAAGCCAAGACTGCATTTGGTGATGTCATCGGCCAGAGGGAGATTACAGGTTGTGAAATAAACGTCCCAAGACTGAACCCTGAGATACCACATACTCTGAGGGCTTCCCGGATGACCGACAGCCATTTACTTCTGCATGTAGGACATTCCCCCCCTGGACATTCCCCCCCCGGACATTTCCCCTCTGGTGAACCCTAGTACATTTCCCCCCGGACATTCCCCCCCCGGGGTAGGACATTCCCCCCTATGTTGATGAGTGTATAACTAAGAATACAGATATACATGATCAAATGAAGTTCACACTCTATTGAAATAAAATCAATTCAGTGTAGTTTGACATTTGGTTAATTCCGTATGACATATTCACTTGTTGGCCTTGCACAACACAGTCCATTTGAGTAGTCTAATCACAAAAGCTGTACTTTGATGTAATGCTTTCCCCCTATGTTGATGAATGTATAACTAAGAATCCATGTATATATATATATATATATATATATATATATATATATATATATATATATATATATATATATATATATATATATATATATATATGATCCTATAAAACCCAAAACCCTAAACACTAAACCCTAAAACCTAAACCCTGGGGGAAAGGGGTGGAAATGTCCGGGGGGAATGTCCATCCCCTTGAGGTAGGGCCTAGCTGAGTTTAACACTATGCCAGTGTACCTAGGCGTGTTGAGGAGTGTAAAAAAGGATCCGTATATCAATTTTTTCAAATGCTGCTGAGAGATCTAGGAGAACTAGCAGAGAGGCATAGTTCAGGAAGGCATAGTTAAACCAGTCATCGTTATTGTAATTGCAGCAGAGCAGTTTCTGTGGAATGCTCATCTCTAAATCCAGATTGGAATTTTCCAGGAAGGTCTGACGAAATGAAAATAAATATAATTCATTTGTATATCGCCCCAAGAGAACTTAATCTCTATTCAGGCGCTTCACATGTGTCTCGGTGCTCCAGCTCATGACCTCAGACCTTGGTCGGGACGAGCATCTTAATCACTGGACCAAACCTGCTCGGGACGAACTGAGGTAATCGCTTTGGTTCTAGGATGCTACTCATTTTAAATGTCTCGGGTAAAAATGGCAGAACAGAGACTAGGCCAAAGTTGCTTAGGCACCCATTATCAAGGGCCGGCTTTTTAATGATTGGCCTAGCTACTGCCATCTTCAGATGGGCAGGGACTTCACTGGTATCCAAGGACAAATTTACAACATTAGTTAAAGTGAGCAGAAACAGGTCCGTGCACCTCACAAGGAGAACTGTTGGGATTGCATCAAGAGAACTAGCTGTCTTCGCAGACTTGGGCAGAAATTTATCGGTGAGCTCTAAAGAGACTGGCGTGAAGGAGGAAAGAGAAGAAGAGCAGGTTTAAGTTGGATTCCTATCCTGCAGGACGGCAGTGACGGGGTCGAATTCCTTATCTGTTCCATCTTACCTAAGGAGATTTTTGAGAAACGCTCTGCCAAGTCACCATTGGGTTCGGTGGACATTATGCTTGTTTGTGAGCTGTCATGAAGACTGTCATAAGTGCAAAGAACTTACAAAAAATCAGAGACGTCAGAGTTGATGCTGGGATTGCTACGAAGTGGACGATAAATTTCCCCCACCACCGGCTACCTACCACTAGGTGGACAGAAAACCAGATTCAAAAGAGTGCTTAATAGGACTACTAGTCATCCACCACCAGGTTTCAGTGATCTCGGGTGTACAAAACAGGCAAAATCTTGGGCAGCATCGCCAATAGCCGATTATTTCTTTGGCTTCGGCTTCAGTGACAGCAAATATCTCGAGTATGTTGACTGGTGTCAGTCTGCAAACAACTAACGGTTTATTGCACTTATTGCACAAGGAGTGAGAATTCCAGTGGTGCAAGTTGAAAGCAGCCAGTGAAATTAGCATTGGCACTTTCTTCACTATTAAGTTAGAGAAATTAGCACCCATTCTAATGGGAGAGCGTGCGTCACAGTTGGTGACAACATGTGTTAATTTGGTGCCGACAGCCCGTTCTAGCTCCCGAAAAGTTCTACTGACAATAAATAATTCGCTAACCATGGCAGAGACATGCACTGGGCTTACAGTAGTAGTATATGTATGAGCACGAAGGGACAACAAGCGTACACGGTGGTACTTGTCGATGGGCGACAGTTGATCTTGCCACTGGATGCAGCAGTACATCTATTCTAAAATGAATGACATAAGGCTTGTTGAAAATGGCTTGCTTTTTGTATTGGTAAACGGCTCAAAGAATTTACATCAGCTGCTTTCTATTCTTGATTGTACTGGTTGTCAGTTTGGTTACTCGTTCTCCTGGTCTGTGGTATGCTGTAGATTCTATGCGGTCTTGATAGGTGCAGGTTGATGTGCTCATGATCAGTGATTGTGCTTGTGATTGCACTCATGATTGGTCCTTTTCCTTATCCATCCTTCTTGATGAGGCTCGTAGGCTGGGCAAGATAATCGATATAAATAAGTAAGAAGTATAATCGGTTCATGTCAGAATTCGGAAGCAGTATTTGTGTGCGTGTCAGTTCGATGGCATGCTTTCGTCGTGCTGATCGTCCAATTGCACAGCAGTCGATTTCAGGCCGCAAAAGTGCATTGCACCTCAACAAGTATCTATTCCTGCTCTGCAGGAGAACTAGACACTGCGACTGCCAACCGTCTGGCAGTGGCTAGCAGAACAGGCTGTGGTGGCAAACCAGAGCAAGACACTGCAGCTCACCACGTTATTGCATCAATACAAAGTTAGGTGAAGTAAAGGTTGGCTGTTTTAGCAGCCTCATTTATATAGTAGCCGAAGAGCCTTTTCGGCCATCATTGCCCCTTGCAGTCGGCAATAAAGAATTGACTGCTGCAAGACTCGAAGCCACAGCCTGTGTTGTTACGTATCAGCACCTTGCCCTTTGCATTCAGTTCACACTTTCGAAAAAAGGACACGTTCGAGGGTGTAGGCGGTTCAGAATAGTAATTATAATAATAATAGTAATAACACTATTAATAGTGTCGTTTTTATAGCACCCCAATAGAACCAAGCCTTCATTCAGATGCTGTACAACTCACTGTACAGCATCTGAATGAAGATCAGGCTAAGCATTAACCAAGAGTTGATGACAAGCCAGGGATCGTTGTTAGCCGAGGATGCAAAAAAACACTTGAAATATCATTCTCAGACGAAGCACACCCAAGAAGACACGGAAGATGCATGAGTGGGATTTTTATAAGGCTGGTCACTACCCACACACACCTACCTATAAGATCGAGACACCACCAACGCATACCCAGTAACCATATGGGTATGGGCGTGGAGATGGGTTGGTACCCAGTTGAGGGCTCTGCTCTGCACCCAGGCAAGTTTGAAACGCATATTTTGGAACGTCCTGCCGAGGAATTGCTGTATAGCTTTTGATCCTGTCAGGTATGAGTTAACCATCATCTTCTGCAGTCCAGAAGATGCCAGTGGGCTACCGTGATGGCTTCCGACTAGACAGCAGCTATCGTGGAAGTGGCATGCCTGCATAGCCACTCGGATAGAGATGGCGATTATGCCTATGTCTGCTGTGGCACTGGTGTCCAACTTTTATTTGTGTCGAACGTGCGCCATCTGTGCTCAGTTAACTCGTCTTGGATTTTCTTCTTAAAAGGCTCTTGAGCTGAAGCTCTCACAATGCCGAAACTTTGTGAAAGACCACCACTACCTACATCAGCAGGAGGTCGGGATCTTTCCCCTAAAAAGTGTTACAGTCGCAAGTGGTGCACCCAGGTAAGACACACGTACTTCCCAGCTGGAGTACTTGCACATTTTTAGCAGTCTTCAGCAGAAGATCTTCTCTAACCTGGCCACTGCCAGATCATGGGATCATCTTGTGGGTTACCGTTTAGCATGCAACTTTGCACGACCGCTACCAAGTCCTAAGAATTCACATTCTCATGCTTACGAATTATGTGGAAATTGCCTGCTAAGCTGCATTTACAAGATTAAACAAAATAATTATCTTATGAATATGGTCACGAACATCATCACAGAGCATCATAGCCATCAAATAATATTGGTGAAATAGTTAAAATAGTTCATGGTGGACTGTGTAACTGTATCTTCAGTCAGCCTGAGAATGTATGGCTCTTTGCTTATTTTATAATGATTTAGGGCAAACATAGCAGAATGGCACGAGTGTGTCAATGTCTAGGTGCACACATGCTATGCTGCTGCTGGCTTTTGAGACACTGCCCATGGCCATTGGTGGAAGCTATGTTCAAACGCAGCAGGGGCACTGCATGCGATCTAACGGAAAGCTTTTATGCTGTAAGATTTGTCCTGGTCCAGACACCTACAGTTATTCTCCTTCGACACTTTATTGAGTTCTGATGATCTTGCTGTGAAAGCTAGCTTTTTATTACCGGTTAAATATCATTTTCTGCATTCGTTCTTTCTTGCTGAGGTGTAATGCTGTCTCTCTGACGATTTAGACATGAGCCGGTGAAGGCATTTGGATATGGGCATAGGATTGCTCTAGATTTAATTTACTCTCCAGCCTAAGTTTGATACAAGAACCCGCACAAAAACTTATTCCTGTGAAAGAAACTTGTTATTATTAAACGTAAATCCCAAAATCTTCGGTTGGTAAGGTGCAGAAGGTAATGCCATTACTGACCGATTTATTCTATTTATTATATTTTAGAGCTAAGGTGCTAGCATTTTTCTTTTTAGTATACTTTAGAGTTAAGGGGCTATGCCACTATTGCTCTTTTGCATGATTTGTACATTTAAATTCTCAGCTAGTTTGCAAGGCAGTGACTATTAGATAAGCTTGACAATATTATCTTACATGAAATTTCAGCTTGATTAATTTTTTTATATCAAATCTGATATATTTTATGTTGCAAAAGACATTGTGATAAGGTTGCTTATCTTATGTGTAACTCTCGTCTTTTTTGATGGGTTACATGAATCTTAGGGCCTCACGAACGGACATTGCTTTGGCTTGCATGATGTCGTAGCTGGTTTTATCTACTTTCTGTCTGTGCCTGCAATGCATGCTCCCATTCTTCTACGAAGTCACCGACCCATTCTAATGTGCTTTCACGAGAGGCTATATTTCATTGTAGCAGCTTCGCAGCCCTCTATTCGTCTTGAATCTGTCAGATTTTGGGGTGCTGCCAGTTGTGATACAGTTTTTTCTTTTAGCTTTTGGAAATTCTAATAACAATGTAGTGTATCTCCGTCTGTAACTCCACAAGCCCACAAACACTATTGTGCAAGAGAGTTTCTTTAGCGCACTTACAGCTGAAGCGCCTTTCGGTTCGAGTTCGGTAGCCAACAGACTTCATCTCACGAAAACGCCGAGCTGGTTTGGTCTAGCGGTTAAGGTGCTCGCCCCGACCAAGGTCTGACTGAGGTCGTGGGCTCGAGCCCCGAGGCATGTGTGAAGCGCCTGAATAGAGATTAATTTCTCTTGGGGCGCTATATAAATGAATTATTATTATTATTATGAAATACTGAGAAAGTGAGAAGCTAAACTGAGTCAGTAGAGTAGTTAAGGTAGTTAATAGCATGGAAGTAGGAGTTTAGGACGGCTGGAAAGGATGTGTCGTTGTGGGCAGCAGGAGAGTAGTTGTCGTTGCGTAAGAATTGTAGAAATAGGTTCCATAGTCAAGGACCTGCAGAGCAAAAGGTTCTGTCACCAACGGTCTTACTGATTTATGGTCCAGCAAAGCTGAGCAGGACCGAAGGCTGTCTGCTTTAAATTTTTCTTAGCTCTGCTAATCTCTTTCGGAATATCCAAATTGCTTGACTCTAGTGTTCTTTAGCAATAGGCAGGACTTATACTCAGGTGGAAAAATCTTCAAAGCATGACCTCAGCTGCTGTGGCTGTAAATTTGTTCTGGCAATACAGTGCCAGTCATACGAAAGTTATGCAAAGCGTGTCAACATATTTATTGACTGCCCAAAAATAAACACATGCCGTTGGTTTAAATGCGTTTTTTGTGTGACATCGGCCCACCATGATTCTCTATAATAATAATAATATTAATAATACACTTGATAAAGTGCCACCAGAGAAGGCAATCTCTCTCTAGGGGCTTTGAATTTGCTGCAAAGGAAACACGATTGAATGGTATCGTGCTTGATAAGCAACAAGAATAGCATGGTTAGGGTGATGTGCACAAGGTCAGCATGCAAGTATGATTATGACCTCTCTCTTCTGTCCAGGAATTGAAGCCACCAGCGTACGTTGTATTTTTGCAGCAGCACATTCCAACTAGCCCGAGTTTTGTTGCAAATGTATTGCTCCATAGTTGTTTCATGGGGTACAAATCAGGCGACTGGCTAAGCCACTGCACTAGCACCAAGCCAGGATACGTCAAAAAGTACTTCACCTGCCTGGTAGCTTGCTTAAGGCGGTTATCTTCTACCAAATGTGCTGACCTCCAAACCTGCCTGTCGATATTGCTATTTGAGCCTTTAAATCCACCTTTCTCGACCAACAATGACTTGAGTAAAGTACTCTTTGAGGAATCCTTGATTGTTGCTGGCGCAGTGGCCCAGCAAGTCGCCTTAATTGAACGATATCGACAGGTGATCGGAGCCGAGTGTTTGGCCTGTACAAGTAAGTAACCGACCTTTTCAGTAAAACTTGGACTAGTTGGAATGTCTTACAGCAGAAGACACACCACAGAAGGTGGTGGCTCTATTCCTTGCCAGACAAGGGAGATCATAAAGAATCGTAATAGGGACGACGTCTCACTAAACGTATACATACCAACAGCATATGTGAATGTTATTGGGCTGTCAAAAATATTTTCACCAGATTCGCATAATTTTAGTATTCTTGGCACCCTAGAAAACTCTTGTATTAACCAAACGAATTCACAGTCGTAGCACCAGCGCCCACACGCAAGGATTTTTGCGCCTGAGTATACATGGACATGAATTTGCCTTGTCAGTGAAGCGTGTCCTATCTCCACAAGCCTAGCAGCGATGACATGCTGCATAAAGTGGGCCACCTTCTCTGGCCAAGTCTCTCCATAGGCTGCCCTTGGCACCACGGGAGCCGGCCCTCGTGCGGTTCTGTAGGTGTGATTGGGCTTACTTTTACATCCAATTGATCGTCACTAGCTTGCTGCCGATAATGGATTGTGCCTGTCGTATCTTATCAAAGCTGACCATGCACCATGCCTGTGCCGTGTCCACACGCGACTCCTTATCTCCATTTTTCAGGCCTAAGCTGTCTTTAAGGAGGACCAGCGAACCATTAGGCAGCAGCAGTAGCGGCAATGTTGGCAGCAATCTGCCCGTTCCAGTCAATCCCAGGTACACTAACGTGCTCTGTCTCGTGTGGTCGTCTCATGCTACGTGACATGCTGGTTTGACCCAGTGGTTAAGGTGCTTGTCTCGACCAAGGTCTAGGTGATTGTATTTGATGGCCAAGGTCATTGGCTTGAGCTCAGTGGTATATGTGAAGTGTCTGAATAAAGATTAAGTTATCTTAGGGTGCTATACAAATGAATTTTTTTTCTTTATTTTCCTGCAATTCCTAGTCGTTGCAATCGGACTGACTTCGTAATCATCGGATGCTGTTTTTTCCGGTGCCTCTGTGCATCTGTGTTGCTGCGCACTTTATGCTGAGATGGCATTCAGTTTTCAGAGGTTGCAATCCAAGATTCAGATCAGCAGCTCGTGGTCCTTGCACTTGGGTGGTAGGCCATGCCCACCGGAATGACGGTGGGGCTGGGGTCCGCAGACACTGCTTCTAGTGGGCAGGTGGCTAGCTACTCGGGTGGATAACTGGCTCAAGCAGCAGTTAGCTGCCGTTATGTCCATAACTAAAGCTCAGCAACGTTCCATGGTGATCTTTCTTTTCGGAAGATAGCTCAACTCACAGTGAAAGGGGCTGGTTTTAATTTCTTCACATGCTTGTGTTTTTACCTTATCCTCATCGGACTTGGGTGTGGTGCTCTATTCACCACCTGGGGTGGAGTGTCTCTCCTGGGGCCTCGAGTTTGGTGTTTTATAAATCCGGTTCATCGATTTATGTCGCCGATGTTTTGATCTCGGTCTTTAGACTGTTGGAGCCATTAGAATTTCCAGCACTCATGATAATCTTCAGGCTGTTAATGGCTTTCTGGAGTAGCAAAGTGGCCTCTGGCCTATTGGGATACAGCTCTGGTGGTAAACAGTCAGATTTCGAAAAGTCGGTGATACGATGCTTAGCCTAGTGAGGCAGTAGATCTGATAGGTAGGTTGGAGCCAAAGAATGAAGGAACCTAAAAGTGAGCCACTAAACCTTGAAGTCAATGAGTTGCTTGACTGATAGCCAGTGAAGGTCGGCGAGAAGTGGTATGATGTGGCAACTACGACGCTCACGACAGACAAGCCTAGCTGCAGAGTTGTGCACCAACTGTAAGCACCTCATTGCAAATGCCGGTAGGCCAGCAAGCAGTGAGTTACAGAAGTCAAGGCGGGATGTCAAAAATGCATGGACCAACTTAGACGAGGTATCCTTTTCTAAACAAGCCCGAATGTTAGCAATTTTAGGTAGCTGAAAGTAGGCAGACTTGATTGTGGAGCTGATGTGGCCGTCTAACGAAAGGCCACTTTGGAGCACGACAAGTAGATTTCGGGCAGATTCAACAGGAGCTATGATGGCAGAGCCAATTTTGAGCATTAGCCATCCCAATTTCTGAATCACACTTGGTTTACCCATAACTGTTAAGTTAGTTTTATCATCATTCAATTTAACAAAATTTGCTGCCATCCATGTGCGGATGTCATCAATACATGCAGCAGGGGAGTTGAGAGAATTCGACGTGCTCGAAGGCTGGGTTAATCAAAGCAAATGTACAACTGAGTGGCCTCTGCATAGAAGTGAAAGCCTAGATTGTGCTTAGCAATCACGTCGGCAAGAGGGAGAGTATAAACCGTGAAAAGAACCTGACCGAGCACGGTGCCCTGAGGAACCCCATATTTCAGAGGTACCTCAGATGATCTTTGTCCATTCACATCAATACTCTGGAGTCTCCCATTGAGATAAGACCTGAACCATTGCAGAGCAGTGCCAGTGATGCCCAAGCGAGATGAGAGGCGCTCAAGAGGGACTTGGTGATCGATAGTATCAAAAGCTGCCGAAAGATTGAGCAAAACAAGCAGAGATACACTACCCATGTCTGCATTCCTAAGTAGGTCGTTGTACATTCAAAGCAATTCTGACTCTGTGGAGTGATTATCTCTAAAGCCAGACTGGAACTTGCTAGCAATGTTTGAAGTTTCAATATAAGAGTTTAGCTTGTCTGCCACGACTCGTTCTAGTGTCTTTGATAGGAATAGTAGAAAGGTCCTTTTGCAGCAAATGTAAAGCGCCGAGGAAGAGATTGAGTTCTCAGAGGGCGCTTTATCAAGTGCATTATTGATATTATTATTATTATAAGGGAAACTGGGCGGTAGTTGCTCAAGTTCTTTTGGTCTAGTTTCGCTTTCTTGAGTAGTGGCATGACTACAGCTTTTTTGAAAGGTGCTGGGAAATGACCTGAAAAGTCGATTTGACCCTTGATAAGGAGCCAGTTAAGCTCAGACAGAAGTGATTCGATATGGAAGCTACTCCATTGACGAAGACCACACTTGCTGCTGAATTTTGTAGCAGTTGCAGTCGATTAAGAGCATAGGCCTGTGACTCTAAGCTCACGCATAAACTACTAGGTAGGTGTTATCGTCGTTAAATCTCAGGAATTGGCCACCCGAGTGCAAATGTACCAATTTAAGCTGAAAGTGATACCGAAGAGTCAGGTGCTTAGCATGGCTTTGATGGGTGAATGGGTTGATAGGATTGTATCTGCATAGCAATGAAAGTTGATGGTGTATTTAACGATGACTTCGGCCCAATGAAATCGCTGAGGACAATAAATTGCCCACATTGCTCACTAGTATGGAGAAAGTGGCTTGGAACAGGTTTGTCATGCGGTTCGTGGTTTTCTATGCAATCTTCAGATGGACGTCTACATGTAGAACTGGCTAAGATTATGATGAAGCACTTAAAGATAATGAATGGGCTGTGAGGTATCGTTCAACCTTTGTATCCTTAACTGTCATCTTGATAAATTCAAGGAAAAATTGGCGCTTACTTGGAGGAACCAAGGACTATATAGCAAGAACATAGTGGGAGACCACATTTGGGGATTGATTCATGTCAGTGATTTATCTAATAATTGCAATTCTCGAAAAACTACTCACTTCAATCACCTGTTGTAATACTTGTATTTATCCAGAGGAAATCCATTTTAGTTTTGATTTAATTTTTTTCTGGCTTCATTAAGATGCAAATTCGTCCATTTAGAAATAGGTAAGTTTTAATTTTGTTTATTCCCAAGTCACATAAGGAAAGTTTTTGGTGAAATGATGGCCATTTTTCTAATGTTAATATTAAATAATACACTTGATAAGTGTCCTCAGAGAACTCAATCTCTTTCTAGGCGCTTTACATTTGCTGCAAAGGAAACATGATCGAATGCTGAGTGCTTTTGAGATGCAAGCAACTTCAAGATAATACTTACTACCTACGAATGAAAATGTTTTAATTGCTCTATTCTCCTTTATGCAGAGCCAGGAATTTTGTAAGTAGGGGCAAGCTCTGCAAGTAAGGATACATCTTATGGTGCCCTATCATTACGTTTGTTCGACAAATACTCGGTGGCTGCTCATCAACTGGCATTAGAACATAATTTCGTCGTTGGGGACAGTAGCTGTATCTTACTCAACATACATCAGAATGGTACCCTTCAGGTAATTAGCGCCAATCATCATGTATAGACAGGACAGGTCTTAATAAGCTTGAAAGTCTTGGAGCCGAGCTCGGCCCTAGCAGTCGATGCTGACGTTATCAATCAGGCGCGCCAGTCGGAAGACCAGGTATGGAGTGATGGCAATATGCTGACAGCCTGTAGTGTCGCTTCTGTCTCCATGTGTATGCTCTAGCTAAGCAGCTGCTGAGTCAATGGGATTAGCTCCACGTCATGAAAGTCGATGGCAAAGAACCTTGGGGCGAGTTCCAAGAGTTTGTTTTCAGCAAACTGATTCCCGAGCGATATGCATGTAGCCAGACGTGGCATGTCCATTAAATCAGCTTTGAATCGTTAACTGAATTCACTGAGTACCTTGTTGATACCAGCATTAAAAATGCCGGCGCGGAATATATGATCATTCGTGTTCATGTGCTCATATAAATGAGGTCATCGAATTTAGTTTGCGCTGATGTCTGGCACATTGACCCCGTGAGTGTGACAGGGTATCCAGTTTCACACATATCTTACAGTGCCTGGACGGTGACCTCGACTAAGTCCGCTACATTCAGTATAGCATGGTCGTCTTTTTCCTATGCCTCAAATAGCTCATTTACGATGAGCAGAATTTCCTCCATCAGGTGAAAGGTGAAGGCAAATTTGAATCTGAGCTTGCTGTCGAGAAGCCGCATTACACCGGCTAGCTGCTCAGCCTTTCTCATCCATCGGCCTTGATGCTTGGAACGACATCGACCCTTGCACTAAATACATTAATCAAGGGTGTAGTGCATGCCAGAACCACAATTGGTGCGTGCAGCCACCTGCTGCAGTGCTGCGCCAGTGCTGTCTCCCGATTCAAACCACGACCTCTCTCGATCTCGAGCTTATTGATTAGGTCCTGGACGACCTCTTTCTGCCGTTAATTTGCTGGTCGTTGTGCTTGCACGAGCTAGTCGCCACATTGATGGTGTTATAGATCAAAATGTAGAACAGGGCGATATTGGGAAACCTGCTTCATGGGCAAAGCAGCCAGTGCAAGTTGAGCCTTATGACACCGGCAGTGCCCGTAGTATACTATCTCGTTCATGTTCTTGATTAGTGCCTGCTAACTGTTGATCGCATCACCCATGTTAGATGCAGCATCGTAGCCCTGTGCGCGGCAAGAGCCTGAGTCCATTATATGCCTCTGGTTGGCAAGTCGTTCTGACGATATGCCGGTCATGATCTCGACAAAGTGGTGGACGAGGGCCTCCCTCTTGCTCCCTTTGCGTGTCATCTGCACAATACAGCAGTAGGCGTTACCCTGTTTATCATCAAGGTATCAGGGAGTGAATTGTTTGTGAGCACGGATACTATCTCTGTTTGTCAGGGCCAGTATGCGCGGCGGCGTGTTGTAAAGGCTTCTCGAGCGTAGTAAGGTTGCTTTAAAGTCTCTACCTTGACTCATGGCAGGTCTGCAGTGCCAGTTGCCCCCTCCCCCTATACCAATGCCATCAGCTGCCATCAGTTTCCTGAAGGGGTAACACACTCGATAATTCTTGGAGTAATTAACTTGAGAGTCTGAAGGCAGTGAGGTTTTCAAAATAAAAGTGGACCTTCAAAAAGCCCATGTCCCCTGTCTTCACCAGACTGCTCCTGCCCCAGCTCCTGCCCCGAGCCGATATAGGGGCTGGTCCTAGTTGCCGACCCCACCCACGGCTCTGCCACTGTGCCTGGCTTCATTGGTGCGTTGCTTTCCCTGAAGTACCACAGCAACTGCTCTCTCAGTCTATCCAGCTGTGCTCGCTAGGCTTCTGCTGCGCTCGGCTCAGTTCTCCGTGATAGCAGTTTTGTATGCTTCTTAGCTTACTTCGTAGCAGACTTGCTTACTTGCAGCGCAGTGCACGTCTTCTGTTCTGGCAGCCGACTTTGCTTGCAACAGCAGTAAACATTGAGTGTATTACACAATCAGATTGCAATATGAAATTTTTGCTTTGCTAATCGGAGGAAGCCCATTTGCAAGGCTGCGTTTGATTGAAAAGAACAGTCTCATATGCAAAACTTGAGCTGGAACATACCTATAGGTCAATGCCAATTACCAGAGAAATCTTCATTAGGTCAGGCTGAGTGAGGGCAAAAAGAAAACCCACTTTGGATGTCTAAGTCTCCTGCAATGTGGATCTAATTGTTTCAATGAGGCTTTTAATGCATGCTTCTTTTGTCTCTGCATTTTCATCAACTTTCTCGTCGAAGAAGTATTCTCATGACCTCCAAATTTCAAATGGGGCAGTGCAGATCCACTTTTCGGTTTGGCTGCATATTGCTGCATGTGCAGTCTTTTAAGTAGAGAAAGGAAATGAGATGCAAACAGACAAATAGAGTAACAGAGGCACTCACCGGGGCAGTGACATAAAATGAGAGAGATGGAGAGAGAGAGAGAGAGAGAGAGAGAGAGAGAAAGAGAAAGAGAAAAAGTCCCTTATGACGTAATTTTTAATAAAAACGCATAGAAAATGAAGTCCTTCTAGGCATAGTAATTATTGTTTTCACACCTATAGTGCAGTTGCTAATAAGGCAACTGCATGGATGTGACTGCCTACATCTAGTCACTGCTGTTTTGAATGTATTTGTGGGCATAGTTGGTCGGAAGCATTGCTACTCTCAGCGCCTTAAACTGTCGTTGCACTGAATTTGTCTTGTGACGTCACTTCTGGTCACTCTCATCGTCCAGGTTTAGCCCCCTCCATTAACAAATCCCTACCTTGATCATGATGGGGTTATTATCCATACCCCAAATTCCAGACAGATTTATTGAAGAGTCATTCATGACCTAATGTCCAACTGCTTGCACATCTAGTACACGCAGGTTTTTTTGTCTGTCAGTATGTGTCTTAAGTGAGTGCAAAACGCACAGAGAGATGTCGTTGGCCTGCATCATTTTACTGTTTCTTGCTGCTGCTTTTCCGTTTGGACTTACCTGGCACCTGCATTGGTTTGTCAACTGACGATTGGTTAAGCAGCAAGTGGACAACCTGAAAGTCTGTATATTTGACGATAGCTGTCTAGACTTGACATGCCGAATAATTTTCCGTGAACTGAACCTCGTGACCTGACCGAAAACCTTGTGCAAGAAACTTTAGCTGCAGGTTTAATCTGTTCTGGCCTATGTGTCGTGTATGTGTGCAAGAAACCTTGTGCAAGAAACTTTAGCTGCAGGTTTAATCTGTTCTGGCCTATGTGTCGTGTATGTGTGCAAGTGGACAACCTGAAAGTCTGTATATTTGACGATAGCTGTCTAGACTTGACATGCCGAATAATTTTCCGTGAACTGAACCTCGTGACCTGACCGAAAACCTTGTGCAAGAAACTTTAGCTGCAGGTTTAATCTGTTCTGGCCTATGTGTCGTGTATGTGTGCGCGTGCCTGTACCGGTGTGTTTAGGTGTGCCATGGGCTTGTTCTTGCTTATCACGAATTGGTTTTGTCCATCCCATTAAGGCGAGCTTCGATCCTATACTGTGTTTGCATGTTATTTTCATTAATTTTTTGTCTTGACCCCTTCACGATGCTGCTGTCTTATTGTGTTAGGCATTTTGTACTTCGGTTTAGTGAGGCTGTTCCGTTTTAAGCACGTGGCATGCTACATGTAGCGGTGCTTCGACTGCGCCATCAATCTGGTTGTAGGCTGCCAGAAGCAGCCTGTAGCGATGCGCTGCAGGCAGCCGATCATGACCGTGCATCGGCCATGCCGAACGGCTGGAGAGCATGGTTCACGGGGAAGAGTGCATGAGGGTGGGCAGCGCTTTCAGTTGTTTGCTTGATAGCTTTGGGTTTGGCCACAGCATCGACAGCACTTCATCCAGCATGCTGGCACATGCACCTTTGCTGCCGATCCAGGCATAGCCGCTGATAGCTTACAGCGGCTATGCCTGGTTAGTTTTACAGACCACGTCTTGCAAGCTTCTGCATACCTTCCGCTTCCGGTACAGCAAAGGGCAGGCATGAGCAGGCGCATTGAGTCGTGAGCATAGTGGGGGGGGGGGGGCTTCTGTAGTTTCTTTCCTGCTTGATGCTTCTCTGGCCCAAAGCTGCTTGTGCCCGAATGTGCTGCAGTGGCTCGGCAGATGCTGTCTGGTTAGAGGCACATTGCTTGTCGCTGAACGTCGCAAGAGCCGCGCTTGTAACCTGAGCACACTACCGTGGTAGTAGTGATCCGTCCGATAAACATGCTTCTGCTTTTCTATCTGGTGGTCTATAGCTGTCCAGTAACCTAACTGATGCTTGGTGGCTTAATCGTTGGCTGACACACATAGGCTTCATGCACGAGGCGTTGCATGAGGAGTCAGCAAGCAAGCTTCGTTTGCATGATCACCTCAGTGTGTGTGTGATGGTCTTAGTCATGTGATTTTGACATAATTCCGTGCAAGAGGTATGTTTGCTGGCATGTGACTGGTTTATCGCCGGATGTTTGTGGTACATGTTGGAATCTAATCCGGGAAGTCTTTTCTAGTGCAGTGATATCAGCATTGGGATCATCTGCTTAGTCGTTACTACCAACAATTACCTGATAGTGAAATGAAAAAGATAGATTTCTTTTGACGTGATCATAACTTTGATAGAGCCCACATTGAATCAGAAACGATATTATAAGCCTGTTCTTATTAACCTGCTAATGTCTGTAATTTTGCCTTATTTATCAAGCAGCTGCAAGTATATTTTTGCTTTAAGATTTAACTCGGACATCGTTTCCAATCTTATAATTGTCGATCTAGCTGCTGCATTAGGGGTGATCTGTTGAGCTACCAGCTGAAAGCATTAAAGCTTAATTTACTTGATGGTCCAGCTCACATTCTCTAGACTTTCCTACAAGTGCTGCCTAATTTATCTGCAGCAAGTGAACTCGGGGTACGTTTACCTTGTTGAAACTAGTAATCTGTAATCAAGCAAAAGCCTTGGTAACTAGATGTGGTTGAGCAGTTTGTCAACAAACTCTATACTGCCCTTGAGACAACTTGGGGGCACAGTATTATATATCAACCTATATACCTTTGCAATCGGGTTCTCATGTCGTAGTATATATATATATATATATATATATATATATAATCGGGTTATATATATATATATATATATATATATATATATATATATATATATATATATATATATATATATATATATATATATATATAGATATATATATATACTTATGTATATATATATATATATATATATATATATATATATATATTGATTTATAAAAAATATGAGCAGGTATATAAACATTAGCCGGCAGAGCTCTGCTCTGCCAGGGTATCGGGTGCTATCATCGAATCCTCGTTTAGAAACAGGGACCACATAGCTTCGGAGTCGGAACTGGCGTCCACGATAATAATAATAATAATGTACTTGATAAAGCGTCCTCAGAGAACTTAATCTCTTTCTAGGTGCTTTACATTTGATGCAAAGGGAAATGCAATTAGATGGTAAGTAAAATCATGCTTGAAAAACAAACAAAATTAGTAACATGGTTAGGGGTGACATGCACAGGGTCAGCATGCAAATGTGGTTAGTGGCAGCATGCACAGTGTCAGCACGCATAAACACATCAATGACGAATCACAGGGACCCACTAAATGCTGTCCTAAATAGGTGTGTTTTTAGGTTCCTTTTAAATGTGGCCAGGTCAGGGGATGTTCTGACGCTGATCGGGAGGGAGTTCTAAGCTTTGGGAGCATACGAACTAAATGCACGGTCTCCAAAGGATTTAAGGTTTGTACGAGGTATTTTTAGACTGTTGGATTCCGAAAAGCGAGTGGTACGATGCTTGGCCTGATGGGGTAGTATATCTGAAAGATAGGCTGGAGCCATAGAATGAAGGGACGTAAAAGTGAGCGACAAGACCTTGAAGTCAATCCGTTGCTTGACTGGTAGCCAGTGCAGGTCGGCGAGAAGTGGAGTAATGTGGCAACTGCGACTTTCACGACAGACAAGCCTAGCTGCAGAGTTTTGCACCAGCTGCAATCGCCTGATCGCACATGCTGGTAGGCCAGTAAGCAGTGAGTTGCAGAAGTCGAGACGAGATGTCACGAATGCATGGACCAACTTAGACGTGGTATTCTTATCTAAACGAGCCCGAATTTTAGCAATATTATGAAGCTGAAAATAGGCAGATTTGACTGTGGAGCTGATATGGTCGTCTAACGAGAGGTTGCTTTGGAATATGACACCTAGATTTCGAGCTGATTCGACAGGAGATATGCTGGCTGGCAGGAGATATGTTGGCACGATCCAAAGTCACTGCAATGCCGTCTGTTCTTCGAGCGCAATGCCGAGGTGTGCATGGCAGGCATCATTATTTGGCCACCAGTTGCCTAGGGCGCCGAGCATAAAGGGTCTCACCTGCACCGACCAGTAGCCAGCGGTCAGGAGAGACCTGCTAGGAGCCGCGTACTTGTCGACCTTGTTTCGTGTCGCCACCACCAGGGCATCTACACTGCCGTCAAACGGCACCGTCTCGTCGACGATGACCGGTTTTGTTGTCAATGACCAGGTCTCCCGTTGGGGTCAGTCGAGATTGCCAAGACGTTGGGGCCAGCCAGCGAGAAGTGGCAGGAGAGACACGACGCTTCACGGAATCTGCCCACAGTGAAGCTGGGCCAATTCTATCGCATTCAGGGCCGAACTCGGCTGCACTCAGGTACCACGAGCTCGTCCTCGTCCAATGACGGCATGCCAGCCAAACTATTTGTAGGCCGGTCGAGGCGTGCATGACATGCAACTTGCCGTATGCACACGTCGGGAGAGCACAGCATGCGGCAGGCTTGGGCTGCACGAAGGATCGCCACATTGGTGGCAAAGCGGCCGTGGCCTCCGGCAGAGCATGGCACAAACGGAAAGTGGGCCGATGCAAAGTGCGGCAAGCTGCACGTGGACCGGCAGAGTTCCGTCAGCGCCTTCTCGGCCGGCAACACGGCAGCCCCGGACACGAGCCACGCCCGACAGAGATAATCAAGCCGTTACTGGAGGAAAGTCTGCAAGGCGTCGAGGTTTTGCCAGGGCACGAGAAGGCTTGCCTGCAGTAAGTTTAAGTCCCTATCTAGGGAGGAGCAGGCCTGCTCAGTCTCAGCCTTAGCCTGTCCGAGACCCTGCGGGGCTCCGAGGTCGAGGTCAAGGACTCGTTCTCCGGCAGCTCGGGGATCCGTTGGCCGGCCAAGGGGATAGAGGCAGGCACGGCCTTAGCGCCCCTGCCGGCGAACATGTAGCACTTTTATGGTCGGAACTGCATGCCCAGCATCAAGACGCCCACTCGGTTGAGGACTCGAGGGCCTGCAGGCCGGAGGAGGACATGCCCCAGAATAAGGCGCAGTCGTCCACCAGCGCACAGACAGGACAGAGCAGTGTCGCCCAGCATGAAGCAGGACCCCATGGTGCTGCTGGAAAGCCTGACAACCGGCTCCATATATGTATGTATAATAGATATATGGAGCATACATTATATATTATATTATAGTATATTATATATATATATATATATATATAGTATAAGTAGTATATATACTACAAATAATATATATATATATATATATATACTATATATATACTATTAAAGCAAGAAAGTCCATCTTTCCCTCCATCACTCGGCAAGATGTCGACCGGTACTTTCGGGAGTGACTGTGTAAAAGAATTGTAATTTTACTATAACTCGGCGAAGTGAGTCCACAGGCAGTGAACTGCTCGTGCGTACATATGTATATAAACGAATAAATAAACAAATAAATATAAATATATATATATATGCGCGCACACACACACACACACACACACACACACACACACACACACACACACACACACACACACACACACACACACACACACTAGTGCTCACTGCCTTCGGACTCGCTTGGCCGAGCCTTAGTAGAACGCCACTCCCTTGAGTACTGGTCGCCATTTTGCCTCAGGACGAACTTTCAAGCTTTAATTAATAGGGATAGTCTGTGTATATGTATGTATGTATGTATGTATGTATGTATGTATGCATGCATGTACGTATATGTGTGTTTGTGCGCGAATGTGTGTGTATGTATTTATGCATGCATGTATGCATTTGTGTATGTATATGTGTATTTATGTATGTGTATATGTATGCATCATGCATGCATGCATGATGTAGGTATGTATTTAAAACTATAGTGAGCATCATGATTCTGTCTTGATGAGATTTCAAACGTAAGCAAATATGGACTAACTGGGGGTAATAGCCGACCCTCCATTGTCTGTAATGCTTATCGAATGTTGAGGAGGCTCATGCACTTAGCAACTCTCAAGCAACGCTCAAGCATTGGCATTTGCAACTGGTTTTTAAAAATGGCTGCATTCATCAGTTTGTAGTTGGCATCTCTTTCTCTTTTTCTTTCAACCGCCACCATCTTGTTTCCGTCTCTTTTCTCTGTTGATACGTCTCCCCTTTTCTCTTTCACTAATTATCTGTCTGTCCGATCTTCTCTTCGTCGACCTTATTTTACTGGTCATCGTGCCATCTTTTTGTTTTTCAAAGATCTGCCACTATTTCTGGGTGTTACCCTAGCAGTTACACATGCTTGTTTTACATTCGTTTCTTTGCTCAATGTTGCTATTTTCTACTAGGCTGCCGACGTTGCTTGTGATCAGCATAGCTTTACTTTATGGCCTGTGTTGCCTGGTGGCAGAGCATGTGCACGTTCGAAGCTGGCTCTTATGTTAGGATGGCGTCACATTCAAGAAGTCAGATCCATTTGCAACTAATTTACTTCATTGTTCTTCTTTACAGGAAGTGCTTGCCAGTGAAAGGTCACTAGCACGTGACCTAACCGTGGAGCCTTGGTTCTGTCGGCGATGCACAAGCAAGCTGCCGAAATGTGCCTCAATCCTGGTTGATGTAGCCGATTCCCTAGCTCTTGTAGACGATCTCCCTATCACTTGAGGACACTTTTCGGCATGACTGTGCAGGCTGGTGCATTATATTTTCGGGAAAGAGGAAGCACTTTAGCCAAGGGACTCACTGAACTCAAATGTTATTGTTTTGTGCACGGTTTTTGCTGCGGCGGCTCTTGATTATGGTGCCGGGGCATTTGTAGACCTATCACTTAAGCTGTCCTTGGCAAACATGCAAACATAGGGTGCTTGGCCTTTGATGATAATTATTTTAAGAGCAAGTCATGCGTTTTCTGCGTGTCTCTATTTATTGTTTTCATCTAGAGTTGACGTGCTGAAGCACGATTGAGGCTGGTGATGCCTGGCGTAGCCCAGCACGTTTGAGTTGAGCTTTGCTGAGGTGCTTTGCTTGTCGGTAGGTGCTGCAGGCAGCAAGCCGTTTTCTTGCAGCGAGCATTAGACGATATTCTCTTGTACTAGCGACGTCGCCTGACGAGCTGCATGATGAGGCGCCGTTCTCAAGTCCCTCACCATGCAGCATTAGAATCACCGTTTGTCGCGGCAGAACTTCTACTTCGGAGTCTTGATTGAGCCTAATGAGGCACATGCCGTTAGACCCTTTGCCGGCTTCTATTTTTAATGGCGCTATTCGCAGTCAGCGTGTTTTATGCTCTCTGCTGAGCCCTTGGCGGCACGACATTTTAATGGCTTTACACTTGCCTACGAAGTGCTGCGACTCGTCGTTTGGCTGTGATTAAACTTTAACGGAAATTTTACATGCAGCTCTGGAGCTTAAAGAAACCACGTCTTTACATCGATGTCACTTATGAGTGCACTGTATTCAGCAAACTGTAGATATTGGCACCTAGGATTGTTACCGAAAGACGCGGTGTGCGACTGTGACGATAGAATCGAGGTATAGAAATGAAATTCGTGACGCAAAAATGATTGATTGCAGTAAGCAGCCCTGCCACATTCCATCCGTAGTGTTGTATCCGTTGGTGTAGGCAAGTGAGCCGAGGGCCTACATACCCTTTCTCACGCGGCCATAGATGTCCACCGCAGTGGCTGGCCCGAATGCCGGGCTGATCAGATTGAACGAGGCCTATCGGTTGGCCTAAAGCCACTTAGGCTGTACCAGAGTAACCAAGGGAGATGGGCTACTACGTTACAGACCCCCGCCCATAAGATGGGCTGCTCACCTTTAGGATGTGCTGTGCAACTGGCTTGGCCCACGAATATTGTATACAAGACCTGTCTATAGTGTTCCAAGAGAACTAGCTCTCTTTTTAGGTATTTTGCATATGCTGGTAAGGAAGCTCTGGATTGGTCAATGGTAACGTGCCACGTGCTAGCACACTTAAGCAGACGACGGACTTTTTGCATGTACAGAGCCGATTCTGAGAGGAACAGGCATTTTGTAGCTTCTATTTAGTTGCCAGTGTGGACGATTTCGTCATGACATCAATCGCAAGGGAGCTCAAGAGTTTAAAAGAACAAACTAAAGGCACAAAACTGCGTCAAAAGACCGGGCGGTACGATTTAAAGCTCAATTAGGAAATATGTTGGACTGGTGGGCTGGAATAAGAGAGTGACGTAACCTACAGGCAAGTGACTCGAAGTTGGTAGAGTGCTGGGCGGGAGCTCTAAGACTCCTTCTTTTGCTATTGTGCTTGTCCTAGCTGGCCCAAACTCCCAGCCACCATTCTTGGGTCTGTTCTTTACTCAAAAAGTAGCAGGATTTTAGGAAGTTCGTCACGATACTAAGATCGGAAAGTGAAAGGGTAGGAGGGCGACCACAAGTGGTCTCTTGAGTAGCAGAAGTGACGAATCTGATTGCGATGAATGCACTTTGGATTCGTGCAGCAGAACTGCCGGAATCCACCGATCATGAGGAAACCGTCCGGCGGAATTTGGGGCTGAGGTCGTTAGAGCTTAAGGGTCGCAAAGGCATAGTCCGCGGTAATAATAATGGTAATAATACACTTGATAAAGCACCCTCAGAGAACTCAATCTCTTTCAAGGCTCTTTACATTTGTTGAAGAGGGAAATGCGATTGAATGGTGAGTAATATCATGCTTTATAAACAACATGAATAACATGGTGACATGCACAGGGTCAGAATGCAAGAGTGGTTAGTGGCAGCATGCACAGTGTCAGCATGCATAAGCACGTGAAGGACGAATCACAGGGACCCACTAAATGTTGTCACAAATAGGTGTGTTTTTAAGTTCTTTTAAATGTGGTCAAGTCACGGGATGTTCTGACGCAAGTCGGGAGGGAGTTCCAGGCATTGGGAGCATACGAACTAAATGGACGGTCTCCAAAGGATTTGAGGTTTGTACGAGGTATTGATAGACTGTTGGATTCCGAAAAGCAGGTGGTACGATGCTTGGCCTGATGGGGGAGTAAATCTGAGAAATAGGCTGGAGCCAAAGAATGAAGTGACCTAAACGTGAGCGACAAAACCTTGAAGTCGATCGGTTGCTTGACTGGTAGCCAGTGCAGGTCGGCGAGAAGTGGTGTAATGTGGCAACTGCGACGCTCATGACAGACAACCCTACCTGCAGAGGTTTTGCACCAGCTGCACGCGTCTGATTGCACATGCTGGCTGGCCAGTAAGCAGTGAGTTACAGTAGTCAAGACGGGATGTCACAAATGCATGGACCAACTTAGACGTGGTACCCTTACGTAAACAAGCCCGAATTTTAGCAATTTTATGTAGCTGAAAGTGGGCAGACTTAACTTGGAGCTGATGTGGTCGTCAAACGAAAGGTCACTTTAGAACATGACACCTAGATTTCGTACCGATTCAACAGGATATATTCTGGCAGAGCCAACTTTGAGCGTTAGCTTTTTCAGTTTCTGAATCATGCTTGGTTTACCCGTAACTAATAAGTTAGTTTTATCATTCAATTTAAGAAAATTTGCTGCCATCCATGTGCAGATGTCATCAATACATGCAGCAAGGGAGCTGAGAGAATTCGAGGTGCTCGAAGGCTAGGAGGGATCAAAGCAAAGGTACAACCTAGTGCCCCTTTGATCCCACCCAGCCTTCGAGCACCTCAAATTCTCTAAACTCACTAGCTGCATGCATTGATGACATCCGCACATGGATGGCAGCAAATTTTCTAAAACTAAACGATGATAAAACTAACTTACTAGTTATGGGCAAACCCAGTGTGATTCAGAAATTGGAAAGGCTAACTTTCAAAATTGGCTCTGCCAGCATATCTCCAGTTGAATCAGTTCGAAATCTAGGTGTTATATTCCAAAGCGACCTCTCGTTAGACGACTACATCAGCTCCACAGTCAAATCAGCCTACTTTCAGCTTCATAACATTGCTAAAATTAGAGCTTGCTTAGATAAGGATACCACGTCCAAGCTGGTCCATGCATTCGTGACATCTCGTCTCGACTTCTGCAACTCACTGCTTACTGGCCTACCAGCATGTGCGATCAGGCGATTGCAGCTGGTGCAAAACTCTGCAGCTAGGCTTGTCTGTCGTGAGCGTCGCAGTTGCCACATTACTCCACTTCTCGCCGACCTGCACTGGCTACCAGTCAAGCAACGGATTGACTTCAAGGTTTTGTCGCTCACTTTTAGGTCTCTTAATTCTATGGCTCCAGCCTATCTTTCAGATATACTACCCCATCAGGCCAAGCATCGTACCACTCGCTTTTCGGAATCCAACAGTCTAGAAATACCTCATACAAACCTTAAATCCTTTGGAGACCGTGCATTCAGCTCGTATGCTCCCAAAGCCTGGAACTCCCTCCCGACCTGCGTCAGAACATCCCCTGACCTGACCACATTTAAAAGAACTTAAAAACACACCTATTTAGGACAGCATTTAGTGGGTCCCCGTGATTCGTCGTTGATGTGCTTATGCGTGCTAACACTGTGCATGCTGCCACTAACCACATTTGCATGCTGACCCTGTGCATGTAACCCTTAACCATATTATTTATTTTGTTTGTTTTTCAAGCATGATTTTACTTACTATTCTATTGCATATCACTTTGCAGCAAATGTAAAGCGCCTAGAAAGAGATTAAGTTCTCTGAGGGCGCTTTATCAAGTGCAATATTATTATTATTATTATTATTATTATCCACATATAAGTGAAAGCCTAGATTGTGCTTAGCAATCACGTCGGCAAGAGGGAGAGTATAAACCGTGAAAAGAACCGGACCTAGCACGGATCTCTGAGGTACCTCATATTTCAGGGGTACCTCGGGTGATCTTTGTGCATTCACGTCAACATTTTGGAGTCTCCCACTGAGATAGGTAGGACCTGTACCATTGCAGAGCAATTCCAGTGATGCCCAGGCGAGATCCACAGAGCCATAAAGACTATGTGGGTGTTACGCAGGAGAGTTTTGTATACCGAACTCACAGCCTAAGCGGCTTTCGGTAAGTATTCGATAGCTAACAGACTTCGTCTCACGCAACAAAGAGAAATAGGAAGTATAACACAGTCAGGAGAGCAGTCGAGGTAGTGAGTATTACGGAAGTAGCAGCTCAGGACTGCTGAAAAGGATGAGCCATAGTCGGCAGCAGGACTAGTTGTCGTTGCTTAAGAACTGTGGAAGCGAGTTCCAGTCTAGGACCTGCAGAGCCAAAGCTTTGGTCGCCAATGGTCTTTAAGCGGAGGAACGGAACACATTTATTGTCTAAACAGGACCTGAGAACGCGAAGAGGTTGAAACTGATGCAGCAGTTCAGCTAGGTATGGAGGAGACACGCCGTGAAGGGCCTTGTGGGTCCCCATGGTTGACCCGATGATTCATCGAGGACCACAACTGGGCACCTGCCAACCCTGATGGTGAATCCACCATCTGGCCACCAGGGAGTTACCGACCCGTGTCCATCTCACATCACAGGCGGACCATAGCTGTGTACAGGCCTGCATATAATCAAATCACATGTCCCCTTGACCTTAAGGTCACAAGTTTCCAGCTGCAATGCAAGTAGCTGCAATGTGCAGGGCAGCAATGAGCTTGAACTATACATCTGCATAGCAGCTAACATCAATTGCTGACCCAACAGACAGGCTGGCTACCTTACGACTGCTCGCAGGAGGCGTGTTGGTGCACGGCCTTTCGCGATCAGCCGGCAAAGTGAGCCACCGGCCATCGTCACCAAGCTGACGTCCACAGACACCATTTTGCAGATCTCGGCCGCCGTTGCTCCATCCGCTTCTGCCGATTCTGCCGCCGCGTCTCCGACATACGCAGCTGCTTCTCCGTCCTGCGTACCCTCTCCAACCTGAGCAGTCTCTCCGGCCTTCACAGTCTCTGCGGCTTGCACAGATTCTCCCTGCCGGACAGCCTCTCTGGCATGCACAATCTCTCCGTGCCGAGCGTACTCCCCGTGCTGCACAGACTCTCCGGCCTGTGCAGACTCTTCGGTCTGCACACACTTTCCGGCCTGCGCCGCGTCACAGCCCACCGGATGGTCGCAGGCCAACGTCACCTTCATGGCTTGAGCTACATCGCCGGCCACTGCCTCTCTGGCGGACGCCGCCGACTCTGTCGCGGACGCCGCCAAAACTATCGCGGACACCACCAACTCTTTCGCGGACGCCGCCGACTCTGTCTCGGACGCCGCCGTCTGCCTCGGACGCCGCCGACTCTGTCGTGGACACCGTTGACTCAGTCACGGACGCCTCTGCCTTCCACGCGGACGCCTCCGCCTTCCACAAGGACGCAGCCACCTCTCCGTGCACCGTTTCACTATCCGTCGCCTCAGCCACACCGCTGACCGTTGCCTCGCACAACGCCGTTGCTTCGTGGAACACCATCGCAGCCTGACCAACCGTCATCGTTTTGAGAGCCGTTGCCTGCCGCCACCGCGTGGCAGCCTGACAAACCTCTATTGCCAGGCACACAGTCAGTGATCGCTGCTGCCGCTTTCGGTCGCTCCTGTCGGCCCTCTTAGTCCGACCAGCCTTTCCCGATCAGCGTGCAGCAATCGCGCTCTACCCGCCGGTGAGGTGAATGCCTCCACTAGGGCCTCACGAAGCTTGGCATAGTCATCCTGCACTGCCTGCGGGAGACTCGAGGCAAACGTGAAGGCTCCACCACCTTGCATCGTAAGGAGCTAAAACAAGTGCCACTCACTCGGTTCGTAGCCCCTTTTCTTGATCTCTCTCTCGAAGTTCAGCAGCCAGCCAACGAAGTCTCCGAAGCCATCGAAGCCATGGGTCGCTGCACAAGACATCTCTAAGGGCGTCATCGGCTCCATCCCACGAAATAGCTTGTAGTTTGATTCGCACACCAGCGAGTCAGCCGATGAACAACGCCAACAGTTTATTGTACAAGGCTCGGAGCCGAAGGACGCACGGCTCCCTTCGCCCCCTTCTTCCACTGGACTCCCTCTCTTCTCCTCGACTGCTCCAGTCCCCTTGGTTGACCCCGATGATTCATCGAGGACCACATCTGTGAACCGGCCGACCCTGATGGTAAATCCACGATCTGGCCACCGGCGGGTTACCGACCTGTGTCCATGCCAAATCACAGGCGGACCACAGCTGTGCACCGGCCTGCATATAATCAAACCACAACAACGACCGATGATGTGAATTTACGATGTCATTTCTGATTATCTGCAGCAGATAATTTACTGCAGCGAACCAGACAGTAAATGATTAGCGACACTCAGATCGCTATGAGTAACACCAGTGGCCAAAACCCACGGATAGTACGCGTTGGCAGTAAGACACACCGACAGCAACGTAGATATACATTTTCGAATACTTGTAGGAGGAATGCCCCAAACTTCTAAGCTAGCAGCATTTCATTGCCTTCAGGAGTTATCCAACAGTATACCATCCCCAAGATCAATTTTAGCCAATTAAAATATATGCCAATCTATCGCTTAAGGTGCTCGGCCCGACCAAGGTCTGACTGAGGTTGTGGGCTCGAGCCCCGAGGCATATGTGAAGCGCCTGAATAGAGATTAGGTTCTCTTGGGGCGCTTTATAAATGAATTATATTTTTATTTTATTTAAAGTCGTTCGCCGTGGCGATAAGCTCGTCTCAGCGCTGGACAGAACGCATAAGAAATCGAGAAGAGGTCGCCACTATCCGCCGTAGGCGCCGAGAAACCCGAAAGATTGGCGAAAAAAGAGACCTGGCAGGGTCGTCCTTACGATATACCTTTTTTACCGTAGCCAAGATAAAATCTGTACTCACCATTCAATCGTGTTTCCCTTTGCAGCAAATGTAAAGCGCCAAGAAAGAGATTGAGTTCTCTGAGGGCACTTTATCAGGTGCATTATTATTATTACTATTACTCTTCCGAACGTGTGCCAGTCGCAGCCGCATAAATAAAAAGAAATATAATTTATTTGTAAAGTATCCTAAAAGAATTTAATCTTTGTCGGTGAATTTCACATATGCCGCGGAGCTCGAGCCCACGACCTCGGTAAACAAATACATTCACCTTTACCTTAGTTCGAGGCGAGCATCTTTACCACAAGATCAAAACAGCATGCTGCTTTCCTTGTGCGTGTTCGGCACACAAAAGTCAATTAAATTTACCAAGTTTCGCTTGGTGGTACGGCTCTAGGCGACTTCGACTACTTAAAGAAAACAAAAGTTATTGCAACCCGTGGGCAGAGGGCAAACTCACTGCCATGTCACCAAAATGAAAGACTCGTTTTACGGACAAACCAAAAGAGTGACGAGTGAGATGCGGCATGAATCTAAGATGTTGGAAGATGGCTCTAAATGAGCTCGCTTAAACCCTCAAATGAATTATTATAAAAATTTCTAATTCCACAAGCATTCTCAAAATGGTGCGTGCACTGGCCAAAAAATTGGGGGGGGGGGTAAAAATAAAAATGAAAGAATCAACTGAACGTCACAGTGGGGAACGGGTGGCAAGAATAAAGTGCGATGGCGGCGGCATCTGTAACACACCTCTCTACCACTAACAGCAAAACTAAGCTTTTTCGGATAGCCTTTTATGCCATACGCAAAAATAAGCTGCTATTCTTGGGCGCGTTTGATCTTCGGAAAGCTGCGGGTTTACAGCAGTTTCTACTTAATAGTAGTTGACCACAGCCCCTAAGACAAAAAGTGACATGCAGCAAGTGCACAGAGCGCTCGAACTGAAAAGTACCGACATGTGAACCCTCGGGTACGCAGCACTGTGCGTGCACTACTCGTGCACGCGAAAAAGGAGGCTAAAGGAAGACTCCTGCGAAAAAACTTTAGATTCGTAAAAGCTAATCTGAGAAATTTTCGCTCAAGCTAAGAAAGCGAAAGAAATTTATCATTAGAATTTACAGTTAGCTATTTAGTGGGAAAACATATTTTCGCATACACATTAGAAGAGGACACAATTGGCGATGCGAATTACTAACCTCGGAACGCGCTTGCCTACCGCTCTCTGCGAGTTCCTAGGAAGTACTCGAATTCCGGCATTCGTATCTCAAAAAGATGCAATATCTAGCTACATGGAGCGAAGAAAAGAAAAATAAACAGCAGAGCGTGAGAAATTGGCACGGATTGATCGCACAATCGTCGTCGTTCGTGCCGACGTCTCTACTGAAGCGGACGCACAGCGGGAAACGGGAGCAGCAAGGGGTACAATGAAGAAGGCCGCAGGAGGACGCCTTTCTGAATTTCGTCTGAATTGAAGTGCACACAAATCGGCCCTCTTTCGCTGGCATTCGTCTAAGCCGTAAAAACTAGCGGCAACCGTTGGGTGCATTCGCTTTGCAAAAATTGGTAGGATTTGAGTCATTTCCAATCAACGGAACGACCGAACTTGACTTGTATTACAGGAGCAAAGACACTCTCCGCAAACAGCGGGCGACGCCAGGCCACCGTTGCAGCGAAGGCCAAATGAAAGAGGAGGTAAATTACTGTCATAGCCTTTTGGATTGACAGCGTAGACCCGAGACAAAGTTGATCACGTTAGGAATTCGAAGCTGTACGTCGGAATTTATAGAAGTAATGGATGGCTGTGAGCCAGATGAATATCGTTCGCTGTTCAAGATACGATCGAAATGTAATACCGAGGAATTTGAATATCAAGACTGAGAAGAAGATGCGAGTAAAGAGAGACGACTGTCCGGACAGACCAGCCAGTCTCTCCGGTCCGATGCCCCTCGTAAGAGAAGACAGTGCATGGGCGAGACGACAGAGTCGGGTGGTCAGCCTGACTGTGCCCATGCTGGGAGTGGCAGAGCTGACGCTGACAATCACTGCGTCAACTCTGCCTGCTCGCTTATCAATGGGCAGCAAGTGCGTCCGGTTGCCAGGGAGTAAGTACCGCCTTCAGCTCCGGCTGTGCAGAGACCTAAGGTTAAGCTGAGGTAAAGGTTAAGTTGAGCGGCCGGTAGCAGCAACTACGGTCGTCGAGACGAAGGGGCACGCAAACTTTAATCGCACGTTGCAAATCGAGGTTATTAAAATTTTAGAACAATGAAATGTACCGGAGAAGCCATTGATTTATAGTAACGATTAACGCCACGGCGTTGATGCAGCTGCAACCCTTTTTGTAAATGAATAAAGTTAACGAGGTCATTTCACTTCGAATTCTAATTTTCATTCAGCAGGTAGCCGTCGCAAGTAGCAATTGGTGTCGCACCGAGGTTGCATATCGCGTTCCTCTTGCCCTACCTACCGGCACTATACACCGGTTAGGCAAGTTGACTGCCGGGCTTATACGTTTTTCAATCGCGACTACGCGAACGACCGCGCATTCCCATAACTTACTAACTAGCTTACCTTTAATCGACATTTGTAAGTTGACCCTGTGCATAATATTGCTGACCATTCAATCGCATTTCCCTTTGCAGCAAATGTAAAGCGCCTAGAGAGAGATTGAGTTCTCTGAGGGAGCTTTATCAAGTGTATTATTATTATTATTGCCGTCGTTATTTTAGCAAAGTGCGAGGCTCTACAGCAGTTTTAACCAATTAAAGCGAACGCTTGGTAGTCGAGAGTGAAAAGGCAGGCAAAGGCAGGCAAAGGCCCAATGGTCTTCGGTATTTCTCCTCAAGGAAGCTCCATGCCCTTCGACTCGTTTCGCGACCAAATGAGATAACCGAGCAACCGAGCTGGACGCGACGCCGCCGTACAGCGACGCGCGAGAACGGTGCAAAGCGCGCTCGCGCTCCCGTCCATTACATCCGAGAATCGCGCGAAATCCCGAAACGCATTCTCGACACGAAGCCAAAGCACAAAATGCGTGGTGGGCGTCGAAAGTCTTACAAGTGACTCGGCAGAGAGCGAAAAAAAAAATAAATACTCTCGACCGGTCGCGCTACTTGTAGACGTCGCAACTCACCGCGGAACGCGTTGAGGAGGGCAAACGGTTAGCAGCTGCGAAGGCCGCCGGAGGCGGCCTCTGCGAAGTGGCTTTATTTGTAGCCGCAGCTCACGCGAAATCGGCACTCGTGCAGGTGCGCGCGTGGCGGACTGCAAAATTGTAGCCGCTTCTCTCAGGCGCTCTCGGGTCTCGTCGAGCGGCGCATTTGCATCAAGTTGCACTCGATAGTTCCGCTCAACCGCTCGCGCGATCATGAAACGCGCCCGTGTAAGTATGGCGCAAGTTCCAAAAAAATCCGTGAACTCAGCATTCTCAGAATTATGCTAGAAAAGGACGCGAAGGTGTGACGAAAATCTAGACCTCCATTTTGTACGGGGTACTTCTTCGGCGCTCCTTCCGTCTGAACCGCTTCTTTTTCTAATTTATGCTCCCCCTTGCCGACGTGATCGCCAAGCGTAATCTATGCGTTTGCGTCTTTGCAGACGACACACGGTTGAATCTTTACTTTTAACCCTACAAGCTGTCTGGCACGTCAAATTCTCTCAAGTCTCTTGCTGCACACTTTGCTGACACCCGTACACGGATGGCAGCTAACGACCTCAAATTTAATGATGATACAACCAACGTATTTGTTACTGAAAAAACAAGTATGTTTTAGATTTTGGAAAGCTTAGCACTCAAAGTTGGCTCTACGAGCGTGTCTCCTTTGGCATCTGCACTAAATCTAGGCGTTCTGTTCCAAAGTGACCTTTAGCACTCAAAGTTGGCTCTACGAGCGTGTCTCCTTTGGCATCTGCACTAAATCTAGGCGTTCTGTTCCAAAGTGACCTTTCACTAGCCGACCACATAAATTTCTCTGTCAAGTCTGCCTACTCTCAAGTATGTAGCTTTGCGAAAGTTCGCACCTGCTCAGACAGGGATGCTGCACCCAAGCTGGTCCATGCAATTATGACATCCCGTCTCGACTTTTGTGACTCACTGCTTGCTGGTCTACCTGCCTGTGCGATTGAGTGTATACTGTTCGTATAAAACTCTGCAGCTAGGCTTGCCTGTCGTGAGCAATTAAGTTTCCACGTCACACCACTTATCGCCGACTGGACGGGGTCTCAATCAAGCAGCGTACCGACTACAAGATTCTTTCACTTATAGGCTTCTTCATTCTCTGGCTCCAGCCTACCTATCAGAACAGTAGTTATCAACCTTCCTAATGCCGCTACCCTTTAATACAATTCCTCATGCTGTGGTGAACCCCAACCGTAAAATTATTGCGTGTGCAAAATGTAGAAATGCGTGTTTTCCTTTGGTCTTAGGTGACCCCTGTAAAAGGGTCGTTCGACCCCGAAGGAATCGCAACCCACAGGTTGAGAACCGGTGTATCAGAACTACACTCCCACCAGGCTAGGCATCATACAACCCACTTTTCTGACTCGAATCGCATCGTCCTAACTCGTATGAACCTAAAATCATTAGGATACCGCGGCTTTAGTTTGCATGCTCTCAAAGCCTAGAGAGCATGCAAGGAGAGTGTTCGTGGCCCGAGTATCCGCGTATATCTGTACTGCCATGATACTTTGCAGAGCACGTTCAAGTGCCAAGAACCTCTAGGTCACCTCTCTCTGTCACCCCAAGAAGGGTATCCGTCAATTTGACAGAAAACCATTCCGAGCACGTTACAAATCACGGAAAAATGTCTTGTGCCTCCTGCATATTCTTCACTCTCTTCGGCACGTTGTTGCTAGCGCGAATGACGAACGAAAGCGCCCGGGTAACAGCAGATAATAATAATAATAATAATAATTCACTTGATAAAGCGCCCTCAGAGAACTTAATCTCTCTTTAGGCGCTTTACATTTGCTGTAAAGTGAAATGCCATTGAATGGTATGCAATCGAACGGGTCGTGGCGGACCAGCTGAACTCGTATATCGAAACCTCACACCTTGCTAGTAAGTTCCAGTCTGGCTTTAGAGCTAATCACTCCACAGAGTCAGCATTGCTTCGGGTACACAACGACCTACTTAGGAATGCGGACATGGGTGGAGTGTCTCTGCTTGTTTTGCTTGATCTTTCGGCAGCTTTTGATACCATCGATCACAAAGTTCTTCTAGAGCGTCTCTCATCTCGCCTGGGCATCACTGGCACTGCTCTGCAGTGGTTCAGGTTCTATCTCAGTGGGAAGACTCCAGAGTATTGATGTGAATGGACGAAGATCATCCGAGGTACCTCTGAAATATGGGGTATCTCAGGGCTCCGTGCTGGGTCCGGTTGTTTTCACGGTTTATACTCTCCCTCTGACCTATTTGATTGCTAAGCACAATCTAGACTTTTACTTTTATGCGGATGACACTCAGTTGTACCTTTACTTTTTGATCATTCCGGCGTTCGAGCACCTCGAATTCTCTAAACTCACTAGCTGCATGCATTGATGACATCCGCATATGGATGGCAGCAAATTTTCTAAAACTTAACGGTGATTAAACTAACTTACTAGTTATGGGCAAACCCAGTGTGATCCAGAGATTGGAAAGGCTGACTCTCAAAATTGGCTCTGCCAGCATATCTCCTGTTGAATCAGCTCGAAATCCAGGTGTCATATTCCAAAGCGACCTCTAGTTAGACGACCATATCAGCTCTACAGTCAAATCCACCTATTTTCAGCTTCATAACATTGCTAAAATTCGGGCTTGCTTAGATAAAGATACCACGTCCAAGTTGGTCCATGCATTCGTGACATCCCGTCTCGACTTTTGCAACTCAATGCTTACTGGCCTACCAGCATGTGCGATCAGGCGATTGCAACTGGTGCAAAACTCTGCAGCTAGGCTTGTCTGTCGTGAGCATCGCAGTTGCCACATTACTCCACTTCTCGCCGACCTGCACTGGCTACCAGTCAAGCAACGGATTGACTTCAAGGTTTTGTCGCTCACTTTTACGTCCCTTCATTCTATGGCTCCAGCCGATCTGTCAGATATACTACCCCATCAGGCCAAGCATCGTACCACCCGCTTTTCGGAATCCAACAGTCAAGAAATACCTCATACAAACCTTAAATCCTTTGGAGACCGTGCATTTAGTTCGTATGCTCCCAAAGCCTGGAACTCCCTCCCGACCTGCGTCAGAACATCCCCTGACCTGACCACATTTAAAAGGAACCTAAAAACACACCTATTTAGGACAGCATTTAGTGGGTCCCTGTGATTCGTCGTTGATGTGCTTATGCGTGCTGACACTGTGCATGCTGCCACTAACCACATTTGCATGCTGACCCTGTGCATGTCACCCATAGCCATATTATTCATTTCGTTTGTTTTTCAGGCATGATTTTACTTAAAGAGGGTCATAACCAACTAGGAACAGACCAACCAACTAGTAGTGGGAAAACCAAGTGCGATCCCGAAAAGGAAAAACTTAACGCTCAAAATAGGCTCTGCCTGCATATCTCCTGCTGAATCAGTACGAAATCTAGGTGTCCTGTTCCAAAATGGCCTTTCATTAGACGACCACAGGAGCTCTACTGTAAGATCTGCTTTCTTTCAGCTGCACACAATTGCTAACATACGGACTTGCTTACGGGATCTAAGCTGGCACGTGCATTTGTGAAATCCCGTCTTGACTTGCGTAACTCACTGTTTGCTGGTCTACCGGCCCGCGAAATTAGGCAATTACAACTGGTGCAGCTAGACTATTCTGTCGTGAACATTGCAGGTGTCGTATCATACTGCTTCTCGCAGACTTGAACTGGCTCCCAATCAAGCAGCGTATCGATTTCAAGGTCCCGTCAATCACTTAATTTTAATTATCGTCTTAAGTTCCTCCTTTAGCTCCAGTCTACCTATCTAAGCTGCTCCCCCAGGAGGCGAAAAATTGATTGTAAAACTCGCTCTTCCGACTCAAATCACTTAGTTATAACTATTACGAACCTCAACATCTTTGGAAACCGTACCTTCAGTTCGTATGCTCGCAAATCCTGGAACTCATTTCCGATCGGCGTCACAACTTTCCCTGACTTAACGATATTTAAAAAGAAGCTTACAAAATTTGTATTCCATCTAGTGGGTCTTTGTGATTCGTCGTACGTGTGCATTTGCGTGCTCACACTGTGCCTGATGATTGCGGATGTTACCACCAATCATTTGGTAATGCTTTATACACAGCATCTGTAAAATGCCCAGAAAAAGGTTACGTTCTCTAAGGAAGTAATGCAGATGTATAATCATTTTTACTATTCTTAACACCCTCTGGACTGACGTCACGAGATTCCTTGACTTGAGATTAAAATGAAGTTAAAGCACAACTGTTTCTCGCTGCATTAGGTGGGTCCTCGTGTTTTTTCCTTCCTGTGCTTATGAGTGCAGACTGCTGTGCATTTTACCACTAAGTATACTAAGCTTGTTAGCATTGTGCACGTCACTACTAGTCATTTGATCGCTCTGTCTACACAGAATATTTAAAGTGCCTAGAAATAGAAAGTTCTCTGATGGCACCGCAGAAATGTATTATTATTAAATATTAAATTGTGTAATCTAATCAGATAAATTTGTGAGAGCACTAGGAATATAACATAACAGCCATTGAGATAGTTCCTATCGATTCATCTTGGTAGTTAGTTTGGTTGCTATCCAGTTGGGAAAATGAATGTTAATTTGGGGGACATTTCTAATTGGCTCCCACTGTTCTCTTTCGGCAGGTAACCATAAACGGAAGCGATTAATGACGCACAGGTTGCGACCCGAACTGCTGGCCATTGCTCTCGAGCCATTGACACTCAATCGCTACGTATAAATAAATATTTTAAATTGCGTATATAAGGGTGCACACTCGTGCGTGCCCTGAACTTCTAAGCTAGCTACTTTTGAATGCCTTCAAATTGTTAACGAAAACAGATCATGTAGTTTATTTCAACCAATTGAAAAAACGCAATGTAATCGCAAATGTAAAGGCAAGTACAGTGTCCATCCACACCTTGCCCACCGGAAACGGCTGCATATTTGAGCCCAAATGAATTGAGATTCACGGGTGGATTACTTTTGGATGCGTTACGGATCAATGGCGCTTTAGGACGGTGTGAAACGCGAACCTTGTTAAACTTTCAATAAAAAATGAATTCCGTTTGAGCCTACTCAACATGGCGCAGTGACAAATGATATTATTTTGGCTTCCGGAAAGAAATAACCAACTGATCATCTTCTCATGGTTAGAACAAATAATCTCCTCCAGAATTGGTTGCTTAATATAGAACGAAAAAAGTGTTTATCTTGGCCGCTGTGGCCTGTATGGTGCGCAAGGTTATCTTTGATGATTCCTACTGCGGCTACCGTCGCTATCTTGCGGCAGCATACCCTAAACTAGGTGTAGTCTAATTAGCACGGCAGTGCAGCTACTCGTTAAAATCCGCTGTCTACCGTGACCAGTGCTTCCGAGAGTGACATGCAATAGACGTGTAATGTACGTTTTTTATGACTCAGCGAAGCGAGTCCACAGACAGTGAGATGCACGTAACTCTTAAAATGCGAAGACTTGGCCAGCCGTAATTTAAGGGCAAGGTCGGAAATGCGAAACTCTTCTGCTGTTAAAATGACGCATGACAATTTCTTACAAAATTTTCCCCTGGCTATACAGCTGGGCAATTAGATCACTATAGAGCTTGAGGATTCGTTGCTAAATTCTGCATAGGTCTTCTGACTATGGCTGTAAAGGAGTAAAGGGGACTGCAGGGCTGCTGCTCACACCGGTCACCTCTAGTCGCCTATTTACTTTAACGCATTCTCGAGTAGTGTCGCATGCATATGTTCCCAACAATTCAGAATATCAACACTCACATATATTAATATCACTTGAAGCCAGCAGATATATGTACATACATATATACGGCATGTCAATAACGTCAAAAAGCTCCAATCAATTGAGTTTCCCACAGATGGCTTTTTCACTGAGGTTCCGGTTTCACAGCTCTATCTTAGTGCTGTCATAAGTATTTCTTAGTCACAAAAAGTGCTTAACTGCCATAACTTTCAGCCATCTCTGGCATCCTGGAGCAGGACACGCAGTGGATGTCTAAAAGCTTCATCGTTCAGCGATTGCGACGCGACGTGAAAAATGATTAAACAATTTTGTCTTCTGCCGCATTTTGCCCATTTTTTCATAAGCCAATTGTGAAACGAAATGCTTCACTATAGGCTGCATGTGGCTAAATTTTATACGAAACTTTGCTGGGAAGATCTTGGGTACTTGCAAGTTTTATCTGTGGTTACGTAATCATTGCAATAGCTCTCCTGATCTCTTCTGCGGCTCGCTATGTGCGAGAAAAGATTTTGTCTGCCATCACTTCAAGGTAACTGCGCTGGTTGAAAAGAATAGTTGCTAGTTCTCCGAGATTTCACTGCTCGTTTGACTCCTCACGTTTACTAAATCTGTAGCTGTCAGCTGGCTACCAATCAAGCGTGGACTGAGAGTTAGCTCTAGAATTTTGTTTGGGCATCAGGTCAGACAAAGGCGAGTAGAACTGAGAGAACCAGCGTCTGAACTTCAGCAGAGATTCATCGTTAGCAGAAGAAGACAAAATTGGCTTTGGCTGATAGCACTTGTTGTTCCAAATCTGAATGTCTCTTTCGACCTAAAACAAAATAGTGTGCAAAGCAAATGTAACTCTGAGACGGTTGAAATTGGTAGTCATCCTGGTGACAGCATTACGCTCTGCAGCCAAAATATTTGACAAAACAGTTACAAAACGAATTTGGTATGTAGATGGCATACAATCAGAAGTTGGAGCTATTTAGGTCGAGTCTACTTTGTCATGCAGTTATGCGATAATCAATTAGCAACTTCAAAAACTGAGCAGGACGGGCCATGTTGTCGTGGCATTCGTCAAGCTCGTATAAGATGAAATGTAACTGACAAGCATCGTGTTCAAGGCAGTAATCACTACTGAACTCTTTTTTAAGTAGGTCCATTTGCAGCCGAGAACCCGCGGTGGCAGCGACTGAAAAAGGGCAGCAGTCGAGCTCGGCGTTGGCCGCTGAATGTGATTGGTCCGCCATTATTAGCCCGTTAGAACTAGGAGAATGCTTCACTCAACAGTATTCAAAAACTCTTTCAAAGCATAACCAGCATTCTTTAAGCAATCAGTGGCAAGCCGAAGACACGGACAGCAACGTAATTAGCATCCTCCACCTCTCCTAACCGTCGTTCCTATTGAAGAAGCTCGAACATGTCGAGGTAGACTATTTAAAATCCCCAGTAAACGTCAGCACAGCAAGTGAGTGAAGTTCAGTATTCTGAGGAAATGACTCCACAGTGTCATCATTGCTGAGAGTTTATTTCAAACTTCCACGAATTTTTTACTCATTATGGAATTTCGCCTGGTAATTCGGTTGAATATCCCTAGTAGGCTTTGGAAACTATCAATCGCAAGTCCGCTCGAGCGCCTCTCGCATTGACACAGCATCGCTGAAACTTCGCTGTGGTGGCTTAGATCCTACTTTTGTCGGATAATTCTGAGCTAATATTTCCAAGGCTTACAGTCATCCGGCGAGTACGTGCAGCATGTAACATCTCGAATCGGATCCAGGTTCACTTCTATTCATAATTTATGCTCTCCATCTTTCAAATGTAATCGTCAAGAAAACATTGAGCTGTTCTTTCAATGCAAATTACAAAAAACTGTTTTGACGTTTCAATCAATCATTGCCTTCCAGAGCCTCAAAATATCTCAAATCTTTTCAGAAAACAGCCCTCTTGCAGAGTGTTTGGCCGACAGAAGCTAGTAGCTGGCAGCCAGCCGGGTAAAAAATAAATGACGATGGCCAATTAAAAAAATAATTTGTAGTAAACCTTAGCTTACTCAGAAACTGAAGTGCTAAACCTCAAAATTGGCAAGGCCCGCATATCTCCTGCAAGATATGTTCCATCCGCAAAGGTAAAATGTCAAGCTCTCATCCACGAGGATAGCCATATTGTAACCTTGGAGAAGGAAGGGTATATAAGGCAAACTACACTTCCCAACAATGGCGCTAAACAAGTATACCTATTATTTTCATTCCAAAATTCCAGTTACAGTATATTTCGGTTAGCCATTTACGATTTTTCAAGAATCAGACGTCTATATGCTCATAACCTGCTGCCGGCAACCAAATGATGTAACCAGATCTAAGACTACCACTCCTCCACAAAATGGTCTATGTGATTTGGAGCTTCGATAAAGCTGAGTTCAGTAAGTAAGAAGGGTCAGTTGAAATAGTTATCAGCTCCACAGTCAAATCTGCCTATTTTCAGCTTCATAACATTGCTAAAATTTGGGCTTGTTTAGATAAGGATACCACGTCCAAGTTGGTTCATACATTCGTGACATCCCGTCTTGACTTCTGCAACTCACTGCTTACTGGCCTACCAGCATGAGCGATCAGGCGATTGCAGCTGGTGCAAAACTCTCTCCCTATCTCTCGATCTACTCCCACATCAGGCCGAGCATCGTACCATCTGCTTTTCGGAATCCAACAGTCTACAAATACCTCGTGAAAACCTCAAATTCTTTGGAGACCGTGCATTTAGTTTGCATTCTCCCAAAGCCTGGAACATGCGTCACGACATGCTTCCAACATGCGTCACGACATCCCCTGACTTGACCAAATTTATAAAAACTTAAAAACACATATTTAGGACAGCATTTAGTGGTTCCCTGTGACTCGCCCTTCATTTGCTTTTGCGTGCTGACACTAAGCATGCTGCCACTAACCACATTTGCATGCTGACCCTGTGCATGTCACCCCTAACCATGTTATTCATTTTGTTTGTTTATCAAGCATGATATTACTCACCATTCAATTGCATTTCCCTTTGCAGCAAATTTAAAGCGCCTAGAGAGAGATTGACTTCTTTAAGGGCACTTTATCAAGTGCATTATTATTATTATTATTATTATTATTATCAGTTGTTTTCCAGCACTTACAAAGTACCTCAAAATAAAGAGTCCTCTTTGGGCACTGCGCTGAAGATGCCTTATTATTGTCATTATTATTATTACCAACTTTTCAGTGCCTGCAAGCAGTATCTTAGTTGCAAAATAGAGCATCAAGGTAGACATACCATATAGCTCTCTTGAGAGAGAACTAGCTTCCCGTATAGCCGGTTGAAAAGTCCGCATTGGCTGTACATAACATGTGTCACCCTCTGTTTGAGTGGTTCCTCAGGCACAACATACTGGCAAAGCCAGAGGTCGCGACCAAGACCCGCATTGTGAATAAGCAGGTTAACGATGCCGGGACCAATCTACAAAAACGTACATTTGGAAATTTGAATCTTAATCAACAGTCTACAGCTTTGCAGATGGCGGCGTATTCAAAGAAACACGAATGATCGTATTTTTCACTCGAGAAGGCTGGTGGTACACAGATCGCTAAAATAAATCTGCTTGCAAAGTCGGTGCACGGGCATTGTACTAACCCATGCACTAGTACAGACATGTGAGTGTATGTGCCACTAGAAACCCTACCGAAGGAAGGAAGAAATGCATACTAAATTTTAAGGAAAGTTAGAAAAAAATTAAATAGATAAAATGTCTCCCAGCTATGGGCCCCCGTGGAGTGTGTTCCTGCCATTTACATGATTTTCAGTGAACGCTGCCTGGAAACATAGTTTTAAAAGTACAATTTACCGTCTGAACTGCAAAATAGATGCTGCTGAGATTTCCCTAAAGTGCCAGTTGATTAAATTGCAATTTTCAAGTAAAACCTAGGCGCTTGTAGCCCTGAAGAGAAGCTGCAGTGAATGCTTTTTTATCTCTCAAATAAGCATTATAAACGAATAAACAATCCCTACGCAGCCAAACTACACTGTATTGGCGCGTATAAGTGGGCCTGTCCTCACACGCTTTTGTCATACTCTTGAAATATGACACCCCTTCTTGAATAAGAATCGCAAGCTCCACGCTGAAGGCACGCACAGTGACAGGACTCTGAGTCAACCCTAACGTGCATTACATTACAGTTCTAAGGTGCAGAAACTGTTTAGATCTGAGGGTTGGCCACCCTCTCGTATCTTTTGCTTGGGCTAAAAATAAATTGCGAAGCCTCATGTCTGCAGAAAAATCGCATGCAGAGAATTGAATGATTCCTTGAGGACACAAGGCACCTTACAGATGAGGCTAACCTCTGCAGCAAGCCTTTCTTCACGAATGTCGTCATGGCCCAATTGTCACTACTTGTCACCGACCTACACTGGCTACCCATCACGCACTCCATCGACTTCGAACCTTTGTCTGTCAATTTTAGGTACCTTCATTGTCTTGCTCCGGCTTACCTATCCAAATAGCTTCCAAATCAGGCTAGGTATCGTAGCCGCTGCTCTTCTGACTCTAGTCCTAAGCTGCTTCAAGAGTAGTAAGAATATTATTTTGAGCTAAATTTAACAGCCTCATTTTTATGGCGGCAGAACAGTCTTAACGGCTAGCACCACTGCTTGCAGTTGGCAATAAGGATTGCCCACTTCAGGATTTGAACCCATGACATATATCAAGAAGAACAAGCACATTACATTGTGAACTATCACGGCCCTCCATCCTGAAATCCTTTGGATACCGTTCCTCCTAGCTCGTTGATATCAAAAGCAATATACTCACTTGCGACAGGCTTAACATCATCGTCATTGACGATCTTTTAAAGAGAAGCACCAAACCTAGCAGCCAGCATTTGCTCCGACCTTGTGAACGGTCTTTCATCCGCTCCACTCTGCACGCCATCCTTATCCGATTGACGTGCATTCTTTCCCCTCATTCAAAGAGCTTAAAGTGATCAAGTTCTCATGGAGCGCTATACTAATTTCATTTTATTATTACTTTTATTGTTTTAGCTCCTGCATTGATGGCCTGCTTGTAGAGAGATAATCTGCATGTCAAAGTTTAAGCGTCTGCTAGGCCTCGATGGCCTTCCTTCACATTAGCCCCAAGACCGACCTTGACGCCTCTATCTGGGCTGTCCAAAAACAGGCATCGATGAGCACTCTCACTCTCTTTAAATTTAGAAACCCCTCCTTGAAGCCCGGTAGCCACCGCAATTGGCATGAATGGGCTGACCTCAGCTGGCATGGAACTCGGCCGGCGGAGCAACTAGGAACTTGCTCGTGCGGAGCACGTGGGCATTGAACTCGGCTGACAGAACTGTCGCTATTTTCAGATTATAACAATGTCGTTGGGTTCTTGGCTGTTGTGATTTATGGCAGTGATATAAAAGTAACGGCCGGCAAAGGCTCGGGGAGTTACGTTGAGGACGCAGGGCACGGTAGTCGCGTGCAACCCACTGTGGTGTCCGTGAGAATAAACGTTTTTGAGCCCGCTTCGTTGTTCTGCGTGGTGGTGCGTACTTGCCACTTAAAGAATGGCAAACTACAAGATACTTCGGCAGAAGCGGCAGATTGGGTCCCGCCAGGAGATGGTGCTGGAATACTACCACATCGGGGACGACTTCCTAAGCTGGATGCTCGACTCGGAGCGGAGGCTTAACGAAAAAGGTGTCGATCTAACTTTGTGGCAAATGCACGTATTATTGTCTCGTGCTCGATGAGAAGGCAGTTAAGGACGGCATGTATTATTATTGCGATGCTGTAATGTCATGTTTGGTTGTTGCCCCATTTAATCTTGAGACCAAGGGTTAATGTAGCTATTGTGAGATTATGACACTTTCGTTGGTTTATGGGTTATTGTGATTTATTTCAGTGATATATAAGTAACGGGCGGCAAAGGCCCGGGGATTTACGCCGAGGACGCCGGACAGAGTACTGACTCGCTGCGGTGTCCGTGTGAATAAACATTTTTGAGCCTGCTTCGGTGTTCTGCATGGTGTCGCGTACCTGCAGGTTAGAGAATGTCAAACTACAGGAGCATCTAGGAATTTTGCCATGCAGAGCACGTGGGCCCCCTCCCAGGGGAACCTCCAACCCGTGGTACTGCTTACTATACTGTGGGCCTACAGTGTTACGGCTAAATCTAGCATGCTGCAAGAGGTTTGACTGAAGCAGATATTAATCACCAAGTCATAATATTAATAGTAAAAAACGTTTACTGCCCTAATGCACGGTGTTTCGATGCACCTCTTGAATAGGTTGGCAAGGAAACATCTGTTCTCTTGTGATTCAGAATAAAAAGAAAAATTACAGAAGGTGCAGGCAAATGAAGAAAAATATTGTAATAGACAAATCATAAGCTTCGAGAAGCAGATGGGTTTTAGTTACGCTGCCAGTGTCATCAATCAGAAGATATCGATGTATATATCGATAGATAGCTCCGTATTTTAGCTGTGGGCGCATGAGATGACAGAATGGTCGAGGTTTTCCGAAACAACCACGCTGGCAGGAGAGGATCATGTGAAATTTACCAGAGGAATTAACTGTTCAAACAGATAAACTTGAATGAGAGACCGAAAGGAGCTAAAAGTGAGTAAATTAAAGTCTGTCTACTATTTGATAGGGACCGTATTAAGGTCCGAGTAAATTAGCATTAATTTTAAAGTAATGACCTTCGTGACCGATACATCTAGCTGCAACCATGTTTTGCACTTTCGATATAAGCGTCGTAGAGCAGAGTTAGTGAGACCAGCTATAATAGACAAGTGACTGACTTTCGAAAAATTTCCCGAAAATTTTGGCTGGGCAAGATTACCAAGCTGCTAGCAGCTTTTTACCAGGCTGCTTAATAATTATTGTGATTTTTCAGGGTCTCGATTCTTCGCCTAATCTAGCCATATCAGCTTGCATACTGTGGTAGTTTCTCTATTATGCACAAGTCCTGGCTGATTGCTCTGATATTCCTCGTCCAGAGGTTTGCGTCACGGGACTGAGCTTAATCAAACTAGAAACGCCTACAGTTTTACAGATTACGCACCCATTGACATTCTCTGTTGCTTTGCTAAGCAATAACGATATTTGGCAAGGGTAAGCCGGACTATTGAACTTCGAACAATGATCCAGGAGTATTTTTATAGACACAGTCAACACGTGTAGCCTGAGTTAGCTCACTTACCTGGATCACAGTCACTTCGAGGTGGGCGAAGGGCAATTCTCGATTTCCTATGACAATGTCCTGACACAGAATCGTTTTCGCTATGTGTCCATCTGGTTCGCCGAGAGGTTTCCACGGTGCCAGTACCTTCCACTTGTGCCACACCACGGGCATCCAGTGCATGTCGAACCGACGCATGTCAGAACCAAGCGTTGACAAAACTGTGTGCACCACGTTGAAATGACCGATATCGGCACCGTTTTCTGGAATGTCCTGTGCACCAATAATATAAAGTTTAGCAATGTGACGATGATCAAACTCAGCACCAGAAGAAATGCACTGCTTCAAGTAAGACTTGGCTTTAACGCCCCATAAGCACGCTGCGAGACTGCCAAAAAGATTTTCAGGTCATTCAAAATCGTTATACGCGAAACTATAAAATTAGTCTCTCCTACGCTACTTCGAAGAAGCCTTTTCAAGCTTATTTAGATTTTACGATAAGCATTAAGACTGGAGATCGTACTTTTTGAGAGCACAGATTCTTTCTGGAGATAAATCGGAAATCGTCTAATTCCCAAGCAGCATCTCTAAGCATAGCGAGATACTGAGAAAAGGCTACTCTGCTGCCAAGGGGCTCGGCGGTGAGCAATGTTACACCCTGCGGACTATTTTACAATCTCTTATAGAAAACAATATGATGCCTTAGCTTAAATTTTCAAGCGTATTCGCGACATTCATGCAAAAGATCCATAATATAATGCCCTGCGACTAAAACCTGTGATGAGCTAATAGTTATGGATTGTGATAGCACTAGAAGTAAGGTGCTCGCTTGTCACGATTGAGGTCGCGGGTTCGAATCCTGCAGTGGGCGATCCTTTATTGCCAACTGCAAGCGGCGGTTATAGCCTTTAAGGCACCTCTGCTGCTATTCAAATGAGGCTGTTAAATCAGCTAATGTTAAAGAGTCTGTCTGAAGTAGCCTACCGTATCAGACACTGGCAGAGCCCGGATTTCGCTCTAGGGTGGAAAGATATGCAACGGCAACTACTCTCCTACTGCCGACTATGGCTCATCCTTTTCAGCGGTCCTGAGCTGCTACTTCTATGCTACTCACTATCTCAACTGCTCTCCTGACTCTGCTATGCTTCCCACTTTCTCGTTGTTTCGTGAGACAAAGTCTGTTGGCTACCGAATGCCTACCGAAAGCCGCTTAGGCTGTGAGTGCGCTATACAAAACTCTCCTGCGTAACACCCACGTGGTCTTCATGACTTTGTGGAGCTACAGACGGAGATGCATTACATTACATAACAACTTTATGCAGAGGCAAGAACGGCCCGAGTTTTATGTAGGCGGGGCTGCACGCGAAATTAAGGAACACGTACAGCTCAAGATCATTGTTTTTATTTGACACGAAATCGAGGGTTGCTCACCGAGTGAAGTGAGACGTCATTTCGTCGTTGATGATGGTTGGGGTGCATTAATAGGAGCGGCCCATGTCCCCCTGCCCCCACCACTGGTATTAGCTGTGATAAACATGCAACTCTGTTCGATGCATCCGAGAGCATTCCTGTTGATAGAACTTCTTTGGGCTTTTTGAGGTCTCTGCTCTTACCATTGGTTGTGACGGCGGCTTCAGGTCAATACACATTGAGCGCGTTTCTCCACTACCTAAACTTTTAGGGCTATTTTGGACATGGCAATAGACAAATATCTCCGAATTAGAGCGTCAAAGAAATTATGACTAGCAATACGATGGAGCCCACCGTACATACATTAATGCTTGAATTGTTAGTCACGATGCCATTACTGGGTGAAACCGGTATCGCATTTCTAGTTACTTCATACGTACGAAAATTTAAGGCTGACTTTTAAGAATCAGTGGTGAAATTGTAGTCTGAGTCTAGAATTGATTAGACAGCATTCTAAACCCGAAATGTTACCTGATTGCTAAACAATAATCAGAGTATAAGTGTGTGACTTTTTCCTATAGTTTGCAGGACATGTGATAGACTATCAATGACTGCACGTCAATTTTGTTTTAGTCAAATTACATGTTTTGTGAAGTTCCTTTTTAAAGCTTCCAGTAATATTCCGTAGTAATCTGTATGCTTGCTAAAACTGTATGGAATCCAGGTGGCTAATTTGAACTCATTAGTAACTCCAAAAAATGTGTTGTTTAATTGTTTAATGAGTTTAAATTGGACTTACAAAGATACTTCACTATTACAGTGACAGGAAGAATTGCATAAACTGTAAGGCTTTGGATCTAGATAGGCACCAGAAGAGAAGACTTCGTCTAAAATGACTTCTCTGCCCATCGTGAAATCATGACGAACTATTGCCACCTACGAAAATAAAACATTTAAAAAATGTAAAAGTTTTTATATGCATCAGTGACTGGTCGGATCGTAGAAGGAACGAGATAAGTATAAGGTAGGAAAGGGAAACTAAGACTTTTATGACAGTGAAATAAATATTTAATAATTCAATTATAATTAGTTTTCAAAAAATATTGTTTACTTTAGTTATAGCTGAATGGTTTTCTTACCCTTTCTTATTATATCTGACCCATCACTGGCGAGTGCTGACGTGTAAGCAATTCATAATTTACTGCAAATAAGCCGATTAAGCAAACGAAAGCAAAAGGCTCAAGTACATTCACAGTTAGGGCCCCAATCGCTTGTCGAATATGCTTGAATCTGCATTAATCGACTTACTTCTTCGGATTCTCAATTTTTTCATGTCAGGGCTTGTCACAGACTTCACCATTCTCATCATTCTCATTCCACTGGTTTACGTCTTCATAGTCAGATTTTTTAGTCTACTTCAAAATTCATCAGGAATCTATTCCGCCATGCAGTCCAGTCATGAGCGTTACTCACTTTATCACTGCACTTTGTTCTGATAAAAGCGAATGAATTATATATAGATATATATCAGAACTACGTACGATTGAACGTTCTGCACAACAGAGAGCGTCTTGGAATTTCGAATTCTCACATTTACCATGTACCGGTATTCGGCACAAAGAGTCCTGCCAGCATGAATTGGCTACCCATCCAAGCCCGCTTAATCAAAATAGTTCCAAATTCTGCATTAGGGCCAAGTCAATGACCCAATATTGTATTAAGTAAGATAGCTTCCATACCTATGTTGTAGCTGTAGCAAAGTATGTATTTCTTTATCTGCAAAAGTATTGTTGTGATGAGTAAAACCGCAGTAAAAAGACCGTGGGCATGCTTAGCAGCTTCAACCCAGACTTTGGGACTGCTGACGTTTATCTGTTAAGCGCACTAACTTAACCGTCACCATTACAGCTACAGGACCATTGGATGTCCGTGCATATTTTGGCGTTTCAGTTTAGTAGTAACTGAAAGATCATTCTAGTATTCAGGTGTGACGGTCAGGTTTAGTAAGATACGCTTGGCAGTAATTGATGCATCCTAAGGGCGACCTGCACTGCACTAGTTACAGTTTTCCGGTCCCAAAGGCGAAGCGGCCTAGACTGTTTGCAGCCAAGTTCAGAACTTGAATCAATCCGTCTGTTTTCTAATGGTCGAGGGAACAAGAAAGGCAAGTTGTAAATTGCCCGTGACTTCAGATTTAGGCGGCGGCTATTTCTAATTGATAACTTTCTAATTTGATAGATTTCTAATTGACTGCCATTGATCAGGCAGATTTTGCTGCAGAAATGATATGTGTAGCTCCTAAATTAGAAAGAATGGGAGCCAGGTATGTCACCTAATTAGTAGCTAGGCATCATAAAAACCAAACTCACACACTAGGGTAGAGGAGTTGAGCTTTAGGAGCTGAGCTGGCGGGAGTCGCGTTCAAAACTTTGCACAGGTTGGCAGTTCTCTGGTGCTCAAGGAGCACACACACACACACACACACACACACACACACACACACACACATACACACACACACACACACACACACACACACACACACACACACACACACACACACACACACACACACACACACACACACACACACACACACACACACACATATATATATATATATATATATATATATATATATATATATATATATATATATAGTATGCAGTTCGGCCATGCTCACGTGTGCATATGATGACCCTAAGTGTGTGCAACTGCTTTTTTAAGCCGCTCTGTTTTATCGGTTTTGTATTATCGGTATTCGTGGTAACGATAATTTTGTAGACACATAACGAAGCCTTTTACGTGAAGGTCTCGTATTTTAGCTGCTAGAGCATCTGCACCAACCACTATAGTTGAGCCAGAGAAAATGAGTAAAATAAAAGGTCGCATATTATTCGCGAGCATATCAGCCGAGGTTCTCATTTTGTACATGAGAGGTAATGGTACATGGGGGTGAATTCAAAGGCTTCATTTATGTTTCAGCAGAAGAAACGAATTTCTTACTGCAAAACTCGAACCCACGACACGTGTGGTCAAGTGCAAGTACCTTGCCTCTGAGCAAAGGCTAAAAGGCGCTGCAGGGGCTGCCGATGATAGGCAATCAGCTCGAGCGCCAATGTCGTCGGACAGCATCGTCGTCAATGCTTGTGCGAAGTAAATGCTGCACCGGCTCACTCCGGTCAACGGCTGCTGCTCGGTCTTGACAGACCGGCCCTGTCAACTCGGCCAAGCATCACTCGTTACCCGCCTCGGACTCTTGGACTCTCGGCCTCTAAACTCACTGTCCCGGCCAGCTATGCCTCTGAGTCGGCCGTCTTTTTCAACTTCCGTCCAGTTTCCCATCTACCGTTCCTATCAATGACACTTGAACGAGCCGTGGCAGACCAGCTGAACTCGCATATTGAAACTTCAATATGTGCTATCAAGTACCAGTCTAGTTTTTGAGCTAATCAATCCACAGAGTCGGCATTGCTTCGAGTGTAGAACGACCTAGTTAGGAATGACGACTTGGGTAGAAAGTATCTGCTTGTTTTGCTTGATCTTTCGGCAGCTTTCGACACTATCGATCACTGAGTATTTCTTGAGTGCCTCTCATCTCGCCAGGTCATCACTGGCATTGCAATACAACGGTTCAGGTCCAATCTCAATGGTAGACTCTAGAATATTGATGTCAATGGACAAAGATCATCCGAGGAACTTTTGAAGTATGGTTACCTCAGGGCTCTATGCTTGGTCCCGTTCTTTTGACGGGTTATACTTTCCCTCTAGCCGATGTGTTTGCCAGACACAATCTTCCTTTTACTGCTATGCAGATGACACGCAATCGTACTTGTGCTTAGATCCCTCTCAACCCTACAGCACGTCGAAAAGCAACTTGCTGCATGTGTAAAAGACATCTTCACATACATGGCGGCAAACGTTCTTGAATTGAATAATGAAAAAGATAACATATTAGTTATGGGAAATCTGAGAGTGATTTAGAAATTTGGTAGTTCAACACACAAAATCGACTCTGCCAGCATATCAAGGTTTCCTGTTCCAAGATGACCTTTGATCAGATGACCACATCAGCTCCACAGTAAATCCTGCATACATTCAGCTACATAAGACTGATAAAATTCGGGCTTGCTTAGATAGAAATACCACGTCTAAATTAATCAATTCATTTGATGCAATGTAAATTGATTTTCCTTTCCACATAGGTACGAGCATTTAGGTGAGAGACCACAAGGCTAAAAGGGCAATTCTGAAGGGTTGCCAGACCTAAAGATTCAAGGTATTTCTCCAGACAGATCGTGGCGCTCTTTTTTTTGTTTGGTTACATATGAAGGTAGCACGGCTCACGTTGGGAGCGCACGTTCAGGTTTGGTGCCCAAGTGGCTTGCTACTGCTTAAAGGGGACAAACGCACATTCTTAAGTTTCTGGATGAAAATGTTTATACATTAAATTAGTAAAGTTCAAAATTTTCTGCAGAGGTTAAAGAGGCTTTCTCGGCGGCTCGCCTTTGGCCCTCTCCTTCACATGACGTCACGTCGTCCATAGGAAAGCTACTGATGCTAGCTTAGCTTTTTGTGACTTTATCCTTCGGGGCAGCTTGCTTTCAGGGCGCAGCTTCAGGCATTACAAATCAGCTACCCATTCTCATTTTACTCTGAGTCTTAAACAAGTTTCAAGCGCTTCTCTTTCGACGCGGACATTCAGATTTGCCCAAAATTAGATATAACCGCTTTCGGTAGAGTGGAAGAAAAAAAAGATCTTTTCGGCATTACTTCGGGCCGGCCGAATCGTGGTGCTACTTCAGGTAAGTGTTACCATGTCTTTCCTTTCAAAAGCTATACAATCTTGACGGTGAAGAAGCTGTATCTTAAGAAGTAACCACTAGAATTATAAGGATGAACAGGATAAAATATATTTCAAGCGGCGCCTTTTCAGAGCTCTAGTTTCAAGTCAATCTCTAGAATGAATCGACGGCTATTTCTATTAAATTCTAGAAATTTCTAGAAATTCAACTTTTTTATAGCTCTGTAGGCTGCCAAACAGCCACAACCAACAGACACTAGCTGTGTAAAGTAGCCGAAGGACGTTAGCAGTCAGCCAGATCATTCAAGTTTTCTCTCGCTTGTAACAACAACATGGACACTGATGCAGTAACTATTAAGATATTTGCCCTCTTGCCGTCACGAATGCCTGGCGGCCCTCACTGATATTGACGCCTATCATGCGGATAGCTAAGCTTCCGGTAAAAGGCTGTCGAGCTCGTTATATCTCTTAAATTCAATGATTGAAGACAATTGATATTCATAGCGGATCTAGAGACTTGTTGGCTGTCGTAGATTTAACGTGTTTCTCCAGAAATGACAATCGTTTTCCTATTGTTCTAGAAAGGTTGCTTAAGCGTCACTGATAAGGGCTGTCACATGTTAGGGTAATTGTATTTTTATATTTTTCGAATATGTAATTATGAAGCTGGTTTTATATCGTCTGTCGAGAAGCATACGTTTTGCTCAGCCTCTCCTAAGTATGAAACCTGAGATTTTCAGAAATTCCAAATGGTAAACATAATAAGAAATACCTAAAGTGAACACCTTTAAATATTTTTTATATGGACTAATTATCTCTTCAGACAGAATTTCTAGGAAAAGTTCTCGACCTGGTGCTGCCCAATTCAAGATGGATGCTTAGCCCCAACATCAAAATCCTGGTTCCTCACTCGGTCAACACACTCAGAATTTTTCAAAAAGAAAACATGCTCATTAAACTACAAAGACGATGTTTGGTGAACACGCACGCACAAAAAATATCGCGTCTTTGAATTGCCGACATATTTAGCAACTCGAAATGAACATAAACTGCTTCGTGTCGATCAGCACAGAAGCTAATGGCACGTGAGGCATAGTGAGACCTTTTGGTGCCCGGAACAAAGCTGCAAATGTCGCCCCCTCCCTTTGTCAAAAATGTTTGCTAAATAGCTCCACCACAGAGGAAATGGAAAAACACGCACCAGCAGGCATGGATCAAGGAAGTTGTATCAACTGTAGTGCAAGTACATGGTAGCAGACACAGCTTTAATATAGGTGAATTTTTTTGGCCTTGAACGTGGCAAACTGGTCTATTACAGCTTGAAAGTCAGTATTCACTAGTGTTACTTTCTCTATGCTTAACAAGGTCAAATCAGAGAGCCAATCTTGCCCCATTGATGCTCTTAGTTAAGACAGGATTATCTTCAGCTTGCTAAACGAACGTTCAAAGCTGGCAAATGATGCAGCTATAGTGAAAAGAACTTGCAAGGCAACTCTCAAATTAGGCAAAATCATCTCCGTAACTGACGATGATAGCATGAGTCCCAAGGGATCTTTGGTGCCAAGTCGTGACCTGAGCCAAGAAGCATTTTACATTCACACATTTTGTGGTACTGCTCTTTCCATTGACGTCTAAACAATAGAAGACGCCAAGATCTAAACATTGCAGGCTGAGTTTGATCTGGTCGTCTTTTTAAAAGCTGCTCGACTTCCAACAAGACACCCAATTTGGCATCCAAATCTGTGAGCCGGTTAAACCTAGTTTTAATTTCTTGTTGGAGATAGTGTATGGTGCCCTACATTATTCTTAAAATCTCTCCCTCAGCCGAGAGACCAGCATCTTGAAAGCAGAGAGAGAGAGAGAGAGAGAGAGAGGGGAGAGAGAGAGAGAGAGAGAGAGAGAGAGAGAGAGTTCTCCAGGTATCTGTATCCTTTGGTGAATGTTTCCTTACACTGCAGCTCTTGACAAATTCACGCCACCGTTTGGCATCTAGTACTAATTCTTGGCATTGGTCTTCTTGAAGTTTGACAATTTAATTTGAAGAGAGTAGAGGTCACAAGAGGCGTCTTTGAAAGTTCATCTATGAATCCTGTAGTATTTTCTGAATGTGTTCAATCTTCCTTAGGATGTTGTACCAAAATAGCAACAGAGCCAAACAAATTTAACTTATAAATACAATTACGAAACTACCAACTTCTCCTACTATTTCAATTTTTCCACTTGTATCCTCAGACAGTTGATCCAAAAGACCTACTGTGTTGTCTAATCCATCATTGATAGCTTTCAGAGCCTCCACTCTTGCACTCCACTTATGTTGCAGAGTCACGTTTGAAAGTGGTGGCCAAGACTTTCTCCAGTTCTTCCCACCTCAGAGTTGATCTTGAAAAGAATAAGTATGTGCTCTTTATTGTTCCAAAAAAGGTTATGACAAAGGAACCTTGACTTGCAGCATGAACGCCGGCCATGTTCAAGCTGTCTTTATCACAGTTTACAAAAGTATTCTTCTCATTTCTGGATAGTATTCTCTTTTGGACACCTGAAAAGTGGCCGGGCATGACTGCTGCATTTTCGTAGCACTGCAACCTGCAATCTTGCAAAGAAATTTTGTCAGATTCAAGTTTACCCAAAATGAGACACCCAGTTACTGCAGCATCTTTAGCGTAGATTTGAAGAAAGCCTTGGAAAGACTCTTTGATGATGACTGTTTTATTGGCAAAATAAACATCGACATATCTAATGACTTCAGACATTTGCTAGAGGTGTGCCAAATCAGTAGTTAAATCAAACAGAATTCCATATGGCACTTGTTTGCCATTTGTCGCAGAGTAGCTTGTCTCTGACTGTGGATGCAAGTAAATTAAGGAACTAATTTTGGATTTGACGAGACAGATAAGAAACTGAATTGGCATTCTTTCTAGCGTGGTCGGGGTGTGATTGCAGAAGAGGATCGTACCGAGCTAGAAGATGCTGAAGTTCCAAGAAATTTCCAACTGTTGTTCTCACCAGCCAGGCCAACACTCTCTTGGCGAGCATGAAATGCCGGGTCTTGAGAAATCAAGAGCATGATGCAGCTCAGAACTCTCTTTAGGACTTGTAGCCATCGTTGTTTTTCCGATAAGATTTGTTCCTCAACAGCAGTGTCTATTCCACTTTTTTGACAAGTCTCCCCTTTGTTTCTTTCCATGTTGTGAAAGCCGGATGGTAAGAAGAGCTGTTTTCAAGGGCAATTGGTTTTTCAGGTTTTCTTCTATTGGCTAAACCCTTTTTGCTAATTCAAGTGAAGATCACACATTTCGGGTCGACATATGGAAGAATAAACAACGGAAGCAAAATGCCAACTGTCTTGAGGTAGTCTAGATCAGTCAGGTCCTGTTAACTTCAACCCCATTAGCAAGTTACCTCTTGAACCAGGCTGTGCTCGAGGCTCTACCAATTTTTCGAGCAAATGAACCTTCTTGGTTATGAAAATATCTTGATCCTCGTAGTACTAATTCAGTTTGAGGTGGATGCTGAATGAAGTGCAAAACAGAGGTTTGGTCGAACTTCAGGTAGGCAATATCTTTCAGGTTAAGCACCTGAAAAGTTGCAGTAGATTAAGTATCTTCTTTTTTCGCGGTAGTGTTTGCACCACAACAATCCAAATGTTGACTGTCTTTGTCTTCACTGAGCAAAGCTTTTTTATGAAGCTTTCATGAAGTCTGTAGGCACGCTCAGCCAGCAATAGTCAAGTCCATTGAAACAAAGACTTGATTGAAATTAATATTGGTATTCTCACTGGAAAAGTTTAAAAAAATGTAAAATCTCTTTTGTTTTTGGCACCTCCATGGCTTTGGCAAACGGGGACATCTGTCCCCCACCCCTCGATACGCCTCTGACTATCCCACCCGTACCCATCGTAATTGAGAAACGAAGATACTATTGTCGTATCTTTACGCACGACGGATGGCCTAATTGTTTACGCGGACGGCTAACGTCCGTTTGAAAAAATTCTCGCGAATGCACTTTATCAAACCCAGTCCCAAGTGCAGATTCGCTACCTAGCGGTGGCCGTTGAGTAGCGCTTTCGTCGTTGTCTCCCGACGAGGGCGTAGGGAAATGCAGAGAAATCTGCAACTCAAATTAAGCCAACACACTACTGCTAATACCAACACACTGCCCCAGTTTATATTAAGAATCTTGACGACGAGCGCACAGCAGATTATTATCTGCAAGCAAAATTAGATGCACTTCACCCGGCAGCTTGCGTAATGTGTGACTGAGCTAAACTACGAAAATATTGTGAAAAATCAAAAGGAAACATACAACTGATGGATATCATAATAAATTGTTGCATACTAGACCGCGTTCCTTAAATTTAAATCAGAGTTGAAAGTTTGTAAATAATGATCATTAAATTGTAAGAATAAGTCATTTGCATAGCACCATAGGAGCACTAACTCTCTATCTAGGTACTTTATAAATCGTTGCATGAGAATCCCAAACCATGCTACTCCTTAGGATCTGCAGTTTCCTCGCTCGTGCGGACTTTATTTCGCGAGAGTGCTCAATGGGCTTCGTCAAAACTCGACCGTGGATCCTTGGGTGAGCTTTCGGGTTTTCGTGTGACAAGGACAATTTTCGGAAGAAAAACCGAGCTGTCTTTGTAAACTTGATATGTCACGACGAGGGCAGACTCACGAGGTCTAACCATTTATCGAAGCCACTCTAGGTGCTCGTCGCACAGCGGCGAGGAAAGAGTGGCTTTATCCGGGCCGGGCGATGCATTCGGCGACGTCACTATGACGACTTTATCACAAGCCAATTGCACCCAGCGGAAAGGGCAGACAGGATAGAGGTCAACGACGACTGGAAGCTTGCTAGAATCGCGAAGCATTACATAGGAAAGCTTTGCAAAGACGGCTTTCGGCTGCACTGCTGTCGTTCAGAGTTAAGACGTGAATGGCTTATAGGGCAAGTTCGCACTAGCAGGAGGTTAAAAGTTTAAAGGTTAATGTCAAAGGTTTTACTAAATGCTACCTCGGTGGAGACTAGGCTGCTTGCTCCCCCCCCCCTCCAAACGCGCGTCCGACTTGCCTGAATGTTAGAGTATACGACGTGCTCTGTGCGGCCGCACATCTGGTCAAGCCCACCGCCGGTGAGCTCGTCGTGTTCAGGTGGCAGCCAGTCAGGCTCGTGGTCTCCTGAGTGGTACCACAGGAAGACCGCGCCATTTCTTTCCACAACTCTCCAGCTCTGTGTGAAGGCGTTCTCTGGCACTGAAAGATGCTCGCTAGAGTGAGACACGGAGACAGCTTCATAGCTATAATACATGGGCTAGGCTAAACATTTCACAGCAGGTGCTGTAAGTTCCGTGTGGCAAACTGGTAATCTTCCAGAACTTTTTCTTTGAGAATTTGTTAAATAAATGCACACCAACCACTGCCTCCGTTCTCCAACAGTAGCAACATATGCGAATAGACAGGAAACAGGAGTCGCTCCAAAAAATGTTGCGGCCGAATCGCCTGATATCTTAATTTTCAGCCACGCCGCATACAGTTGACAAACCTGCCTTAGAGAAGCAAGGCAGGTTTCCAGCTAAATGCATGCGATATACCGTGTTCATAAAATAGATCTAACGATAAGCGGCAGCAACTAGGCAGAGACTTTTTAAGCAACGCTTATCAATTGTTGAATTGTTGAGCCAGCAACCTAAGGAACATAGCAAAGACAATTCCACCAACCACCTACCGGAATTCGATACCTTTTATACTCAAGAGTTGCTAACATATTTTAGCTATATTGAATTTTCACAACTCCCTCACTGAGCACATCATCTAATACTCCTAGAAATGAGATGGTGACACAATGTGTACGCATTTTTGGGCGATGGCATCAAGGATTTTAGTTTAAAAGGACGCCACACCTAGGCAATGCTAAATGGCCCAAATAAAAATTGAGGCTGTGACATATATTGCAATGCTAGTATATCAAACGAATTGTGTGCGAACTGATTTAACTGATCGCAGCGGGTTTTTCTTCAACGAGCGAAAACAATGTCGTGGAAGGAAACTTGGTGAGTCGAATCAGTACTATCCGTGACAAACGCTAGCATTTTAAATATTCAAAATACTTCATGCCACACTGCATGGGACGAGAAGCGAAATAAGGCGACGAAGCAATACACGTGCAGTTGCCTTAACAACTTTGTCTTCCTCGGCGTTTACAGGTAACCGTGCCATAAGTATTTTCGCTATGACAGTGGTCAACGGGAAAATATTATTCATCTTGATTTATAGCATCGATGCAGAACGTACGGCGATCCAGGCGATGTGGCTGCATAGCGAAATCCTACAGTGGGAGGGGAGTAGCACAAATCCCGAGTTTTCAAGTCATCGAAATCAGTTATCATTCAGAGATGTGGAGGTCAACGAGCGACGCCAGTGTCGCGGAGGAGTGACGGACAGCCAAAATCCCTTGCAAGCATTAAAGCATGATTTCATGTAATTTATCTCCGCCTGTAACTCCAAAAAGCCGTAAAGACTATGTGGGTGGCAGGAGAGTTTTGTCTAGCGCACTCACAGCCTAAAAAGATTTCAGTGAGCATTTGGAAGCAAACAGACTTCATCTCACATAATAAAAAGAAAGTGAGAAGCATAGCAGAGCCAGAAGAACAGTTGAGGTTGTGAGTAACATGGAAGTAGTAGCTAAGGACTGATGGAAAGGATGTGCCATAGTCGGCAGCAGGCAAGTAGTTGTCGTAGCATAATAAGCGAGTTCCACAGTCTAGGACCTGCATAGAAAAAGGTGCTGTCGCCAACGGTCTTTAAGCTGAGTAATGAAGCAGCTAGTTTATTGTCCATAAAGGACCTGAGGGCAAAGGCTGAAACGTTTGCAGCAGTTCAGCTAGCTGTGGAGAGCCAAGCCGTGGCGGGCCTTATGGGTCAGCGTAAGAATGTTGCTCTGTATTCGTTGATCAACTGGCAACCTTCCGATATTTTTTAGCAAAGGAGACACGTGGTAAAATCTCTGGGATTTTCAAACTAGTCTTGCAGCTGTATTCAATACCAGCTGACGTGGCCTAGTGGCTTTTTTCGGTGGCCCAGCCATAAGAGAATTACAACAATGTAGCCAAGACTGAATTAAGTAGCTACTTTAATTATTTGCAAGCGACCGTGGAAGACAGTTCCTAATCTCAGATATGGGTTGGACGTAATGGCTTGCTATGGAAGCAGTCTCCTTAACGAAGCTTTCAAAATTTAGGAAGCTGTCAAAGACGACACCGAAATTCCGAGCACGTGATGATGGTCTCAGAACAGCATCATCTATTATAAAAGCAAAGTAGTCTAGTCCAGCCACAGGCATATGTTGTTTTATGAGCAGCAGTTCAGTTTTATTGTCGTTCAGTTTAAGGAAAGTTGTTGACATCCAGGATCGAATTTTGGCAAGGCTAGCATTCATTTTATCAGTTGCTGCAGCAGATTACGACGGTTTAAACGACACATACAGCTGCGTATCATCAGCATAAAAGTGATATCAAATCCCATGGGCCTGAATCACTTTCCTAGAGGTTGAGTATAAATGGAGAACAGCAACGGACCGAAGACGGACCCTTGCGGGACTCTACAAGGTTACTGATCAGGTGGATGAGCCCTAACCCCACGCGACTCGGATTAAACACGATCAGGCAAGTGCGATTTATACCATGCCAGTGCCTCGTCTGACAGACCGATCGTTAGTCTCAATCATTCATGAAAATATTGACACTTCATTCGTTTTAATGCTTGCCACCAGCTGCTTAGCGACAATGTTTACCAGAATATTTGAAAAAAAGGAAGAGGGGAAAATGGGCGATAGTCTGCCAGGACCCCAGCATCTAACTCGTGCTTTTTAAGTATTGGCCTAACGATGGCCGATTTGAAGGACTCGGTTACAACTTCCTTTTCCAGGAAAGCATTAGAAACCTCGGTTAAAGCTGGGCCAGGTTGGTCTGCCAGCGAAGACAACAGAGATGATGGTATAGGGCGGTGGTTCTCAACCCTCCTAATGCCGCGACCCTTTAACACAGTTCCTCATGTTGTGGTGACCCACAACCACAAAACTATTGCGTGCAAAATGTGGAAATACGTGTTTTCTGATGGTCTTGGGTGCTTAGGCAACCCCTGTTTAAGGGTCGTTCGACCCCCAAAGGGGTTGCGACCCACAGGCTGAGAATCGCTGGTATAGGGTCTTCAGGAGACAAGCTCTTTTTGCTGGACCTTATTAAGGTAGCCACATCGCATGCAGAGACCTCGGAAGTACTTTTCAGGAAGGTCATGGTTTGCGATTCAGAAATTAAATTAGGCATAGGGGACTTTATGGAGGCACAAATATACACATTTGTTTCAGTAAAAAACAAAGGCTGAAAACCTTTCGGCCGAGCTGTTGATATGCGGGAGTGAGACCTCTCATCGTTGGTCAGCAAATTATTTGCCGTCTTGTAAATCTGTTTTGGGTCTGACATGCCGGACTTTAGTTTTCGAGTGAAAAAAGAAGCCCTGGCTTGTATTAGCTTCATGGAGTAGACTCAAAGAATGCGTTACAAACAACTGACTAGGTCAGAGCATCAGAACACAACTTTTTAAAAGAGCATTCGAGCCTGCGCTTAACACGGCACACCTTTGAAGTTTTTTTAAATTGAAAGAAGTCTCTACGATTCTCTACACGGACAGACTATACCGGAGCATGCTTGTCGAGAGCACTGTTAAGGGTAGTGTTCACTGCATGAGCGACGGCATCGAGGCTGTTGGTCGAGTCTGGGTGCCGATCAAGGAGACCAGCATCACATACAGATTTGAAAAATTTGTCTTGATCAATGCTTTTTAGGTTACGTCACCGGACAAGCTCAACATTACCCTGTACGTACAAAGAAGCAGAAACAGTAAAAGAAACCGAACAGTGATCCGAGAGAGTCGGCGGGCACGCAAAAAGTCCACGGGACAGACATCCTTAGTGATAAAGAGATTTAGGATATAGCCACGTGAGTGGTGTGATTAACGTGCTGGACCAAACCAAAGTTCTCCAAACAGTCAAGAAATGAGCAGACCTGGCTGTTGCTAGGGTTGTCAGTTTTGAATACTGAAGTCTCCTGCGATCAGTAGCTGCCTAAATCACACAGAAATATTTTAGCGAAGATCTCCGAGAACTCCTTTAGAGATACTCAACTACAAATAATGTCAGTAAATTTTAGATGGAGATAGAGTTAATAGCTTATTCCCACTATAATGATGACACTATGATCCTAACATTAATACACTGTGTACAATTCAGACTAAAGATTACAGATTACACCTCAGTCTTTCAGCTGTTTCTAGATTATTCTAAGCTTCTTCTAATTTCTGCAATCAAATTAGTTCCTGTCTGGATCGCGAAATTACAGTTAAACGCTTTACTTAATTGATACCTCAAAGACTGGAAGACATCGCCCAGGCTTAAACTGTCGAGGGGTTCCAGGCCGAGTCTGACTTCGTTGAAAATGCAAAGACGACTTACGTTATTGAAGATAACTTGTAGGAATTTGTAATAGAGATAAACATGTCTCTCTTTCCCTCTCTGATTATTTTTCACAAAAAAGTATACTCAAACATGCTCTTGGAGAAATCATAAACTAATTTCTAATCAGCATAGCCGGATGATACTGATCGTTAACCTTCATACAAGCCGTACCGCACGAATACTTAATGGATTTCGTAGGAATAATTCCTTTCAAGCACATTTTGAAAAGGCTCTCAGCTGGGCAATGGGCGTACAGGAACAGGTGCTGTTTTTTGGAAATCCATGGAAATACGGGGACCATACGAAATCTTCTAGTATAAAAACCGAAACCACCAGGGCTCCAAGTTTTGTAGGTTTTTTATATTGGAAACTGCATTTGTAGAGATTCAGACAATGACAAAAACTAATAGTCGAATGTAGTAACCCAAATGTACTGAGCTCAAGTAGGAATTATATTCTTTGAAAGATCCAAGCAAATAGCGAAATTGCTGGAACACATTTTGGTGAGAAGATTTTATGTGTTTTAGGAAGCGTGAAATAAATAGATGAGTTTAGATGTCTGATAGGCACCTACCAGCTAAAGATTGTGCTCAGTTTTTACATACCATAAAGCTGAATAGCTCTAAAAGGTTCACCTCAGTTGAGAATATCTAAGGTTTCACTGAACAAATGCTCAAAAGCTCAAGAAGCCAATGTTCATAGGTTAGCGTGAAAGAGAGAGAGAGAGAGAGAGAGAGAGAGAGAGAGAGAGAGAGAGAGAGAGAGAGAGAGAGAGAGAGAGAGAGAGAGAGAGATAGATAGAGAGAGAGAGAGAGAGAGAGAGAAAGACATGAAGGCTCTTTCTTTGGCTTGCAAATGTTATTGGTTAGCATATCTTTGGTTGTTTAACGAACCTTTGCTTCCGGTCTCCGTGGTCTCGATGGATTCGGCTAATTTAAGACACATGTCAGAGCTGCATCCATATTTTGCAAGTTAGTTATCATCACGAGTAAGTTTAGACCGACTTCCAAGGCTGAATTCATGTGACAGGTCAAGCTGATATTGGTGGTAACCTAGACCTCAGAGTATCAAGGTTCGTTCATGCTCTTGCAAGCGCGCTTTTGTGGCTTCTCCTCGAAAGTTCATTAGCCGAAAACACGGCACAAGCACAATATGGATTCATTTGTGACTCGTGAGAAATACTGGTAGAGCCTGCCACCTCACAGCACGGCGAATGGCTCGAAGATATTGCTTCACTACGCGCAGGAATGCAGAAATATTATCAGAGCATGACAGCAATCAACGGTGCCCAAACCTTTAAATTAAAAGAAGCTCGTTTTGTTCTCGTACACCAGTCTATTCCATGCTATGGAGATGTAAGAGTGTGCAGTTTTAGTCATATCGTGAAAGTCACTAGTTTGAAGCCCGGAGCACAACCTGCAGATGACATCTTTTGGCATATTGGCCTTTTTGTGTCATCTAAACTTGTGTTGTGACACAACTGGTTTTCAGCCATTATAGTTCAGAAGCCGCAAACAGTCTAATCCCGTGTCATGTTCTAACGGATTGGGCATGCCACGTTTCAACGAATCCGTTGACCAAAACTATTCGACATAACCGCATTATAAGTTACCTTCAAGCTCCCTTAAAGAATTTCTTGAAGGCGTTAGAGACTGATCAAAAGTGAGCTACAAACCGGAAGCTCTTGGATGCACAAAGACACGAAAGGCGAACTTCCTCTCGTATAGCTTTCTAATCAGGAAGAGAACGGGCTCGAACTATGGCAAATTGACTTCCAAAAAAGCTGCGTAATGTGATACTAGAATTCTTAAACACAGAGTCAAGTTCTCACGCCGACCCACAAGGCCCGCCATGGCTTGGTTTCTTCATGCATAGCTGAACTGCTGCACCAGTTTCAGCCTCCTCGTGCACTAAATTCCTGTTTGGACAATAGTTTACCTGTTCCATTCCTCAGCTTAAAGACCATTGACGATAGAAACTTTTGCTCTGCAGGTCCTGTACATTGGAACTAACTTCCACAATTCTTACTCAACGACAACTACTCTCACGTTGCCAACTATGGCACATCCTTTCCGGCCGTACTACTTCAACTGCTCTCCAGACTTAACTATGCTTACCACATTCTCTTTGTTGTGTGAGATGAAGTCTACTGGCTACCGAATGCGTACCGAATGCCGCTTAGGCTGTGAGTGCGCTAGACAAAACTTTCCTATGCGGTACGCACGTAGTCTTTGTGGAGTTGCAGATGGGGGTACGTTAAAATACATTAAAGACCCAGTGTCTTTATTCTGGCCACTCTACGGATAAGGTAGTAGTTACAAGTATTGCCGCACGGAAATCGCAGTAATACAGTATTAAGGAGTTAAAGTATTACGGAACTCGTAGTATTGCAGTGAAGTTACAGCTGTGGCCCCTTCCCGCGACGACGCTACGAGCTACCGAGTTGCGCCGCCGCTCGGCTCTAGCCCCCTCATACAAATGTAGCAGCTCCTTTTAAACAACCTCAATCTCCTCGGGAAGCAGACCCTGTCCACGTAACAAATGTGCGCCTTAAGGAAGATTTCTTTGGACCCATCTGGAATATGTGCTTAAGTTGAGCAGCGCCCCAAGTGAACTTAACCTCAATCCAGGCACTTTACGAATGCGGCAAGGCTCGAGCAGACAAACTTGGTCGTTGAAGGCGAGCACCTCACTTCTTGACCCAGGAAGAGTCGCCATAAAATTAGCAGCTCCTATTTGAAAACACTCAGCTACTAGAAAACGCATGCACGCATCGCTAGAAAATGGCAGCCACCCAGAAAGTTGAACCACGAAGCGAACCCGACGTGGGCGTGTTGCCCGAAGAGCCTCCAGAGCCAACTCCGTACAGTCACCCAATAAGACGTCCCGGGAAACTTGGCGACCACAGAGAAGCAAGCTGCCCCTGAATCTTAGCGGTCAAGGGCTCGAACGAGGCAATCTCGGTCACGTGACGTGCCATCCCAGAGCGGCGAGCCGTTCCTGAATTGCTCGCTTCAAATACGAGCCGGGCCTTCTGTAGCCGCTGCTCTTCCGCCCGCCGCTGCGTCGACAGAGCCGTAGTATCAGCAGCGCGCGCATGCCCTTTTCTGCTCCCAGCTGCCCGGGCCGCCGAGCCGTCCTACCGGGCGGCGCTCCAGATGGGAGCGCCGCCAGCGTTTGAGTTATCCTTGGCCGGTGCGTGGGTGGGTGGGGGGACGAGCCCGACTCTCGGTGCCCTGCTTGCAGCCGTGGAAGTCCTCGGTTCAAAATTCTCCATATCCCTGCTCAGTAGAGGGCTAGCTTAAAAGACGATTCCCTTCCACGTTTCGCCCAAGGCAATCCGACAGGTATTGGTATTTACTAATGATCGCGCGCTATACTGGCCACATCCGACAGCAGCTAGTGCGCAAGCGCGCACGCACGAGAATTGCAGCTGGGTAATCGTAATGGCGGCGAATGGCGGGAATAGGATGAGTAGCTTAGACTTCCAGCGAGTCTCCACGAGCGCCTCTCCCTGGAGCAGTATTCGCGCCTGCAGCGCGACGAATCTTAATCTACTCCCATGGCAAACGAAGATGCCACCCGATGAGGAATCAACCACAGCTGCCACCTGCATTGCACATCAACCGAACGCTGGCAGGTTCGTGACGAGGATTACTGGGACGCACGCGGCGGCGAAGGAGCTAAGAAGGTAATAATAATAATAGTAATAATAATAATAATAACACGCTTGATAAAGCGCCCTTAGAGAACTCAATCTCTTTCTAGGTACTTTGCATGTGCTGCAAAGGAAACACGATCGATTGGTTAGTAGTAGCATGCTCTATAAACAACAAGAAGAACGTGGTTAGGAGTGAGATGCACAGGGTCAGCATGCAATTGTGGTTAGTGGCAGCATGCAGCAGTGTCAGCGCGCATAAGCACATAAAGGTTGAATCACAGGGACCTACTAAATGCAGTGACGAATGTAGCACCGCGCTGGCCTTGGCATAGTTTTAACGCAAACAAGAACTGTTCGGCGGGGAAAAAACTCCTCTATCCTGTAGCAGTGAGCCAGAGAGGAGCACCAGTGTGGTTAGAGAGCTAGAGCTTTAGGGCGAGCCACAAAGCTCTGGGACCAGCGCTGGCAATTCGGTCTTTAGAAATGGTCTGCTACCCACGGCAGCGGCTGGTTGATGTTGGCTGGCCTGTGAACCTCTGCCCTAACTCTGTACAAAAAGAATCGTCTGGAACCTTTTCGGCATTCAAGCTGGACTGAGTTGCCCACCCGGCGGCCGAGCGACGGTATTAATTCCGTACCGCAATGGCCCACGGCGCCAGGCCCAATACCACTAAGCTCTAGCAGCGATGTCTTGTGGACGTGTCGTCGCCGTCACGTGGTTCCGCCCCCCCCCCCGCCGACGTTCCGTTCGCCCAACGGTCGCGCTCCTTGCCGGCACGTGATGCGTTCCTAGACTCGCTATTCACTTTCTGCCTGTGCGTCGGCCTGCACACACGCTATCCACACTCTTCTCTCTCTTAACACCTCGTGCTCCGGAGCAGCACGCACGACGGCTGCTACATCATATAATACAGCCGTCGTCGACAACGCGACGACTCGCTCGTTGGGGCTTCGCTCTCCGTCGCGCCGCCATCGCGCGCCCACGAGCCCCCACCGTCTCAGCTTGGTATTTAAGAGTCGAGCGACGCTCGCTCCGGGTCTTTGGTTCGGCTCCTGCTCTCTTCGGCTTCGTTTCGACGTCGTCACCGGCAGCTGCCGGATTCATTTTTCTGAAAGCGGGGGAGGAGGGTGGGCTGTTCGCCGGCGATTGACGGGACCGGACGAGGCAGCGCCAGGAGGATTCGGTGGACGCCACCGAATACTGTCGTATAAAAAATATAATTCATTTGTATAGCGCCCCAAGAGAATATAATCTCTATTCAGGCGCTTCACATATGGCTCGGGGCTCGAGCCCACGACCTCAGACAGACCTTGGCCTGGGCGGGCACTTTAGCCACTGGACCAAACCAGCTCGGCGTGTCTAGCTCGAGCTCGCATTTTCTATTCGTTGGTGCTTTGTGTGTGTGTGTGTGTGTGTGCGCGCGCTCGCGCACACGTGGTCTCGGCATTAGGATTGGCCAATGCGAACTTAAAGCAGTTGGTGTGGTGTATGAGATATTTTGTTGTTTTGAGCTCCTCCGTCTATTTGGGTCATTTCCCGCTAGAGACTGAGGTAGCCCAAGGGCGGAGACGTGTTTCCTCCGTAAGGGTGCTTGACGTAGTGCGTGAGGTATTCCTGCCGTTAGGGTGGGAGCGGAGCCCTAGTTCTCTAGTCAAAGTCCAGGCACCGGTTCGGGCTCCTCCGTCCTACTTGGGTCATTCCCCACAATAGACGTAGGTTGCCTAAGTACGGGGATGTATTTCGCCCGCAAGAGTTCTGTCAAGCGCAAGTGAGGAGTGTGGAGATAAGACTGAGCTAGACGCGCAGCGACATTGTGCACTTGCGAATAAAGCTCAGTAAAATCCCTTATTTTAGTGCGTCTCTTTCTAATTCACGCCGCGGACTCACGACCCCTTTTAGAAACGGTAAGTAGGTCAGCGCCAGAAATCTTTCGTTTCGTGGCAACCTGCTTATTTCTCGTAGGCGCCTACCGAACTGCATTAGGCGGTAGGTTACGCTGCTCGGTTAGCGGCAGGTTACGTCAACTCTGCCGAGCCTTCGGCGTTACACAAATAGGTGCGTTTTTAATTTTTTTTAACTGTGGTCAAGTCAGGAGGTGTCGTGACGCAAGTCGGGAGCGAGTTTCAGGCTTTTGGAGCATACAAACCAAATGCACGGTCTCCAAAGGATTTGAGGTTTTGTACGAGGTATAGGTAAACAGTCAGGTTCCGAAAAGTGGGTGGCACGATGCTTAGCCTGGTGTGGCAGTAGATCTGATAGGTAGGCTGGAGCCAAGGAATGACAGGACCGAAAAGTAAGCGACAAAAAACCTTGAATTCGATGCGTTGCTTGACTGGTAGCTATGGCAGGTCGACGAGAAGTGCTGCGATGTAGCAACTGCGACGCTCACGACAGACAAGCTTAGCTGCAGAGTTTTACACCAGCTGTACGCGCCTGATTGCACAAAGCGGCGTTTTTTCAAGCTCCGGCTTCCCCAAGGAGAGATATGTTCTCACTGCAAAAATAGTTTCGTTGACATGATTTGTACGGTTCAAGTCTTGGCCGAGGTAGATAAAAAAAGTTTGAATATCGGTCTATACTGTCGGCTTAGTGCCTTAATGGGAACCTGTATTCGGATAATCGGATCCCCGTCGCCAGCCCGTGAATGATGGCTCGGTTACAGTTAAATTACACGGGGAGTGCGTCACAGCCTCGCTCAACCTCTTGCCTTAGTCGCAGCATAAAATCCGGGCTTGGGCTGAATTTTTGAAACTCTCGAAATACTCTTGCCTTGATTTACGACCTTGCAGCGTCGTTTTTTAAGGCCGTACAGTGAACTGCACACGTGTTTTAGGCACGCCCACGCACATTGCATGGTATCTGAGTGGGCGTGTCTGCGCCCGTGATTCCACGAGACCGCAAAGGCCAAGCCGAAGCTCAAATATGGATTAGGAGAAATGGTCTCGAGTCGGAATCCGGACGTTTCTGCCTGTATACGTGCCTTTTTACGCTGTAGAGTGAGTGTTCCACGGTCACTCAAAGCTTGCTTCATCATTTCGCGAACGCTAGCCACCCGACTGCAACCTAAGCAAAATGGCATAGCTACGCAATTTCCAAGCTCAAATTGGTGGATCAAAGTGCACTCAAACGCATTAACAGTGCAAAATAGTCCACGAATAGCCGGCCCACAATTTAAGATAGAGCGCTGTGAAAGTGCGGCACTGTAGTAGACAGCTGGCAAAAGAGGACTGGCAAGACTTTTACCTCGCTTGGCACCTGGTACGTGTTGGCATTTCCCATCACTTCCTTTGAATTGCCATCCATGAAACGGGCATTCGAGACAGTCACCGATGACGTGCCCACCAATAGCCATATTAGCTCCCAGGTGAGGACAATAAGCATCCAGAGCATGAACATGACCTCGGTCGTCCCGGAAAACAGCTAGCTCGTGACCTACAATCAAGGGTTGATCATTTGAAGTCAGCCAGATTTAGTATGATAGATTTTATTTGGCTTACCTTGCTGTCAGCTCACTAGCCCAATAAATTGCATACTCCTCAGATTGAAGGATTCCGAAAGATGCGGGATAAAAGATGTGGCAACATTACGCCTAAGTCTATGAGAGCTTTAGTCTAATCTCGTGCATGCTCTCCTCCTGGTAAGGGAGGACTAGAGCGTCGCAGCTTAATTCACGATAACATCTGCCACCAGTAATGGAGAACATGAAGTCAGCCGATAAGGTAGCCTCTCCGTTGCGGATCATAAGTCCAATTTGCTTAGCTAACTTCTCAAAAAGGTCGTTGGAACTGTAGGCTTGCAACCTTGAACTCAACTTAAAGGGACCCTAACCGCATATTGGCAGCCATCTAAAAAATGAGTGGGAGAAGCAAGGCAATAGCAAGGCTGTAGGCAATGCAAGTTAACAATCTTTTAGATTTATTAATAATTAGGACGTTGACCTGCTGACGTCATTAGAGAGTCAAGGTCGCAGTCTGGCTAAATTACATGCAGTGCAATCTAGAAAAATCAAGATTCAATACTATGCACAATGAGAATATGATACAACCCTTAAACGAAGCAGGACAACTTTCTTTTGACTGGACCAATCTAGAAAAAACAATAAAGACATGTAATGAGGAAGTATAATTGCAGGATGTAAATTTCATGGACGCTTTCTGGCATTCATGGCAATACTTGTCTAACCGATTAACTACTTTAGTGGTTCACAAGCAGAGCTGACACATATTTTAATTTAACGCTGATGCGTGGAGTATTGGCAAAGTTATGGGATTTACAAGGCACAAATCTACACTCTAAATAAAGCTTTACGAAAGTCGCAAGCATGTGTCAATGTGCCAAGGTTAGAAAACTTAGCACTCAAGTGGCTTATAATTAAGAGATCTGTACGCGTTGTATTTTTAGATACGCTGGTTCTGGTTCACTTCCGGGTTTTACATGATTTGCAAGATCATTTTTGATATCTTTTTTCACATGGAAACCATCGAAACTTCGAAATAAATTTTGGACACGTCTGTCTCTGGAACGGCATTCTAAAGAAAATCGATTCTTAGACCAAATTTTCCTCCAGCCACATCGCCTGGACTCTTGAATATGGGTACATTTTGTATCGGTTGCGAAAAGCTTATAAGCCTCGAGTTAGTGCCCTCGCATCTGCAGGAGTCATGACCAGTGGATGGGCTGGCCGAGGTCGATGAGAATAGGCGACAAAAAATATTTCAAGGAATCTGGCCTTATCGGCCCAGGATGAATCTTTTCTCGATGCTTATTTGCATAATAAGTTAATGTAAGACCGCATTCCGATTTTAAAGAACGGCACACTTACTGTTTCTCGAAACGGTAGAGGCTCAACAAAATCTATCATTAAAAGGCAGCCCCTGTGCTTTATCTTTTTATCAATCTCTGGTCTAGATACCATGTGCTTGCACGAGATTGATAATCGGCTGCATTGGCTTGAATCCAGCTAACTCCAAGTTAGCGCTCTCTGATTTCAAGGAATAGTGGCTTCGGCATGATGCACAAACTGAGTGTCGTCGGACCAAGTAGTGAGGAATTCAGAGGATCCAGACTTCCGACGGTTTTGGCAGATCCTAACCAGCAGTCTAGCACGACTATAATTACGCTAATTAATTTCTCAATTTTTCTGTGAATTTATTGAGTGAGATGCCAGAAAAGTGAACGCCCGATGCTAAATGTATGCAGCTGGAAACAAAGTCAATTAGCCCTTGCCTATATTGAAACGTGACATCGGCTCTTCCCGCTTTAATGACCTAACAAAGTGTGAATTCACTAAAGATAGTGTATGCTTGCTACTAGAGATCGCTTTTCTCCGAAAGATGATACGTTTGACAAGCAGGCATCACGTAACCGAGCGTTTCAGAACCTACACTCTATTTAAACAGATACGAATGACCTCAAATCAAATAGTTTAACTTCAGCTTCAGCTTGTCGTTGTTAAAGAGGCCCAAAATTGAATCATTTAACAACTAAAATAACTACCTTTGCTTGTTGATGTCTATTTTTAGCAGATCAATTCTAATTTAACTTAAGATATTATCTTAAAGAGACTTTAAATATAATCCTTTAATTAATCAAAAATTCTTGGGCAATACATACTTATCTTGGTAGTATTTTTCCAGGGTGGGTGGTATTTTAGCGTTCACTTATTTATAGGCTGTTCATTGCATGCGATTATTGGAAAGAGTGACACACGCACCATAAATTTGGTTAGTACTTAAAAATCTACGGTGAAGACAGAAGATCCATGTGGCGATTGTATTATGCGAATTCATTTAATAGAGATTCTGCCTTTCAGTGTCCGGTGTATCTGAGGTGTTCGTTCCGAGCTTGTTTATTTTTTTATGTTCATTTTAATATTGTTTATATTTATTTAAAAGAGCTCCCAAAAAGCAGCCCTTCTTTTTGTATGGCACCGTGGAGAAATACCGTTTAAAGTTTCCGAGGCTGTAAAGTCAATTTTTACGAACCACTTTCGATAGATATCCGGGAATCTGCCTGCTTCGCTATCCGTAATAACGAGATAGCAAACGATGAAACTCGCTTAAAGGCGAAATAGCTGATGGTTCTCCGAAACCCAGCGTACCAAAACAGCCAAATACCGACTACTAACTGCAAAACCAAGTAATCTTACTTTATGACTATTACAACTATTAGCCATGCCATTACTATACAGTTTCCAAAAGACTTTTTAGATTATAATTACCGCGTCTAAGCAGAAAAGTTGGGGTGTCTCTTGGTGCGGTGCTAGCGGAGTCATTGCAGCTTCTTCAAGATGGTGAGCATTGCGGTGTAGCACTAATTTCAGCATACAATAACCGCCCAACTCACGACCATGAGCACCATAAGTGCTTACCACAGATAACAGGACAGCTCAAGTCACAAAAGCGAACAAGGCACGATTTCTCCAGCACGTTTACTTATGTTCCAACTTTTGAGCTATTACTTACGTTCTTAAAATAGATAACTTATAAGTATATCATGGTGAGTAATTCTGCATATAAACAAAATATAGAACGAGTATAGAGTCATTTTAAAATACCTTTTTATAAATTATTGATTGATTAAACGTTTTAGCGAACTAAGGATTCGTCTTGATCAATTTAAAGTGGTGCAATTGAATTTTCTCTGGTTGCGATAGTCTCTTGCAAAATTTTTTATCGCTTAGTAAACAGCAATCTTTTATTTCAACGCATACACGCCAGCCTATTTACCATTCAAGCTACCTCAACAACGAGCTGCCACCTTTAAGTACACATAAGTACGGGTAATTTACGATTTTATCACCTCCTGTTTTGGCACACGTGACTGCATCAGTTACTGAGAACATTTCACCAGTAATTCTAAAAACAAAGTGCGAGATAAATTGGTTCGGCTAAAAATGCTTTGCCCGGCCTCTCATTAAGCTAATGTGCGTATGCTAACTTGAGAGCCTATTATATTGCCAACTATATGCCGCCAATTTGTATGAAAGGACCATAGTTATATCATCCTGTGCCTATGTGACCATAGGTTGGAAATCGCTACCACTAAAATTGAATGCCGCCATCTCCGAGCTAACACGATAGTAATCCTATATGCTTATCTCTGCTTTTTTTTACGCCAACATGGCACTCACTTGCTGTGCGGTGGAGCACTTGCTACGCTTTGACCTCTTCTCCTTCGGCCCGGTTTGAGCGTCGTCCAGTTCGCATGGGCTGCTGCATTAGGTCTCTCATCCCGAAGCTCATTAATACAGCAAGGTTTGATTATTGTAATTCCCTTTTGGCTGGGCTACCAAAGAAAGCAACTAGGCCACTGCAGCTGACTATGAATATGGCTGCAAGGCTAGTCTCCAAGTCATAGAGGTTTGAGCACGTGTCTCCCTTGCTAAAAGAGCTAGGATGGATGCCGGTTGAGCAACGGAGACAGAGCTAAGCTCTTACGCTGACCCACAAGGCCCGCCACGGCTTGGCTCCTCCATACCTAGCTGAATTGATGTACCAGCTTTAGCCTGTTCGTGCCCTCAGGTCCTGTGTGGACAATAGATTAGCTGTTCCATTCCTCCGCTTAAAGACCGTTGGCGACAGAAGCTTTAGCTCTGCAGGTCCTAGACTGTGGAACTCGCTTCCACAATTCTTACGCAACGACAATTCCTCTCTTGCTGCCGACTATGGCTCATAAAAAAAAATCCTAGCTGATTAAACAGCCTCTTTTTTTATAGCGACAGAAGAGCCTTTACGGCTATCACCACCGCTTGCAGTGGCGATAAAGAATCGCCCACCGCAGGAATCGAAACCACGACCTCGGGACCGAGGTCGTGAAAACAACCACCTTACCTAGTGTGCCATCACGGCAAACTTTTCAGCGGTCCTGAGCTGCTACTTCCATGCTACTCACTACCTTAACTGCTCTCCTGACTCAGCTATGCTTCCCACTTTCCCTTTGTTGCGCTAGACGAAGTCTGCTGGCTACAGAATGCGTACTGAAAGCCGCTTAGGCTGTGAGCGCGCTATACAAAACTCTCCTGCGTAACACGCACATGGTCTTTATGACTTCATGGAGTTGCAGACGGAGATACAAAGCGATTCGTACACGCAATGCTATCCTTGTGACGTGCTACTTATGCCAACTAGCCTAGTCGGCGTGCTAACTCAAATTTGGACAAAACGGCTGCAGAAAAACTAATTACAGACTTTTTAGCTGCAGGCTAATTAACCTTAAAGCATTTAGTGGGAGACGATTTTTTGACCAACCTTCAGCCACGATCGAGGAAAATTCACCGTAGCAGCATAGGCCCTACTGCAACTGAGTGCCACTCAGTTACAAGCTAAGACAATGTTATTAGCCAAGCAGAGAGTCGTGAACAAAGCAGCGAACTCGGGCTCAAGCTAACTCTACCTGAAATGCTTTTCGTCAAGAACCAAACCGCGTGCCGCTCAAAAATGTGCTGCTGTGTATCGTTGGTCTTTTATTGGAAGGACTCGACCGTAGCTTCAAGTAAAATATGAAGCATTTCGAATGCTCCGGTATGATATCTATAACATCATTTTGTGAACATCATATCTCTGTAACGCTTCCTAAAGAAAGTAATATTTGAGAAGTTCAGTCTTCGTTTCCCGGAATTATCGAAAAATGAGACCCTATTGTTGGTCTCTCTATGGTAGTAATAATAGTAATAATAATAGTAATAATAAGTAAGTACAAATAAGTAATATAATAATAATAAGTAGTAAGTAATAATAATAACAAATGATAGTAATAATAATAATAAATATTAATAAGTAGTAGTAATAAGTAATATAGTAAAAGTAATAAGTAAGTAATAATAATAACAATAGTACATCCGATGTGACGCCCTCAGAGAACCCAATCTCTTTCTAGCCACTTTACATTGGCTGGATTAACAACTCACGCCTCTAAAATGTCGGGCGCACGGAAATTCCGAGCATAAATGCAAGAGACTTATAATTAGCCCGAAACCAGTGAGCTGTCTGACTATAACCACCGCACCGTAAGATGGAACGTCTGCTATAGCCGTATTGCTGCAGTCGACGTCCGTCGAGAGAGACGCCGGTAGGACCAAGCTACGCGTAGCATGGCAAGGCGCTCAGGCTCGTTCGCACGTGACTTGCAGATGCGTACTATCGACGGCTCGCGGAACAGATCAAGCGGGCCAAGCTATTTTCGCACATAAGGCCTTCAAGGCTTGGTCCCTGCCTGGTGTAACAGGTGGCGGACGACAGGGATCGGGCTAGGGTAAAAACGGCCAGGTGGACGTAGCACACTGATTCCCCGCCCATGGGTGCGCCGACTTAACGCGCCCGTCAGACAGGCGATACTAGCGGAGGCGCCTCGAGCCTCGCTTCAGAGGTTTGAATAGCGGTCTTCGCGGGCGGCCAGCCATCGTTTGCTCCCTCCCCCTTCGACGGGAAGCGATCGGTGCGGCAGCGGGGCGGAGCTCGCCGGCAGCCAGCGACGCGTCGAAGCCGGCGGCCTACGCGGCAGCGTTTGCGACGCCGCTGTCCGCAGTCGAACGGACTGGACTACGGGCACTGCTCAGAACACGTTCTCGCCGTCCGCGGCGCTGCGCAGCTGACTCTTTTTTCGTCGACGAGATGGCACGAGTTCGCATTTCAAGTTAGTCTGCTCGAGCGGAGGAGAATAAAAAAAAGGCATCCCCGAGCCAGCTCGGCCTTTGACGCGCGCTTTGCCGACCGCCCCCCCCCCGGATGCGGCCTCGTCGCAGAAAACGCGGGCGGCGGACCGGCCATGTCGGCGAAAACGGCCGCTACTTACCGAGCATCGACAAGTGACGAACCTGGCCGCGACGAAACGTTGCCGACAGATCCACGAAGAACCAGCCGTTCGGATACGTAGCGCGCCTCTCCTGCGAGTCGGCTGCTGCTGCTGCTGCTGCCGTAGCCGGCGCCGAGCTGCGTCCGCTCCGCGTCACGTGGCCTCGCTTCTCGGCCGCTCTCTCCAGAAGATGGGCGCCGTCGGCGCGATAGTAGAGAGGCTCGAAGAGGAGCGTGCGCAGGCGCAACGCGGCCCTGCCGGCCACGTACAGCGCGCAGGCGATCGCGAGCGCCCAAAGGATGTCGACTCCTGCCAAAGGAGGCAGTCGAATGAGGTCGGCAGTCGCCTGCATTTCGCGGACAAGTGACTGTCGTGGAAATTTCAGCCGCGAAGGAGGAGCGTCGCAGGTTCAGTTTTCGCCTGCTGCTGCTGCTGCTGAGCGACTGCCGAGATTCGGACAGTCTCTCTCAGCGGATTACCGCGCGCTCCCGCCCACAAGGCGCGTGCGAGGTGTCTTTATAGTCGCGAGACTACTGGTCGCATCCAGATCGTGCAGTCACGTAGCGGAAGCGGGATACGGATAGGGATTAAGGGATTAAGCAGCACGGATTGAAGGAGTTTACTAGGTATCTAATGCGATAGGAGGGGAACTGAGTGAATAATGTCCGTAACTTATTCCAGGGTTGGTAAAGCAGAGTAATCAACTCCCACGCGACGCGATAGGTATCACTGCACAGGCAAGTGCATCTCACCATATACTTCGCTTATACTTCGCTCAAAGCCCAAAGTAAAGCTGACCTGACCATTTCTGCCGAAAACTCCCTTACGGTCGTAGCCTCAGAGAGATTAATCGCGAGATGACTCATCTCGTTCCTAGAACCTGCGGCTTATAGTTCAGGAACCACCAATACGTTCGAGCACTGCTGTAATTAATAATGAATAATCGCCCAAGTAAGCGCGTGCGCACGCTCTGGTCACTGCTAAGACCTGCTTAGATTGGCACACGCTTAGGCAGCTCTCAGGTCAGCAGCGATACGAGCCCTTGCCTTGGTGTGTTTAACTAGGGCGCCTAGAACAACCTGTAGCGAACATCTTGCCTAGTAGAACGTGCACGTCTAGCCATGTTGAATCCGTGGCGGGCGGGGAAGGGAGGAAGGGCCTGGCCCGCTAGCTAACTGCGGCGAAGCGAGGGCTTAATCTGCAGCGAGATTTACTCAGGTTGGGGTGACCTTTGGGAAGACGGCGCAGTCAGGATGCAAATTAATCACGGCTTTACGCCGGTGGGCAGACGCAAGAATGCCATCAGACGCGGGTTTTGGAGCGAAGAAAGGTGTCGCTGCGCACGCACCTGCATTTCACTCTTATACTTCGCATGTACCCAGTGAAATTTCTGCAGACGGCGCGGTCAGGGTGCGAACGGACTTATGCGCTGCACTTATCAAGGTTTTACGCTGGTGGGCAGACGCAAGAATGCCGTCGGTTACGGGTTTGGTAAGAGAGAAGAGCAACGTTTGCCCGAGTTCAGGAGTTCTGTTGGAAGAGAATAAAGGTGTGACCGCTAATATAGAGTTCTGGGCTGCACAGTGAGTAGCTCCAGTGAGAGACTACACGTCGAGAGCATGCGAGTCCGAGCGTACGGCGACGAGCAGCTAAATGCAGCTTAGACCGAACGTTACGTTCCGCTGGCTACTCTGCTGGCGGCTCTTTTCTCTTTGTGCCATAGCGGTAGTCAAACTGTATCCAGGCTAGCTAGGCTCGGTTGGCTGGGATGGGACGGCTGGAGTTTGGAAAGGGTCGCCGGCTAGGCCGGGGTCTGACCTATGGGTGTGGCAGAATGTGCGGTGACGAGAGGTCAGCGCGGCTCTCTGGGGTTAGGAAAGTTGGCCGACTAAGTCGTGGTGTTGGACGCTCCCGGTCTCGCCGAGTTATGCACCTGGTTGGGTGCAGGCGTGCTCCGGCGATGCGGCCACGCACACCAGGTAACGAATGCTCAAGGCCCAAGCGGAGCTGGATAGCACGCTCGTTGTTGTGACTTGTATATTCCTCGTCCCCCGTGTAGCGTGTTCGTGGCCCCCCCCGTGAGTTGGTATCTTTCGGCGGAAGCTCTCGGCTGCGGTAGACGTCGACTCTGACTAGCCAAGCAGTTACTCAGCTAGCCGGGTCTTTGACGGCGGACGCTTGTACTATGGAAACGGAGTCGGTACAACGGCGGGATTGCAGAAGCCGACTGACGAACTGACACGTTTGATCGCGCTTGCTTCGTTGTCTCGCGCTCCTATAGTTTACTATGTGTAGGATCCCCCTTTAGACTTGTTTAGTTCCCCTGTTGCTGTTGGCACATGCGACATTATAAAGAGGTCTAACCTGACGGCCGCTCGTCTTACCGTAGCTCAGCGGCACGGCGAGCGGCGGCGTGGTCTGGGCATGGTGGCGCTTTGCCGGAAATAGCCTCTGACCTCTGGAACTCGGCTACGAAACTACGGGGTCAGGACCGTCGCTAGAGATCGCAGGCATACGGGAGGGAGTAGGTGATTTTTCGCTATCGCACCCTCACCCTCAAAAAGAAGCATTTTTACATGCGATCTCACTTTCGTTTGATCTCATTCCAAAATGCTTCTTTTTAAGTGTGCGTTTACGATAAGGAAAAACCCCCACTACTGTAGTTTTGTAGATTGTAAAAGTACTATATAATAATGAAAAATTTCTGAAAAAATTGATCTTGCTATATATTATAGTGAATTTTTTTTTAATTAAATAAAATTTATTTCCTTAATATAGATGTCTGACAGAAATGAATTTTCACGACGTGATGGTAAATCATTCAATGAACATGCAAAAAGATTAGTATATTCTTATGAAAAAATGTGTAATAATAAACCTTTTTTAGCAAGAAGTATGGTAAATCATTTCGAATTGCGCATTGTCCAGTTTCTTCACATTGATATAAAAGAATTAATTGAAAAACTTTCTTCACATCAAACAATAAATCCAAAAGTACAAAAAAGAAACAGTTGCTTTAATGAAGCAAAACGTCTTCATAAGATTGAAAAGACTGGTTCGTTTCTAGGTAGAAAAATTAAAAATGGTAATTAAACTGATTATGAATATGATGTTTTTGAATTAGAAGATGCAGATCTTAATGTATTTAAAAGATAACATACTCCTGGATTAATTGATATTAAGACTGATGTATTAACAAGTGTCAATAATGTAAAAATGAGTCTTGTTATACAACTTAAATTAGAGAATTGCTTACTGGCCTACCAGCACGTGCGATAAGACGATTGCAGCTGGTGCAAAACTCCGCAGCTAGGCTTGTCTGTCGTGAGCATCGCAGTTGCCACATTACTCCACTTCTCGCCGACCTGCACTGGCTACCAGTCAAGCAAAAGATTGACTTCAAGGTTTTGTCGCTCACTTTTAGGTCTATTCATTCTTTGGCTCCAGCCTATCTGTCAGATCTACTCCCCCACCAGGCCAAGCATCGTACCATCATCTGCTTTTCGGAATCCAACAGTTTACCACTACCTCGTACAAAGCTCAAATCCTTTGGAGGCCGTGCATTTAGTTCGTATGCTCCCAAAGCCTGGAACTCCCTCCCGAATTGTGTCAGAACATCCCCTGACTTGATCACATTTAAAAGGAACCTAAAAACACACCTATTTAGGACAGCATTTAGTGGGTCCCTGTGATTCGTCTTTCATGTGCTTATGGGTGCTGACACTGTGCATGCTGGCACTAACCACATTTGCATGCTGACCCTGTGCATGTCACCCCTAACCATGTTATTCATTTTGTTTGTTTATCAAGCATGATATTAAAAAAGATGATGATGGGAAAATATGATGACAAAAAATTGAATTACTAACAAAGAAAGGAATTAATCCTTATGAGTACATGGATTCTTTTGCTAGATTTGAAGAAACAAGTCTACCATCAATTGAAAAGTTTTACTCTAGTCTTTGTGGACACATTTCAAAAGAAGATTGTGAACATGCAAATAAAGTATGGAATGCTTTTGAAATAAAAAACTCAAAAAGAATACCATGATTTATACTTGACAATTGATGTTCTAGGATTAGCAGATGTCTTTGAGGGATTTCGAGACCTAATAATAAAAAACTATGAGATTGATCATGCAAAGTTTTTAACAACACCACAATTAACTTGAACAGCAGGATTAAAACATACTGATGTTTTTCTTGAACTTCTTACTGATCCAGATATGTATTTATTCTTTGAAAAAGGTATTCGTGGAGGAATGACTCAAGTATAAAAACGTATTGCTAAAGCAAATAATTCTAGACGTGTTGATTTTGATCCTATGAGATTAACTTCATATCTATTATACTTTGATGCAACTAAACTTTATGGATGGGCTATGAAACAACATTTAAGTACTGGTGGATTTAATTTCCTATCAAAACAAAAATTGAAATTATGGAATGAAAATAGAAATGAGGTAATTAAAAAGTTTAGTACATCATCAAATAAGGGTTATATTCTTGAAGTTAACACACATTGCCTAAAAGAAAAACATGATTATTTCTCTGATTATCCTTTACTACCAGGGAATAAACGAATAACTAAAAATGAATATTCTAATTATCAACAAACTTTAAAGAGTTAATGATCCAGTAGAAAAACTAATAGATTTAGAACCAAAAGAGAAAAGTATATTATACGTTATCTCAATCTTAAAAATTGTATAGAATTACGATATGAGTTAACAAAAATACGCTGAGTATTAGAGTTTGAACAATCTGATTGGTTGTCATCTTATATTGATAATAATACAATACTCGGAGGAAAAGCAACAAATGACTTTGAAAATAATTTCTTCAAACTATTAAATAATGCTTTCTTTGGTAAAGCAGTGGAAAATGTTAGGGTTAGAAAAAATATTGAATTGTTAAATAGAGAATCAAATAAAGATTTAATAAAAATGAATACAATGTATAGAAGTCCTAGACTTGTTGATAGGAAAATATTATCTAACAACATTATTTGTGTAGAAAGTAATTAGGAATCAGTTACACTTAATAAACTAATTTAAGTTGGATTTTTAATTCTTGATTAATCAAAGATGTTTGTGCAAAAATTCTATCATCTAACAATAAAAAAGATACGATTCAAAAATAAACTTATTATACACTGATACTGATTCATTAGTTATGGAGATTTTTACTAAAGATGTTTATAAAGACTTCATTGAATATCCAGAAACATTAGATCTCAATACTTTTCCCCATGATTATCCTTTTTGGGATGATTGGAAAGCCAAATATATTATAATAAGTAGCAATAAAGTTGTTGATAAATTTAAAGATGAGATAACAGATTAAATTAAAACAGCAGTATTAAATGAACGTGTTTTCCTAAGACAAAAACTTTACTCTCATAATGTTTACATTGATTAAGAAATTTTTGATAAAGAAGGAAAACAAATAGAAAAAACTAATAATGTATATGAAATGAATGAAAAATGTGATAAAGAAGGAAAGCAAATAGGCCAATCTAAAAAAGCGAAAGGAGTAAATAAAAATGTTGTTGACAGGAAATTAAAACATGCTGATTTCAAATCATGTTAAGAAACAAAATTAGATATAATTTGTAATTAATCATTAATTAGAAGTGATAAAACATATAATGTATACTGTAAACCAAAACAAAGTTGCACTATCAGCATTTGACTAAAAGCGCTACAGGTTAGATTGTGGAAAGTGTAGCTACGCATATGGACATTACAAAATCGCTAAGGCTTTTAATGAAGGAACTAACCCAAGTCGTTGTGATAAATGTAATGTTAGTTAATTTTTATATAGATGCCAAAAAGAAAAAGCGAAAACAAAACAAATACCTATAAAGAAAGTCAGATCTGCTGATAAAGAGAAAATGGAAACAGATAAAAAATATATCAATATTCTAGAAGAAATAGATCTTTTTAAATCAATAGAGAAATTAAATATAAATTAATAAAAATTATTTCTACTATTATAGAATAGACCAAGAAAAACAAGAACTTTTACAATTTTCAGAGGAAGAAGCAGATTCTATTGATATCACTCTTTCTGACACCGAATCTGTATTTGATACACTTTTTGAAGATCCCGACTATGTTCCTAAGTCAGAATCAGAAACAGACTTTTCTTACTGCAGTGTTAGTGATGAAGATGATTATGTTAGTGATGAGGGTGATATAAGTCTTGAAGAACTTCTATTTGGAGAACAAGACTATATCTCAATTATGTACACAAAGAAGATACTCTTTAAATTAAATTAAATTTATTTTACTTATATAGAAAATGGATGTTTCAAGAATTCGTAGCTGTGAACAATCTAGAGAAATAGCAATAAGAATTTGTTTACAAAAACTTGAAGGAGAAGATCAACGATTAGTCAAACATTCACTTGATAAACTTATTCCTGATTTAGATAGTTCATTTATTAATGTTCTTATAGATATTTGTGATACATGTGATAAACGAATAGAATGTCATAGCAAGATAAATGAAATGCTAGAAGAAGCAAATAAAATATCTAAAACACCAAAAACTAAACCTGGTGTCCAAATTTTATAATTATATATAATAATTGAAGTTTTTAGAATTCTCAGTTGTAAAAAGCTAGAAAATTAGCAGAAGAAATTTGCAACATGAAATTCAAATGTGTTAGAAGATATAATTAAAAATTATTTTTATGAGTTTATTCCACACTTAGATGGATTAATTATTTTGAGTCTTATAGATATTTGTAATGCTTGTGATAAAATTCATAAGTATGAAGAAAAACTAGAAAACAGTATTAAAAAATACTAGAGTCATAACATTTGGTAATTAGATTATGTTTATAAATTTGTGTACACGTATATTTTTGTATAATTATATAGGAAATGCAAGCAACTTCTGATGTTAGTGACCCAACTCTTGCAACGAGTGCTACTCTACTTAAATCATACGTTGATTATCTTGTTAAATCGAGAATAACATCTTAAGATTAACAGACACTTAATTCAGATATTTCAGGTATGACTGATGCATCAGTTAAAAAATTTTATCTAGATGAATGTGATATTGAAGCTCAAAATATAATCACTGCTGGATTATCAGATGTAACAGCAAATCTAGAAACAACAGTTGGCTAAAGTTGATGCTCTTCTAGATGATCCTTCTGAAATTGCTGGTCACACAACATAGATTGCATCACAACTTCCAACACTATCAACTGTTATCTCAGGAGTATCAGCAGTTAAATCTGACATCTCTGGAATTGTTAAAGATGAATGTTATGCAGTTCTACCTGATCTAAGTGGGGGTACAAGTGCAAGACAAAAAGCAACTGCAGCAGCTCTAGCGTCACAATCACAAACAACTACTGATACACCTGCACCAATCAATGTATAAATTAATTTTAATAAAAAAAAATGAAAGCAATATTATAGAAAGCGGTTTCAGTTGAAACAAGAGGAAAAGACTGTCTTAATGAAGTGCAAGGTCAACAGTATTAAAACTTTAAAATATGTCCATATCTAGTGGGTAGAATTGAAGACATTAGATCAACACTGTTAGATGCTGTAAAACTAGTACTATAATACAAAGAACTATGAATCAGTCACTCTGAACCAGAAATAGCATGTATATTTACTAAAGTTAGAGATGGTTTATTCTCTGAGTGGTTTCAAAAAGACTTTAAAATAGAAAAAAACTAATAGTATGAGGTCTGAAGCTTACTCTAAAAAAATAGAACTAACTAAACAAATAAAGAAATAAATACATTCTGGAAAGAGTTGTGATCTACTAGAAGAATTAATAAAAAAACTATGGATTGGAAGATTTAAATATAATGTTAACTCATTCAACAGGTGGAGCCCACTTATAATATCAGGAATATACAAAAAAACACTCAAATCATTTGATGATAATTGCGAATATTTTACTCCATTAACTAATAAAATCTCAATAAAATCAAAATCATTTGGAGTTGTAATATTTGGATAGTTTAAAATAGGATAAATAACATTAAATGCAATTGATTTTGATTTTGGGTTGTCAAAAATAATAAAACTAAATATAGAATCACTTAATAATAACATATAATTATTCTCAATACCATAATATTTTATATTACGTAAAGTGGATGAATACAAGTTTGAAGAATAAAATTTATACTTGTACATTAAAATTATAATATCCCTGTCATATGGTTTATCAATATTTATAAAAATTCCTGCTGATACAACCTTATAGTTTATTCTAGTTCTATTATCATATAATAATAATATTGCACTTGATAAAGCGCCCTCAGAGAACTTAATCTCTTTCTAGGCGCTTTACATTTGCTGCAAAGTGATACGCAATAGAATAGTAAGTAAAATCATGCTTGAAAAACAAACAAAATGAATAACATGGTTAGGGGTTACATGCACTGGGTCAGCATGCAAATGTGGTTAGTGGCAGCATGAACAGTGTCAGCACGCATAAGCACATCGAGGACGAATCACAAGGACCCACTAAATGCTGTCCTAAATAGGTATGTTTTTAAGTTTCTTTTAAATGTGGTCAGGTCAGGGGATGTTCTGATGCAGGTCGGGAGGGAGTTCCAGGCTGTGGGAGCATACGAGCTAAATGCACGGTCTCCAAAGGATTGAAGGTTTGTACGAGGTATTTCTAGACTGTTGGATTCCGAAAAGCGAGTGGTACGATGCTTTGCCTGATGGGGTAGTATCTCTGAAAGATAGGCTGGAGCCATAGAATGAAGAGACCTAAAAGTGAGCGACAAAACCTTGAAGTCAATCCGTTGCTTGACTGGTAACCAGTGCAGGTCGGCGAGAAGTGGAGTAATGTGGCAACTGTGACGCTCACGACAGACAAGCCTATCTGCAGAGTTTTGCACCAGCTGCAATCGCCTGATCGCACATGCTGGTAGGCCAGTAAGCAGTGAGTTGCAGAAGTCGAGACGAGATGTCACGAATGCATGGACCAACTTGGACGTGGTATCCTTATCTAAACAAGCCCTAATTTTAGCAATGTTATGAAGCTGAAAATAGGCTGATTTGACTGTGGAGCTGATGTGGTCGTCTAACGAGAGGTCGCTTTGGAATATGACATCATCTTTTAATAAAAATGAACTATAACTAAATACTTTATTATAGACTGAATATCTAGTTTTACTATCAATAACATTAATATTTCCAACAACTGCACTATCAATATCTTTTATTTTTATTATCATATTTGAGTATGTTGGTTTCTTATGTATATATCGGTTAATTTGCTTAAAACTAATTTTTTTGTATAAGGAGAAGAAAATATTTGGTTTGAAGAAACAATATTAGAAGAATAAGATAATATTTGGTTTGAAGAAACAATATTAATTACATTAATTACAGTTACATTACCAAAAAATCTAACAAAACTAGTTGTATCAATAAGTTTAGAAGTATATGGATTATCACCATATTTTAAACAAATATTATTGACATATTTAATAGAAATTAAATTATATGGATTATAATTTTTATATTTCTCACCATCAATATCAATTGTTAAACTATTAAAACTTGAATTTAAATTTAATAATTGATCGCCACATGTTCCAAGTTTTGTATCAACATACTTTTTTGTTGCAACATCTTTTTTATTATTAGGATCTAAAACATTTACATACATTTTGAGTTTGCAGACATATCTCCTTTAATATTTTGATCAGAATCATTTCTGACATGATTATTGTCGGCAAAAGACTTATTAACAGATTCTAATATATCAACAGTATTTTCAAAATTTGTTAATCCACTTGAGTCAAAATTTAATGTCCCATTCATTTCTAACTACTTTCAAGAAAGCATTTTAATATAATGCTATTTAATGCTTTTTAATATAATGCTAATCAACAGTTAAAGTTATATTTTCTGCACGAAGTAAATCTGGCGCACATACAATTGGTGAATCTATTACTAATTTTTTATTTGAATCAGGATTATAACTTCCAAATAACTGAAATGAATAATTAGGATTTATTCCTAAGGGTGGAATAAGAATAAGTAGTTTTAATGAATTATCTGGTGCATTGTATACTGTTGAAATTACAAATAAACATCTAGGAATTATTTCACTATGTAAACCATCAATCCATTTTCCGCTATAGTTTGTTCCATATACATTTGTTTGTAATGTTGGCTCTATAATTCCATTAAATTTTGTAACTGCAACATTTCCATCAGATATTTTGTGTAGATAAGCAAGACGTACTCTATTATTTGGATTGACAGGATCACTTAAAACCCTAATAAAATGTTCTTGCATATCTAGGTTTCCATTAACAGTTCTACCATTTACACTTGGAAAATTTGCATCCATACATAGTTTATTAGGATCATCATTATCATTAAAAGGAGGATTAATAACACCTATTTTTCCGTCAACAGTTAAATTACCACTAATAATTCCACCTGTTTTTTTTAGTTTCGTATCAGCATAATCCTTAGTTGCAGCATCACTAGGATGAAGAGGAATAGCAAGATCTATCAATCTATGATTGTTTATATCAATATCTCCATCAGCAGTTGTTCCTCTTGAAATTCTACTAACAAAATTTGTATCTATATACTTTATGTTTACAGCATCACCAGCATCAACAGGATCACTTAAGTTCTTTATCAAGTTACCATTCATACTTAGATTTCCATTAAGTATATCGCCAGTTCTTTGCACTACTTCCTTTTTTCTATAACCTATCATTTCTATACAATACTAGCAAGAAAATCTATTTAACTAATTCCACCTGCAACAGTAAACTTATCAACAGGATAAGTAAAACTTCCATCAATATTAGTTTTTAAAACTATAGTTCCACTAACACCATAAGTACTATCAATAGTCAAATCTAAATAAGCATTTGTTTTATCAGTTTCATACATAATACCAGAAACCATACTAAAGTTAGGTAATGTACCAGGAAAGAATGTTTTAAGATTTGTTATAAATCCTAGCTTTCTTCCTGTTCCTTGTTCTATAATTGGAAATTTACCTGGAAAATCATCTGTTGCAGTGAATTACTAGATCCACTACTACCATTAGCAGTAATATTAAGTCCTAACATATCAAGTTTGAATAAAGTCGGATAAGTATTAGAACTCTATCCTAAATATCTAAATCCTACTTGTTTAGTTTTATCAATGTATTGTTTTGTTACTACATCAGAATCTTTTTAAGTTTATAATATTCTTATTTCCCATATTCATACTTGTTGTTGCATTACCTTGAAACACTTGTGTCATACTTTTCAATAATCCATAATTTACTACTTGATATGGTCTTAAATCACTAAAAACAGTACCAGCAGCAGAATTACCTGATATGCCAATAACATTCTTACAATTCATTTGTGGTAATAATTTTGCTCCACTTTTTGGTAATAAGTTAGATAAAGTTGATACAGTTGCTAATTCTCCAGTAGCATTAGCAATGACACTACCACCAACGTTTGAACTAAGAACATAATCCAATCTTATTGCATCACCATCATTAAAAGGAAAACCTAAGTTACTTACTCTATTTCTATTTGCATCAAGATCAGCATAAACATTTCCATTAATCTTAGTTACTTGTTCCATTACTTATAATATATGAAGAATAAAAAAGGTAAAGGAGTTTCTGAAGATGTAAAAGAAGGCGTTAGTACAGCCAAAGAAGTCGTATCCGGTGCTACAACTGCAACTCAAGTTGGTTCAAAAGCAATATTAAAAGTAGTTCGAAAAATTGCAATGAAACTGTCTTACAAGCTTCAAACAAGATAGCAAAAATAGTTCCAAAAGTATTACTATCCTTCAAAGTTATTGGAACTGCTACTAAAGCACTTGGAGGTTTTCTATCAGGAGTTACAGGTATAGTAGATCTAGGACTATTTATAAAAGAGATTGTTGACGATATTGCTTCTGGTAAATACGGACAAGTCTTCTGGAAAACAACGGCAGATAAAAAAGAAGGACTAATAAAGATGGTTGCATCTCTTGAGGTGGGCTATTATATCAATGAAATACTACTTGAAGCAGAGAAAGCAAACTCTGATTGGTAGCAAAACCCTAGTAAGTTTTCATCTGATGTGTTTGGTGGAGAAGTTTCTTGGAATGCAACAAATTTAGATCCAATAGCTTGGAAAAAGAACTTTCTTGAAATGAGAGGAGGTATATTGCCTGTAATTCCAGTAATTATATCTAGTATGGCGAGTGTAATTGGTGCGGTTGGTCTTGCAGTAAGTATAACTGTTGCTGTTGCAAGTCTAATAAGAAAGATAGTAGATACATTAGTGTATACTGCAAAATCGCCGCATATGAGAACACATGAAGAAATATTTAGTGCTTCAACACTTCAGAGTGAAAGACTAAAGAATGCTATCACAGATATCAGAAATATGATAGAACTACTTCATAAGGGGATTAATGTCGATTTGTCAGATAAGATTCAAAATTCGGAGGTAAAAAACAGGCTAGAGTATCTTAATAAAGGAAAGAAATTAGTAGAGAAGTCTGGCGGTGTTATTCATAGTGAAGATTTAATAAAATACATTAAGAAAGTAGAAAATATTACAGTTGGTTGTAAAAAAGAATGTAATTATAAAGCTGAGTCAGTAATACTTCTAGCCTATCATTTTTCTAGAGGAGTAAGTCAAAGAGAGATATATGATGAAATGATCAGACTTAGATATGATCTTAAAACTGGTGCAAGAACTAATAATAAAGACATTTATTCATTAACAATTACATCAACAACTTTTCCTCAAATCCTTAATTCATAATTTAGTTCATATATCATTGCTATTACAGATTCTACTTGAGTAGTTAATGTTGCTAATATTTCATTGCATTCAGCAATAGCTTCAATAGTTCTTACTATTTTCATTATAAAAATTACTTTTTTATTATTTAATATATAGAATGAATTACCATGAAGTAAAACTTGCTTGATCTGATGATTAAGTAAAGCAAATACGCAACTCAAAAAGAAGCTATCTCATTTCGTTTAAAAAATAGTGATTTATCTGGAACTATTCCTATTCTTTTAACAAAGACTCTACGTGCAAGAATTGAAAGATTTAATGCAAAAGACATTGGATTACAGTTGAATCTAAGTCTTAAGCAACTAAAAACTAATAGAAGACAAGGTTCTGGTACTGTTGACTTTATCAACAAACTTACTGGAAACCGTGAAATGCATATGCGTCTTTCAGCAGGAGTAAAATCAGAAGAAGTAGCCAATGCAAATTTTAATAATACTGGTCGTTACAGTTATGTGGGCCCAGGAACACATTTTTAATAAACGAATGGAACAAGGCTATGAGGGGATCAATGACTTAGAAAGGCGGGCTTTAGTTCATGATCATGAGTATAATCAAACTTCATCATTACCTAAACCTAAAAGAACTGAAAAAAGAAATGTATCTGATTTAGTACTTGCTAAATCTGCAGCACGTACGGCTCTTGATCCTAGACAGCCTAATTATGTTCGTGAAGACGCGAAATCGGTCGCAGCAATTATGTCAGCAAAAAGTAAATTAGGTTTAGGTATGTTGAATGATTCATTTGAAACTGACTTTCTAAAAATAAAGTATCAAATCCAGCAAGCCTTCATAAGATAAAAAAATATGATAAAGGAATCGTTGATAGAATATTAGATATCACTAGAAAAAGAGATATAAAGATATTTAAATAATCTCATTTTTATTTATTGTTTAATCTATTTTGTTTATTGTTTTATTTTTTCCATGATTAATAATCAGCAGGATTGAATTCACTTCGTTTAACAATATTATAAACTTTAACTTGATTTAGTCTCAATCTGATATTAAGTCTCTTTTCAGAATTATAAGTATCTTCAGTTATTTAACTTCCATCGAGAATACCAATAATAGCAAAGTCATTTCCAAGCTTTCGAATTACATCAGCAATACTGTTAAACTTTAGTTGTTTGTTCTTTTGATCGAAGAATATACTTGGTTTGCTACCAAAATCAAATCTTACTCCAATAGTTGATCGTTGAGACGTATCGTAACCACTGTATTCAAGTTTCATGCTTGCTCTTGCTGCAATATCTTCAAGTGCTGGTCTCATATCTTAACTGACATAGATCCATGCACTGAAGTAAGGTTTAGAATCGTTACTAGTTTTTTCTTCAATATGAACATGGAGCTGGTTTTCTTTTTGGGATGACAACTGAAGAATTTCAAGTTCAACACATTTTTTATTATCCATTTCTGTATACGGAAAATAAAATAATTAAATTAAATTAATAATTGCATAGTCGTTCCAAAATCTGTTTCTTGCATTAGTTTTAAGAAGATTACGCACCTTCTTCCACAATCTGTTTGATTGTATTCTTGTGGTTTAAAAGTCTGAAAGCCTGGTATAACACAAAAATAATTTATTACTTCTGGCATTGGTGGAGCTTCAAAAGAATCAAAGTAAAAACATTGTTTACTTTATTTTTTAAGTGCTACCCAATGATAGATTGCAAGACCTGATTCTCCTGTATTGCAAATAAGACATTCGTTTTCTAATGGTTTTGCTGGTTCATCTCTTGCAAAAACACCTCTAAAGTTTTTTATATCTAATTCTTTTAAATAATTATTTATTTCTAGATCTGTTAGTAGTATCGATTTTACTTTTTTTTAGTTTGTCGATAGTCTTTTTAAGTTCTGTAAGTATTTGTTGTTAATCTTCTATACAAGAACCAAGTTTCTTTCCATGAGATAAAACACCTGTACCAAGTTTCTTGCCATGTGTTAGTACAGCTTCACCAACATTAATTGGTACACTTCTCACTTTAACAAACTTTGACTTTTTACTTCCACAAATAGTACAAACACCTTTTTCCATTCCTCTTAAGCCTTTTGTACTATCTACCTCAAAATACTCTTTATGAATTGTATCAGTTAATTTTGTACACTTAACATAATAAATTTTTATATCTATAATAATATAGAAATTTCACTGAGAGATAGAGCATTTAATTTTGGACAAGATTTTGATACTGGACATAAAGAACCATTGCCTAAAATATCTATTAGAGCATTAGTACGTAGACCATGTGGTACAGGTAAATCACAGTTAGTAATGAATTGGATATTTTATGGTAGGTTAAATTATGATACTTGTGTAATCATTGCTTCAACTTTAGATCAAAAGATATATCGTGGTCTTATGTCAATGACTAAAGATAATCATTCTTATGTTTGGGTTAAAGGTGTTGGTGAAATGCCAGAAGTTGATTCTTATAAGAGTTGTAAGAATGTTGTTGTACTAGATGATCTTATGACAGAAGATCAATAAAAAATCTTAGACTATTTCACCCGTGGCAGACACAAAGGATTGAACATATTTTATCTTGCTCAAGGATTTACTAATATTCCTAGACGGGAAATAAGAATCGATATAAACATGATTATAATATTTAAACAAAATGCTACAGATATTGAATATATTCGTGATGCATATGTTGGTGATATAGATACAAGACAGTTTAAAGAATGGGTTAACTCTTGTACTAGAAATAGATTTGGTTATTGTGTTATTTACTTAACTAAAACTGAATCAGAAAGATGATTTTGGTCTGTTGGTAGTACAGGAAAACAATTAATAACTATTTTTAATACTTAATAGATATATGAATGATTAATTTAAAGTTATACTCAAGTAAAAATTAATCGTACAGAGGAAGTTTTCAAGAAGCACTAGACTTTTAAAATAAACTTACTAACTTAGAAAGTTTACGTGTTGCTACTAAACTTGATAATAATTAATAAATACAAAGAATTGAAGCAGAAATGATTGCAAGAGACAGAATAGAACATGAACTAAATAAACGTGCTATAGAAAAATGAACAGATAATTCAGGTAATGCTTTCATTGATAAACCAAAACAAATTAGACTTAAACTTGCTATAGAAATGAATAGAAGTGAAGAAATGAAAAGAGTATTAGAACAAAAAGCACCTACAGATATTTATAGTACAGTAAAAAACGGATTTGCAGCTATTGAAGAAGGAAAATATAAAAAGCAATTAATATAGCAAATCAAGCAAAGACTCATGCAGCTAATCCAGAAATTAGAAATTCTGTTGATTTACTTCAGAAAGCAATTGCAGATGAAGTTAATGTTAATCCAACTACTAGGATACCAAAAACAAAGAGAGCTGTAATACAAGAATTTAATGAGATAAACCTCTAATTGCAATTGATAATGATCGCAAAAGAGATTTGCTTGATATTATTGATACAAAAGGATAGGAAGAATATCTAATAAAGGACAGCATTAACAATATCAATTAAAATAATATTGAAGGAAGTTTTCATGACATCTTTCTAGAATGAATTAAATGATAAGAACAAAAGAACAGAAAAAGAACAAAGAGTTCTTGATTCTGTTAAACCAAAATCAATTGGTCAAGGAGTAGAAGTAATTCCATTAATTGTAAGCAGTGAAAAAGAAGTTTTTGATAAGATTGATTTATGAATTCGTGAACTTGCTGCTGGAAATAAATGAGCTGTAAATTCTATTAGTGCCGCTGTTGATTATCATGCCAAGTCTAGAACATTTTCAAAGACAAATGTTGCAAAGATAAATAAACTTTTAATGATATATAGAAATGAGTGATTTATTAAAAAGTGTTAATGATATATTAAAGAGTGTTGAAAGTATTATAAAATTTAGTCAATCAAGTAAAGAAGGATATGTTTAAATATAACTGGAAACATTAATCCTATTAAGACTCACATTGACAAACCAATTGTATTAAGAAATAAAAATTTAAAAATTTGTTTAAAAAAGTTTGTTGGAAACAAGTCTATTAGAAATAATAAAGATACTAATAATACTTTTGTTTATAGAGTTTCTGGTGGATCAGAACAACCAATGACAATAAGACCTGGAATTTATTCTGCTATATCTCATAATGTAAATATTGGTATTGTAGATGTGATTAATAACTCTATTACACAATCAGGTGCAACTTCAGATAAATTTGAACTAGACGTTGATTTTGCTACTTTTAACTCTTGGATTAAAATGCCAGTTGGTTGGACATTTCTTTCTAATAAATCAAGTATTTATAGTATATTTGGTTTTACTGGTTCTGCTTATACAACTGATCCAAACTTGTCAACCATGTATCCAAGTATATCAAATAAAGTAGTTTGTACACCTAATGTTAAGTTTACTTCTGAAAAGTAAGTTTTTGTTTCTGATCTAAATCTTATACTTGTAAATTGTAATATGGTTGCTAGTGGAACTAATTTTTTAAATCGAAAAGAAACTTGAGTATTAAGAAGTATTGTCTATAATTTCTATCCATTGGAACAAATGGTACATGAACCAAATACGATTGAATATCATAATATTACTAGTAATTCCATTTCTGATATAATAATTACTGTAACTGATCAGAATTTTAAAGTATGAGATGTTAGTTTTCAACAAATACAGTTGTCAACTAAATTTTTGAAGTTTAATACAAGAAATGTCTATAACATTAACTGGAACAAGCAGTTCAGAATCAAAAAAATTAGTTCCTCCGATTATGCTTGGATCTTATTCAGGTTATAATAAAATTGGTTTACCTCGATTAGAGTTTACTTATACAAATAAATATCAAATACTATTGCAGGAGTAAAGGATACACTTTTGTTTAGATGGAATTTAGTGGATTTAAATAACTCTTCTATTACAATTCAAGCTGGTTATTATGATAGTAGAAGAAATGTTATTGCTCTAAACAAAGCATTATTAGAATTAAAAAAAACTATTACATCAGGTGGACCATCAAGTACAATTAATGCTTTTTATGATAGCACTAAACAAATAGTAGTGGAATAAGATTTAGTGTTGATACTGATGATAAAATAATAATGCAAGTAACACCAGATTTTGTTGTACTACTTGTAAGTAATTCTGGTATTAAAAATTCAATTAGAGATACATTAGGTTTCAACTCAAATCAGCAAGGATCTTTTATTAGGTTTCAACTCAAATCAACAAGGATCTTTTGATGCAACTCTTGTAGGAGGAACTCGTTATGAAACAATAGAAAATCCATCTATTATTCTGGAATTTATAAAGCATGGAATAAAATGGTGCTACCAGATAATGAAGGAATAAGATGGATTAGTATAGATTGTGATTAAGTTGATCAATTTAAGAATTATATTGAAAGAAGAAGTGGATTTTTAGAACAATCTTCATCTTTTTATATAATTGATATTGATGATATAAATCCTGGAGATAAGGTTGGTCTACATATTCCTAATATATTATATTTACCAACACGTGATTATATATATTTGATAATTGCATTTAATATAAGTCTTAGTGATCAAAATAAAAATCCTTTAAATTTAATTACAGATGTAGTTGCAACAATAGAAATTTCAAAGTAATATAGAGCAATGGGTAGCTATGCGAGAGTTGGTTGTGGTAGAATACATGGTGGTTAATATCATGGATCAAGATTACTAGATACAATAATTGATGGTGATGGTAAAGTAGCACCTGTAGTAACTGGATTAACAGGCCTAAGTATGAATATTGCTAACAAAGGAATTGAAATGCATCAAGCAAGAAAACAGATTGAACTACAAACAAAGAAAGGAAAGATAGATCAATAATATGCTAACAAACGTAGAGATATGGATGATAGACTTGAAGAAGAAACAAGAAAGAACTTGAATTAAGAACTTGAGAAAAGAAAGAAAGAAGAGGATTATGATAGAAAGATTAAAGAGATGGATCTTGAGATTAAACGTGCTATGCTTGAAAACTTAAACCAAAATCTAAAAATAGTCGTAAAGCAAAAATAGAAGAAGAAGCAGAAGTAGAAGACTATTCAGAGACTCTTATAGAAAATGATCCAAAAGCATATAAAGAAATAGAGAAAGTAATTAAAGAGAAAGCTGTTGTACCTTATGTTTGTAGACCTGATGGTTATGGTGGTGTTATGAGGAATAAAATAGGATCTGGATTATATATTCAAAGTAGAAATTATTTTTTAGTTTTTTATATAGAGAAGAAATGGCAAGTGCACCTATCGATGTAAGACTGGAATTGGGTGGTTCTGATTTCCCGATTATAAACTTACAGATTATCAATACAGAGAATTGTATCAAATGAATGGAAATGAAACTGACACTATTGCTGGTAAGCTGGTTACATTTATCGTTCCTGGTGAACAACAAACGTGTTATATTCTATCTGATGCTAATCTTTTACTTGAAGGGCAACTACAAGTACAAACTTCTGCTGGTGGTGCTGATGGACCTCCTACCAGAAATCTTGCTGTAGATCTTGTTAATAATGCTGGTGCATGGTTGTTTAGTAGTATGAAAGTTAGACTTTGCACTGAAGAAATTGAAAGTATACCACTATCACAAGGAGTTGGAAGTGTTTCAACATTAATGGGACTTCTATGTTATCCAAATAATTATAATAGAACTGAAGGTCTTGCAACTGGTTGAAAAAAGATGAAGCAAATTCATTGGATGATATGACTTCAGGTAATACTTATTCTAGTCCTGCTGATTCTGGAGCGAGTAGTGCAAATAATGGATTCGTTTATAGAAGAGCTCTTATAAACAATCTTGTTGATACTGTAGGAACTTTTAGTATTGCACTTTCTCTATCACGAATTTCTGGATTCTGTGCTGACAGGAATACAGTTATTTATAATATTCCTTTTACACTTGAAATGACACGTGTTAGTGGAATGGATTACGATGCTATTATGACAGGTGCAACAGGTCTTGCTTCAAATCAATCTAATGCTATCTCTACTAAAGGTACTGCTCTAGCAAATGGAGATGGTGTATGGAATAGTTTCAGAATTGTAATGTCAAACATGAGATTGATAGTACCATGTATAACACCTAAAGAAAATATTCAAAGAGCACTTGCTGATATTTCAAGTGAAAAATCAAAGACAATAGGACTTGATACAGAGCTACACGTTATGAAAATGTTAGCATAAATAGTATGAATCAAGGTACTAAGTTTACTAAAACACTATAAGTTCAAAATATAATTGATAAAGTTAGATGGCTAATTATTGCAACTCAAAACTACAATAAATACAATGATTATACTGGTAATCCTTGCACTTGCAATCACTGTGATATTAAAAATGTTACTGTGCTTGCTAATGGATCTAAACAATATCCTACTGCTGCAAGAACTAGTGCACCAAAACTTGGAAAATGTACTCCGGAATATATGGATTTCACAACATTCAGAAAACAATATCTTGGTCTTAATGAGCTTACTGAACCTGTCGGTGTTACTTATCCTGAATGGTTGTCTTTTTTTTCATTTCATGTTATTGATCTGTAATACAATGATGAGCCTCTTAGAGTAAAATCAAGATTGGATGTAACTATTGAATTCAACACTACTCTTCCTGATGCATCTAATACAAATCTAATTCATGATCTAACTATTTGTGAGAATACTGCTGAACTAAAATCTAATGGTAATGGATCTAACTTTAGTTGTAATAAAGGAATGTTTGTGTATGATAGAAAAGGTTTTTAATGAAATTATAATTTCTAAATATAATGCGTAAAACTAATTTTATTCAAGGTTCAGTTGAGTGGAAAAGATATATATCTTTGAATATTGGTGGATCAAAAGTTTATTCTGTTTTAGGAAATGATATGGTGTTTGGTGCACAAATGGATGGTGATATTGAATTAATTGCAAATAGAAAACTAAAAAAAATACACTGCTAATAACTCTCCTATGAGATTTCCTCACATGTTGTTTGTAAAGGTATTCGAACCTATTGCTGCTAAATTTCTAGAAATAAAACTAGATAGAAAAATTGAGAATTCAAATGAGTGTTTTACTAGTAATGGAGTTTATCGTTATTTTCCAGATGGAATAATAGATGAAAATACGTTGATTGAGATACAATGTTTATGGAGTAGAAGTATGGTTGAAGAATTTGTTCCAAAACAATACTTAGCTCAATGTTTACTTAGATTACACGTAATAAAATTTAGAAGGTGTTTTACTCTGAACTTGAAATCTTTGTCCCTGGAATGAATTGTGAAGATATACCTGTAGACTACATAGCAGCTAGGAATGTTGGAGTACCTACTAATTATGTATGATTTTGACATGCCAATTAGAACTCCTTTATTTATGCTACTTCTTAAGGATAAAAAGTTTTTTGATTTTGAATTTGATATAATAAGTGAATATGGTAGATTTTTAAATAAAACAAGTAATGGCTTTGATATAAAATTTTATATAAAAAGGTAGAAATACAAGTAGTAGAAGAAGAAAATTATGGTAGATTTTCAAGAATTGCTCCAGTAGTTAGAGAAGTATTAGAGAGAAGTAAAATATTAATCGATGAATATATAGATGACTGCAAAGTTTAATTCAGCTGATTATGTTTAAAAAATTAGTGGATATATACTATCAGATCTTAATGCAAATGGAAATAAGTTTTAAATTTATCAGATCCTGTTAATGATGGTGACGCTGTAACAAAATCTTATGCATGTGCAAACTTTATTGTTAATTCTGGAGCGTCATTAAATCTTGCTCGTAAACCTATTGTTAATCTTGGTGAAGGGATAAATCCTACTGATGGCGTTAATTTGAGTCAAATGGAGCGTCATTAAATCTTGCTCGTAAACCTATTGTTAATCTTGGTGAAGGGATAAATCCTACTGATGGCGTTAATTTGAGTCAAATAAAAAATTATGTTAAAAAACAGGTGATACGATGTTAGGGGATGTAAACATGAATAGCTATGCTATAACATCTACTTGTTGGAATTCAGGCAATGGAAATCTAGTAGTATTAAATGATGATTATTGTGTTACGTACGGAGGAATGAAACGAGATTTTTTACTAAAAGCATTTCCTTCAGCAGCAATTAATAATATGGGTGGAGATTCAATAACAAATTTTGCTGATCCTATTAATTCTTTTGATGTTGCAACTAAATCTTATGTAGATAAAACAGTTAAAAAATAACAGAAGTAATATTGATTTCAATGAATCAAATAAAACATCTCCACCAATAGTATTTTATGTGTTATGGTTATTGGAGCATCTAATTGTGTATTTCTTAGACCTAGTAGTGATAGTACTGTTGTATCTGGTGAAATAAGAGCTGTAAATACTTCTCCAAGTGGTGGAGTAAATGTAAAGTAATATGCATATTTTAATAGATTACCTACAGATTATTACTTCATTGACAGTCTTGGAAATTTAAAGGTCAGTTATGTAGCCTCCTGAGAAATATAAATGAACTATTAGAACTCAACTCTTTCAACTTCGTGGCTTTACGTTAACCTTTAACTAGTGGAAATAGCTTTGAAATAGCACAAATAGCTTCATGATCTAAACAATGATGTAAACATGTAGTAGAACAAGATTCTTTTTAAGCGTTTCTTAACTAATGAATATAATTTAGTTGGTTTCTCTTTTTTGAATGTATTTGAATTTATATTACAGTAAGAACCAATTATACTTGTATCATTACGTGAAAGACTAGAATCAAATTCCGTTTCATTCATATCTAAATCACAGATATTACAACGTATTTCATATTTTTGTTTTGGTCTCTTTATTTTTGGTGGTTTATAATAAAGATGACCTGACTTAAGGTATTCAATTTCATTAAATGTATTTTAAGCATGCATCACAAAATATTTCCATTCTCTATAGAACTCAATTTTATCTCTAAAAGAAAGAAAGAACGAAGGTCAATTCAATCCTAACTCAGATATAAGTCAAGTATTCAAACCAAGACCTAAGGATATTCCGCAGGGTTTCTTTAATATTTTTTAACCTAATGAAAATTATCAAGCAGACATTTTATATATGCCAAATGACTCTGGATACAAATATGCTTTGAGCGCTATTGATGTTGCTAGTAGATATAAAGATTCAAGACCACTTAAAACAAAATCTTCTAAAGAAGTAACACAAGCAGTAATAGATATTTATAGTAAAAGACCTTTAGAATGGCCAAAGAAGATAACCGTAGATCCAGGATCGGATTTTAAAGGTGAGTTTGCTAAAGAAATGAAAAAACATGAAACAAATGTTATAGAAGGTACTAGTAAAAAGAGAGCCGCATTAGTTGAAAGAATGAATAGAACAGTAGCTGAGATAGCATTTATTGCACAATATGAAAAAGAAATAGAAAGTAATAATAAAGGAGATTATACTAGAAATAAAGAGGGGATTGATAATTTCTGATAGATTATTGATTATCTAAATAATAGTATTACAAGAACAACTGGTGAAAAGCCTTCTAAAGCAATAAAAAAAGAAATAGTAAAACTAAAGAAACCAAAATATCATAGAAAAGTAGGAGAACAAGAAAAGTTGTTAGAACTAGGAACAACTGTTAGATATTTATTAGAACCGGGTTAAGGAGAAGATGAAAAAAGAAGAAGAGCTACAGACGCGATATGGAGTTTAACTAAACATACTATTGATAGAATAATGGTATTGCAAGAAAAACCAGTTCGTTATCACGTAAATGATGTTAAAAGAAGTTTTGTTAGAGAAGAGTTGCAAGTGGTTAAGATTTAGAATCATCTGGATTATCTAATTGTTCCACAACTGTTTGATTAAATTCTTCTTTAGCGATATTATCATCATCCAAGGCATCTACTATCTTTGAAACAAAATTAAGATTTGAAGATTAAGAGTGGAACGTTTTCTTCTATCAATTTATGATATTGTACTTTCAACTGATATTATCATTGTTGTTAGTCCACCTAAAACAGTTACTACATGCGAAAGGTCCTCATATTGTTCAACGTATGTACTAGTTACAGTAATTGCAAGAGTTAAAAAAATACTTATAAATTGAAATCAATATCAAACACGTATAATTTAGTTAAACAATCTCTAACTCTTTCGTTTTCTAAAAGTATTCGATTGTATTTGTCGTTAGTAAATTTCGTTCTTAGATCTGACATGATTGCTCTATATTAATAATCCTCTTCTTTTGGAATATTTCTTATTCTCCTTTCAAATACTTCATCCCACATAAATTTATTTGTATAAAATTGTATACGTAAGTAATAATTGTATCTGTATTAATTTCATACTCATTGAATGTATCGAATTGTTGTTTTATTAATGAATAAAAACTATTGTTTCTCTAAGACTTCTTGTTGGTCTTTGATTTTAATTTAATGAAATTGATTTACAAAAGTACTTCGATTTCTGCTATATTCTAAACTACAAGTAAAACAAAGATAATGATATTTTTCAGTATAAGTTTCCAACAATTGTGTTATATAACTTACAGTTGAAATCAATAATCTTTCAGTATTTTTATATAATATAGAATCATAATTTAATTCATGAATAATAAGATCATCATTAGTAATAACTACAAAATTATCTTCATTTGAAATAGGTAAATTACTTATTTTTATAACTAGTTTACTTAAATCTGCAAAAGTTCTAGGATATTTAGGTTTTATTCCAGTATTTGTTTCAAAAGCAAAAACAATTCTTTTAACATAACTGTAATATTTTTCTCCCTTACGTATTGAAAATTCATTTTTGTCATACATCTATATTAAGAAAATAAATTTTATTTCATTAAAAATATCAATTATAATATAAAGCAAGATTGAATTTTGCAGACATTTTTCACTCTTATATAGTAATTTATTACTCGTTGTGTAATCAGAGTTATGCAGAAAATGTTCACTATTATATTGTACTTTTACAATCTACATAACTATAGTAGTAAGGTTTTTTTCTTATCGCAAGGCACACTTAAAAAGAAGCATTTTGTAATGAGATCACACGAATGTGAGATCGAATGTAAAAATGCTTCTTTTTGAGGGTAAGGGTGCGATAGGGAAAAACCACCTTCTACTGAGGGTTGCAATACCCGGACTTTGGGAGTTCGTGTAGCTCGGTTCGAGTAGTTACTCAGTTGGACCGCAGCGCGCCGTATAAAGCACCTACGCCGGAGCGTAACCGCTACTAACCGGCTCGCAATAAACCGTCGCTTTAGGCACTAGGTTGCGGCAGCGTGAGTTTTAATTGCAACGTAACGTACTGTAATGTAATGTAAGTTATCTCCGCCTGTAAGTCTACAAAGTCAGCGTATTACGAAGTAGAGTTTTGTGTAGCGAACTCAAAGCCAAAGGGGCTTTCGGTACGCATTCGGTAAACAACTGACTTCATCTCACGGAGCAAAAAGAATGTTAGAAATAAGCTGAGTCAGACAGAAGTTTAGGGAGTGATTAGTACAGATTTAGATACTCGAGACGGCTGGAAAGGATGTGAAATAGGCAACTCGAAAAAGGCGCACAGGACAAAAGCGCGACGACAAAAGGGCACAATGCTAGCAACTCCGACACATTCGCGCAAGAAAAAGCGTGCTGCTATAGCAATAACATTTTAACTACATGATTTAAAAATGTAACCAGGTTGTTTTATTCCAAATCAATTACTATTACATCAAAGAGAAACCAATATTGGATTGTACGTCTGGTGGGGAAGTACATATAGTACGTTCAGTTTCGTAAAGCATTAATAATGCAAACTCTATATCCTGCAAATCTTATGTCAGATTTTGACAAAGCCAGTCACCATGCCCGCTCAGCCATTCTTTTTGGAGAGCGGCTAGTTAGATATTTGTTTAATCTCAGACAGAATCCTCTGCGAAAGGTTCAAGAATTCAATCTCGCAACAGAATACCATGACGACAAAAGTCTGTGAATGCTCATCAAAGTAATTTTTGTTCTGAGCTCCGCTCCTGTAGCTGATGTTCCTGCTGCTTTAGACGGATTGACCTATGACTGCCCTCCTCTAATAGCCCCATTGATCAACTACAAGAAAGACGTATACATCGGCAGATAGCTATGAGGTCGACGTGCAAATCCAAGGTTAAATTTGCAGCTGTTGAATTTTTTGGGTCTCACAAAAAACTGTTAATGTCAGAACACTGTGATTTTGATTCCAAAATATGAAGAATAATGCTACGGGTTTATCCGCCAAGTTTCATGCAATTGCGCTTGGGGGTTCTCGTGCTGTGACCGCCCGATTTTCACAGCATCGATATAAGTTCAGTGCGTTACAAAAAACTTCTCAGACATTCAGTGGGTCACTTGGCACAATATGTGCGAGTCTTTTACCTTACTCCGTGTCTCAATAAAGATCCAAAACAGTATTATAAATAAGTTGGCGAACGCAAAAATAAGCGGACAGAAACCTCTACGCGCCACAACACAAGTGGTAGCGACTGCTACTAACCGTATTCATTTCCATAATCGGCTAACCAACCCAGTCTTGTCTGATTTATAATCAGTTAGACAGCCTGTGCGGTATACTAGGCAAGGCGGTTGCTTTCACGACCTCGGTCCCGAGGTCGTGAGATCGATTCATGCGGTGGGCGATCCTTTATCGTCACTGCAAGCAGTACTGATAGTCATAAAGGCTCTTCTGTCGCTAAACAAAAGAGGCTGTTTAATCAACTAGGATTTATTATTTTATTTATACTGGGCAGCCTCCAGCAGATCCCTTAGCTGAGCAAGCATCCACACGCGGACTTTTGGAGCGCAGTGAACAAGTAAATAGGGGCTGATCGGAACAGGCATTCAACTACGCTTTTTTTACGGCACACGATTTCAGCAACCGTGGCCGGGTCGCAAGACGAATAAGGAAGTGGGTTGAAATTCAGGGGATCGATTATAATGATAATAATATTGCATGCATCAAGCTTAAATCGCATAGGAATCATTGCACTAGATATCGCGTAAACATTGCGATCGGCAAAAGCATCAGCAACTTCCCAGAGTCAGCGAAAACTTGAGGACTGGCCGCGGAAACACGGAAACCATAAAAGCAACAACCAGTATTCCCCGTCGTCATGCACTTTCGGCATATGGCATGTAGCATTTCCACTTGGCTGAGCGTGGCCGAAAAACGGCTCCCCATTGGGCACGTAGCAAGGGTTGTCAGCTGTCGCACGACCTGCGGTGTAAGTGGTACCTGCTTCGAGGTCGCAGAGTAATAGCAAGCATTATCCAGCATAAGAGCAGCAGTCTCATCACCCCAACAGTTAGTCTGGTAGCAGTATCTAAGCAAGACAATACAGTCACATGCACCGACTTGGCTATAGAGAGCCTTGTGGGTCAGCGTAAGGAACTTTACTCTGTATCCGTCGATAAACCAGAATTCGTCGAACCTCCTGCAGCAAAGGAGACACGAGGTGGAAACTCTTGGATTTCTAACTTGCCCTGCAGCCATATTCATCAGTAGCTGCAGAGACTGTTTGGCTTTTTTTGGTAACCCGGTCCAGGCGGAATTGTCAGCAATCCAGCCTAGATAGAATCGTGAAGCTAGTTAGGTCTTCAAAAGCCACTGCGTTGGATGTCAATAACCTTAGATCGGAATCGGAAGCGATGGGTAGCTTTAGAAGCACTCTTCTTACTGAAACTTTCAAAATTAAGGCAGCTATTCAAGAGGAAACCTCAAATTCGGTATATAGTGACTGTTCTTGGCTGAATCGCTTTACAGCCAGCGTGCCTATACTACTACAGGGAGCGATCTCACCTTGACCTGCAGTGCTGCCCTGGATGACTTGCAGAACAAAAGGTCTATTTTTCATAGCCGAAGTTCAATACTGATTGGCTGGATATCACATGCAGCTAGACTAATTGAACACTGCTCAGGCCATATCAGCTACTACTGATTTACCACATCTTGCTGCTGATCGGAGCATGTTCCTTATGAGAAGCCAATGGCATTTAGATTTGCATGAACGACGGCTTGCTCCGCTAATAGTAATCATTTAGGACAACTATATACTGAACTTGCTTGTTGCTAATACTTTGTCTGTATTTGATACGGTCCGCATTCTGTTATCGGCTACGCTATTAAAGCTCGTAATTTTATCGACCATTGACTGGCGCATGGCTTCACAAAGCACTGCCTCTCACATCTGTCACACAACGCTAACACTAACTGTTAGAGCAAAGTCTGCTAGTGTAGCTGTATGATTAGGGCGTCCTATGATTAGCAGTTCAGTTTAATAGTCGTTTAGTTTGAGGAAATTGGCCGACATTCAGGATCTAATGTCTCTAAGGCAAGCATTCAGTTTGTCAGACGCAACAGCAGATTCCAACTGTTTTAATCAAAAATATAGCCGTTATAGTCAGCTATAAATGCAAGCTTATCCAATGGGCCCGATTCATTTCCCCGGGCGCTCGGTATAAATGCAGAACAGAAAAAGACCGAGAGCGGTCCTTTTGGAACTCCACTGGTGACTGGTCTGGTAGATAAGACTTGACCACCACATGGAAACAGATTAAACACGGTTGGACTAATAGATTTGAACCAAGCCGGTATATCGCCAGCAAGACTGATCGTTGGTCTCAAATGTTCAAGTAGGACATAGTGATCAATATTGTCGAATGCAGTTGGTAGATCAAGAAAGGTTTGGGCAGTATTATTTTTGTCATCGTTGGTGCGTAGGGTGTTGTTGGTCGAATGAAAAAGTAGTTTCAGTGGAATTGTGTCGCTTGAATCGCGACTGAAATTTTTGTGAAAGTTAATTCGTTTCCCTGTCAAGTTTAGTCTACAAACCATAGAGGCAAATTGGGGGCGCTATGGGAGGTGCTCGGAGAGTCTACTTTAAACTCGGTGCCTTTCTGAAAGCTTCCCGCAACGAATGGTCAATTATTAATTTTTAAGGTAAGCCCTATAAAGAAATACTAGCCGATTTAACAGCCTCATTTTTATAGCGACAGATGAGCCTTTTCGGCTATCACCACCACTTGCAGCTCGATAAAGTATCGCCCATCACAGGATTCGAACCCACGACCTCGGCGCCGAGGTCGTAAAAATAATTTTATTAAGTTACTCAAAAGACCGGAGCGAACCATAGCGAGCCGCTTGGAGGTGCTCCCAAAGCCTGGAACTCCCTCCCGACCTGCGTCAAAACATCCCCTGACCTGACCACATTTAAAAGGAACCTAAAAACACACCTATTTAGGACAGCATTTAGTGGGTCCCTGTGATTCGTCCTTCATGTGCTTATGCGTGCCGACACTGTGCATGCTGCCACTAACCACATTTGCATGCTGACCCTTTGCATGTCACCCCTAACCATATTATTCATTTCGTTTGTTTTTCAAGCATGATTTTACTTACAATTCAATTGCATTTCACTTTGCAGCAAATGTAAAGCGCCTAGAGAGAGATTAAGTTCTCTGAGGGCGCTTTATCAATTGAATTATTATTATTATTATTATTAGCATTCAACTGCTTTGCACGGGTTTTCCCCAGTCATCAACCACTCTGCAATCAAACGAGAACTGCCTCTTCGATGAGCTGCATAAGCGTCCCCATAAACGTTCGAAACTAAAGCCACACATTAACGATTAGTTGTTACATGGAGGTTTATCGAGAATACTATCGGGATTGCCGAACTATGAAGTTGTTGAAATAATAATAAAACATTTGTATCACAGCATCTAGTTGGTCCACGTGGTACGTCCTTTGTCTACTCACTACCTCAACTGCTCTCCTGACTCAGCTATGCTGCTCACTTTCTCTTTGTTTCATGAGATTACTGAAGGCCGCTCCGGCTTTGAGTGCACTGTACAAAACTATCCTTCGTAACGCCCACATAGTCTTTGTGGAGTTACAGATGGAGATACATGACATTTAATTTGTGTGCTTATCAGTGCTGTTACTGTACATTCTGTCATTAATGCATGTTGACCGTGCGCGTGTCACCTCTAACCATGCTATGCTTGTTGACATTGAGCGTGCTACCACTAACCATTCAATTATGCTTCCTTTGCAGCAATCATAAAGCGCCTAGAAAGAGATCGAGTTCTCTGAGGGCGCTATACACATATATTATATTATTATTATTATAGCGTGTGGCTGTACAAGAAGGCTTTGATCTTTAAGTAGATGATGCTTTTGTGCAACCATCACGGCGTACTCGGAATTTAGGTGTCTTCTTCGACAGCTGCCTAAATTTTGAAAGCTTCATTAAAAAGATTGCTTCCACAGCTATCCATCTCGCCGGTCCAAATCTAAGATTATAATTTGCTTTCCACGGTGGGTTTGCTAAAGACTTTACTAGCTCATTGGTTCTATCTCAGCTAGATTATTGTAATTTTATTTTGGCTGGGCTACGGAAAATAAGCCACTAGGCCACTGCAGCTGGTGATGAATATGGCTGCGGGGCTAGTTTACTAATCTCAGATGCTTGACCACGTGTCTACTTTGCTGAAAGAGTTTGGAAGGTTGCCGATTGATCAAAATGTACAGAGTAAAGTTCTTACGCTGACCAATAAGGCACTCTACGGCTTGGCTTCTTCATACCTAGCTGAACTACTGCACTAGTGTCAGCCTCCTCGTGCCCTCAGGCCTTCAATTGATAATAAATTAGCTGTTCTATTCCTCCACTTAAGGACTGTTGGCAACAGAAGCTTTTTCTCTGCCGGTCATAGACTGTTGAATTCACTTCCACAACTCTTACGCAACGACATCTAATCTCATGCTGCCGACTATGACATTTCCTTTCAAGTCGTCCTGAGCTGCTACTTCCAAGCTACTCACTACCTCAACTGCTATTCTGACTCAGCTATGCATCTCATGCTTCTCACTTACTCTTTACTGCGTGAGATTAATTGTGTTGTCTCCGGAATGCGTCCCGAAAGCCGCTTAAACCTTGATTTGGCTATACACAACCCTCCTGCGTAATACGAACATATTCTTTGTGGATTTACAGACGGAGATACCACCGTTAATATCGCTGGTCTCTTAGATGGTCTATTTGAAGTGAGAAATGCATACATAAAAACTAATAAATCTCTACTAAGGTGAATACAGTCAATTTGGCAAAGTCGGTAGAAAGCGTGTCTCCAATCTGCTTACTAAGTAAGCCACAGTGAGCTGGAAGACTTTGCTTTAGGACATCGCTTTTGGGCCAATTCGAGGCGTGCCCAACTCAAGCTAAGTTTCGAGCCCCTTTTTGAATTTTGTTTATGCCGGCTGAGAAAGGCTACCACTTTTTTCCCACCCAATTAATGTTTAGAGTTCGTAAGAGATTATTCTCGTAGTAGTGTCCAAAGGGCTCTGCTGAATGACACGTCTTAAGAGAGCCCCGCTTCTAGCTCTGATTTCGATCTGGATTTGTAAGTGGATGAGCGAGTTTAAGAAGAGGCTTCTTCGAGGTCGGATCTTCGATGCCGATGAGCTTCAGGCACCACCTGTCATGGATTTTGAGAGCATGCGGAGCCACGACTCGAAGGGCCAACTTCAACGAGCAAGCATTAATCTTGAGCCGGGTCTCACCACGGCACGGCGTGGGTTTTGAGTGCCATAATTTTACCTACGTCCTCTGCTGGCAGCAGTTGGCAATTGCTGGAAAATGGCTGACCGGCGCTGGGTTGGCTGCTCGATGATCGGATTTAGTTTGGGTGCTGCCACGCCATACATGCCTTTTAGGTGCAGAAGCATAGAGATTTATTAAACGTGCAAAGCGACCGAAGCCAGTTTGACGTTTTATCAACTTCCTTGGGCTAATAATGCGTATCGAAACGCGATCCGTAAGGAACTAGCAGCTCCATGGAAACAGCAGTCCTAGTTTTGCATTCCCATTGTTTAGCGTAGGTTCGTCGACATTCAGTCATATAGCGACGTCTCGACGCTGCAGTCTTTGCTCGGCGCATCTTCGCTGGCTGGCTTTGGTAGTCTTGAAGTGGCTGGCGAATATTGATTTTCGTTATTCATTCCATTTGAATACCCTTCGTAACAAGCGCTACGACTAGAAGTGCTTCGGAGCATCTAATTCTCTAGCTTAGCGTCTTTGATTGTGCAATATGGACATGGATGGTGAGAATGCTTTTGGAGGTAAATACGATCCTCATGCCGCTTCGTACTGATTTACAGCCATTCACGATCGCCCAATGGCAGGTCGCATATGTCGCCCTTTGTGAGCATGAGTTATGGCATACAATGTTGCAGTGATTTTCTATCTAGAAATCGATTGCTTTTAAGGTAGCCTGAGATTGTAAGCCATTTTTCTCGGGGATGCTAATGCTGAAATGCAGCCGCAAGCTTGATGCGTCGGGCGGCGAAGAGTAACTGTCTTTGATTATGGTTAAAAATCATTGACCTGCAAACTGTGATTAAAAAAAGAGCCTATAATCTTTTGTGTTAAGTACGGCGGATAGATCTTCAGTTCATCGCCGGTATTTGCTAGCAGCCACAACTTGGGATTTAGTGAAGCATGTCATCCAGCTATGTTTTATCTTAACATCGGTACATGAGGTCAATAGTATTAGATTCATTGCTGCGAAACCCGTTTAAGATTGCTTACAGATAAGTGATCGTGCCCAAAGCAGTTACAGAGAGCCTATCGTAAGAAGTAGCTCTGCAGTGGCGCCATCTTACAGGGTCCGCACGATGGATTACTCTCTTTTAGGTGTCTTGTAGACACTTGTTCTTGCATAATTTGCACGGGTGCTCCTTTCACTTCACTTCTTAACTTGGTCTCTTTTCTTCTCTCTCTCTCTCTCTCTCTCTCTCTCTCTCTCTCTCTCTCTCTCTCTCTCTCTCTCTCTCTCTCTCTCTCTTTCTCCCTCTCACACCGACTCGCCCTCAAGCTGTCTTTGATTTGGGACCTTCTAGCAAGGGCTGCTTACTTTAGTAATCCTTTAGTGATCTCTAGCTTTCGTACCACTTCTGACGCCTTCTCTTACCTTGCTGTATCCTTTCAGCTTTATAGCTTCCACGTTCACACGAGTTTTTAGCTTGCATAGTGACAAGTCTAGTGCCGTGCCTGCAGTCACACACACGTAAGCACACACGTGTGTGTAAGGAGCCGCGTGGCTTTCAGCTACATGGTCACTACCCACTCCTACATTACAGTGTATGCGCCTGAGAGTGCAGAGACGCTTGGGTTCAATGCTTATCCGATGGAGAACGATGAAGAATCTAGCGGGCTGGAACCTGTTCACACCACAGCTGCTGAACAAGCCGGCACCCAGCAAGCAACACCATCATGCTCATCGGAATCGAAATGCCCAACATGTCTGACGTCGATTGCTGACAGCAATTCGTCTGATGAGAGCCCATACCCATATACCGCCTATGGGTGCTCGCATGCCTTCTGCAACGGCTGTCTAGTGCAGCAGGCCAAAGTGAAGACCGAGCCCCCTCTCTGCGAAGAAGAGTTCGAAGTGAGCCGCGCCAGCACGACTGCAGACGACGAGCAGCAGGCAGAGGCCGGCAGAGAGCAGGTTCGCCCGCATGAGGAGCCTGACAGCAGCTGGCAGCAGCAGACGGTAAGCTAGCTGCTGCTGTCTGCCGCCGCTTCCCTGCGCTGGCTGCCTTTGGCAGCCGTGCACCCCTGCGGACCACCCCTCCCCTCCGGCTCACCCGGTGGCTTCGGAGAGGGGGGGGGATCTAAGTCGGCCCCTGACGGCGCCTCCATCTCGTGCAGACCGACGCTGGCAGAGTAGTCGTCGGGCACCCAACCCCGACGGAGGCGCCTCGAGCTGCTTCGCTGGCTTCTGTGGAGTACCGCCGGAGCCTCTATCGGAGGGATCTCCGCTGCGAGTTCGTCACACCCGCGAACCTGGACCGAGGCGACGCATCGCCGGCGTTCTTCCGCGCCAATCCGGCAAGCAGGCTGCGGCTGGTGCCGTGGCTCGCGCGCGAGCTCAGAGTGCTGCTCGGCGACGACGCCGATCGAGTCGGGCCTCGCGTCATCGAGCTGGTCATGGACCAAGTGAGCGAGCACGAAATCGACGGCCCCGAGTTTCACCTGCTCGTCGAGCCGTTTCTCGGCCGCAGCTCGGGCATGTTCGCCCACGAGCTGCTGGCGTTCGCCAGCTGCCCGTACGACGTGGCCGCCTTCGACCTGCACGCTGTCTACCAGGTGGACGAGAGCCTCGAAGCTCGTCCCGTCGTCGGCCACCCCGACGGCAGCTCGGCTGCTGCCGCTGCCAACGACGACGACGAGGAGGCCGAGGCGCCGCAGCAGCCGCCGTCGCCGCGCAGCCGGCAAGCAGCCGGCGACGCGGCGGCAGCCACTATGGCCAGCCGCGGCCGCCAGAGCGCGACGAAAGTGCGACCGAGGCTGAGGCGACCCGCCACGCCCCACAGGCTGAGGCAGAGCGACTTCGCAGTTGTCGAAATGCAGCCGGTCCGTGAGCGAGTCATTTCGTTCCTGGCTTCGCTGGACGAGCCGACTGTGTCTTGGCAGCCTGAGATTGAGCCGCACCTGCCGGTCCAACAACCGGCGATGGTGCGCAGTCGCAGTGGCAGCACCGGCGGCAGCGGCGGCGGCAGCAGCGGCCGGCCCTGGCAGGCTCGCCCTGCGGCGGCGGCTGCTGCTGGAACATCTTCATTGTATGCTCAGTCTTCGGCTGTCTTTGAGCCGATCACGTCTCCAGCACCTTCGCCTGCTTCACTCGGACTAGGGGACAGGTGGCCGTCGCCTTCATTCACGACGAGCGACGAGGAAGTCAGCGGCCTGATGCTGGCACCGAGGGCGGCGACTGGCGAGTCGTCTGGCGCCACCATGGAGGCTTTCCATCGAGCTGCTGAGGCCGCCGCCGCCAGCGATGGTCACCGCAGTGAGGATGAGGATGGTGACAATTCATCATCGGACGTCATCATTGTCAAGGTTGAGAAACCGTGGAGCGCCCGCACCCCGGTCGTGCTCTCGCCGGTGGAGAGCACGGGTCGAAGCGGCCGCTCTAGAAGCCCGCTAGCTCGAGCCGCTGCAGAGGCAGCCAACGGAGGCGGCAGCGGCACGGCAGATGCGGAGGCCGCCGACCGGGGTAAGCAGCGCCGCAGAGCGGCGCGTAAAGCATCTTCTTCGTCGACATCGTCCTGGTCGTCACTGCTCCCTTCACCCTGGCTATCGGCGGGAAGGGAGCGATTCCATCGACGACATGAACCGAGTTGCTCGAGAATGGACCGCTTCTTTCGGCATCGGTGCAGCCCAAGGGGACAGCGCCGTAGGAGGAGGAGCAGCAGCAGCAGCTGTAGCAGCAGCCATGGTGGCAGCCGCTGCCGGTTCTCGTGCCGTCCTCGCTGCCACCTGGCCGTGAGGCGTGGCAGCAGCGGAAGCCGCCACCGCTTCTGCCGCCACGTGGCCCGCGACGGCAACCGAGCGCGAAGCCGCAGCCCGCTACCGGCCGGAAGAGGCGCCAGGGCGGCGGCGGCAGCCTCGGCTGTGGTTGCTGCGGCTAGCGACGACGCCACTGCCGCCGGTCACTCTCAGCGCACAGCAGCCGAAGCAGAGCAAGGCCTGCGCGGCCGCACGCGCAGCCACAGTCGCTCTGGCGGCAGGCTGCGCAGCCGAAGCCGCTCTGCAGTTCGCCGTCAGCTGCCGTCGCCTCCGTCCAACGGCGAAGCCGTCGACCTCAGTAGTCGTCGTCGTCGTCATCGGCTACCAGCTGGCCTCAGCAGCAGCGAGGCGGATGCAGCCCAGCGGCGCTCGGCGGCTCCTCGCGCCGACGACGAGGAAAGGGAAGCGGAGCGCCAAGACCGAGCGAGCCGCAGCGCGGCAGCTCGAGGCCCGAGCAGCGACAGCATTGCTGCAGGTGCTGCGTCAGGACGTCGGCGCGAGCGCAGCGAACGGCGCAGGAAGCGCTGCCGACGTCAGGGCTGCGGCTGCCACTGTCAAGGACAAAGACGACGACGACATTGCGACGACGATGACGACGACTTCGACGGCGCTCACGGCCACTGCAGCCACCGCCTGCATTGTCGCGGCAGCAACTACTGCTGCCATTGCTCGGTGTCCGTCGGCGTCGGTTACTTGAAGAGCGGAGCCGTGCACTCGTCTGCAGCCGGCGGCGGCAGCGCCTAAGCCAGGCACCCCAACCCGCGCGGGCTACGTGCGAGGGCACGTGAGTCAGCTTGCGAACCCTCTGCGGGACATTGTGGCGGCTGCTCGGCAGCCTTCATCACGTGGCTCAGAGCTGGCAGAGCCTCGAAATCGGCCTTAACTTCTTGGACTTGTTTTTTGCGTGGGTGGCTACCTTGTTTACTTTGTTCGCGCTTTGAGCCCCACGTCCTTCCTTGAGCAGAAGCTCGATTTATCGCGGGCAAATTCTCGTCCCTCGACGGCAGCATTGTTGCATGCTGTGATCCCCGGAGCAGCTACCGGCACACATTTCCCTTCGAGTGCAGTGCAACCGTATACGATTCCAAGAATGCGAATCCATCGAAACGCCCGGCTCACGCCGTGGCCAAGGCCGAGAGTGATTGCCTCTCAAAGAAGAGTCTTTTCACAGTACTCGCACCTCCAGTCGTGGCTGCTGACGTTGACGAGCAGCGTGCACTGAGCTGTACCAGAGTCTGCTGGCAGAGCTTCACCTCTGCTCCGCGTGCACGCCCTCACGCGGAGTATGAGGCTAGCTGCCACACGGCATCCGTCGCTGCGATTGCTCTCGCAGCGACGGCGCCAGTGCACGCTGCCACCACCACCATCGTCAGAACCAGCAGCAGCATGGAAAGGCCGAGCCAACGTAAAACTGGCACATGCAGATCGACGACGGTGCCGACTCGTTGAACGACTTGAGCTTTGCTGCCCAGCTGAGAGGCGCGCTGAGGCCAGATCCTCCGTTGGCTGCCAGAGACGATGCCTGCCTGCTTCCTCTTCCACTACACGGATGCCCTGATCCACCGAAAAACCAACGCCCAGGTGGATCACGTGTAGCTGGGAGTGCGAAGCCTGCACGCTCGTCATTCCACGGCGCTGCATTGCTGCCAACTTGTCGACCTGGCTCACCTTGCAGCAGGACGGCATTGAGCTTAGCTCCTTACACTCTGCATGCATGCACAAGACAAGGCGAAGCTTTAGACTGCCAGAAGCTGCGACTGCTGCTGAAGTTTAAGAGGTGCTTGGCTTTCGCTCGGGAAATGATGCTGAGCGTTTAGGACAAAGGCCCCTCACCCTGCACGTCTAAGTCCTTTGCGTTGAGCGATGCTCACATTTTGATTGAACGATTCGCGTGATTATAAATTTGTTATACGTGTCATCAAACGTCCGGGAGCTTTAATTTCTGCAACCATGGATATGTATAGCAAATCGCATCCAACAGAAGTCAGCAAAAAGTCTAGCATAATGTGGTACAAGCAGAGCTGAAATCGCATTTTAAAACTCACTCTGATAAGTGAAGCACTAGCTGAGTTATAGAATTTACAAGGCATTAAGCTACATTAAAATGAAGCTGTATAAAAAGCAGGAGCATGGATCTCAACAAGTTTTAGGCATGCATATCGATCTGCCAAGGTTCAGCAAGTCGGGATGCAAATCGTATATAATGCAAAGACGGTATATTTATTATTTGTAGATAAGTTGCTTCCAGTTTACATCCCGGTTAGCCATAGCTTAGAGGGAAGTTGTCCGAACTTCCGATCCAATATCTAACATGTATGTCAATTGAAAGGTACTCTAAAAAATAGTCGATTGTAAGACCAACCTTATAAGTATTTTCTTAACATCCCCCTTAATATTGTATAGTAGGTAACGTTTTCAAAAGCACTTCTGTCCAGTACAGCTAGCTACAGGTGAGCACAACTGTCTTCCAAATAGTTGTGAACCAAGAAATCAACTAACAAAACAAAAGTATCATGTCCACGAACAGACCTCGAATCACCTACACATGACCATTCACTGCAGAAAGCAACAAAGAGGATTGATTTAAAAGCGAATCATGCACAGCGAGCACTAAACACGAACTTGCCAGTCACTATAGGGTATTTTAGCTTTTGCTATCATCAATAGCAAGCTACCCAGTAATTCTACACGAACCAAGCCCGCCATCTCCAAGTGAAACGTCTGCTTTTGCAGCACTTTGATCTCAGGAGACCGGATTAGGAGTCATGCACATTTTCTGATTACTCATCATTTAAGGCAGCCGAGCTTAAGATCGTGAAGCACAAGATATAAACAGATAAATTGAATGCCCATCTGGTCTCAGGCTCGGGACTACAAGCCCTCAGCGATGTGTCGTGTCTGTTTCTACTCAGCTGCTGAGGATGCGGGCTTGGAGTCACGTGACATGCTACATCATAGGAAAACACCAACGATAGCCGGTTGCAGCTGTGTTACGTCAGTCATTAATTGATTCAACAATTCTTCCACAGTAACATGCTCATATACTAGTCTCTTAAGGAGTGGAACTATATAAGAATAGCTTGATAGGATTCGATTACCTCTCACTGAACAAAAACAAGATTCGCCACGTACATTTTTTTTAAATCGAAGATAAAGATTGCATTCGTGTATATCATAAACCCTCGTTTATGCAGTGATGCATAGAAAATATATGCGAGTAGCGCAATCGCCAATCTACTCACTAGGGTGCTGGGAAAGCCTCAAATAAAAAAATATCCATTGCAAAGAAAAATACAGAGACCGACATAAACGCAGCCCTGGGCAGGAAATTGCAAAGTCAGTATTGCTCAAGTAGGTAAGACTTCAAAACCGGCAAGGCAAAGACAGCTACAGCTGCTAAGCCTTTTGGCAGTTAGTCACTCCGATGCCAGCGGAGCCGTGAGGCAGCAGCAGCAGCGGCCAAGCATGATTTCCAGGGTGGCAGGCGGAAGCTGCTACCTGGCCCGTTCGTAGTGTGCAAACTCAATGAGGTTACCATCGGGGTCTCTCACATACACGGACGACATCGGTCCTCGAGCACCAGTCCTTTCGACTGGCCCTTCTTCAATATCTATACCCTGCCTCTGCAAAGGATCAAAGAAGACGAGTTCAAGAGAGTCCACGAGACAAAAGAGTGAGAGAGAAGAGTCCGACACGGAGAAAGTGAGAGAGAAATTTATATAGAGACCGATGGAAAAGAGATTCACACACAGAAGAGATGGAGATTAGCAAAGAAAGTGAGAATTACCGACCAATAAAGAGAGATCTACAGAAGAGATTGACTAAAATCGAGATTGAATAAGTGAAAGAGATGTACAGAGAGCAAGACACAAATAGAGAGAAAGATAAAGATTTATAAAGAGGGGGAAAGAGTAGATGCAGATTTACATGGAGATATACAATAACAAAGAGACAGAGCAAGAGAGAAATTTACAGAGACAGAGTGGGGGGTTTATAATGAGAATTTACTGTGTGAAATAATACAGAGACAGATTTACAGTAAAAGAAATTGCCAAGAGATTTGCGGCAAAGGAGACTTGCATACATAGTAAAAGATTTACATATATTTTTGAGAGACGGGGAGAGAGAAAGAGAGAGAGAGAGACAGAACATGATCTACAAGGAGAGGGAGAGAGAAATCACGAAGACAGGGGGTTTACAAATACTGAGAGAGAGAGAGAGAGAGAGAGAGAGAGAGAGAGAGAGAGAGAGAGAGAAAGAGAGAGAAAACGAGATTTACCAAGAGGGAGAGGGAGAGAGCGAGAAAACAAGATTTAAAAACCGATTAGTTGTGAGGGAAAGAGAGAGGTTTAAAAGGAGACAGATAGGGAGATCTGCTGAGACAGTGTGCGACCGAGAAAGACAGACGAAGAGAGAGAGAGAAATGCAGACAGGGACAGGCAGCAAGACAGAGCAAGAGGCACACACAAAGATATAGAGGAGAAACAGGAACTCAGAGACACAGATACACACACACACACACACACACACACACACACACAGACGGAGTCCAAACCGCATATAGCAGAAAGGCACACGTTGCTTGCTAGTGGGCCACACTTACCATTATGTGTGCCAACGTCTGTGTCAGCTGTGTCCCACTGACGAAGCACAGGTCGGCCGAGCCAGGGGTAGGACAGCGAGCCTTGGGTTCGAACTCTTTGCCGAATTCGTGCAAATTGATCTTTTGGTTGCCAAAATGTAAGGCTTTCCTAGAGCCCTGTGAAACAGTCAGAGCACAGCTATGGCAGCTGCGGCTGGCGCCAAGCGAGTTTGTAGGTTAGTAGCACCAAGACTTGTGCAAGAAACCGTGTAACAGAGAGATTGACACATGCACAAAAGCATGTACACACATGAGTGTGCTCATTCACACACATAACACTCAGATGTGGGCCCACACACATATTTTCCAAGAAGATGGACTACCGACCCGAGCAGAGTAACATGCAAAACAAGCGCCATTTGACAGTCAAGAACTGCTGAATGAGCTCCACCAAACCGACGAATGGGCAAGTGCAAAGCCGAAGCTTTACAGCATCTGAACAATCGGCTGGTCCTATCAATCATCCGGCATCATGCAACAGTTGATTATAATAACAAGTTAATTATGAAGCAGATACTAAGAAAGCGCTCTGCATGGGCATGCCCCTGTACGAATGTGTGCCTTCGTAATTCACGTGGATTAACCGGCTTGGTTGTTGATTAATACTCGACCAGAAGTGGTGGCATTCTCTCTCATCGGACGACTGTAAACTGTAGTCTCCTACAGGCGATACTCAGCAACTGAGGTTGCCCTTTATTAATTTTACCCATTTACTCATCAATCGCAAAGTTTGTATTTTGAGACATACAGGTACATGCTCTGTTTACGACAACAGCTGTTTTGTTTAACCCACACAATGTAAACAAAAACTACACTGTTGTGGAGGTTTCAAAGCGATGGCACACTAGGTAAGGCGGTTGCTTTCACGACCTCGGTCCCGAGGTCGTGGGTTCGATTCCTGCGGTGGGTGATTCTTTATCGCCACTGCAAGCGGTGGTGATAGCCATAAAGGCTCTTCTGTCGCTATACAAAAAGAGGCTGTTTAATCAGCTAGGATTTAAAACAAATAAGCTTGACACATAGCCTAGCAAGTCAACACTATTAAATAGCTAAGGCTAAGGAGGCTGTGCATAACAACCAGATAAGATAAATTATCATCATTACACCGGCTTTCACCACCCGTGTCAGCCCAAGCTGTGTCACCGATGCAATTGAGAACTTAATCCTCTGGTTAAGCTTTGCCGTGCAACTAAAAAACTCTTGACTGCAATGGTCTGGTAAGTTTTAAAAATGTGGGGAAGCTGCAAGGGTGATGATGGCACGCTATCATACTTGTCTGCAGGCACTGGTGACACGGAGGACACGCAACCTTCAGCACTCCATCGGCGACACTAAGCTATTGGGGTGGGGTACACGCTAAAGCTACAGCTACAGCTACACTGTCTACCATACAACGCCCAGCAGGGGATATCAAGGCTAGCTCTGCCACACAACGCCTGGCTGGGAATATCTTGGCTAGCTCTAATCCACATTATCTGTTGCTGCCGGCTTGCAATTCGTACTCATTCTTTTCACATCCTGTCACCAGTGCAATGAACTCTTAGGAGGGAGGGCACCTAATCGGGCAGGAGTACCGCTTTGACCAGGTAAGTATCCTTGCCATGTCACCAGCCAACAGCATAGGGTCTCAAGTAGCTCCCTCAGAGTCCACCACCCTCCAGTAGCACGTGACTAGGCTCTGCTTGCCAGCCTCCGAGGTCGGCATAAATCAGCCCTAGCCGACTGCTGCATAGCGATATAAAGGTTAGGCTCAGCTGCCAAGAATGCCAGCTGAGCACGATGGCAGCACCGTAGCTACTATGGCCCTGAGCTCTACTGGCTACTCAGTTCTCTGCCAACCGATGGCTGCAGCTCTGCAGTAGAGCTTGAGACAGCTGCCAGTCATTCCTTGAGTCCCGAGGATTGCATCAGCCGAGCGAGCATATCCAGTCACTGCCTTGATGGGCAAGACCCTTCACACATCCATCGTGTGAGCTCTCTAGTGGTGTGCCTACTACCAGTACACGCTCTAGAGATCTAACTGCACTGTTGGCTTTCAATCACTAGCTCGAAGGGCTCAAAGAAGGATACGACGTCCAAGTTGGTCAATGCATTCGTGACATCCCGTCTCAACTTCTGCAACTCACTGCTTATTGGCCTACCAAGATGTGCGATCAGGCGATTACAGCTAGAGCAAAACTCTGCAGCTAGGCTTGTCTGTCGTGAGCGTCGCAGTTGCCACATTACACCACTTCTCGCCGACCTGCACTGGCTCTCAGTCAAGCAACAGATTGACTTCAAGGTTTTGTCACTCACTTTACGGTCACTTCATTCTTTGGCTCCAGCCTATCTCTCAGATATACTCCCCATCAGGCCAAGCATCGTACCACCGGCTTTTCGGAGTTCAACAGTTTACCACTACATCGTACAAACCTCAAATCCTTTGGAGACCGTGCATTTAGTTTGTATGCTCCCAAAGCCTGGAACTCCCTCCCGACTTTTGTCACAACATCCCCTGACTTGACCACATCTAAAAATAACTTTAAAACGCACCTATTTAGGCAAGCATTTAGTGGGTTCCTGTGATTCTTCCTTGATGTGCTTATGCGTGCTGACACTGTGCATGCGGCCATTAACCACATTTGCATGCTGACCCTGTGCATGTCACCCCTAACCATGTTATTCATCCCCTGACCTGACCACTCTTAAAAAGAATCTAAAAATACACCTATTTACGACAGCATTTAGTGGGTCCCTGTGATTCGTCCTTCATGTGCTTATGCGTGCTGACACTGTGCATGCTGCCACTAACCACATTTGCATGCTGACCCTATGCATGTCACCCCTGACCATGTTATTCATTTTGTTTGTTTATCAAGCATGATATTACACACCATTCAATTGCATTTCCCTTTGCAGCAAATGTAAAGCGCCTAGAGATTGAGTTCTCTGAGGGCGCTTTATTAAGTGCATTATTATTATTATTATTATTATTATTATTATAAAGGACTCAGGGCTCTCCTCCCCCCTCGACCTTGGCTAGCGAATCAGAGTGCAGGGTTCCTGCTGCTAGGCAGGAGCCAAGACGCTAGTCAAACGGAGTGCAAATTCCTGAGTCGCAGACGAAAGAAGTTCCTGTTCGAGTTACTTCTGCAAGCCAGTTAATAATTACAGGTTGCTGAATACTGTACAAGTGCTTCAACTCGTTTGCAGTTTAGCAAGACAGGCGCACTCATGCACACAATACTACTATTATCTACAGCACTATTATCTTACCACAACTGACTCAATATTTTGCCTCGATACATGCAAAGAAAAGTCCCAGAGCAAACCAAAACACAAACCTTAAAGAAACTGCCAACAACAACCCCAAACGCTTGATGCAATACTTTATGCTTAGCCTTACTACTGCTAATATTTTTCCTTTAGTTGTTAAGGTGTGCCTTGGTTATGTTGCCTCTACATGACCGCCTGGTCTCCATTGCCACCATCCAATACCTGATATTGTGTAGGCGCTATTCGGCTTTCTGGCATGAAATCCTAAGGGGCGTCCACTAAGTAATAGGTAGAAATGCATCCCGATGAATCGATTACAAAATCAGTCCGTCAGTCGGCTGAGGAGCGTTTGAACCAGATCCTAGGCCGTGGCCTCTAGAGGATTGGACTGGTACCAACGAAAGACCGAATAGCCAGCCTCAATTTCGGGGTCCCACCAATGCTAACCAGCTCAAGACTACTGACGCCCAGCAGGAAATGACCCGCCGAGCAAAAGAGGGTTCACAGCCAGACCGGCTGCTGTCAGGATATCTATTTACTGGCAAGAAAACTAAAACCGAGTGCGCACTGACCGGAAACCGCCGGTGGCATTATTCTACGTTCGTGGGCAGCTTCGTCGGCCCGGACATGCCTGGAAGCTAGGGGGGCCTTTTCTTACCTTGAACAGTTCCAGCCGCATGCCCAGCTTGCAATAGAAAGCCACGGTCTTGTCGATGTCCTCCACCGTCAGGACGAGGTGGTCGAGCTGCTCAATGTGTCCAACAGCAGTCGCAGGCGTGCCACTACCATCACAGTCGCCTAGGTCGTGCGGAGCTGCAGCCGCCATGCCACCAACGGTCGCCACGTCTGCTTGCCTGCCTTTCCGGTCGCCAGCGGCTGACATGTCCAACCTGTGGGTCGCATAGCCGACGGCCGCCTCCAGCGCTGGCCGGTCATTGCTGCCTCGGCCGATTAGGGCGTCCAGTGCAAGCTTGATGTCTGCAGACCGTCGCTTGCTCTCAGCGTCATGAATCGTCAGCTTGGACACAGCCTCTTGCACGGATACGATGGCATCGAAGGTATCCTGAAGATACAAGGATGAACAGCCATGCAGAGAGCGTAACCCACGAGCAACTTAATAATTCAGGTCGGTCAATACGGGCACGAGGCGAGCCTAACCATGCTAGCACACGTGCACCCGGTGCAATCATGCGTGCCCACACGTCCACGGGTGTGCACGGGATGTGCTTGCTAGCGCACCGGATGGCCGAGTAAAGATGGCTAGCAGCAGGCAAAAGGGAGCCGCCGGGCAGGACAGTACACACGGGAGGACAAGGGGCGGCCGCATCGCATGCCCGAGCCGCCGGGCTGCAGCTGCAGCGGCGGGCGAGCACGGACCTGAGGCAAGTTATTGCTGCCAGCAGCTACCGGCTGCGGATGCTGAGGAGCGGTCGGCTCGAAGACGATGAAGGGTGTAATGCAGAAACGGTAGCGTGCACAGATGATCACAACAAAGCAGATGACCAGGAGCATGAAGACAAGCACGAACGGGCGCAGCAACCACGGAACATGCTCCATGAGTCCGCCAAAAAAGGTGCCCAGCGGCTTTCCCATCTTCTCCAGTGGCTTCCAGATAAACTCGACAACGGTTACGGCAATGGCCTGAAGTAGCAAGCGCAGCGGTTTGCTCCTGCACGGTGGAGAAGCAAGTCGAATGCAGCTGACACAAACATTACAGGTAAATATGCAGGCTCCCAGGGAAGCAAGTCATTTTCATGCGGCATGCAGAAGGAGACTATGCACAGCATTGCCAAGGCAACATGCACGCGGGACATCCTGGGGCAAAGCAGTGACAATCTCGATATACGCCTCACTTCCCCCCCCCCCCCGACTGTGATGGCCATGTGCAGTACTACTGCCACATCGGTAAAATTTGGCTAATTCAACAGCCTCATTAACACGTATATAGGGGCAGAGGGGCATTAATGGCATCCACCCAGTTTGCAGAGGGAAATAACTGCCAGCAGCAGGACTCGAACCTAAGACCTGGGTACTTAAAAGCTAGCACCTAACCACCTTGACAAAGATCCAGGGGCAAGTACTCTTGAGTGCACAGCAATGAAAATGTCCACATGCCATGTTAAATGAGTTTTTGTGACTGTTTGGCTCTTACAATTCCGTTAAGAAGATCACCACAGCTAGTCATCATTTTCAATAAAGATCCTAGATTAGAACTACTTACAATAGATTCGGTGATTAGTTAGGGGTGGCAGGATAAAGATCTTACTCACTTATTGGTTCTGTCTACACGGGACTACTGCGATGCAACATTGGCAATAACCGAAAAATCCATTTAAGCCTCTACAATTTTGAGTAATATGGCTGTACGGTTGCTAAAAGAAATCCAAGAAATTCAGCTATGTATATATCCTTTGATCAAGGACCTGCAATCCACACAATTCTTGTTCTGACCTACAAAACCTGACATGGATTAAGTCTTTCACGCCTAATTGAACTACTGAACCAGATTCAGCTTCCTCACGCCCTCAGATCCTCTCAGGTAAATAAATTGGCTTCTCAATTCTCTCACTTGAAGACCGTTTACAACAGAAGCTTTTACTCAGCAGGCCTTCGAATGCAAAACTGATTTCCACAATTTTTATGTAACGATATCTCTCCTGCTACCGACTGTGGCACATACTTTCCAGTGGTGATGAGCTATTAATTTTCCATGCTGTTCACTTCCTCGACTGCCCTTCTGACTCAGCGACACTTCTTCCTCTCTCTTTGCTCCATGGCATCATATCTGTTGGCTCAGTGCGCCACAAAACTCTCCAGAATAACACTCACTTTATGTTTGTGTGGCTTTGTGTTTGAGTTACAATAAAAAAAGGAAAACTTATGAGCTGTCATGTTTCATATAAGAGCCATCTATAGAACAAGCAGCTGGCATTAGTGATGACAGACTCAATTCGAAAACAAGCAGTTGGCATTAGTGATGACAGACCCAATTCGAAGTCCATCGGTGGTGACACCATACTACTACAGTCAAACTAGACCAGGTGAGTGGGCATCGTGCCTTTGAGCAGCCAAGCTATCTGCTAGCAAGCTCTGCTAGAACCGTGAAAAGCAGGCAACCAGTTAGTTGTGTAAGGTGCACAGTGTGAAGCTATGAGCATGAGATCATCAGCAGCATCTACAATAAGCACAACTGGACAAGCTAACAGCACGTTTTACATCCACGGCCCTGCATAACAGGAGGTAAGGTACTCGCTCTTTCCAATCGAGGTCGTGGATTCAAATCCTGCGGTCGGCGATCGTTTATAGCCAAAAGCAAGCGATGGTGATAGCCGTTAAGGCCCTTATGCTGCTTATACAAATGAGGGTGTTAAAACAGCTAATATTATTTTACTTTTTACTGCTACCCTCATATTAGTTTGGCCAGTTATATGCATTAGCTGAGTCCAAAAGCCGGCCGATTAATATAGCTGGCAACATAGCATACCAAATGTTGAGAATAGCGCACATGTAATCACAAAAGCCGGTACGGTGAGCAGCGTTGATAGACTAGCATCAGGAGCAGTGGGTGCGGTGGTGATGGTAGGGAGGGCAGCACCAAAAGTGGATAGACAGGGTTCAGCCAACAATAGGGATACAGACAGATGTCTACGACACTGAAGCTGGGGACACAGATAAATGTCTATGACACTGAAGCTAACTAATGTTCACAAATATTATGTACCCAACCACACGACGACATTTTACTAAATAGTTTAATCATCAATCCAAATTACGCAAAAGCCAATTTGAGACATTTCTAAGCATGTCCCTGGAAGAATTGCTGAAACTATATAGCTTGATACACTAAACAAATGCTGGCCGTGGTGTGTGTTAGCATAACCACCAAGATATCTTCATTGCCATGAGATACAACTCCCGAGCAGCAGCCAACTAATGGAGGTGGTAGCAGGGTGCTCAGGCTGCCAACTTGCTCTCCAAGTGTGCGTTGGTGCGCACAACTAGCTGTCAGGTTCTCCCCGCCATCGTCGAGCTACAGATGCACTGCTTAAACCAGTCTGAGGCTGTACAGGCTACACGGGCATGAGAAAAGTAAACAGCTTGAAGTAAGCAAATATCATCACTGCTTGTTGGCCTAGGCGATAACAGTGGTGCAAAACTCTGCAGCTAGGCTTGTCTGTCGTGAGCGTCGCAGTTGCCACATCACACCACTCCTTGCCGACCTGCACTGGCTACCAGTCAAGCAACGGATTGACTTCAAGGTTTTGTTGCTCACTTTTAGGTCCCTTCATTCTTTGGCTCCAGCCTATCTATCAGATCTACTTTCCCACCGGGCCAAGCATCGTACCTCCCACTTTTCGGAATTTAACTGTTTACCAATACCTCGTACAAATCTCGAATCATTTGGAGACCGTACACTTACTTTGTATGCTTCTAAAGCCTGGAACTCACTCCCGACTTTTGTCACAACATCCCCTGACTTGACCACATTTAAAAATAACTTAAAAACGCACCTATTTAGGCAAGCATTTAGTGGATCCCTGTGATTCGTCCTTCATGTGCTTGTGCGTGCTGACACTGTGCATGCTGCCACTAACCATATTTGCATGCTGACCCTGTGCATGTCACCCATAACCATGTTATTCATCAAGCATGATGCTGCTCACCATTTTCGATCGCATTTCCTTTGCAGCAAATGTAAAGCGCCTAGGAAGAGATTGAGTTCTCCGAGGGCGCTTTATCAAGTGTATTATTATTATTATTCTAATTATGTGTCTTCTGTCTTACAAAGCTTGTAAGCAGTATGTATAAAAGACATTTCCTCCAACATGACAGCTTCTTGGTAAAGACACCCTACAAACACAAAGCCCTCCCCCTGCCTGCATCAATGTCTTTTATGAGGATGCAGGTGTGGTACACTAAAGAACTTAAACCGAGATATTTTAACACCGTCTCGCCTCAATAGGCCCACGGCAGCAGAATGCCCGATGCACACAATTCTGTGCGCTTCAACAGGCTTGCAGTAGGCTGTGAGAAAGTAGGTAGTGGTCGCAGCAAGGTCATTGCCACGCAGTCCTGCTAATTAGATCTACTCTAACCGGTGATTGAACACCCTCATTTCGTTGTCGTACCCTTTTCGTGCTGGAAATCCTCCCAAAACGCATACGAGTTCTACCTATGACAGGTCAATGCAGAAACACGTGCCATGAGCTTCCCATAGCTTCCTTCGAACAGAAACGAGCAGACTCTAGCTTCCTTAAGAAGTGCACAGAGGAAAAGCATTCGGTAGTTGAAATCGGGCTTCTGGATGTGCAAGATGTGCAAGCAAGGTCGGCATTTCAAATATAGCACCAGCACGATGAGGCCCGTGTACACCGCAGGCTTCAATCAACAAGGTCACGTAGGGTTTTGTGACACATACACACAGCTACATACTAACTACTACATATACAATGAACCATCGAGATACGTTCAGTGAAACAGAAATCAAATGGCTTTATCTGTAATGACTCGACATCGGCGACGTAGTACATGTGCAGGCAGATGTCTAGGAAACTGCCATAGCCGAGGAGAAAAGCATAAAACGGATTTAAGACAACAACAAAAATGCTGTTGGAAAACCTTGATGATCTTGACCAAGATGTGTCTCCGCAGTCCTTCGACGGGAGCTTTAGGCCCTGTAGCACCCCTCTGCATGATCAAAACTGGTTGGTTCGACTGCTCACATGACTTGCAAACGTTCAGAGCCACTCTGTGGTGTTGTGATGGCATTGTGTGTTCGGAGAGGGTTATGTCCAAGCAAGGCTGCTACCTAGTAGTAGGGTTGAGTTCGATTGATCAATTAGCTGCGATGCAACATCAATCTACAAGTGACAATCGAAGCCACCAATGGACTCACAGTCATAAATCCGGAGCCCAGATCAGGTAAAACTAACCACTCAGCCACCACCACAGGACCCATTAAGGCACAGATAAGGAGGCGATAATACAGTTCTGCACTTTAACGACCCAGAATTGTTCGCCTGCCTGTGTTCTCCCTTCAGCAACATGGACAAGGTTCACCCCTGCCTTCAAAACACTCCTGGCTATGCCAACGGTTAAGGCATCCCTCCAAAAGGGGGGGGCTACAGAGAGTGGCCAGCTAGTAGATACTTCACTGCCACTTTATTGTCAATGAGCATGGCCTCCTCGTGGCAGCAGCCTAAACCACAATGCCATCTCCATCGAGCCACATACATTCGCAACACATTAAGGGCAAATAGGGTACTTAAAACAACAAATTTAGAACATTATACCTCTCGACCGATCCGGCTGTGCTGCCCTTAAGTCAGAGGGCTTCTGCTTAGTCCCAAGCCTCCACTGCACTCCTGATGCACGCATACCTTAGACACATGTGGAGCTATGTGGACCCCCCCCCCCCGCAAGTGCCTGACAACTATGATACTTCAATTTACAAGCAAAGAACTAAAACGATTTGCTCGAGAATGGCCGAATAGGCTAAAGCAGGTCTGACTAGGGTTGGTCCTCGTTCGTAAGAAAGGTCATATCGGACGCTGTGCTTCCCTGAATTGCATCCAGCAGTGAATAACAGGCTCGCACGTCAGCAGCACATCGAGAGTAAAGAGGCCAGTGCTGGCTTGGCAGCCTAGGGTACACGTGTGCATGCTGATATTGCAAAAGGAACCATCATCAGCCTAGAATACGACAGCGAGCAAGAATTTTGTGGCGGTCTGCTTCTAAACCTAGTTTGTCCATACGAAAAGAGCAACACAACTCCTGAGCCAGTAGATGTCCACAGTGTCCCGTAAACACTATCTTGGTAAGAAGCCGGGCAAGTCCACAAAGTGAATATCGATAGAACTTGTTAACTTGAAATCTGCCATGCTATCTATCCTTGCAATCTCAAAGGCACAGCCGGGGAATGAAACTGAATCGATGGACAGTAGCCAAGAAACGATGCGAAACTCAGAAATCCAGCATCAAGGAAATCTGGTAAAGGTGGGAGAGTTGGTGCTTGGGGAATACACATTTGGTTGACTGGACTAGCTGTGGTGTCGATACAGTAGCACTACACTCATCGCATGACCTAAGATCTTCACAGCAGCCATTTTTGCCTATTTGAACCCGTTGGTGACAGATGCTTTTACTCAGCCGGCTCTGGACTTGTCAGCTCTCTTCCACAATTCATAAGCAACTGAGTCTTGTATGCTGGCTGCTCTGCTGGTTGTCACTTCCTTTCTGCCGTCCTTGGCAGCCTACTTCTAGCCTACATACTTCCATGACTGTCGGTGCTTTCAAACTTTCTTTGCTTTGCAGAATTCGAGGGCCTGCCTGGTGGTAGCAATAAAGAGAGCTGTGCTCAATTTACAACGGGGGGGGGGGGGGGGCAGATCTTTATGTCACCCAAGTGAGCACAAGAACGCACATAGCCTGACCGCCTATGAGCTTGTGGTGAACACAATATTAAGTGGCATTTAGCCGAAGGTGAAACTCGACTTAACGCCTTCTATCAAGAGCCCTCCCAACTGCTCTCTGGAAGTGCGTATTTACCACAGCCTCAACCAAGCCCACACCACCCACAGGCTGCCAGCGTGCTAACAAACACCGAATGCAACAGGCCAGTCTCCAAAGTAGAACCTGCGACCATATCAGCTAATGGTAGTGATCATATACAGTACTTTCCATTGATGAGCTACAACACGGAATACTGAGCGGCTTACTGTCGAAAGTCGGCTGCATGCAGGCCCCTAGTTGTCGGGAGACATGAGAACCAGGCGAGTCGTAGTGGGTCAGCAGCCTACAGAAACACGATTAGCCTACCTCAGACCAAATCAAAAACTCTAGCGACAGCACACAATAAATAAAAAAGTAATAGCTCTGGTTTGCCAGCAATCTGTGCCGGTTGACTGGCTCCAGCTCACGACCCCGGAGCCACCTAGAGAAAATCGAATTGCTTTGTGAGGTTTCACTCATGCTTGCACTTGGCTAAATTTATTACCAGGTGATTTGATTCAAACTTTACCTTGGAGCTTACTATGCGACAATGCGCAAACCTTAAATCCTTTGGAGACCGTGCATTTAGTTTGTATGCTCCCACAGCCTGGAACTCCCTCCCGACCTGCGTCAGAACATCCCCCGACCTGACCACATTTAAAATGAACCTAAAAACACACCTATTCAGGACAGCATTTAGTGGGTCCCTGTGATTCGTCCTTGATGTGCTTATGCGTGCTGACACTGTGCATGCTGCCACTAACCACATTTGCATGCTGACCCTGTGCATGTCACCCCTAACCATACTATTCATTTTGTTTGTTTTTCAAGCATGATTTTACTTACCATTCAATTGCATTTCACTTTGCAGCAAATGTAAAGTGCCTAGAGAGAGATTAAGTTCTCTGAAGGCGCTTTATCAAGTGAATTATTATTATTATTATTAGCTATTCTTAGTGATGCGCACGCGTGCACTTGAGAGCCTGTGCATGTGCATGTGTGCACATGCACGTGCGAGCGCGCACGAGCACGGGCGCCAACGGCTGCCACGTTGCACCACTTCTAAGCTTCACTGAGCTCCATTTAAAGCATCAGATCGGCTTCAGGATCCTCTCTCTGGCCAAGAGTTCACTTCAGCGGCTAAAGCCATCGAGTCGCTCACGAGTACAGTTACGAGCCCTGCCAGCAGCCGACCAGCCGAAGGCAAAAGCCGAGAAGCCAAGCAGGTGGACAAGGGCAGGCCGTGATCTGCCCATGTCACGCCTTCGGCACAAGCCACAATTACAGTGCAGACGCCGCCCCTGCCGAAAGGCCGGGCACGGCGGCGTCCGCCTGCACCGGCCGGGGAGGGAGGGTGAAGGTGAGGCGAGCAGGACGGCAGATGCGGCCCGGCAGAGTGTACCTCGGTCGGCTTGACTTCCCACAGAGGATCGACGACAAGGTCCTCGTAGTACTTTGCGCACTTGTGCTCCCTGCCAGACCAGAGAGCAAATAAGGAGACCTTCTCGGGGTCGCACTCCGTTGGCTTGTCCATGTCCGAGCGCATCATCCTCTCGGCTAGCTTGCTCTACGACGATCGTGGTGGCGCCTGCAGTGCCACACGGTTGACCGGCCAGGGAGCGGACGAGCCCGACGGCGGAAGGAGCTGCTCGCAGGTCCGCCGCCGTGCGTGCATGTGCACCTGCTCACTCACATCCCGCGGCAGGTGCAACGTCCCACGAACTTGCTGCCTACCTTGTAAAGATGCATCCACGTCCACGGGATGCTGATGAGAAAGAGCGTTACCGAGACAACGAAGACGATGCGCCAGTGGAACCTGCTCCACGCCTTCACCGTGTAAACAAGAATGCATATGGTGGCTGCGATGCACAGAAGGACCTGGAATTCAAGAGGGGAAGAAACAAAATAACTCTTCAGACGGATGCCATGGCTTGCAAAGTGCTAGGGAAAGGGCTAAGCTTATGCAGCAGGCATGCAGAAACAAGCGGCTGAGGTCTGAGGTTGCAGGACATGCTGCCAAAATTAATCGGTACCGCAGCAAGAGCCAATATAGTGAAATGACGGCAGCCTATTCTCAGGCCGTGCTCACAAGTGAGGCAACTATACAACCAAAAACTAAATTTACGGGATCTGTATATGCATAAACACACACACACACACACACACACACACACACACACACACACACACACACACACACACACACCACGCACGCATGCACGGACGCATGCACACACACACACACACACACACACACACACACACACACACACACACACACGCACGCACGCACGCACACACACATGTGCGACCACAAACAGGCACAGGCACAACTACATGAGCACTCACTATCACGGCCATAGCCTCGCACTCACAAACGGCCATGCACTCAAAAGCAACCATGCCCACGACTAAAACATACACAGGAGGCCGACAACCAAGGAGGGTGAGAATGCAGCAGGCAACGCTACAGCCCTCTACTTTTTGGGACTCACAAAACAGCAAGAAGCCTTCGGAAGTATGCTGCGCGTCCGTGTCGGTGTTTCGATGTTGGAAGCATAGCAACCGCAATAGCCCACTTATAGGTATTGATTCCAATAGCTTTACAGAGCACCTCGCGAATGCACTGCAGCACAGACAGCAATGCAAGTCACACCTGTGTGGCAAAGGCCAAGTACGGACCATAGTCTGACAGCCATTTCAGTATGGGATGGTATTGGGACCTGCGCTCAACGGATACGATGATGCTCTCTAGCGCGGCAGTGGCCTCTTGAATTCCGACGGTGCCCGAGTCGGGTACAGCAAACTTCTGCAGTGCATCAAAGTGTGATGGTGACATCAAAAGGCCGAGCTCATAGGCTTGCTGACCTTCACCCTACAGAGACGTGGATATGTGCCTAGGGCCGTGCAGTCACTGGCACGTCGAAACAGGAGGCAAACGACAGGCAAACGGCAGCAACAACAGCATAAAAAGAGCCGACAAGTTGTAAACTGTGGTAAACGACCGGTGCGTCTGTTGCAATAATCGCCGGCAACAACGTCCGTAAAGAGGGATACCAGGGGCAGCCACGAAGCAATCGACGGCACTCTTGCAACATCACAGTGCAGCACTGAGGCGAGTAAAGCTGAGAGCAAACTCAGCCGAGACACGGCAGCCGATGGCACCTACAGTAGCAGCACTACTCAGTTGCATGCACGACATGCACACGACATGCACAGCCTACGGTGAGCCTGCAGAGGCATTCAGCAAACTATTTTGACCACTCACTCATCCGTCCTGCTGCAATGGAGGTCTACCACAACCACGGTCAGCATCCACACATTCACTCACGCATGCAGGTACACGAGATCTGTATATGCATAAACACACACACACACACACACAAAACACTGGGGAGTAAACCAGGATGCCGCTCCAACACTTTTGTGCTATGCACGACCACCAGACAAGACGTACAGAGGTGCCCAGAATGGTCTAGCGATTAAGGTACTCGCCCCGACTAAGGTCTGACTGAGGTCGTGGGCTCGAGCCCCAAGGCATATGCGAAGCGCCTGAATAGAGATACAGTTCTCTCGGGGCGCTATATAAATGAATTATATATAACCACTTTGCTATTTAAGACACAAAACGAGCACTGTAGCCGTAATAGAGGATCGAGAGTTGAGCAAATACCGAGAGCAGGAAATGGCTTGGACAACGAGGATAGTGCTACATCCTGACGTCCGTCTTCCGTCACGACATCCCCTGACTTGACCACATTTAAAAAGAACTTAATGCACCCATTTATGACAGCATTTAGTGGGTCCCAGTGATTCGTCCTGTATGTGCTTATGCATGCTGACACTGTTGCATGCTGCCAATAACAACACTTGCATGCTGACTCTGTGCATGTCACCCCTAACCATATTATTCTTATTGTTTATCAAGCACAATACCACTCACCATCCGATCGTGTTTGCTTTGCATCAAACGTAAGGTGCCTAGAAAGAGATTGTTCTCCGAGGGTGCTTTATCAAGTGCTGTATTATTATTACATCCTTACATGGTGCACTTGACAAGGGGTCGGCTTGGGTCGGTAGTTGGCTTATTGCATAGTTAGCACAGTCGGCCAGAAGATAGAACGACTTCTGCTTGAGGCAAGGCTTGTTAGGACTCACTTGGGGCTGGCTTCTCTAACTTCTTTTATGATTGGAACCCTCAGATTCGGGATGGCAGCAAGTCACCAGCGACAGGGCGACGAATCACTCGAGCACGGCATGCAAAAGCCACTGAGCACGCTTGAAGCAACATTACAAGAGGCAACCGGCAGTTAGAATGCAGTGGTGAGGCACACAATCGCAAACGTGGGACCCGGCTGCTGGGCAACTTGGCCAATCAGCCAGCGACTCGATCTCGGCAGGCTCAATCTGGATGGCAACAGCAACACATGTCGCTGTGTATTCTGGCGTGCCTCACAGAGAAGACAACTGGCTCACACAGGAGCAGACCGGCTAGATTTTGGGCATCGCCGAGTCTAGAATCAAGCTCAATGCTGCAAGGCTCAAGTAGTCTCTAGATATGGAGTGCTACAAATTAAAAGATGGGGATGGAGGAGCGTGTGTGAGCACGCTTTCAAAATGGGCAGTTTAACGCAAGCACTGCCATATGACCTCTCCACGACGATGTTTTCAGCCAATGCCGCGCCTAGCTTTTGACCGCCCCAAGCTCCATAAATAGATCAACCGAACTGCAGTTAGGGCGTTCGAGTATTAGAAGTGGTGGTAGTGATGGTGGCAGCCAGAGGTAGCAGCAAATGGATCAGCAACAAGGGCAAGGCTCAAGGGCGCCACGCATAAAGTGCTTACCTCGTAGCTGAGCTCTTTTAGCAGCATCCTAACGAACCGTCTCATGAAAATCGCATCCACCTCGACAGGTTTAGGACACGTGTCAACTAAGGAGAGGTCAGCCGACGGTCGACCTGGAGGAAAGCAGCCATCGCCAAAAATGGTAACCACGTGCAGCGCCAGGGTGGCCGCGTGGCAGTCACTAGTGGCAGTCACTAGTGGCAGTCACTAGCAGCTAGCGCAAGCGTGCGTTGCTCCACCTCACGAACCTGCCATCATCAGCCGAATTACGTGAGAATGCAACACAGCTGTGCACGGTGTGCAAGCACTTATTGGCTACATGCATTCAATAGCTGAAGGGCTGCTTTAATTCTCTGCGCATTTATAATGATTGGCAGTGAAAGTCGAAATATCAGAGCGACAGCCCCCCAACATTGTGCAGCAAGAATTACACTACAGAGGGGCCATACCTTGACCTCTCCACAGGTCAATCAAAAGAAAGCAAAGAGGTGTACCACGCCCCCTTCATGTCAGTCCACGTGGGGGCCTTGGCTGGCTGGTCACCTTAGCAATGCCCTTGGAACTATCATATCCACAGCATTGGAAAAGCATTTCAAGCTTAATTACAGCAGGTATACAGGTATAGCCAATCGCAGGGTAAACTAGATGAGCTTCTGAACCCACCAAGCAATGTCATTAACCTGTGTTAACCTCCCCCAAACGTGCATGCTAAGCGAGGTCGATGAATCTGCATAAAAAGAACTATACAGCACATATCATGGTTCGGCGGCGAGTTAAAAGTACATGATCCTGGCCCATACGATACGTAAGAAAGCAAACAAGACAGAAAGAAAGACAGCAGTTTCATATGTCCAGCCAGAGCAGGTACGATCAGACAAATCCAGTTTCCAGCAGCACAGTAATAATAACAAAAATAATACATTTAATAAAGCCCCCTCAAAGAACTCAATCTCGTTCTATGCGCTTTACGTTTACTATCACAACTAAACCCATAGCCCTCAATCTCAACTCCAAGAATATTCCTAAAAAGTCCACATAACCAAAAGTTTTGCAATGCGGCTATATTGATAAGTGTGATAACCTGCAAAGATTTCAAGTTACTGATGTATATCCAGACTTGGCACTGGCACAGGATTTATTGAGGCATTCAAATGGTTCAGTGCAATGCCGGCAATTTGCATAAAGGTGAGGAGGAGAGTCCAAAGGTAGGGCTATCTCAGCACAAAATGAGCAAGGTAACAGAACTGATCGGGCCTAAAGGTTGCTAACATCTGTCTGAACATGAATCACAAGTGTACAGCTAAATCGCCATGCATTTAGACGAAAAGCAGGGGCGAAAGCAGGGCTGCACGAAAGCTTGTGCTTGTAAGTGGCACGAAAGTGGCGAACACCACAAGCACTGCCATGAGAAAATAATATAGATCAGCAGCAGCAGCACATAGTTAGATAAATTTCGCACGAACCTCTAATGGCAGAAGTTCAGAACTGCCGAAATTGGCTGCGTGATGGGCCAAGTATAATAATACAGCATGGCCACGAACAGCCACCACACTCGGGTAGCTTGAAAGACTACGATCATGCTGATCAATTAACCGAATTTTCCGACAATGGCTGTGACACAGATACAATTCAAACAATAATAAATGGTGAGACATAATAATCAAAGGCCGATACAGCACCTACATTAATAAGAGTGAGGACACCACCACACCACTAAAATTAGCATACACGTCGCTGAGGCCAATTATCATCATACTGCTACTGCATCAATAAAGATGCCCGTTTCAAAACTTCATCTGCAACACATTTGCAGATTTTTCCCTTAACGCCATGCCCAATGGGTTCTCGAGCTGGGCGGGATAAGCGCATCGGCCTCGCTAGACCCCCAAGCTAACGCCTTCAACCATGATATCTGGAGCTTCATAATTAATTTTCTCTATCGCTGAGTGCTCACAACCATTTGGCATCAGGTGAAGGTAGTACAAGTGCTCACTTAACTTCACTTACCGGGGAGCATCGAAGCATGTAGACGCTGAGGGGGCGACAGCAGCGATTGACCCAGATGCTGCACAGATTCCCTGTGCAATTTCCTTTCCCCTAACATGTCATGCGGATCAACTAGCCCATCTGCAACAGCGCTAGCAAGACACGCGATAATGAATAGCATCTCCGAACACAACCTTCGAAACGACTGCTGGATTAGTGCACGGGAAGTAGTCGGAGGTCAAGGTCTTCGCCAGTATCTCTGAAACTGCTCGTAAACACCGACTGGGCTGAGCTGATACATCATAGCACTGCTGATAACGGTGTCAGCCTTGCGTAAAGCTTACCATGTTTATCAATATAAACTGGGTCATCTAGCTTCGACCGCAGCGATTGTCGTTCGTGACCGAACACTTATTGCAGGTGGGAACATGCAGATGGCGCTAATTTGCATGTTTTGATACGGAAAAGTCAAATATTTAATTAATCAACTAGAAGCGAGTTATATTGTTCCAGTTCGCTCGTCATTAAATCATTACGACGACAGCGGATTTGTTAGCCCACTGGGTCACTGCCTCGATACTGTGCGGCGCTTGGGAGAAAGCACCTGTGTGCACCACAAGTTGCTCGCACTTTCAATCGCCGTTTACTTAGGTTGAACTGGCTGAATGTGGAGATTCACTAGTTTCAACGCCAAATTCTCCAATAATACTCTGAGAAAACGCTTGTTCATGCCATGCCCCATCCGAGCATTAACCGACAAAGACTCAAGCCACGAGTGCGTTTCTGCAAACCGGCTGATTTTGCATAGTGCTGACGGACGTTTAGAGCATTATATCAAGGCTCTCTGTGTACTATGCGACGAAGGACAACCAAAAACGCCTCTGCCCCGGCGTAAGAAGACCATGCGTACTTCCAGCGGTAGGTGGGTGCGTCCACTGTCGATCACTCGTAGGCCTGGAGACTGGAAGCCAGACTCGCCGTCTTAACCAGGCTTTGGGCAGGCCCGGACTAGTGCGCCAGAAGACACCTTTTGAGCACGGTGCGATTCATCAGCATTGGGAGCACAAGACTTGCGGAGAATGGCTTTTCTGCGGATAGAGCACGCAAAAGGTCGCGAGATGAAAATGCTCACCATCAGCCGGCATAACGCGTTAACGTTGTCGTTGACGGGTATCCCTGGGGGGGGGAGGGGTCACTAACCCGTCGCTGGAGATAGAGGACACAGCCAGCTGCGGGTCAAACTGATGGGCACAAGTCTACCCCCCAGACCAGGGTTAGGGCGGAAGGCCAACGAGTTGGGTCGAGGCAGCTCGGCCGGAGCTATCGACCCGTTCAAGCGTGCACCGTTAAGTAGCGCCATTGTCCCCTTCAAACAGCACTCGATCGCGTATCTAGCGAAGGTATGCTGGTGTTCGGCGTCAACGTGGTCGGTCACCGACGAGCCGAGACGCCGGATTAACCGACCTCGAAGGTCGTAAGGGCCGCAACATTGCGCCGGCGTCGCCTGTAGCTGAGTTGTTTCCGTTGCCACTCCGCGCAAGCTCGTCGGTTTACACCGTTTCTGAGTTACGCATTTGCCCCCTCGCATCTTGGGTGGCAGTGCGTAATTCGCGTTTCTGGGCAAGGTGGCCAGCTACCCAAGGACCGAGGACTTCGCTTCCCCTCTAGTGCACCGTAATAAGCAGGTCCGGCCCTAGTAGTATTGCTTAGATAACCATGCTGTCGTTGACGCAATCGACTATATCAGTAGGTAGTGATAAAGCAAACTATCGTTCCTTCGGCGCTAACCTCGAGATAGCGACGCGTCTAGGCGCCAGCTAAACTGGGACGCTGAGACGAGATGGTATCCACGGAAACAACATCCGCACCCCTAGTACCGTTTACATACAGACGAGCGTCTACTCAGTAGCCACGCGCATGAACAGCAGACTCGCCAGCTGCGAATTATATATATATATATATATATATATATATATATATATATATATATATATATATATATATATATATATATATATATATATATATATATATATATATACACGCAAGGAGGCGTCGAAAGTAGTTTAGCCACGTGACTCGAAGTTAGTTATTTGCCAGAAAGACGAGACCGTTGGCGCGTCTAATTTGAGGTCCAAAGAATTACCGAAACAACACGGATAGCGCTCCAGACTTCCCAATAAACATCCCTAACGCGTCCAGTCGTAACGAAATCAAATTAAAGATGTACACAGCAGATTGCACATTTCGAAACTACTTGCATTCACGTTAGAGAAATAGCCCAGACGTCAACGTCGTTTTCCGTGGGCATTGCAGGTACAAAAAAATTATGCACGCCAATAGATATGTAATATATCTCCGTCAGTAACTCCACAAATTCATAAAGACCATGTGGGTGTTACGCAGGAGAGTTTTGTATAGCGCACTCACAGCCTAAGCGGCTTTCGGTACGCATTCGGTAGCCAACAGACTTCGTCTCACGCAACAAAGAGAAAGTGGGAAGCATAGCAGAGTTAGGAGAGCAGTTGAGGTAGTGAGTAGCATAGAGGTAGCAGTTCAGGACCGCTGAAAAAGATGTGCCATAGTCGGCAGTTGGAGAGTTAGTAGTTGTCGTTGCGTAAGATAAAGCCTATATATAACGGCTAGGCGTGAGATTCAACGTATTCACTGGCAGTTTCTAAATCAACCGACCCTTGTCAGACTGCACGCGAAGAAGTGGTACGAATGCGGAGCCGCGAGATGCGGCCAGAATTTGAAGGGTAGTAGCAGGGGTAAAGAGCGAGGCGTCGGTAGCTGCAGGGACCTGTGCAGCTATAGGTCGCGTTTCAGAGGCGCGAAGTGATAGAACGAGTACATATTGAGCGGCTCTGTTGTTCTAGTGACTGCGGGCTCTGCCGCTCCAGGTGCTGCGGGCTCTCGAGGTAGTACGGACCTTCGCGTCGCTAGCTATTGGGAATGACCTTCCTTTGCCTGTCGATACACACACACACACACACACACACACACACACATACATGCACACAAGCTCGCGCGCGAGAGCAGTCGCTCGCACGAGCTTGGGTGAGGCAGCTTCGATAGTGGATACATAGCGTTTTGGCCAGTAGCCTTCCAAAACGGGTGAACGCCAGCCGCTTCCCACCCCCTTTCCGTCAGGTGTGAGCGAGCGTCAGCGCGCGTGACTCAGTCGGACTAGCAGACTCGTTCATTAATGGCTGACTTAAGCACCGGATGCACCAGCACGCATTACAGACACCGCACCGACTAAAGTGAGAGCGGATTATATCAGCAGAACGAATTCGCTGGATGGTCTTGAAGCAGCTGTCGTGTAGTTAGTTTCGGTTGCCGCCACTCGCTCTCTATTAGCACTTCATTTCTCGGTTAGTACTCCGTTACTCGCGGCTTTATTACACGTCTAGATGGCTACTGCAGAATTTCGACGTCCCTACGGACCGTCCAAGATGTGGTAGTAATCCTATGGGGACACTAACTCGTGAGGCTGGAGAGCCTTCTCGTTTGCTTTACCGTCCGGGGACACGATCGCGAAGAGCTGCGCTTTTACTCTGAGGTTTGTGAAGTGTTACTAGCAATCCGATGAAGAGTCTGCCAAGGCGAGGGCTCTCAGGACGTGAGAGGGGGTCGCCCGATTAGCGGTCGGGATCTTGGCGTTTCCTTTTAATGGTCTCCTCCTACCGAGATGCACCGGCTGCGTGCAGATCTGTCAGAAATTTTGCAGCTCCTATCGCAAATGTAATTCGCTGTGGCTATCCGACAAAAAGGCCGGTCGGTGCTCGGCGTGCTTTAGAACTAATTCCTCGTGTCACCACCGGAGGGCTTCTGGAGCCCAGCTCTTCTTGTGAAGGCGAAACAACTTCCCAGCTCCCACGTCCGCGTAGTACGCAGCCCTTCCGTTCCAGCCGCACGGTCTTCCTATCGAATTCTAGCGATTCTAAGATTAATGCAAAACAAAAGCTTGAAAAGGCAACGCCGCTAGTGAGTTTTAGCCCGTGCGGTTCTAGCTCCAAATAGGCGTTGCGTAAGGTTTGACTAGCGACAGCGTACGCTAGCAAAGCGCACCGTATATTAATTTAGTTTAGGATTCGGTCTCGGCTTACTGATAATAATAATAGTATGCGGCTAGTAAGCTGCAGTTATTGTTACACAAGAAGACGTTTCATAAGAGCGGTCGAGACCTAAAGCCTAAAGCCTAGTGCCTAGTGCCGAGTAGCCTCGATATGTCGATCGGTCGAGTGCTGGCCCGTGTGGCTCGGAGCTTAGGGATCGCTCCCGCTCCTCGAGGTGACGTCCTTTGTCGCCGCTCAGTCCGACGGCTGGCAGCCTTCGGCTGTTCTGCATTTTGTAATTTAAAAAATTAGTTTTATATACGTGCTATCTCTACTGGTGAACGTTATTTAAATTATATTGTATCGTAATATTATCAAATATATATTAGCAAAACATATTCTAATTTCTGTAGGTATATACCGCTGTAAGATTGTAATAATCAGTACGTAATGTAACATACTTTTGCTTAGATTGTCACTCCACCAATCGCTAAGTAAATCAGCCAACTAGTGTAATAGTGTACAGGAAAGCTTAGTTCAAGGGCAATTTGGCAAGCTGGACAGCAGGACATTTTCAATTGCTACAGCTGGGCAGATGAACGCTGGGGCATCCAACTTGGAGGCGCCCCTTGGTCCTAGCCCGGAGTGCGGTGCTCGCACATCGCAAGCCAGCTTGCGATGTGTGAGTCCTGCAGCGGGAGACCCTCCATTGCCTGCCGCACGAGCAAGTGGCTAGTATGCTAAGGCTCTTTTGCCCCTATACACGTGGTACTGTTGAATCAACCGACCTCCGGGCATCATTTTCTTCTCTTTTTACCCTGAGCAGAAGGTCTCAGCAGTTGTGGAGAAGCAATCGTCGGCGCCTTTGATATGACTATCTCGGGCTACCACACAATGGTAGCGACCTCTGGCCTGCAGAAGCAGCCCTAAAACTCGCCATAACCGGCATCCGGGTCGCGTCCTCCGAGACCAGCGCAAGCCACTCTATAACCTCTGACCCGTTTAGTTGCCTCCGGCTTGGGCCTGCGTTTTATCTGCCACGACCTTTCATTGCTGTTCATCTAAAGGCCTCGCCTTGGATTTATTTAGATCTTTTCTATTCTCGCTAGCGTTCAAACGTCGGCTACACTCAATAGGCTTACTGCGTCGCGGAGCTGCGGCCACGGGCGCCAGCGAGTTTCGCTAGTTAAGCAGTTTATGGCCTTCAGAAGCTGCATAAGCTACACTCCCTCACTGCTAAGCGGTCTCACAGCAGTACCGTGCCGAAGATCTGGCTATGCATCTTTTAATAAAAACATGTGTAGCTGTTAAGAAGACAGCGGCCAAAAGACCTACAGCTAACAGCTCCGTCCCCAGTGGTTCCCTAAGCTTTAGCGATTCCATTTGTTAAGCTGGTTAGTCGCCATGGATAGCGGAAGCAAGAGTGCTGCTATCGCGGTGACCGCGGACTACCCGTTAGCGATGCCTGCTGGCAGCTAGAATGGCGATAACGCAGCGCTTCCTAGAAAAGAGGCTGCGTCTAATTGAGGATGCTTTCGCGTCTGGGCATTCATACGAGCTAGATCTTCGGATGTGTCACATCGGAGCCCTTCGCTATGACTTCTACAGTTCGGAGGAGTGGTAATGTCGCTTTGTCATTAGCTCGGCACCGGCATGCTTGTCTGATTCCTATTTCGGATTGATCGCAGGTCTTTTTAACCTGTTGGATTGCAAGACGCTGCTGCCGCGAACGCACTTTTTCTTCATATGCGTCTCTCGTGTACAGCTCGTGCCTCGCTCCATCGTCGACAGGGCCGAGAGACCACCTCGCATAGTAAAGCTCAACGCGTCGGTTAATGAACTCAACGTTGTCGATAGGATCAGCGTTCAACCTTTCCCTGGTCTTACACATCTTGACATATCCGTGAACGCTATCAAGAGCATCAGTGGACTGGAGGTTTTGCGGCATCTTAAGGTTTTGAACGTATCGCACAACCATCTGAGAACTGTAGATTGGATGAATAGCCTGAAAAACTTGGAAGAATTAGATATGTCAATGAATGACCTTGAATCTCTTGTCTCTATGCCATCACTTATTATGCTGCGGAATTTCTTCGTGAATGACAACAAGGTATGATAATTCTCCAACTCACCGAAATCGCTGTCCGACTGACAAACTATTGATTTTGCTGCCTTTAAAGTGCAAAAATGCGATATATTTATTTGTTTTTACGTCTCTTGTATTCGTTAAAATTTTTAGTAAATGACACGGTAATGTTCTGTCAGACAGCCCACTACCGGACACGAACAGCCCACTTCCGGAGTTGTTTTTAGTGAAGTGTCTAATGCAAAAGAAAGCCGAATTCAAATGTCCCGTCACGAGAGGTTGTGCACCAGCGGATACGGAATTTTTATCTATTGGGAGAGACGTGCAAAATTTGTATTTAGGCGGAGCTAGACCCGCATTAAATGAAAAACAATAGTAGCACAAAGTCATAATGTTTATTCGATACAACTCAGCGGTTGCTCATCGAGTTAATAAAGACATAATATCGTCGTTACAAACGGGCCCCCTGGCTATGCCACTGGCATACACATTTCAACCGTGTAGGATCGTAGCAACTCTTAGCAGTTAAGTGTACAATGTTTGAAGAGATATTTTTTTAATTTACTTAGTTTTCCAAAGCAGGTGAATGATTGAATACGGTGCCAAGTTTGAGTTTAAGGCTGCCTAGACAACACTACTATTTTTTTCTCTGCATTTTCTTAGAGCAGAGCTACCGTAGATTTTCCCAATTCACTCCTGTGACACAGCAATGAGTAAGATGCAAATAAAGTCTTAAATTTCCACGCAATTTTGTAGCTACGTTCTCTACAAGGAATTCAGGCTCTACCTTACCTGGAATATTTGGAAGCTCAAAGAAATGCCATCGTGAGTATGTATGGACTATATCATTATTTTATATATCTTAAAGTTAGCAATTTGGAATAACTTATATTTGTACGCACTTTTCGTTGTTTCGAAACTTTCTTGAATTTAGTCTTTTGCTTTGATTGCCGCCTCGCAGAAATTGACTCTCTAGTTCTCCTCCATAGCAACAAATTTAAAGAGTGCTAGTGGATGCAAATCATTACCCAGCTATCTGTTTAGGATGCACCCTTTTAAATTATACAGTATACATTTATACACATCTATTTACGTATTCAAAACAGAAGCACATGAATGTGTATAAATGTACATATATATAAATATAAATATATCGCTCTTTATAATATAATAATATATACTGGTAATTACCCACGAAAAATCTCAAAAATTGAATTAAAAGCTAAAGACGCTCAACATGCTTTAATGAAACTTTTTTCGAATATTTCGGGAGAATTAATGAAAGAATGTATAATATCAATTTTAATCTAATTTAAACGAAATCTGTTTCGTGGGATAACGCTTTTCCCGGGAAGACTTTAGATTAAATACATGCGCGTTTTTTGCTGTTAAATTTAATTGGAGAGTAAAAGACTATGCACATAAACATATAGCCAAGCTAAGAGTCAGCCACAATGACTAACTGGCCAGCATACCTTCGCTAAGACTGACTTTAATAAATAAATAATAAAATTAATTTATATAGCACCCTAAGAGAACTTAATCTCTATTCAGGCGCTTGACATATGCCTCTGGGCTCGAAACCACGACCTCATCTAGACTGTGGTCGGGGCAAGCACCTTAACCACTGGACCAAACCAGCTCGGTCAGATTTTTCATTTTTATACCATTCCACTGAGAGTTTATCTCCACAACCTGCGCATAAGTAATAAAATAACGCACTGATGAAAAGCCTGCACATCACTATTTCATAATTCTATTCCGAATTAAATAATGAATTTTGACTTGGAAAGTGTATGCTGAAGGTACGTATGCTGATAGTGTATTATCTCCGCTGATATTTTAGACGTGACACTCATCTGTACCATCTTAGTAGCACTAGATAGATTACAAAGGACTCATTGCAAATGTTACGTCAGCGAATAAACTTTCGTACTGACGCACTCACTCTCATTCAAAATTACTTAGGTTGATATTTACCATATGATATATAAGGTTCAAATAGAATGTATAGATTGCCACTGAAATGATGTATCTGTCAGTATTGATTCGCTGCATTGCACAAAGCTAACGACAGCAGCCTTTGCAGCACGTAATACGGTTCACTTTTCGAATTTCCTTTTTATCGTTATCAAAGGCCCTAGAACTAGATTTGGTTCTCTTAGAGTGCTACAAACTCCTATTATCGGATTATTATTATTTTTACTCATGCTTCCTGAGAGGAATAACAAATAAGGATGTGTTGTATCGAACACTAATTGTTTAGCCCCCCTAGACAGCTTAGCGTAGTTGTCGCGCGCGTACTGGGGACAACCGGGTGGTATCAGCCTCCGCTATTGTAGCTCAGCTTTCCTTAAAACATATATCTACGCGTGTCACTTCGGTACGGTGCTAGTGTTTTGCGAGCTTCCAGCTGTCGCTGGTGTAGCTTGCTCGCGGATGCTGGCTTTAGTTGCGTGAATCGGCGTCCGTACTTTTCAAGGACGGCAGTACGTTTTGAAAGAGCTGTATTCGTGTATCACCATCCAGGTTGACATATTTCCATTGGCGGCCTCCCGTCAACTGAGGAAGTTGAATCTATCGCAAAACATAATTCGGTCATTGGAAAATACGACAAGCGTGCTTTTGGGACTTCCGGAGCTACGTACTGCAGCGTTCATGGTGAGAGATGAATTATTCCTAATACGTTTTCACGCCTGCGCGCCAATCATGCTTTCTCAAGTTTTAATTACAGCAAGGTATTAACCAACGTAGAAATCGCTGTGCATTCTTAGTTGCTAGTTTTTGTCGCACAAGCTTTCGTGTTCCTGCCGCGCCGTGCACAAAGTTGGTTGCCCTCGGCTGGGATTCTATTCAAGACAGTGTCGCCAATGTGCGTGACTTGCGCTTTGAATTTTATGGTGCAGCATTTGCTCCTTCAAAGCCAATATCTGGGCTCAGTTTAAATCCCAGTGATCATCATTGCACGAACCCCCATCCGAGCAGCTGTTCGTCGATGGTTCCTGCATTCTATTTTGACTCCAGGTTTCCGGCACAAGTGACGCAACTATACAACCAACAACTAAATATACGGGATCTGTATATGCATAAACACACACACACACGCGCACGCACGCACGCACGCACACACACACACACACACACGCACACACGCACACACACACACACACACACATATATATATACACTGTATTTATATATAGATTATATATATATATATATATATATATAAGGATAAAGGCCATTTAATAGATAAGGTTAACCAAAATTGTGCTGGATTGGTTCCTTTCAGAACGCACCGCCAAGGCTGAATTACTGAATTAAAATAGGTTATATCCTGTCCGAATAGACGCAGAGGAGTGAGGAAGGAACTGCGTGGCACTGCACACTTGTCAAGCGGTAATCACTTAGTAGTATCTCAGTAGTACTCAAATTTGTATGTAACTTAAGTCCATTAATCGCGTAGCTAAAATCTTACCTGCAAGATAAATGAGACAAGTGGCAGCCAAATTCAGTAGTCGCCTGTGTGAAGTTGCAAGACTTTTGAACTTGTCTTATGTGGGCTGTTACGAAAGAGCTGCAGCGGCTACTGCACTAAAAATCCTTAGTCACAAATGCAGCGCTCGTAAGCATGCTAGTCCTTGGCGATGCTTGAAAAATACCAGCGAAGCTGAATGCGTCATGGAGCATGCTTCGCGAGTCTCATGCGCAGCACCAATACACGCAAACACATAAACCCTTAAGGAGCGCGATATTATTAAGAGCACTCGTATACTTTGATATAGCATTCCATGTCCTTTGCGTAGCGCAATATAGTAGCAAGTTACAGACGGCTACTAGTATTCAGCGCCAGCCATAGCGTACCGAGTACAAGTCCAAAGCATAGTTGACTACTTTACGAGTTGGACTTTTGATACCACCTTACCCTACATGCGGCTCTTAATCCATTATAATTTGAGAGTCAAGACTGATATATATTCAGTGATAATGTGGCGGCTGTAGCATCTCAACGTTTCCATATGCCGTGTTGTGCTCAGAGTATTTCTGGCAGTATAAGTTAATGCTTTGAACTTATCCTTTATAAATCCTGTTACCCGTGGCAAAATTAAATAACGTATTGGGAATTAGTCGTCGCTAAGCGTTTTCTCATAAAGCGACGTTTATTATTTTTATATTTTATATTATATTTTTTATTTTATAAAAGGATGCACCATACAAATGTTTGCTCACTGCACTTATATTCTTTTCCAAGTTTGCTCCTGTCTAGTTCTCAGCAATGCCGCTGGCCAAGTGGAACGGGGCTATTCGCCCCTTCTGATGGTTGGACGGATACCTCTCACTACCGGATTTGGGGTTTACACTGCCTGCCTTATCAAAAACCTCAGCAGGTGACGCTGTAGGTGCAGTTCTCCTCGTCTCTTAGCAAGGCGTTAATGCTTTGTTAAAAATCTATCCCTCTGCTACGGCAAGCATTGGGTTCTCTTTAGTTGCATGTGTCCCACAATTCCCTTCGAAGCAAGACATGTGGTCAAGTACCGAGTGCATTCTTTATGTTTTTCGCTATATCCCCCTAGAGGCCGACTAATTTTTGTGGCTACCGATTGCACTGTTCACCAATGAGCGATCGTTGCGGATGCTACACTTTAAGCAGACGAACGATTACTAAGCTATCTAATTGCTGCAGGTGAGCTAAGTTACTTTTTTGAATTTCACTTGAATGAGAAAAAAGTTATTCATTCGTTTGTTTAACCCGCAGGGCAATCCAATTTCGGAGCATCCTGACTACAAGGAAGCCTTATTGAAGACGAGGCGAGTCGTGAGCTTAGACGACGTTCCGTTGCCAAGCCGTTTCCCAGATAGAGAGAGCAGACGACCTATCAGTCCGATTGAGCGTCGGACAGCTGGAGTTGCGTTACTTGACGTCTGGGATAGAGCTGAGGATCGCGATGAAATCCGGCGGAAGAGGCGGGAAATTCTCCACCTGAAAAACCAACTGGCGTGAGTTAGTGGTCGCGAAATGTTTTTTAGAAGTTCTTTGTTTTATTTTAGCTCTACCTACAATAGCTACTACTCGTGCATTACTTCTTAGGTCTACTCCCAACTATTTAGATCTTCATCTGTGATTGCAATCTGCGCGTCTCCTTTGATTTTCAATCTAATGGCTCGAAACACCGCCGTTACTTTCAATTATTTTATACACAGATTTCGTGCATGGCCTGAACTCACAGTATTTGAGTTATTTAGTTTGGCCTCAGCAGATTTTCTTAGAATGCCACCTTAATTTGTAAATTAGCATTAACAATAGCTTTGAAAAACTACCTTTCACATAGCAGTAAATGTGTAGTTTTCTCGATGCTGAAATAGCACTGTTGTTTCCCAGAACAACATAAAGTACTAGCCACAGTTCTCAAGTGTTGTGGCTAAGGTTTTCTCATCGAACCACACCAGACTGACGTCACAAAATTCATTGACTTGACGACATCGACGACAAGAAGCCAAAACGCACATGTCCCTTGCAGCACTTGCTAGATCCTTGTGGTTTTTCTTTTGTGCGTGTTCTTATACGTGCTGAAACTGTGTATGTTTTCACTAACTGTACTATGCATGGTGACACTGTGCATGTTACCACTAGCCTTGCGGTTCTGCTTCATTTGCAGCATATCTACAGCGTTTAGAAATAGAGTAGGTTCTGATTGGATACTCTAAAAATGTAGTATTACTGTTAACTCTGCTGCAACTTTAACGTATAAGGCAGCCCGATTCCGTCGAGTCCGACCAGTACTATTTGTAATTATTTAGTTATTTTCTTCTCTAATATCCTGCTGGTAACCAGCGCTTTTCTTTCAATGAATGTAGACGGGAGCCTTTTATGACTCCTTATGCAGAGATGATTGGGTCCCTTTAATTTCAATCTCTGTGTCTTTTGAAAGTTATAACTGCCCACATTGGCTGCTGCTGCACCAATCGCTTCCTGGACTACTCTTCAGCTTAGCACTGCGATCCGCTTTCATTTGTTTCTGACATGCATATTTTTGATCGTAGGACACACATCGAAATCCTCTCAAGCTTTCGATTTGCTAAAAACAAATGTTTGTCGGCTACACTCGGAAATGCATTACATTTTTGTCAGACGAATCCCACTTTTTAGTTAAACATTACTGCATGCAGGTTGGCGAGAAGTGGTGTGATGTGGCAGCTGCGACGCTCACAACAGACAAGCCCAACTGTAAGCGCCTGATTGCTCAGGCCGGTAGACCAGAAAGCAGTGAGGGTTCTCGCTCAGCAACAAACTGGATATATAATGTTCAATCATGCGGTGCAGGATCGTGGTTAGGGTGACGAAAGAGTGAATTGGGTTCCTTATAGCTCGCCTTGTCCGTTGTATTTAGTAATTTACTTGGGATTAAGTTAGCCCCGTGGTTAACATGCTCGCATTTTATGACCGAGGTTTAAGGTAAATCCATTTGATGACCAAGGTCGTGGGCTCGGGCCCTTCGGCAGATGTGAAGCGCCTGGATAGAGATCAAGGTCTCTTAGGACGATATATAAACGAATCAAATATGTATCCTACTCAGCCATGTCCAGATGGCTCTTCGTCATCTTACCTAAGAGTTCTGCTGGAATGTAGATTAGAATCTCAGTAGCTCACCTTGAACACGGGTAGCGTAAAAGTGAAAGAGCGTCCGCAACGAAAGCAGAATAGGTTGTTTGCTCAGTCAAGTTAATCATGTGGTACCTACCGAAATGTTCACTGGTGAGATGGCGCCATAAATTATAAATCTCCAGAAATAATTAATCGTTTGAGATACTGTGATTGACTAGGTCTCATCCGGCAGCAACTGGGAGACATATTACATGCATACTCTGATTTATAGCCATCGCATAGCTATGAGTTGCTTTTGCGTAGCTGTCAGCTCAATTTTAGATGATGGTTTTTTGTATAGTCGATACGAACCTACCTCAAAAAATTGTGTAGATAAAGAAAAGACTCGATTAGATTTTAGCATTAAGTCAGCTTTCGTGCCAGAATCCAATCCGTAAGAGCTGTTTTCACTTTTTTACTATAGCTCTCTGCAAGACGACTTAAACAACTATGAGAAGCATTATCCCCAGTCTAAACGGTAAGTATCGGCGCTAGTGCTTACGATTAGCACTCCCCACCTTTTTGATGGTGGGTGCATAAAATTGCAGCCTCATTAATTTGAAAGTAACACTCAAGTAAGTTAACATTGCTGAGCTTGGTAAGCTGGTTGTGATACATCCCCAATTCAATAGAAAGCGTTAGTCCCTGCTGCCAGGATTTCACTATTCAAAAGAAATTGTCGCTTGCATTTCGCTTTTACTTACATTGTTACTGCCTCAATAATACTGTACTTGCCGATCTATATATTTCTGAAATTCACATTTGTATGGCAACAAATGTGTTCAAATGGAATAAGGATAAAACCAAATTACGAGATAGGTGTAAGTCTAGTGTTGCTCTGACAATGGAACACCTAACCCTAAAAATGGGTTCAGCCAATCTATTTCCCTGAGCATGTGCAGACAATATGGGGGATCTGTTCAAAAGTGACCTTTCAAGAATCAACCAAATCAGCACCGCTTTAAAGTCTGCCTACTTTCAGCTAGATACCGTTGCCAAAATTCTGGTTTTTGTCGACAAGGATACTACAGCCATGCTGGTACATGCATTGGTGACATTCTGTTTTCCAGTCTTAAGTTCTGTGACTCACTACTCGCAGGTCTTGCGGCCTGTGCAATCAGGTGCTGACAGTTGGTGCAAAACTCTACAATTAATCTTGTGTGTCCAAACGTCGCAAGAGCCACATGATACCATGATCCACCGAACTTTAGTGGTTCTTAATCAAGCAACATATTTATATACTTCAAGGTTCTATCCACTTGTAGACTCTTTAATCTCTTGTCCCAAGCTACCTATTCAAATTACTGTTCAGTAAGGCTAAGCGGTGCCATCTGCTCTTTCAGCTGACCAGCATGGGCCAAGTGTCTAGAAAGAGGCACTAATCTCTTAGGGCGAAATATACATGTCATAGTATAGTTATAATTATAACTTTTTATGTAGCTTCCAAGCTTATATCACCAGGTTCGAACTACAAGCGATAATTGGACAATCGGTACTCAGCTTTGTTTTCTACGTCATTGTATGGCTAATTTTGTTTTCTTATTTTAGCGATATGTAGTCGCTAAAGACAAGCACCACTCAATAGATGAGAACAGTAGCGAGAATAAACAAGTAGCAATCCAGCGCGCACGACTTTTTGGACCAAAAGAGCCAGGCTCTTCGTCGCCTATTTATGCCCGTACATCCATGAGAGTGTGATTCTGTAATCAGGCAATACGGCCAAATTTTTAAGAATGACAGATATCAACGACACTGGTGTAGAGTTCAATTCATCCGGATCGAACTGCCACGCCTGTTCTGTCACAAAATCTGGGGCATGATCACTGTTCCCACAGTTACTTAAAAGTTAAAACAAGCATACTTCTCGCCAACTATCAGAGCCTCTACCTTAGTTTGGTCATAAAACGTAACGAAGTAAATTCATTCAATGGCTCTTAGATGGCCTCCACCAGATATTTCCATGCGGCAAGGCTGCTTTCAGTGCTGGATCTCCCTCTAGTTGCAATCCTTGACCGACTGCCTGCAGAACGTCAAGGACTGTATGAATCTGAGCACCTGAATGTCTCCGCTGGCTCAGAACCCAGTCCTTTCGTCACGAGCTCTCAAATTATTAGCCCCTCAAGGTTCATTCAATATTAGCCGGCTTAGCAGCCTCATTCGTATAGCGGCAGAAGAGCCTTAATGGCTGTCACCACCGCTTGCAGTTGGCAACAAAAGATCATCCACTGCAGGATTCGAACGCACGACCTCGGTCGTGAAGATCGAGCATCTTACCTCCGGGGCTACAATGGGTCCTTTATACGCAGCTGCTAGCATCTCTCGGTCTATATACAGCAGCTAACACCTGGTACATTTCCGTAGCAGATTGCATTCGATAGATGTCGCATCTTGGACAGGAATAATGTGAGAAAGTGCTCAGTAGTCAATCGTATGGTGTTCACTAGAAAAATGCCGCTTGCGAATTCCGTAACGACTAGATCGAGGTTTTTCCTTTCAATTTATGGAATTGTCTTGCGCTCCGAGTGCGAGTTTCGGTAACGCAAGCAGCGAGGGAATCAGGAGTCGGATGTTCTGGAAGGCAGAGAAGGATCGAGGCCCAGTGTCGTCGTCTGTAAAGAGTTTAGTATCTCCATTATAGGCGTGAACGCCAATACTACATTAACTAATTACATCAACGAAGATAAAGTGCAGATTTGAAATAATAAGACCCAGTGGTGAGAACTAATGAAAAAGAATCCATGGAGCACCCCACATTTTTTAAAGTTCCCGCGAGGACCTGCGACCGTTGACAATTACGCCTTGAAGTCTTCCTCGAAGGTAGGATCTAAACAATTGCATTGCTAGGCCAATTATGTACGGGTGAGAAAATAAAGGCTCAAGAAAGAAGGAACTAATGATATATGATAGCGAACTCCACAAGGAGATATTTCTGGAACTTGCTAAGCATCAACACTTCACTTTCAATGGAACTCGCGTGGCGTGTTTACTTCCTGTTTCCTTAGTGTGCACTTGTATTTTCCCTTTCCTTCTTCAGTGTTTCAGTTCTGCAGGAAAGTTGGCGGTATTTATATTCACACCTAAATTATATTTGTAATACCGTTTTGTAGGGAGCGACTTCCGTAATTGTTGCCATGAGAAACCATTGCCCTATGTCTGCGATGCTGCCTCTGTGATATATTCTGTGCTTTAACTAAAAATATGTATGCCAGATTGTTGCTAACAATAATGTCTACTGATCGCTCCAAATAAGTAGAAACGACATGGCCTCACGCTATTATCTAGCTCTGTATGCATCCTGTATTGAAAAGGAATTCCTGAGACCTTTGCTGAATCCCCTGCTTGACAATGGCTTCAGGGACACTATACGAGATGGGCTGAGGGCGCAGATGTACAGCAGCTCAAGCAGCGCCTTGACCTGGGGCTCACCACCGGACCGCTGTATTCCTAGCCAACAGAGTCAAGTGAGTGTACCCAGCGCATGCACGAACCGTGGCCACTGCGTTGCAGCATCAGCTGCTCGGCCGCGTATTTCCTACAACGACCTCACTCAACTGCCGCTCCCGTTCGCCGAACGATACCGCTCTCCGATTTTTGAGTGTGCCAGTGTCTATCTTTTTAGGTCGACTTGACGAGCAATAGGCCCGCAAGAGCAAAAGTCGATTACACGGGCATAACTGATACTGATGAGGTGAGGTGCTACCCCAAGGTCACGACCACTTAGATGGCAGTTTTCTCCTCGACTTTCCTTTAATGATTTCAATTTTCAGCCAGAGAGTGAGAGGGTGGATACTTTTTTCAATGATGTTAGGCTATATATTTGAAGAAATAATCTGAAGTGCACAAGTCACTGCGATGTTTGATATACTTGTATTCCCTTTAGACATGTCAGTATAACAAGGTCTTCATTTCTCCTATGTTCTACGAAACGGCGTATTGGTTTTTTGTCCGTATTTCTGACACTAGGATTGTCAGGAATCAGCCGAGGCTTGTTTCTCTCGTGTTCAAAGTTTAATATTCATTGTCGAGCAATAGCTTTAAGACAAAATGAGTTGGAAACAGAAACCTTCGCTGCGGTGGCTCATTGAAACCAAGCTTTGCTTATTATTTTGTAGGTGCTTCGATTAGCTTCCAATGAGCTAAGTCATAAATGAATCACATTGCAAGGTAGCTCTCTTATTCTCTGTTGGGTTAGCACGGGTCTCACTTTTCCAGCAGCAGAAGTCAACAAGTCTGTGCGATGAGCCCAGGATGATGCAGCAAAGAAGCCCCGGAACGGCTGCACAAATGCATCCGCTCGACCGGCTCGTGCTCTCGAGCGTCTGGAACCGTGTCGGGGATCCATGTCCCGACAGATCGGCAGAGCACGGTCAGCTTCTGTCAAAGCTCGTCGATTTGTTACTCGCTTTAAATACCTCTGTCTAGTACACGGAGTAAATGCGACCGTGTGCCATATTTTGGAATATCTGCTATAATTTACCTCGGCTACTATTAAAGTAAATGAAAGCTTTGTTATGTGTGTACGCCTGTACCTTAGTCTGTGACTCTGCTTTTGAGACATGAAGACTAAGTGAATACTATGCACTAAAGTTTTATTTTTTGGTGGCCCCAAGAGTAAGAGACTTTCGTTACACACGCAGATTACAGAAAATCTTGTTCTTATCAGGCGAAAAAGCAGCATTAGGACACACAGCTGATTCAGAAGGGAAGCGATGAATTAAGTCGTATAAAAACAGCAGGGCACAGCGGATACACAAGACGTTCCAGAATCGGCCACGCAAGATATATTGTCGGTGCGAAAAAATTGAGAGTTTCACACTCCACCTCTAGAGCAACATATTCTTTCACCAATAATCTTTAGTTGAAAGTAGTTGACGGCTGATTTTCTTTCCTCGTAGAACCTGGTTCAAGATGGTACGAAGAAACAGCTGCAGCAGTTCAGCTAGGTATGAAGGAAATAAAACGGGGTTGGGCCTAGTGGGTAAGAGTAAGAATTATGCCCTTCAACCGCTGATCAACCTGAATTTACTACTGCTCCTTTAGTAAAAATGAACACGAGGGTAACTTTCTTAGATTTAAATGCAAAGTGAGTGGTCTTCTTTAGCACCAACCTAGGAGAAGCGTAACGACTACTCGGTATCCCTATCAGTATTGAGCCACAGCGGTCTCGTTTAGAGTGAATAAAGGAAGAGCTGTGTGTATATATATGTATTATCTTTAGCAAACTGCTATGTTGTGGTCAGTAGCCCCTAATCCTGGAAAATCTTGCGACATACATTTTAAAAACTAAGTTTGGGTAGCATTGAATAAGGATACCCAGACAATAAGTACCGAATGGCGGCCGTAGTAAATTATCACTGATAAAGAGTGCACAGCAAAGTTTCTGGCACTGAAGTTACGGTTTTCTGTAGGCAGCTTTTATTTTAATTGTCATTGAGGGGTTTAAAAATGTTTACCACCCTCCACGACTAGTTTCAAGCAAAATAAAACTTCCGTTTAGCAATTCCCGCATGTGACTCCAAGCTTACTTAACTTAAGTACATCGAATGTCATCAGAATAGAAAGGACTTACTCAGCCGTAGGCCTGTATGTTCATCTTGTAAGATGCTGATTAGGTGGATTAGTAGCAAGCGTCTGAAAACAGCAAGGATTCGGGAACTGACCTGGTTGAAACTCCCTAGTTGAGCGCTTTTCACGATTAGATTTGACCGGCACGCCAATCGGACGGGGCTTGGTCGGACAAGTATGCGACTCAATAATAGCAGAATCTTATTGGCCAGGATCAACAAATGGTAATTTAGTTTGTTATGCATTTTTTAAGCGAAAAGGATTGCAACAACGTTTGAATTGACCGTACCTTACTAATGCTTGGCTAGAAGTACAAGCTGCATGCAGCAGCTTCACAGTGCTGCCACTAACCATACTTGCATGCTGATCCTGTGCATGTCAGCCCTAACCCATCGCCCTTATTCGTGTTTATGTAGCATGCTACTACTAACCATTAGATCGTGCTTCTTTTGCAGCAAATGCAATGTGCCTAGAAAGAATTTGAGTCGTCTGAGGACGCTATATAAAATGTATAACTATTATTATTATTATTATTAGTGAACCAATACCCTTTGCATGGGTTAGTAGAGCTAGCCTCTGATGCAAAAAAGCGTCCATCTAAAAGGAGCAGCACTTCTTTCGCAGTGTAGTCACCACGTCGAGCACCATACGTAATGACGCATCTGCATTCATCCATAAGGTTAGCCGCAAAGGAACACTCCTGCACTGCATCGGTCTCCCCGTACCCCGTATTTTCTAATTAGGTACGGCCTTTTGACCAGCTAGTTGTGCAGCCTCCGATCGTGACATCAGCGTCAGTTTCTCAGGCTCCAAAAACTGCATAAATGTAGCCTCCCACCCAGCAGTGATGCAATCACACAATGTAAAATTCGTGGGCACACTCCGAAGTGTAGCGCGATTTGTCTCCTAGAGATGAGGTTCCTGTGTTTCATATGCCTCTGCAGCCTACATCCTTCAAACTTGACCGACGGGCATGATCAAACGGTATGTAGAATAATATGGACCATCTAATTTGAAAATATTTATCGCACTTCAATCAACACACATCTCTCTGAATAGTCTACCACAACGATGACCACTTTCAATTTTCTATTCAAATCATATACGACAGCATTAAATTACTTTCACGGCGATCTTTGAAGCTTTCTGTAACCTTGCATTAGCAATTATTGACCCACTGAATGACAACGACGATTGGTACTGTTACTCAAACAAGAGACTTGTCCAAAGTTGCAGCCAGTCATTTACGTTGCTCCATCAGTTGGTCAAGTGAACTTATCAGTAAGGAATTGCGTTAATGTGCGACATGATTAGCGCTGGGTCACTTATTACCCAGCTCGGCTTCTTGATTTCCTTATACTTCCTAAACGTAAAGGTTTAAACATGCATGTACATCAGGCGTCACCAGATTTGTGTTATTAAATAGCATACTGGTTCAGTAAATAAGAATAAGCAACAACTTGCGATTACATACGCACATTATAGAGTGCCTATGTAAAAGTCGCCCTAAAACTGGCAACCTCGTCCACAGTGAGGCTTCATCAAGAATTGTCCCCTTGACTATGCCCGTAATCTGGACGTGCAGTTTCATGACGACTTATCATCTGATATATAGCATATTTTCATGACTGTCAAGTCGGCGTACTTTTAGTTGAGGATCCTTGCCAAAATTAAAATAAATTAAGGTGCAAAAAATTGTTCACCAGGTAAACTAGTCTACACTTTTAAGACACCTCGTCTACAATGATGCAAGTTTTATTATTCAGAAATCCTAGCATGCGACTTTTGTAGTCTGAAAGTGGGGCAAACTCAGCCGCTCATCTGATTTGCGGTCAACGAAGTGGCTACCAACTGCATCACACTATCTCTATCTAAAAAATATAGCCTATTATTTTGATTGATCTAGCCTGTGTGGCCCTGGTTACAAGTGAGGTCCCTTCCCCTCAGACAAAACCGGTTGTCTGTCCACTTATTAAATGCCTACTTGAACGAGTAGCTGTTAAACCACTTAATGGATCAGTTCATCAGATCTTGCTAGCATGCTGAAATCGATATTTAGAGCTGACCATTCCATAAAAACTGCTTTGCATCGCAATTACATATGACCAATGAACAATTGTAATCAGAGCAGGGCAGAGCATCTCTACGCGTTCTCGTTGATCTACCAGGTGCATTCGACGTTGATAACCGCCAGATTCGTCTCGAGCGCCTCTCGACACGCCTATAGGTATTCACTGGCACAACGCTAAATTGGATTAGGTCCTACCTCGGTGACGGATTTCGGAGTTATCCATTACTAACCTAGAAAGCAACGAGTGGCGAGATCGTTGCCCGCTTTAGGCATGGCTTTCGGCACTTTAAATCCGGCGCATGCTTAAGGTCTACGCAATTCCTCGATTTATTTATTATATCTACGATACTCATAAACTTCATTTCATTCACTACATAGACCTCATTTCCGAAGATGTCAAGCCGAAGTCGAAGATATCGAATGATGCCAACTTTGTCTGTGATTTAAATAGGATGGGATTAAATGGGAACTGAAATAGGATGTTATAACATCCTAGGCTCTCTCTCACATCGGTCTACCTCAGAACGACAGCACATCGGTAGTGTCGGGCGATTAAGGGATGTCTTCAATGGCCACCACTAAGCTCCAATGCGAGATACGTGAAACTTAGCTCTAACGTGCTAGCTAGTAATTTTGCAGTAGGATTCGGAGACTGCCGCCCGAGTAGTTCTATTCAAAAGACACAGGCGAAGGCACCGGGTGCTCCAGCTTGAATTTACACCTTCGCCATAAAATGCTTGTACTCGCCGGGACTAATTGACTGCTGCAGCTCCCGGAAGCAGGGGTTGGCTGCAGAAAGTCGCCTCCGCAGAGTAATGCGGACGCACTCGCTGACGTGCTATCGACGTTGCCGTCAAATCCGAGGACATCGGCAATGAATCGAGGCCTACGCACACACGCTTTGCCGGCCGGCCGCAGTGAACGACCGGCTGCTATCGTTTGCGTTTCAACCCGTAGCCTTTAAGGCCACGGTGGCTATGCCTTGCGGCTAGGGTGACAGCTCTTGGCGAGTGGTCCGTGAGAGCAATCGATGGTGTAGACGTTCGTCTAGAAAATGCATGTATCTGGAACCCTGCGCTTCCGGGTCAGTCGGCACGCGACAGAGCGCTCGTCACTTTCCGACGGTTTTTATGCGACTCTGGCATCGTAGCAGGGTTGCAATCGCTCGGAATCCAAGCGCTCCGGCCCTTACACGAGTCTGCTACAGGGGAAGCGAGAGCAAGTGAGAGAGAGCGAGAGAGCGAGTGAGCGCGATAGAGAGAGAGAGAGAGCGAGAGAGAGAAGCAGAATGAGAGGCCGCTCTGCTCGGTCCCTGTCGAGCGGACACATCCGTAAAGACGAGATCAATACGTAAGGCAGCAAAGAAACTGGAGTCGGCAAATTAAACGAGGAGCAGCCTGGCGGCCGCTGATGCGCGGCGCTCGCATGCGGAGAGAGTTCGAAATGTAACCTCCAGAAAGAAAGACCGGCATTGAACGCGACAGTGGACATAGTGGACATTGTATTAGCTTGGAAGCTCTGCCGAGGAACCAATGAGCAAAGCTTCGTGAGCGTCGACGCTGCAAAGTTGCGACGTCAGCCGAGTGTCGTGACTTTGACACGCGTCTTCGACATGCCACCAGCCGAGCAGCTGAGCTCGGCTGGCTACCCCATCCGCTCGGTTGCGCCGCCCCGGGGCGCCGCCGCAGTCGTGCAGCGGCTGACGCCTCGACCAGAGAAGCTAGGCAGGTTTTCCGCATCGCTGACTGGTCGACATCGCATGGCAGTCGCAAAAACGGTCCTTTTGGGCAGCTCAGACAATTGAGACCATGCCCAAGCCGAGCAGATTGCACTGCCTGGCTTACCGCGAGACTCCGCGCGACGCGGCCTGGCTGCTCTCGTTAAGGCAGCTCGCACTCCATTCTCTCGCATATTTATAAACGCCGCAGCCCCGTCAAGTTCGATCGCTTAACCAAACAGGAAACGAGCGCACGAACGCGCTAAACGCCTCCTGCATGCCGCGATTAGCGGGCTGACTGGACGAGTTACGCTTTTCTTCAGTACGCGCACGAGCTGTTCTAGTCGCATTGAGTCGACTGGTCGTCTGCTCCGTCGGCGAGCTACTGCGGGAAGAGCGCTTTCGGCTGAATTCGCCGTAGACTCGCGACGTTCGAGCAAAGGACAACGGGTGAAAGCGCCTGACCAGCGCTTGATCTGACAAGCCCAGAATGCGACTACTGCAGCGTATCTGCAGAGAGACGACTACTTTGGCTTGTAAATTTGGCGGCGGCATCCTTTCTCACAGCGCAGCCCCTCACAATTGCCGAGGGGGGATGTCTGGAGCACTCCACGACACGCGGCACGCATCCGGTCAGTCGGACCCGGAAGTGCCTTCTGCTCCGTAACAGCTCGTTGTTCGCAGGGCTGAGGCGGCGGGCGCGTTTCTCCCTTTTCACGCGGCTCCGTGCGCGCTCAGCCGCCGATCAATAGCGGAGCCGGACTTCGCTAGAGTCGCATTGCTTACAAGGCGAAACGCCGCTGTTTTCCCAGTCAACAGATACCAATAGCCGTCGCCTCGGCCGCCATCGCCGCGAGGCGAAGGAGCGAGGTGCTCGCGCGAACAGCGACCGCTTAGCGCCGGCGCGGCTCCGATCGGCGGCGGCCGCCTGCTGGGGCCGCCGTCGCACCCGAGCGCGCGCGTCTCACCCTTTTCGACGACGCAGCGCGACAGCGTCCCGCCGCGGCGCGGTGACGGCACCCAGCAAGAAACGACGCGAAACGACGGCAAGGAGGCTGACGCCGCAGCGAGCAGGACGGCGGCAAGGAGACTGACGCGCCTCTCGCGGCGCCTGCCGCGGCCCGGGTCGGCCCGCCGCCGCACGGCTCGAGGCAGCAGCCGAGTGGGTGGGTGAGGGTCGGCTCGGCGTCAGCCGGCAAAGCCGCGACGGTCGCGGTTGGGACGATACTCGTCCCAATGCGCGGTCCGACGGAGCGAGGCCGACTGCCAACGAGAGACTATGGAACTTGGCCTGCTTGGGCCGGCGAGAGGATGGCGGCGTGCGCCCCACAGCCGCGGCAGCAGTAGCGAAGCGCGGCGGAGACGCGGCCGCCGCCCGCACCCTACAGTCCCGTCCAATTGCGCGAGCGAGATGAATAGGGCGCCCGCCCTCTGTGTGCCGCCGCAGCTGCGGCCCGCTCGTATTTCACGCTTGCGAGGGCGCCGGCGGAGCGGCGGCGGACCGCCCTGACCCTCTCCAGGTGCGTTAGCAACCGGTAAACACAAAGCGCCAGTAGCGGCTCGTCACCCGCGGAGGGTGAGTGAGTGGCCGCCGCTCGAGGCAGGCGCGCCCTCCGCTAGCTCGCCCAAGCAAGCGATCGCCGCCCTCGGTCCGATCGGAGAGCCCGTCCAGCTCGCCGACCATGGTAGGGGACGCTACAACCGCCGCTGCAGCCGCCACTGCTGCTGCCGCTGCTGCCGCCTCCGCCGCCGCCTCCTCCGCCGTTGCCTCCGGCGCCGCTTCCATCGCCGCCTTCGCCGCCGTCTTCGCCACCACCACCGCCGCCACTGCTGCTGCCACTGCTGCTGCCGCTGCTGCCGCTGCCGCTGCTACTGCTGCCGCCGCCGCCGCCATCTCCACCGCCTCCAACTCCACCACTGCCGCGCCTGCCGCCGCGCCGCCACCGCGCCGCTGCCGCCACCGCTGCCGCCGCCTTCGCTGCCGCTGCCGCTGTAGCGCTGCTCCGCAGATGCGACCGCCGAACGAGCGCTTGCAGCCGCGCGATGGCGTCAGTGTCGAACCAAGGCAAACGTAATCGCCATTGCAGAACGCGACCTTTTCGGGAGCGTATAAGCAAAGGCTCGCTCTCGTCCTTATAGCGTCGGTTGAAGCAAACCCGCCCGCTGTTTTTACCCTTTCGCCGATTCGCTGTGCTCGTGGAACGAGTTCGGATACTCGCGCCGCGCTCTCGTCCGGCCCGGAAATGCTGTCGCACGTCTTTTCAGCTCGTAAAGCTGAGCTGGTTTCCGGTCATTAGCGAATACGGATGTCTTACTCTAACTGACGAGGCCACCGCCGCGGTTTAGCTCAATCGCATCCGGCTGAACAGTCACGTAGCGGCGCTCCGCTCCTCTCAACTCGGTTCCTCTCAGAGCAGCAATTAGCCTCTCTCTCTCTCTCTCTCTGTCTCTCTCTCTCGCTCTCTGTCTTTCTCTCTCTCTCTCTGTCTCTCTGTCTCTCTCTCTGTGTCTCTCTCTTTCTCTATCTATCTCTCTCTCTTTCTCTATCTCTCTCTCTCTCTCTCTCTCTCTCTCTCTCTCTCTCTCTCTCTCTCTCTCTCTCTCTCTCTCTCTCTCTCTCTCTCTCTCTCTCTCTCTCTCTCTCTCTCTCTCTCTCTCTCCGTCTCTCTCTCTCTCCGTCTCTCCGTCTCTCCGTCTCTCCGTCTCTCCGTCTCTCCGTCTCTCCGTCTCTCCGTCTCTCCGTCTCTCTGTCTCTGTCTCCCCGTCTCTCCGTCTCTCCGTCTCTCTGTCTCTGTCTCTGTCTCTGTCTGTCTGTCTGTCTGTCTGTCTGTCTGTCTGTCTGTCTGTCTGTCTGTCTCTCTGTCTCTCTCTCTCTCTCTCTCTCTCTCTCTCTCTCTCTCTCTCTCTAGCGCAGTGCGATCGGCGTGCATACTTCGCCATAAGCCCAGCGGCAGCTTGTGGTGTTTTCACGGGAGTGCGATTCGCGCGTCTCGCGAAGCTAGCTGCCAAGTCCGTATCATCGGTGGGTTCTAACTAACGTCTGACGTCGGGCACACCACTAAAATCTCTTACGGACCCACACCTGCCCAACTGCTTGGCAATCGACGCACCATGCTCCGAATAAACGTACCTTTCTGCTCACGGCTAGTCCTCCGTAAGCAAACAACGAAAAACGAGAATTTTAAGTTGAGTTTACCTAAGTTTACTTAGGCTGAGTTACGTTGAGTGCAATCTACGTACGCGGTAACCGAGCTTTGAACGATACTAAAAGGATGTTTTTTGCTATTCACAGCTCCGATTCCAAGCGAGTCTATTGGAGTAGCCCTCTGGTTGTGTTTATAGAAAATTTCTCTTTTTGAGTTTGCTCTGTAGGCTGATGGACCGCGACGACTTATGTGTGCTCACCGAGGCAAGTTGCCAAACAATCTTAATAATAATAAATGTATACAGCGCCCCAGAAAACTGAATCTTTATCAAGGTGCTTTGCAGATGCTGCCGTAGAAAGCAAATTATTGGTGGTGATATCCTCAAGCAGCAGGCACAGTGTAAGCCGGTACATGCACCGGAAAGACGAATACAAAGACCCACCAAATGCTGTTATAAACAGGTGCGTCTTAAGCTTTTCTTTAAATGTCTTCATGTCAGGGGACATTGCGACGTACGTAGGTATGTATGTATGTATCTCCGTCTGTAACTCCACAAAGTCATAAAGACCGTATGGGTGTTACGCAGGAGAGTTTTGTATAGCGCACTCACAGGCTAAGCGGCTTTCGGTACGCATTCGGTAGCCAACAGACTTCGTCTCACGCAACAAAGAGAGAGTGGGAAGCATAGCAGAGTCAGGAGAGCAGTTGAGGTAGTGAGTAGCATAGAAGTAGCAGCTCAGGACCGCTGAAAAGGACGTGCCATAGTCGGCAGTAGGAGAGTAGTTGTCGTTGCGTAAGAATTGTGGAAGCGAGTTCCACAGTCTAGGTAGTGAGTTCCAGGCTTTGGGAGCATACGAACTAAAGGCACGGTATCCAACTTTTTTGGTACAGGTCTTATCTCAGTGGGAGACTCCAGATCATTGATGTGTGCAGATGAAGATCATCCGAGAACCACATAAGTACGGGCCACATCAGGACTCATATGGTATGGCGAGCGGTCCAGTTTTATAAATGCTGCGAATGTTCTAGTGTGTCCATCATAATCATGTTACCTCAAAGGGTGCATATAACCCGATGTTGCTATTTCTTATAAGTCTGGGCTTACGTCATCAAGTAGGATTTAGGCCATGCCCGTGCTTCGTCCGCCAGACCGATCGTTGTTTTCAATCGTTTAAGTAGAACATCGTGATCAGTGGTGTCGAAGGCAGCATACAGATCGAGCAGAGCTAGGGCAGTGCCATTCCCGTCGTCGTATACCCTTAGAATTTCATTGTTAACACGGAGGAGGAGAGCAGTTTCAGTGTAGTGCACCTCTTGAACCCTGATTGAAATGTTTCTGACATGCCTTTCTTTGCAATACTTTTGACCGGTACTCAGTACTCAGTATGCTTCTCATCACAGCTTTTAGCATCTTTCCGATGTGATTGCCAAGCACAATCTAGGCACAATCACTTTTATGAAGATAACAATCCATTGTATCAGTTGGTTTGATTCCTCACAGGCCCCAGGTACGTCGAATTATCTCACCTTCATTGCTGCATGTTTCGATGACGTTCACGCATTGATGGCAGCAAATTTCTTAAATTAAATTATGACAAAACCAACCTACTTGTTATCAGCAAACCAAGTGTGATTCAGTAATTGGAAAAGCCGACGCTCAAAATTGGCTCTGCCAGCACATCTCCTGTTGAATCTGCACGAAATCCAGGTGTCGCGTTTCAAAGTGACCCTTCATTAGACGACCACATCAGCTACATAGTCAAGTCTGCCCACTTTCAGCTACATAACATAGCTAAAATTTGGGCTTGCTTAGACAGAGATACTTCATTGAAACAGGTCCATGCATTTATGACATCCCGTCTCGACTTCTGTAACTCACTGCTTCCCGGTCTACCGGCGTGTGCAATCAGGCACTTACGGTTAGTGCAAAACTCTGCAGCTAGGCTTGCCTGTCGTGAGGGTCGCAGTTGCCACACTACACCACTTCTCGCCGACCTGCACTAGCTACCAGTCAAGCAACGAGTCGACTTTAAGGTTTTGTAGCTCACTTTTATGTCCTTTCATTCTTTGGCTCCAGCCTAACTGTCAGATCTACTGTCCCACCAGCTTAAGCATCATACTACCAACTTTTCGGAATATCTCGGAGCATACCTCGTACGAACCTTAAAATCTTCGGAGACTGCCCCTTTAGTTCGTATGCTCCCAAAGCCAGGAATTCACTTCCGACTAGCGTCACGACATTCCCTGACTTGATCTCATTTAAAAAGAAGATAAAACGCATCTATTTATCACAACATTTAGAGGGTCTTGCGATTTGCCCTTTGTGTGCTCATGCATGCTGACACTGTGCATGCACTTCTCGCCGACCTGCACTGGCTACCAGTCAAGCAAAAGATTGACTTCAAAGTTTTGTCGCTAACATTTGGGTCACTTCATTCTTTGGCTCCAGCCTATCTCTCAGATCGACTCCCCCACCAGGCCAAGCATCGTACCACCCACTTTTCAGAATCCAACAGTTAACCACTACCTCGTACAAACCTCAAATCCTTTGGAGGCCGTGCATTTAGTTCTTATGCTCCCAAAGCCTGGAACTCCCTCCCGAATTGTGTCAGAACATCCCCTGACTTGATCACATTTAAAAAGAACCTATAAACACACCTACTTAGGACAGCATTTAGTGGGTCCCTGTGATTCGTCCTTCATGTGCTTATGGGTGCTGACACTGTGCATGCTGCCACTAACCACATTTGCATGCTGACCCTGTGCATGTCACCACTAACCACGTTGTTCATGTTGTTTGTCAAGCATGATATTACTCACAATTCAATCGCGTTTCCCTTTGCAGCAAATGTAAAGCACCTAGGAAGAGATTGAGTTCTCTGAGAGCGCTTTATCAAGTGCATTATTATTATTATCGTAATTATGTTACTGCTAATCATGTTTTAGTGCTGTATTTACGGCTTATCTACAGTGCCTAGAAATAGATTAGGTTCTCGGAGGGAGCTATGCAAAAGTGTTATAAATACTATTATTATTATCTTTATGCGGTTCAAAAAATTTCCAAATAAACTTTAGCTCACGCCGCAGTCCTAAGACTCACATCGGCGTGAATACGAGCTTCAGCTAGCTGAGCGAAGAAGATGAAAACTCTCAGCTCAGTCGAAGAATTCGCTTTTGGTCTCACCAAATAAAGTGTAGGTAGTTGTTGGTCTGCACTTTTGAGAGGAAACATTAGCCACACCATTCTGCATCTTTTGCCGATATCAGTTTGCGTCGGTACGCCCTGAGGACGCGATTCAAGTCCTGCCTTGGTCGCCGCCTAGGTGGCGCGGAGCGAGGACGAGTGACGCGCCGTGACGGCATCAGTGCACCTGCGCTGCAGGAAAGCAAAGCAGCGCACGTTTCTCCCCCCTCCCAGTTTCCTGAGCGAAAAGTCCAGCGCACAGTTGACATATTACGCGAATCAGCGCCGCCCTATCGGAGGAGTGCGCTCCGTGGGCGCCACGCTCTGGGGCGGTCGCGCGCGAGCTCTTGCAGACTGGTGCGCTCGCTTCGATGCGTGCTCACCGCCAAGGGTCTCGCTGCGATTTACGAGTGTGAGCGCATTTCTGAAGCCTCGACTGTATTTTATGTCCGATTTCTGAACTTCTTTTTTAAGCTAAATAGATTTTCTCTCGTCACGAACAGCGAGCGGCCGCTGCTGTTCTCCGGTGAGACGTCCGCTGTCTCCTCCCCCCCACGACGGCGCCACACGGCTCGGCGCGCTCTGAGAGCTTGTTCGCGCGCTTAGCCCCATTAGGCAAATCGAATCCTCTGGCTTAGGCGGCGCACTCTTTCAGATCCTTCAAGCTGCCTCCGATCCGACCGATACGAGGTCGCTCCGTTCGTCTGCCGGACTCGCGGGATAACCCGACGGTAATTAGCGTGCGTGCGTCGTCTGAGTGACGAGCGTTTAATGCGAGACTTACCGGCCGCGTATCGATAGCGGCATTAGAACGACGCGCGCTCATCAGGGGCGGCGCGTAAAGCACATTTCGAGAAGAGACTGCTCACGCTGCTCACGCTGCGCCTTCGAGCGTGCGTGCTAAGACCTCGAGACTCGCTGGAGTGAACAATCGCCGACGATACAAAGAGCACTAGCCTCCTAGCCTTAATCCTTAGATGGCGATTCCGACAAAACAAGCCCACGCGTTGCAAATTGTTTTCTACGCTGGCTTTCCTTGCAACTGCGTGCGCCTCGGGTAACGCACCCAGAGCAACCGTTGACGTTTTTTTCTGATAGCAGGGTCCTGCTTTGCGTGCCGTCAACTGCTGAGCGATGTATGGTGCTGGTTTAGCGACCGAATTTCTAAATGAGAGAGAGAGAAAGAGGTTAGACAGCAAGAGAGAGAGAGGGAGGAAGAGAGAGTAGGACAACACGAGAGAGAGAGAGAGAGAGAGAGAGAGAGAGAGAGAGAGAGAGAGAGAGAGAGAGAGAGATTACGTACGCAGGAATATAGCGAGAGAGATTTGGAGAGAGGGCGAAAGGGAGAGGCGATTTTTCTGCCGCGGCTGAGCTTCACCGCTCCGCCTCGCGAGACGCTCGCTTTCAAGCAACCGCATCTTGGTCACTCGCAGCCGAAGATACCGCTGCTCGTCACGCCGAGCATACCCGACATCTCGCCGCCGCTGAGCGTGAGGAGACAGCTTCGCAGCGCCGCCGCCGGCGCAGCGCCGCCGCCGTCGACGAGGCGCAGCTGGCGCGCGCCGCCGCTCGAGGCCATCCAGGAGTGCGTCGTCGACAGCGAGCCGCCGTCGCTGCCCGAAATCAGGCGCCTGCAGGCGGCCGTGGTGCGCCGCCGAGTGAGCGGCGGACTGAGCTACCTGCTGCCGACCGACCGGAGCCGCGTGTCGGTGAGCGGCGCCTACCGGGTCGATCTGGGCTCCATGTTCCGCGAGCCGTACGCCGGCGTCGACCCGCGCGCATTCAACGACGACAAGGTGCGCGCGAGCGCCGCCGCGCACCTCACGCCCGCCGCGTCCGTCGTCCGGCTGCCGCTCAACTACGCCGAAATGCCGGCGCAGCCGATTAACGCCGGCTCGGCCGGAGTCTACGGCAAATACAGGTCGCTCGTTCCGCGAGTGGATCCGGACGGCGGCGGCGGCGGCGATGCCGCCTCCGGCGGGCCGCGCTCGGGCGCGCGAAGCGGCGCGCTGCACGTTCCTCTGGGCCCCGCAGAGATCGCTCTGAAAGAGCAGGTGGAGAGCATTCTCGTAAGCTGCCGCGTGCGCTCGGCGGTCGGCGTTGACGTCGGCCAGAGCGGCGGCCCGGACCGCTCAACGAAGGCGGGCGCGAGAAAGAAGGCGGTGACGCTCGGCGGCGTCGTGGGCGGCGACGCGCTAGACGGAAGCAGCACCGCCACAGCCACCGAGGCGGCGCACGGCGGCGGGCTCGGCGAGGCCCATTCAAAGACAACCGCAGAACCGCTACGGCCGCCCGAGTTCCGGGGCCTGACGTACTCGCGGAAGACGTCGTCGTACCGGACGCACCACGAGCTGCTGAGTGCCCCTGTGCCCAGGCCCGAGCCACCGCCCGCGCTCGCTCACGTCGACCTCAGTCCGAGCAAGGTCGAGGACATTTGGAACTGGCTCACCAGCGACTTTCACATGACGCAATTCGAGCACTTTATAAGCGTGTGCAGCTAGCCGCGTAGCCAACGCCGTGCGGCTCCTTCTGTCCGTTCTTGGAGCGGTGGCGGTGGCGGTAGTGGAGAGCGGGTCGGGGTCTTCTTCGCGCGGGACCGGTCGGTGCTCCGACGCTCGCGCCGCCATCGCTCGGCGCTGGCCGAGGCGCGCGGGGTGAGGGCGCTGTCATAACTCATGCTTCCAGGGCGAGCTCTCACTAGCTGCAGACGTTTTCTCACGAGCGCAACTCCGCATGTAGCTCCAGGAAAGGACTGGGCCACCGGCAGACGCCGCGGCCAGCGGAAATCCATACTGCTGCCGGCGATAGCAGCTCGAGCAGTAACCGCATTAAACACGCTATTTGGTTCGCCGCGACGTGGACGTGGCTCGCTGCTGCTGTCGTGGCAGACGTAAGTGACGAGAGCACTAAGTCTGCGTGTCGATTATAAGCGCTTCCACCAGCCTTCGGTCAGGCGAGCTAGCTTCGGACGCTGCTCTGCAGATTGATCCTGCTGCTCTCGTTCGCTCGGGGATATCGATATCAGGCACACTTGAAGCATTACCGAGTTCGTCTATGAGCGACGAGCCGAATAGAGCATTGACCTTGACCTTTACCGTGACGCGATCGATCGGTCATCGGCCCTGAGTAGCTTTGAAGCACCGTGTCACTCACTGCCCATCCGTGTTTTCATCCGATTTAGCCGAAGGACTCGGTTGAACTTTAGGCGGGAAGAAGCCTGAGCGGCGCGAAACAGATAAGATGGGTATACAGGGAGATTTTCTTAAAGGGGAGATGCTTTGAAGACTATTTGCAAGAAACCCACAGTCGTGCGAAAGGTTCGGCGCGCCGCTCCGTTGCGAGACGTGTATGTTAGTAAGTGCGTAGCCCAGCTATAGTGGGCCAGACAATGCACTCAAGCCACTCATTTCAATACGTTTGAAGCGTACAAGGCGATCTATTTGTTTAAGGGTCTCTTCCGGCTGCTCTAGGCAGGCACTGCAGCACTAGCGTGTGAACAAAATTATTTCAATACGTTACATCAGCTCTTCTTTGGTGCTGACAACTGCCACTTCCTGCTGACGACCGGCATCTTTCTTTAAAATGTATTTAGAATACTTCCAATTAATAACAGTTACTATTTTCTGATACACAGGGTGGCTGAAACAAGGAGCTGTCGTATAAGACTTTTGGAATCCAAGTGCTCTGCTGTGTCGAGTATATTCAGCCTAATTACAAGCGGCACTTCTCTCAGCTCTTTGAGACTTGGGGATAGGTTATACTTTTTCTCGAGCGCCCGTTTGCGCACGAAATGCGTCAGCGTTTAGCCGCCCGAAAAACCCTAAAAACCTTTTTACGGGCTGCACGGGTTGATCCTCCTTCTTGCTCTCACTGTGCGCACTGGCGCTCGCTCGCACCTCCGCGTACAAAGCTGCCGCCGGCGCTCTGACCAGCGAGCTAGATCTGAAATCTGTCAATGCAAGCAATCAGTGGCACGTGCTCTCACACGTGTCCGCCTACTTTTTCCGACTCTCGATCGCCCCCTTTGATTAAGCGAAATTGGCGGCGCGATCTGCTCGGCTGCTTCAGCAACAGCATTTAAGGATACAAGAATTTTCGGCATGCCGCGAGGAGAGGTAAATCTCAGTCAAAGCAGACCCTTCATTCCGGGCCTGCTTCGACAGCGATATCGCAGCAGAGTCGGTCCTTGCATTTGGGTCTTCCCGCCCTGGCTTGTGCTAGTCAGCTCTTGAATGTCTTACTGCCTTTGCAATAATGAGCTTATAGTAGGCACAAAACTCTGCAGAAAAGCTTGTCAGTCGTGAGCGTCGCTGTTGCCATAGGACACCGCTTCTCACTGACCTACACTGGCTGCCCATCCAGCAGCAGCTGTATCGCCTTCAAGGCTCTGGCACTCACTTATAAGTATGTCCTAATCAAGCTAGGCAGTATGTCGCTTGCCTTCTGCCTCTAGCCTTTCAGCTTCTAACTAACCTTGATACCTTTTGAAATCGTTATTTCACTGCGTATGCTTCCTAAGCCTGGAACTGACTCTCAAGTAAAGTGCCCTGAATTTACGACAATCAAAAAATAAGCTGAAGACTCTCTGTTCCTCACAGATTGTTCTCGGTCAGTGTGAATTGTCTTTGTGTGACGAAAGATGCTAACGCTGTGGATTCTATCACTTTTACCTATTGAACGTGTCCCTCCAGGCATCTGTAAAGTGCCTAGAAACAGAATCAGTAAGCTTTGCAAATTTCTTCTCAGTATTATTGTTAGGCTGAACAGAAAGTCTTCCAGCCGATTGGTGATGACGCGCACGGAACCAACACAAATTCGGACAAAGCTGCTTGCTGCGAGGGACAGGCAGGCTTTTAGTTTCTCTTGGAAATTCGTCAAGTTAGGATGCAGTTATGTCAGTCTGGAAGGAGTTTCGGGCTTCAGGTGAGTATCAAGTGAAGGGACGGCTTCTAAAAAATTCGTAATGGGTGAAAGGCACAGCTCGCAGCCGGATTCACAGGAGCGGGTGGTGCGAAAACCAAATGACTATAAAATTCAATACTACGTGACCCACTTTAAAGGCGAAACGTTTGAAAGAGATTATGCGCAAACTGTGAGGCTCGAACCGTGACTTCTAAAAGGTTTCCAAGTGTTACTCCCAGAACAACTTACGCAGTAGTACGTTGCTTGGCACTGTAGATTGACTGATGTCCAGACCTAAAAAACGGCCTGTTCTGGCCAAGCTGGACATGAGACCGCTACTGCCTTTTAGATTACATCACCAGTGGTGATTATCGAGGTGTACACATTTTCGTACCACCCGCCTCCCGGCAGAGTAGTAGTAGAAGAAGCAATAAAGGTACTAACAGTAGTAGAAGTACTACTACTATTATTATTACTACTATTACTACTAGTAGTAGTGGAAGTAGAGCCAGCTACAACTTTTCGATTTATTTCCTAACTTCTCTCCGTCCGTCTCTTTCTCTCCGACTCTCGGAGCATGCGCTCCCAGTCTCACTCAAGTACTTCCTCTTGTTGCTTCCGTCTTTTAACAGCGATTCGAACGCACCTCTGACCACCAGGAACAATAATAACGCTAGTTTGATTACCTATCGATGTAGCGAACAGTCTTTCTACGAGCAAGCTACTTCATCCTGGATTACCAACTTGCATTAAATGGGGTGTGCTGTCCACATTTTTCTTGTAATAACAATAATAATAATGCACTTGATAAAGCGCCCTCAGAGAACTCAATCTCTTTCTAGGCGCTTTACATTTGCTGCAAAGGAAAACGCGATTGAATGGTAAGTAATATCATGCTTGATAAACAACATGAATAACATGGTTATGGGTGACATGCACAGGGTCAGCATGCAAATGTGGTTAGTGGCAGCATGCACAGTGTCAGCACTCATAAGCACATGAGGGACGAATCACAGGGACCCACTAAATGCTGTCCTAAATAGGTGTGTTTTTAATAGGTTTGTTTTTCTTGGTAATCTACCAGGCCATGCATGGCAAATTAGACAGCAAATGTATACAAGTTTGAATCACTAACATTTAAATCGCAAGCGGAGTTACTAATTTCCAGTTGCTCAGAGAAATAGTCGTTCAGAGGCTCCTGTTATGTTTGTGCGAGCAGTTACACACTGCAGAAGACGATTCAGATTGACACCGGTAATTTCAAACCGAAGAAAACCGTACCGGAGCGGGCTGACACTGGCCAAAGCATCCAGTATGTTGCCAAGTGGGACGGCTGTTCTCTGTAGGGAAAGGCCGGCGTGAGGCAAGTCTCGTGGACCCAACTCTTCCGACCGTGGGCTGAAAGAGCGCCAGTCTCGTGATACATAGTCCAGTAAGTAGGCAGATGGCGGTGTCATTGGCACTTACGATTTGACCTGTGTGGGGCACGTGTGCTCGACCCGAGTGTTAGTACATGGGTAAATTATGTGCTCGCTCATTACGACTCAGTTCGTTGGCTTGAGTTCTGCAGTGAACGATCCTTTATTGCCTGATACAGGCACGGCAATAGGCGGCAAAGCTGTGTTGCCGCTATATAAATGAGGCTCTTGCATAAACTGACCTTCAATTTTACTTTACTCGAGTCGGCGGCCGGGCTGTCCGAGTTGAATATTGCCCTTATGTTCAAGGAATTTGCTTCCATATCTTCAATCGGGCTCTCTGCTGATAGTCTGATCATAGAATCGCCAATAATTTAATGTAACGTATCTTCGTCTGCAAGTCTTCAAAGCCACAAAGACTATGGGTTTTTGCCAATGAGATTTTCTTATAGGGCACTCGAAGCCTAAGTGGCGTTTGACACGTATTCAGTAGCTAACCGACTCAATCTCACGCAACACAAAGAAAGTGAGAAGCACAGCCGAGTCAGGAGAGAAGCTGAGACAGTGAGCAGCATGGAAGTAGCAGCCCAGGACGCCTGGAAAGTGTATACCATAGTCGACAGCTTGAGAGTGGATATCGTTGAGTAAGAATTTTGGAAGTGAGTTCTACAGTCTATGACCTGCAGAGCAAAAGCTACTATCGCCAATGGTCTTTAAGCGGAAGAATGGGGCAATATATGGAGCTAATTTATTGTCCTTAGAGGACCTGAGGGCACGAGTAGGCTAAAACGGTGCAGCAGTTCAGCTAGGTGTGAAGAAGCCAAGCGGTGATGGGCCTTGTGGGTCAGCGTAGGAACTATACTCTGCGTCCGTTGATATCAGCAGTATCAATTAAGTAGTATAGCTGCGCATCAGTACGCGACGTGGTACATTCTGCTGCTATTATTGGGCTTTGGATGAATCCAGCACTGGTTTCTGTTACAGCTGAGGCATTACTATTCACACATCACTGCAACTGCTGGCTCTGATTCTTCGCTTATCTGACCCTGCTCACACCTTCCCTCGGTCAGCTGGTCAGTGTATGGCATTACGTCTGGTTTTAGTGGCGCATGAGCACCAGCACCCGGCACCAGTATCCCTCAAATCACGGAGCCTTTGGCTGCACCTACGGCTTCTGGGGACCAGATTGACATCTTTTTTCGTAGTCCCTCACCACACCAAGTCACCATTCGCATAACTGAGAGGCTTTCTTTGATATTCTTGGATGGCACCACCTTCAGTGGTGAGGGGGAAGCAGTTCCAGCTACGCTCGCGAGTTTCTGGCGAGCAGTAATTGTGATGGGGTGTAACCAGCAATAGCATTCTTGGAGGAGTGATACTTTAACATAAACTGGTCAATGCACAGCTGCAGATCGCCTAATCCCGCTACACACGCTCGTTTGAAAGTTTGATCAAAGCGCTCATCTAGTCCTTTGCTCTGTGGGTAAGTGATATTGCGCAGAGAGAATTGTGCCGGATGCTTTTGGCCTGTAGGAAACTGAAAATTTATGAACGATGAAATGTTTCCCTTGTCAGAGATAATTACCGAGGTAGAGCCAATTGAGCAAAACGTGTTTGTAGGGTCGAGATTGCAGTGCCAGAAGTCACCTCTGTCGTAGTAAACGCACACCTGATTTGGCTAAGGGTAATTTGCTCGCCTTTGACTACAGAGGTCTTAGGCTCGGCCCCTGAGGCAAATTTGAAGTGCCTGGATAGAGATTAAGTTATCTCTTAGGGCGCTTTGCAAATGATTACATATATATATATATATATATATATATATATATATATATATATACATATATATATATATATAACTTCGGGCCACTTCAAGAATGCATCAATCAATATTAAGAAATAGTGGTTGTCAAGAGGTTAGAATGTGGGCAGCCCCAGCACACAGATTATGTGTCGCTTTCTAAATCCGGAAGTCAGAAAGAGTATGTACCAGTAGCTTTCATTTTATTATGCCGAGATGGTCGCCGTGAAGCTCTTGAAATAGCTGGCAGCGGTGATGAATCGGGGGGGGGGCGCGACTAACCCCGGCCCCAAAGTAGCTATCCATCATGTGTAACCAGCAGCTGTCTAGTGTAGTAATATAACTTCGTGGCAGAATATAAATTTCTGTTCGTCCATTCTTTCATCGTAGCGCCATATGCAGTAGTCACTGTCGCATTGTCTGAGCACTGCCCGAACACCAGCATAGTCACAGTAAGCGTAGCAAAATGGTCAAAGCAGTATAAAGTTGCCTCGGGACAGGTGTCTTCATTTTTTGATAACGATAGTCGTGACTCGGCATCCGATTTGGCACGATCTTCTGACCTTCTGTAATCGATGCCTTATGCGTACGCAGCAGACAGCACACCATCGAAAATCTGCAAGCGAATAGCAGCAGTGTGTGAAATATTGGTCTTATGACCTAGTGACGGGCAGTGACGAATTGGCAGAGATTTATAACCAGCGAGAACTTCAAAACGTATACATATATGTGACTACGAGTAATGCCGCAGATGAGTGACAATGATTCCTTCTCGGTCTGCGAATACTTTGGCTCGCTAATGGCCAGAGTACGGAAACCAAATGCGATTGGCCGTTTCTGCCCACTTGCTAATCGACGGACAGCAAGTCATGAATCGATACGATAAATAAATAAATACTTGCTGATTTAACAGCCTCTTTTGTATATCAACAAAAGAGTCTTTACAGCTATTACCACCGCTTGCAGCGGCGATTAAGGATCGCCCACCGCAGGATGCGAACCCACGACCTCGAGACCAAGGTCGTGAAAAGCAACCGCCTTACCTAGTGTGCCATTACGGCTCACCAATGATGATGAATCGCAAGCCAACACTAGGTTCTAATTGGGATTGTATGCTTGCATCACGCTTTCTGAACTAATTATACCTTTAACAGCGTTAAATGCGTGCTGGCAAGCAACAGTCCTTAGCCGCCTGCTTTGCTTTTTGAGAAATTCACAAAAGGGATGCAATAGCTGTGCACAGTAGTGGAGCCAGAGGGGAATAGAAGGGGGCCTTTGCTTCACCCTAAAGCGAGGCAGCGACATGAGCCTTCCCCCAATTCCTACGCCTTCCGACCGTCAGCGACGACAAAATTATGTGTTAAGATCCACTCGATGAGCACCAACTGATTCGTGACGAATAAACACTACGATTTTGAGACGTAGGTTTTAATTTATTGCGGGTCGAGCCCTCCTACATGAAAATTGTGCAGGTCTTGCCCCCTATATAAAAGATTTGCAGGCCTTACCCGCATATGAAAATCCTGGCTCCGCCACTGCCTGTGCAAACTTGGGCCTTGACCTTATGGTAGTATTGCAGCATCCCTATAACGACCAGAGGCCCCAGACGTCCGTGGGCGGCGGGGCGTTTTATGGCTGCCACTTGGTCCGCAATGGGATGTATGCCATTCCTATCTATTAAGTGCCCAAGTACCTTTATCGATGGTCCTTAGAAGGAAGCACTTCTCTCCGTTTTCTCGAAGATGGGCTTGTTGCAGCTGTACGAACACCTAGGCAAGATTATGGATGTGGCACAGGCCTGCTCCTTTGCCGTCAGAAAACGTCGTCGGGATAGTAAAATACACCTTGCAGCCCCGACAGCAAATGATTTGTAGCATTTTTAGGAATGGCGGAAGCAATACCAATTGGTAGATGGCTGTATTTTAGCAAACCTTGTTCGTCGCAATAGGTATGCAAGCTTTAGACCTCTACCTCGTCCCAATCTCAAATCCTTTGGAGACCGTGCCTGTAGTTTGTGTGCTCCCAAAGCCTGGAGCTCACTCCCGACTTTAGTCACGACATCCCCTGACTTGACCACATTTAAAAAAAAATTAAAAGAGCACCTATTTGTGACAGCATTTAGTGAGTCCCTGTGATTCGTTCTTTATGTGCTTTTTCGTGCTGACACTGCTGCATGCTGCCACTAGCCACACTTGCATGCTGACCCTGTGCTTGTCACCCCTAACCATGTTGTTCATCAAGCGTGATACCACTCACCATTCGATCGTGATTCCTTTGCAGCAAATGTAAAGCGCTTAAAAAGAGATTGAGTTCTCTGATGGCGCTTTATCAAGTGTATTAGTATCATTATTATTATTATTATTATTTGACGTGTCCTTAAGTTCAATCTGCTTTAAGGCAGGTGAAAAGCCTAGCATTGAAAATTAAGTCGCGCCGCGTAATGTCTCATGTAAGACTATGTCGAAGGCATTTTATAGGTGCCAGTGATTAGCTAGGAGCTCAGCGTCACCTTGCAGTCACCGCACAGGTGTACCGAGAGGTGGGCTTAATTACAAGCACTCCAGGTGTCGCTCATTCGCTCTGCTCGACCTTTGAAATGACCAACTTGACGTGATATTAGTTTTAGGAAGCCTCTAATTTCTCGCGTACCGCAAATACATCAGTTCTTTACTTTACATGCCTGGATAAAGCATTTCCTGAATACAGCTTACTTACCGTAGAAATTACCCAAAGTGGAAGGAAAAGATCGCCATACTTTGACCGAAGTGTGTCCAAGTTCCAAAGTTTGTTTAACGAAGCCGCAGATACCACTATGCGATATGTAGATGGAAAGCCGCCAGCCCAGGCGAAGGCCATACGAAGGTAACTTGGTTTCGGCAACGATGAAAAGTCAACCGTGAACCTGTTCACTCGGTATTCACGGTGTAGATGTATTCCGTCAATTGGAGATACCTCCGCGATACCACCATATGGGTGTAATGAAAAATTCGAATGCTCAATGTTTTCAGATGAGGACAGACTTGCTTACATTCCTGTGAGGATAGCATAGCAATTCTCGATCCCGTGTCAAATTCTATTCTAACAGACTTATTCCTTCACTATTCACTATTCACTATTATCATTCATGGCTTATGTGTCGCGCTTCTCAACGAATAAATGAATGAATGACGCGTCGTCTGTCGCTTCTTTGACGTCCTTCGAGTTGCTAAGCAGATGTTTTGCTCTGGCCTTCACCTTTGCTTCCGCTCGCATCGGCTGCCGATCTTTGCTCCTACACGCTATGTGAAGATTTTCTCGAATACTCCAGCAGTGGCAGGCGCTTCGGTAATGAGGGCACCTCCGCCGTTCGTGCTGAGTCTAGCGGCAAGAGGTACGTTAGCGAGCGATTGGCTTGTAGCGAGGCTCGCTTACCCGGTCAATAGGCCAAGCCGCGGCAGCAAAATTCCGGAAATTCTTTTTCAACGCTTTCACCTCTTTTTGCCACTGCTCTGCAGCCATTTAAAAGTCTAAAGCGGGAAGTGTCATTATTTTTACTGATTGAGGTTTTTTTGGAGTAGCATTGCGTGCAGAAAGGCCACGTACGGGTTGGTTTCGCTGAGAATTTGCGAAAGGTTATTCAAATTCGTAGTTCTGAGCCAAAAAATGCACGGTAGCTGAAAATACCCTTGTAATTTTGCATGCACATTGAGGATGACAGTTACACCGATTTCAAGCGGTTCCGGCATTAAATGGTCAGAAAGAGCCTTCGTTAGTTCCAGCAGGTTTTTCTATAGATTTAAATGGTGATACAAAGTTAGCTAGTAGCACACATGTCTTTCTTCCACTAGAACTCATGAATACGCTTTTATCGCGATCTAACAGAATCTCTTGGACTAAAAGATACTGATCAAACATATCCAGGTAGTAGCTGAATGCTTGTCCTTCCTCATCAAACGAGATTGAACCTTCTTGAACTGCCGCGGATCAATCAAAAATCCACCTCGTCGCACTGCTATCTTTGCGTGAGCTGCACCCAATATACAAACTCATTGAAAATCTGCTGTCCAAGATTTAGATCGCAGAACTCTACCCCACCAGGTAAAAGCAAGCTCGCGGCGGTACTTAAGCACAAAAATAGCGGCTAGCTGTTTGAAAACGACATACACGATTGTAAGTCAAGCGAATTGCTCTTTTGGATGGACTATGAAGCGGAAAGAAATAAATTGAGTGTAGAAAAGATTTTCAGCATCAGAACAGTTTTAGCAAGTTACCTGATGTTTGGCGAAATTATCGGTGCCGGGGGTGGCGAGTGTTACGAAAGCCCATTAGCTACTTCTACAATAAAATGCTTAGGCCGCTGACGCGGCAATGGCAACGATGCTTACCTGAGACGCTGCTGACTCGGTAAAGAGCAAATGACTTTTAGGTCCAGTGCACGCAGATATGCCGACGATAACGAAGCGCGAGCATGAATACACCCATAACTTGCGATAAAAAGTCCATGTCCTTAGCTTGAAGTAGCCTATTCGACTGCCACGGAGGGTTACAGCACGTCCACCAACATTCATAATTTACAACAACTCTCACACGCTGCTAAGAGTATTTTTGAACTCGACATCTTTCCTTGAGACTCGTCATCATAGCAGAATGGTACAGAAAAAGTTCCAATAATACAGAGGGCAGTCAGAGACAGGCCTTGTCCGCTTAGCCCCAGCGGCTGGAGGTAAGTTTCTCGGCGGCAAATCCTGGTCAACAGAAATTTGGGAACCCCACATGCGGCCCACATCATAAGAGCCCTCTTCTAGCACACAGGATAATACAAGTAGCCCGGTGCGTGGGGGGGGTTGGTAGGTAGGAGGGTTTCGTGTATGCCGGTCTTGCAGTCTGCCGGTTGCTGACTTCGACAGCATCTCAGAAAAATCTGGCACAAAGGCTCAGGCCCGACTGACTGCCTGACTTGAGATGTCTAGCGCAACTGACTGAGTATTGCACGACTTAAGGTTGTATGCCACGTAACCATTGATTATGACTTGACCAATTCCTAATTATTAGAATTCAGGAACCGCGAGTGATATCTCAGCAGCGGTCATCTGGCTGATGAGTAGCACTAACGTTTCAAAGTGCCCCCTCCTTAAATTGAGACCGTCCTCGTTCAGGATATTAAAGAAGACATAAGTCATCTAATAATACATTTGATACAGCACCCTCAGAGAACTTAACGTCTTTCTAGGCAATTTGCATTTTTGTCCAACTAAGGTAGGTGTAAACGCGCGGCTTAGCCATCTCAGGCTGTGACGAAAACTTTCTTTTAGAGGACTTTTCAGACGCCTTAACTGAAGCTGTCGCCGAAGCTGTCATTGCAGCTGCAGTGGCATCTTCTTCATCACCGATAGCATTTCCACCAACGAGCTGAGCTTTAATGTTCCCCCAACCCTTGGCGTACATGCGTTCAGGCCGTCAGAGCTACACTTGGCTGAAAAGAGACAAGCGCTTTCTAGCTGCAGCACTAGTTTACTAGATACCTGAAGCGATTTCAACTAGAAAGCGATCAGTACACACAACAACGACAACTACTCTCCTACTGCCGACTGTGGCACATCTTTTTCAGCGGTCCTGAGCTGCTACTTCTATGCTATACTCACTACCTCAACTGCTCTCCTGACTCTGCTATGCTTCCCACGTTCTCTCTGTTTCGTGAGACGAAGTCTGTTGGCTACCGAATGCGTACCAAAAGCCGCTTAGGCTGTGAGTGCGCTATAAAAAACTCTCCTGCGTAACACCCCGCATGGTCTTTATGACTTTGTGGAGTTACAGACGGAGATACATTACATTACATTTACACGAGGGGGAACAGCCCTCTATGTACCATTGCACGAGCAATTGCGACTTCAGCTTCTCAGGTTTATTGCTTTTATTGTAACAGCAATTCCGTCTTTTCTCACTTTTACTCAGTTAAACAGTATTCGGTTATGATAGTTTTGCTAGTGAGTAGTTGTGTGAGCAGAAGCACAGGAGATGATTGAAGCGACAACGTGGCAGGTGGTGTATTGCAAATCGCAGGAAGCCAGTAGTAGCGATCGCCGAATTTAGTCGGGAAGAATGCACCAGTCTAATAATGGATTTCACTATTCTCTTTTGGCGACTCCCCCCCCCCCCCCCGAGTAGTATGTCGTCACGGTACAGCGGGACCGACTGATAGGATAGACAACTTCCAGAAGACTTCTTAAGAGCACACACCAACTAGCAGATTATGGAGACATACTGAACAATCAATTCATTTCGAATCGAAATTTAGGTTCAATCCATTTGCTTTTTGACTGGCCGAATCAGGAACGGTAGCATGTTGTATCTCCACAAAGTTGATCAATAGGCATGTGCACGGAGATCGCGAAATTGCAATGACTAAGTTGAAAAGTCAGTAGAATAAGAGAAGAAAAAGGCATGCAGATATGTGAAACAGAGACTACGGAGCTTTCCCAAGTTGATAAACATGCAAGCAGAAGTTTCGGAAACGTAGAATTCGCGATATAGACGAATGCCAATCTCTTTATTAAAAATAAAAATAATATTTGCTACTGCCCTAATATGACTTAATCTCCAACAAGGTGCTGCACATTTGACGCAGGGCTCGAGCCCTTAACTTTTGTCGTTAAAGGCGAGCATCTTACACCTGGGGACATTCAGGGCAGCATTTGTCATCGTACAGCATCGACATGCAAATAATGCCCCAACCAATGCATTGCACATTGTCATAGACATAAGGGTCCTCATCTGACACTTAACGAGAGTTGAAAGCAGTTACATTCCACGTAATGCATACACGATCAAAAGTAGGCTTGCTGTGAAGGAAAGCTTCTTGTCCTACATAACTTTGGCTGCTTGCCCTGTAGCCGTCTCGAAGCGCGCTACGACAGTCGCATATTCCACCAGCTTTAGTCGGCTCAGCAAGAACGACCACTTTGTTCTACACACCGAGACTCAAGGCTAAGGTACCAAAGAAGCAACAGCACACGCAATCAGCAGCCATTTCCACGTTCTCGTGTCAAGGCTCTCAAGCCGTCTATCAGGATTCCCGATTTAACCACACAGCTTCAACAATGTCCCGCATCCATGCTAAATTTCTCACTGATCTTCGTTGGCATCGTCTAGACCAGCGATTTCCAGCCTGTGGGTAGCGAGTTGTTGCGAGACGGTGGCTTCGGCGGCGGCTGCTCACGGCGGATCGGCGGAGTCTCACGGAGACAGAGCGGGCGCTCGTGCGCGGTAAACGAGACTCTGCTCTATTCATCCCAACGCGCACATATAGGAGAGCTCGATCAATCGCAGCAGACGACACGAAATATGACCTTCATTGGTGGCCCGAGGCTTCGATGGATTAACTATTGGCCACAGGTGAGGCATGTGCACTAGTGTCAGGTGCTCCCCTAATTACAGCAGCAGAAGCCGCAGGTGCACACCGCAGGGTCGAAAGACCCTTTCGCAGGGGTCACCTAAGACCGTCGAAAAACACGCATTTCCACATTTCGCACAGAATAATTTTATGGTTGGATGTCGCCACAACATCAGGAACTGTATTAAAGGGTCACAGCATTAGGAAGGTTGAGAAACACTGGTCAAAACTAATAGCAGAATTTTCACGTTGCTCTCACTAGCGAACATTAGTTCCAGCCTATTGGCAGTCACAGCATTGCTCTCAACGGACTGCTGACTAGCCGTGGTGTTTTACCGTTAGATATTTCGAACTTTTTACTTCAGACATCGAAGTACCTCTGTCTTCAGTATTTCCGTGCTCTCGAGACTTGCACCTCCAAATAATAATAATAATGCATTTTATATAACACCCTCAGAGAACTCAATCTCTTTCTTGGCACTTTACATTTGCTGCAAAGGAAGCACGATCGAATGGTTAGTGGTAGCATGCTCAATAAGCAACGGGAACAAAATGGTTAGGGGTGACGTGCACAGGGCAGCATGCAAGTTAGATTAGTGGCAGCATGCACAGTATCAGCACGCATAAGCACATAAAAGACGAGTGCTGCTAAATGCTGCTCAGCTGCAAGTGCTGCCTCAAGAGATCCTTACCATGAGCGTAGATTTACAAATCGGCAAATGTGAGAACGATGCTATACCTCAAATTTCTTAATTTTGGTCAAGCACTGCTTCGAACTTCGCGGAAGTTCAGCAGCGGATTTTTCTGCGTTCCGAAACTCGGCACAGCAGTCCGCTACTTCAGCTTGCATGCACTCAATACTGCGTGCATCTATTAATCGCGCGAATATAAAAATTCGTCGTTCGGATACGTAGCCAAATGACAAGTGGGCATAACTTTTGATACGAAGGATTGCTACGCATAAGGAAACACCTCTACCGCTATGGAAAGCAGGCGTGATGGCACAGAGCGAGCTTTTACCTACCACCAGCTAAGCTTAATTGGAATACAGGTATGATCGACAGGAAATTATCCATTCCGTGAATGACGTGAGAAGGCGCAATAGTAATAATAATTATAATAATACACTCAATAATGCACCCTCAGATAAGTCAATCTCTTTCTAGGCGCTATGCCATGCGCTTAACTGGTGAATGTGACGGCGCAGGATCACGAGCTGCTACGCCGAAAAGCACATTTGCCTACTTGCGACAGAAGACGGAAGGTCCTGAGTGGTTTAGGACCGATTGTATTCTTTTCGGAAATGTTGCCACCCTCCTGCCTTCCGTTTGACTTGTTGTTTGACGTTGGCATGCGGTGGCGACATTTCGCCCAAGCTGCTTGTGCAGAAGGCAACGCGTTGGCCGGGCTGTCGCCAGCTGGCCAACTTGCTTAAATATTGGTGTTCGAGCCTTTGCTGTGCGGAGATAACGCAAAGCATGAAAACATTAAACTGAGGTGTGCCAAATACAAGTAAAGTATTTGCCGCGAAATAGCGCCTTGTATATAGACCGCGTAGGGCCGGCGCGAGTGTTGGCGAGGAGCGGTGAATTAGACCGAGCTAGACGATATTTTCCGCTTGCAAATAAAGTGGGCGCTCCTGAAAATATTGTTACAAGCTTGGTGTGCGGCGGCTTCCACGTCCGGTCAAAATTATTCCGCAAACGCAGCGCTCATAACAGCAATAGTCTCAGCTGACGTGCGGCGAATGCTGGTGACGCCTGCGCCTAGTACCGCGGCTTGCGACTTGTGGGTGCTGCACCGGCGGTATCCGTGGCTCGAGCATCGACTCACCATTCGCGAAAGGAATTAATTAGGCTTTTCCTCAATTTTCTTAATTACCGTTAAGCACGGTGTCCAAACTCGCAAACAGTTCTGGTGTTTTTTTTCTGAATCCTGAAGTTAGGCGTAGTTCGCCGTTCCAGGAATTAATGTCGCATTTCGTGCGTAACTCACACACGCGAGTAGAAAAATCGATCTTTCTGGTTCGACGTTCACCAATACAGAGTCACGAGCAGCGAGTCTAGCATACCATTACTGCTAAGGGTCCTCTGCTCTGATCTCACTTCTGACATGAAATACTACGAAGGCGATGTGTGGCTTCCACGTCCGGTCAAAGCTAGACCGCAAACATAGCACTCTCAAAGGTGCGATTCTCAGCCGACGCACTGTGAATATTGACGACACCTGAATCTTGTTGTACGTCCGGTTACTTGTAGGTAGTGCACCCATGCACGCCGACAGTAGTAGGAACACGGCAGCGACGAATAGCGCTCCTAAATTAGCATAATTCCATAATCATAATGTAGAAAATTCTATTTGACAGCGGCGGAAGGTTACAAGCGTTCAACAGCGACCGTGACGTACACCAACGGCTTCACTGCCTCGAACTCAAATCGGCCGCAATGCCAGTGCCGAGTCAGCAATCGCATCTGACTGCCCATCTCAAGGCGCGGGCTTTTATGCGGCATTGGACGTGGATTATCGCACACTCGGTTCCTAGCCTTTAAAGTTCAGGAGCAGCGAATAATGATTTATCAGCCTTAATCTGGGTCAGTTTAGTCGGTCAGTTTAGTCAGCGCCGTCGTTTCAACATCGCTGCAGAACGCGACGTTCGCGCTTTACCCCTTTATCTATCTCCTTCAGTAACTCCACAAAGTCATAAAGACCATGTGGGTGCTACGCAGGAGAGTTTTGTATAGCGCACTCACAGCCTAAGCGGCTTTCGGTACCCATTCGATACCCAACAGACTTCGTCTCACGCAACAAAGAGAAATTGGAAAGCATAGCAGAATTATGAGAGCAGTTGAGGTAGTGAGTAGAATAGAAGTAGCAGTTCAGGACCGCTGAAAAGGATGTGCCATAGTCGGCAGTAGGAGAGTAGATGTCGTTGCGTAAGAATTGTGGAAGCGAGTTCCATAGTCTAGGACCTGCAGAGCTAAAGCTTCTGTCGCCAACGGTCTTTAAGCGGAGGAAAGAGACAGCTAATTTATTGTCCACACAGGACCTCAGGGCACGAACAGGCTGAAACTGATGCAGCAGTTCAGCTAGGTACGAAGGAGCCAAGCCGTGGTGGGCCTTGTGGGTCAGCGTAAGAACTTTGCTCTGTATCCTTTGCTCAACCGGCAACCATCCTAGCTCTTTCAGCAGAGGTGACACGTGCTCAAACCGCTGGGACTTGAAGACCAGCCTTGCAGCCATATTCATAGTCCGCTGTAGTGGCATAATAGTTTTCTCTGGTAGCCCAGCCAAAAGGGAATTACTATAATCAAGCTGAGACAGAACTAAAGAGCTAGTGTTTTACAAGCCACTGTGGGAGACAGCTTCTAATCTTGGATAGGGATCAGATGTGATGGCTAGCTGTAGAGGCAGTCTTCTGAATGAAGCTTTTGAAATTGAGGCAGCTGTCGAACACGACACCTAGATTACGAGCATGTGGTGAAAGTCGCACAATAGCATCACCTATTAGAACAGCAAAGCCTTTTAATCCAGCCACACGCTTAGGGTGTCCTATGAGAAGCAGTTCGGTTTTATCGTCATTTAATTTCAGGAAGTTTTCCGACATCCAGGATCAAATATCGGCAAGGCAAGCATTCAGTTTCTCAGTTACTGCAGCAGATTCCGACGGTTTAAATGACAAATACAACTGAGTATCGTCAGCATAGAAGTGATATCCTATTCCATGGGCCTTAATCACTTTTCCCAGAGGTTGCGTATAAATGGAGAACAGCAAGGGACCGAGTACAGACCCTTGAGGGACTCCACAGGTGACCCTTCTCATGTCTGAGACCTGACCCCCACATGACACGGATTGAACACGATCAGACAAGTATGATTTAAACCACGCCAGTGCTTCGTCTGCCAGACCGATCGTTGTTCTCAATCGTTCAAGCAGAACTTCGTGATCAATAGTGTCGAAGGCAGCAGACAGATCTAGCAGAGCTAGGGCAGTGACATTCCCGTCGTCGTTGCCACGTAGAATGTCATTGTTAACACGGAGGAGAGCAGTTTCAGTAGAGTGCTGCCTCTTGAAACCTGATTGAAATGTTTCTGACATTCCATTATTTTTAATATGTTCAACTAGCTGCTTAGCAACAATTTTTTCAAGAATCTTTGATAAGAACGGAAGAAGGGAAACTGGACGATAGTTTGCTAGGACCTCTGTGTCTAATCCAGGCTTTTTAAGAATAGGTCTAACGATTGCCGATTTGAAGGACTTGGGGACGACCCCTTTTCCCAAAGAAGCATTACAAATCTTGGTTATGGCAGGGCTAAGTTGGTCTGCAAGTGAAGACCACAGAGATGAAGGTATAGGGTCTTCAGGAGCCGAGCTCTTTTTGCTAGACCTTATTAAGGCAGCCACATCACAGGCAGAAACATCGGAGAACCTTTTAAGAAAGGTCACAGGTTGAGGAACGGCGATTGCTTTGGTCGGAGGGGGCTTATTGGAGGCACGAATGTGCACAATTTTTTAAGTAAAGAAGGCTGAAAACTTTTCGGCTGAGCCCTTAATATCTGGGGAGTCAGACCTAACAGCATTGGCCAGTAAATGGTTTACTGTCTTACAAATCTGTTTAGTGTCCGACTGGCAGGAATTCAGTTTTCTAATAAAAAAAGAAGCCCTGGCTTTTTTAGCTTTCGGGTGTAGACTCGAAGGAAGTCTTTAAAATTGACTAGGTCTGCCTCAGACCCCGATTTCTTGAAACGACGTTCCAGCCTGCGCTTAACACGGCGCATCTTAAGGAGTTTTTCTGTAAATTGAAAGCAATCTCGACGACTTTGAACACGGATATAGCGAACGGGAGCATGCTTGTCAAGAGCACTCCTGAGTGTCATGTTCATCGCATAAGTGAGGGTATCGAGGCTGCCGGTCGAGTCTGAATGCAGATCAAGAAGGCCTGTATCACAAACAGATTTAAAAAGCTTGTCCATGTCAATGCTTTATAAGTTACGTCGTTTGGAAAATTCCACACTGCCCTGCACGTACGAGGGAGCAGGAACAGTAAAAGAGACCGAACAATGATCTGAGAGGGTCAGTGGGCACACCACAAAGTCAGTGGGGAGGACATCCTTAGTGATCACGAGATCGCTGCACGCCTCGTTTGCTCACGCTCAGCGCGAGCATCCGACCCGCTCGTCGACGGATACGTCTGTTGCATGTACGTCTGCATGCAAGTCTGCTGCATATACGCAACTACGGGATTTCTAATCGCTACGCCGCCGCTCGCAGGCATATAGTCCTTCGGTTACCTGAACGGACATCATCGTTGGACTCTTACGCAGGTCTTGGCCGCGATTACCCACGAGGTAAGGTGCTTGATGTTCACGAATGAGGTCGTAGGTTCGAATCCTGCGCAATTGGCGATCCTTTATTGCCAACAGCAAGCTGGGGGGGGGGGGACAGCCATTAAGGCTCTTTATCCGCTGTACAAATGAGACCGTTAAACCGGCCAATATTTTCTTGCCCGCACCGCGCTGCACAGGCTCACCAGGTTTCCTGAGCCTGTTTGTCGAGCGAAGCACACGAGTCTAATCACTAGGTCGCAGCGCACAGGCGTATAATCTATATTTATTCGATCGGCTATATATACATCATCGCTTGACTCTGGTTTGTTGCTGGTCCGCATCAGGCGCGCCTTCCCGATCCCGTTTGTCTAGCTACGCTCTTCTAACTATGACTACCCTAGTAGTTAATAAGCCCGCAGGTCATCCAACTGCAGACAGTATTTCCCAACCGCAAACGCCTTTCGTCCTTTTTTTCCGGTGGACGGACAGTTCTGGGGCAGCGGCCGTTTCCAATCATTTCCCCCACCCTCTCTAGTCTTCTTCCGGGAGGGCGAATCCATCCCATCGACCACGTAGCCCCGCCTTTCACTCGCCTCCAATGATGCAGCAGAAAGTTGGGGAACCGTGACCGGCCTTGGGTTCATAGGTCACTGTAGCTGCAGCTGCAGTTCGTGTGGCTGGGTTGCTGGATTGTTCCGCAGCTGCTTCGTCTTTTCGCGGAAATGCCCGTCCTGTTTGAGACTGCGCATCTGGCTGCAGGTACGACTGCTCGTGCTTGGCATTGCTCGATCGCTTCGGCTCTTCTAGGGTCACGTTACCTCCGCTACGGTCTGCTTGCGCATGCATTGTGCCCAGCCGCAGAGCGGTGAGCTGACGGTGCGCAGCGTCCGATTGGGGTGCGCCGTGTGACGCTGCAACAATGTGCCCGTCGTGGTTATTGTCAGTTAATAGGTCTCCATTTGTTCATAGAGCCAGCTCACTTTCGGCTATGGGCACAGTTGCTGATAGCGGGATGAGCGGGAAGTGAGCAGGCTCCGTGCACGACGACGTAATGACGTCGTATTAGCAGCTATGAGCACTGTGCCCGTAGCCGACAGTGAGCTCAAGTCTATAGACGACGCAATTTTAGCTCGGTTTGGTAACTTGTGGTTTGGCAGAGGTCTTGCTTCTGCTGACGCCCCTGAATTGATCCGGATTCCGTTTCGATGCGACTCGAGCCAGCGACGAATGGCGACGCTTAATCGTAAGACTGTATTGAGGAAGTCGAGGTCCACGCGCTGGCGCTCCACAAAGAGTTGCAGTCGCACTACAAGCTAGTGGCCGGTGCGCTCGGGGAGGCGACCGTTTGCTCGTAGACGTTGAGCGAGATAAAACGTGGTATTGCCGCACTCGGGTGCAGCAACATGCCGAATATTGACGAAGCACATTGGAGGTGGGGTTCCAGAGATGGCGTGCCAAGCTCTCCATTACTACGCTAACATTGGAATGTGATCGCGAAGCTGTAGCTTTGGTGTCGCCAAAGCAATTGCCTGGCTTCAGTCGTGCCCGCCCTTGATGAGCTGCTTGCGGGCGACTTGATGTTGCAAGATTAATTAAGCTGGTGCGGTTTCGCGGCTTGTCAGGTGGCTGTGTTGGCAGGCAGTACTTCGGAGCCCGGCAGTACTTCGTACGCTGAGCTGTGCGGTAGAATGGTCGCCATGCGTCCACGGAGTACTTTGGTTTTGAGAAGTGATCCAAAATCTTCCCCGGTGCTGCGAACATATTCCTGTAGAAGCTTGATATTTTAGGATGCAAATAGGTTTAGTTTGCCAGTACCTCTGCTTCGACCGGCATGTTTCGTCCAGACAAAGCTGTGTATAACTCTCTGCAAATTCAATTCGTTTGAGCAACGCCGTAAGAGAATCTCAGTCTCTATCCTGGTGCTTTACAATGCTCCACGTCTCGAGCCTACGACTTCGGTCGTCATCGATGAAGCATTGTGCTTACCGCACTCCCAAATTTGGCCACGTTCTCATAAAATTGCTTCGTCATCTCCATAAATTTGCTTCGTCACCTTCTATTTAAATTTGCTGCGTCACCTCGTCCAACTTGCTGTGTCACCTTGTGTAATGTATGCTGCAACCATCTTGAAAGCATTGCTGCATCGCTTTGCTGCCTTATATGATCTGCTTTAATACTTCTGCATTTGATTCGATATCGCATCTCTCCATGCAGGTGAAGCAGGCATTTCGGGTTACTGCCCAGCTTGCAACCCCAGATTCCTTTCATGTTGCCTTCACCATTTAACTGCAGGCTCTACAGAATAGTGCACATACATTTCTCTGCCCAAATCCAGGTATTCGAAAAGTACCCGGCATAGCTAAACTGTAGCGCCACAGCATCTGCCAATGCCGTCCTTGCGTTGTAGCAAATGTAAAGCGCACGGAAAGAGACGAGTTCTCTGAGGGTGCTATATCACTGTTATCGCTAGGATTACCTCATTGGAATGCCATGGGTTGGTATGAATAAATACACACGGTTTCTCTGGAAGTGTTGCAGTCACGTTCAGTGATCAGCTTTCATGTGGATTGTCTTTTTATGACTAACTTTGTTGGCAGGTGCCGAGTTTCCACCCACGAAAACTGACGTCCTGCGACTGTATAGCATGAAGTTCTGCCCTTATGCTGAGCGCACGCGGCTTGTGCTAGCTCACAAAGGCATTCCGTAAGAGCCGAAGCACATGCACGTCCGGCATCTGCGATGCTGCATCGCCTGTCATTCTATGCACAACTCGATTGTGCTTTATGAGTAGTGGTAGTAGTAGTAGTAGTAGGCAAGTGCTAAAGAATCGCTCACGGTGCTCGCCAATTATTTAAGTCATGAAGTCATCAACATCAACCTCAAGTCCAAGCCAGAATGGTTTCTGCAACGAAACCCACTCGGCCTTGTTCCTGTGCTGGAGCTAAATGAAAAAATAGTGTACGAGTCCCCGATTTGCAACGAGTGGCTGGATGAGGTGTACCCCGACGAAAAGCTGGGATCGGCTGACCCCTATACGAAAGCTCAGTGGAAAATGCTTGCCGAGAGGTTTAACAAGGTACGTAATGGCAGCAGCTTCCCTCCGCAGCCAGCTCCACGACCAGCAGCTCCTCCCCACGGCCAGCAGCTCCTCCCCACGGCCAGCAGCAGTGTCTCGGCCTTCGAGAGTGATTAGGAGATGGCAGCAATAGCCGATCTATTGCTGCTGCTGCTGCCAGCCAGCCAGCCAGGCTGGCTGGCAGCTTCAGCTGCAATGTTAGTGAGTGCTCGGCAAATATCGGTGTGCCACTAACGTGCGAGTGTCCTCGGTGAATGGGTACCAGTAAGGTTTCCTCTGTCTTGCAGGGCATCTCGGGTTATTACAAGATCGGCATGGGTAAGACCGATGAAGACAAACAGCAGGGTGTGAAGGACACACTGTCTGCTTTTGCCGTGGCCGAGCAAGCCCTCGTTAAGCCCTACTTCGGTGGTAAGCCCCAGCTTGATTGATGGCTCACAGCTTGCGATCTATTGATAGCCGTTATGCTTGCCGTTGTGTATGCATACCAGCATAGATAGCAGTCGAGTTGCAGTGAGCGGCTGCATTGAGAGCTTCTGTACTAATCGAGTCTACTTCTCTGAACTGACGGTATAGGGTGTGATCCTGAGGCTGCTAAAGGCTCACTGTCTTCAACCGTGACGTTATTTCTGGCATTTAGCCCCGTGCCAGTGCTGCTGTGCAAGGGGATACCTGGCACGTCCGCATGACAACCTTGATTGCGCATTGACGTTGTTCAGCATGACATTTCCTTTGTGCCAGTATCTAGCTTACGTTGATGCAGTCAGCAAGAGAACTGAGTGCGCATGTGGTTGGTCAGTGTGCTGATGTCGAGAAAAGTTAGTCCCGGGCCACATTTATAAGAAAAAATAACAAAAACAGTTTAGAGGGAAATTTTGTTGATGTAGTTGCCATCAGCAACATGGGGAAGGTTTAAAGTTGAGAACTTAAGGCCAGCTTTCTAGCCTGAAAAGATGTCCATAGCATCACTAGGGCGAAGGTGCCTGCACTTCACAACACAGGTCGTGGGTTTGAGTCCTACAGACGATTGTTTATTGCATGCTACCAGCGGGAGTGATAGCTATTACCACTCTCCTGCCAACGTATAAATGAGGCCGTTGAATCAGCTAACCTTTACTTTTTTTATATTGGTAGCTATGGCCTAATAAGAATGCATCAATGTGTGCCTGTTCCTTGATTTGTTATACAAACCGTGACCGTTGCTGAGGAGGCACATTGGTTAACTGGCACATAACTTAACGAAAGCCAGCATGTCTATTCTATACTGTTCATTCCCATACCTTTTTGTGGCCAGCTGCCGAAACTCGTGCCGAGTCTGTTTTTGGACTTTAGCTGGTAAGTGTAGTCTGGTTGAAGTGCGTAGTATAGACCAGGCAGACAGAGTGAGGCCACAACCAGACGAATGGTCAGGCGTGCCTTAAAGTGTCCATATTGGCTTTGCACAGCGAGCGAACATTCTTGCCTGCATCGAGGCAGTGAGCAGACAGTACGGAACTTTTCGGCGGAGCCTGTGGCTCGTAGCCAGCCAGTCATTCGGCAAAGATTGTAATGGCCTCTTTTTATGGCGGGCAATGCGGTTCTTTTTCCTTCCTTTGCTTAGGTAATGCACAGTCTTAACGTTGATGGGCTACCTCGACAACACCCATCTCATTTAATTGTAACTCGCCTGTCAGACTGCCCGTAACTAGCTTGACGGGCTACTTTTTAGGTGACCAGGTGGGACTCGCCGACCTGCACTTTTGGCCCTGGTTCGAGCGCTTCGGCGTGCTGCGCAGTTCCGGCTTGGAACTGAGCGCCACCGAGTTTCCCAAGTTGAATGCTTGGGTCGAGCGCATGCACCAGCTGCCAGCCGTGCAGGCGGTGAGGATGACGGAGAAGCAGCACGCCGAGTTCTTTAAGGGCTACGTTGTCGGCTCTCCGATCTACGATCCGGAGGACTGACTGGCAACCGGCTCCATCGAGCTCTGACCGCCACCTTCATGCCCCCCATCGGTCGGGGCTGCCGCCAGCGATGCAACCGCTGAGCCTCCGGGCTGCCGCCCCATTGATTAAACATGTGGCGATCGCTTTTCCTTGGGGGATGTCAATGCTGGACGGCTGGCGTCTTCGGCTGCCGACGGAGCCTGCTCCCGTGTATTTGTAGCAGCAGGCGCATCGTGCTCTACTGGCAGCACTGAAGCCACTCGATCGATGGGATCTTGAGCTAGGGGGCGTGAGCCTGCTGAGAACTAAACTTGCAATCGTAGGAACAGGTTGTGACTTCTCAGCATGCTCCTTTAGCCCCCTCCTGAAAGTGAGGTGGCCCCCTGACCTGATGGACCGTACGACATGCGATACGCTGCCGTCCTCAAAAGGCAGGCTTTCAAGGTCTGAGATTTTACTTTGATGGCGGCAGAGGGGACACTTGGGGCTGTAATCCTAGTGGGGGCAACCGGGCTGGGTTTGTGGCAAAGGACTATAATTCTGGAGCAGCCACATCGCATGCCTAACAATTGGTTGAAAGTGTTTGCGGCCAGCAACCTGCTTACAGCAGGCAATAAAGGATTACTTCCTACTGTACGACTCGAATGCACGACCTGGGTCGTGGAGTGCAAGAGCTGGTGCAAACCTTCCCCCATACCGATTCCTAAGCTCTCGAACGCCTCTGGCGCCTACGGCACTCCTGTGCTCTAGCTGGTGGCACGAAAACCAAGTTAATATTTCGATTTTTGAAGTAATTTTTTCCACTTGCTGGCAATGTAAACTGGCTCCCGTGGACGCCAAATTGACGACTCGCTGATGCTAGCCTGCTCGATTGAAATACCGGCTGAGAGCTTCTGCTTTCGGCTACTTTCTACATAGGGGATTGCTAGCCGTCACATCTCGGCTGTATCCTTAAGGTGGTTAAGCCCGGCCGTGACTAACAGTTTAAGGCTAGCAGTTGAACTAGGAGGTCCACCTTTATGGAAGTCTCGTAAACATTTGAGGCTCCCATCAATTTTGGTAATATTGATGTTACTTAAAGCTCAGAAAATCAAATACTAATATAGCCGAACTAACGTATGATTTGAGGCACGTTAACGACGTCAGTCGCACTTCTGTCCAACTTCAGTCTTCGGTGCATACTGCAATGCGGCGCCATAAGGCCGGCCATAGCGAAACATAAGCTTGACGCCCTCTGACTTCAAAACTGAGAACAACTAATGAAATAGCCACGAGAAACCCGTGCTTATGAGCAGCGAGATAAATGTACATGCATGGAGCAAGATTGTTGTATGACTTTAGGACTGCCAGCGAGCCTGAGCGAAGTTGCTCAAAGAAGTGGAGCACGGCTCTACTTCATGGCCAAGACCTGAACCAACGACCGATCGCAGGCGCCGTCAAAGGCACTCCTTAATCGTTACTTTAAAAAGCATGTCGGACGACTTGGTCGGGAAGTCATCGATGCGTTCCGCTAAAATCCCTGTTTATGGAATACTACCTGCTCATGTAGAAATCTGATCATAAGGCGGAGGCAAAAAAGGTAATCACAAAACTTAAATTAACCACGTGCAATCATTTCTAACCTCCTTTATAAAAAGGAATTTCCCCTGATCACTATAGGTGTAGAGTAAGTTGGAAGACTTATGAAAAACTTATTGTGTAAATTTTCTACAAGTAAAAAGACCAAAAGAAGGAAACAAGCAAGACCAGTCACGTTAAAAACGAAGCTTTATTAAACTCGATGCACTTTCATCAGTAATCGAAAAAAGTTTTTATAAGAGCCTCCCGGTTAGAATCTCAGCATTGCTTGGGCAGGCTTCGCACACAATTAGAAGAACAATCTTGCCGTTCAATTATCTCAGCAAGAGTAACTTCACGTAACCCTCCACAAGAAATTGGCATCACATTTGCCGAGTCGAATGCCCCTTTCTGAAGGCTCCCTGCTAAATTGGTTTGTTTAACCTCATCTTTAAAATTGCAGGTGGCTCCTCTTTAGGAAAACGCTTGCATAGTAACTCACCAAACGCGAGCCACCGGGAAAGGCCTTTTAGCTCTCGACTAGCAATTGGGTATATCTCTTTCTGAAAGCCGAAAACGGACCACGCGTCGAGCATATTTGCACAACTCTAAAGTGAACTGGTTGTCATTTTGAGGGCCAGAAGACGAAACGTGCACTCGGGCTCTATAAATAGTCATTCCTTATAAACAGGATATTAACGAAAATTCGGGCACTTATTTTAATTTGTACTGGCTGAGGAAATCCGTTCAAACAGCCATAGGAAAAACCCCTGGTGAAAATGAAATAAAGCAGTAGTAGGTAGCTGAATGTGATTAGCTTTCTATATGGTAATTCATCTGCCAGTTCGGTAGATTCGGATGCTTTTTGCTTCGTAGCAAAGGATATTTACTGAAACCAAGCAAAAGCAGTTAACGTACATGCCCTAGCAGTTCTATTAAGGACATTATTTGCAATCCTAGCAACACTCGTCCGGTTCGAGAAGCTTTCCGAAGACTAAATGGCGCCTCAATGACTGTGCGACAGACCTGTCTAGCTCATCATTAATCCTTTTACTTAGCCGACACTTACTGGATCAACGTGAAATTTGAAATGTGAGTTGAGCTCTGCTTGTAGATCACTGCAGTAGTTTCTGATTTTGGCGCGATAAATACTGCTACATACCTGTACAATTATGTCCATTATTGCAGAACATAACCTCCATGATACATGATGCCTTGTATAGTTGGGATGATGGGCTATGATGATTGACTCAAGGTGCTGAGGCCGAGCTAATTTCACGAAGCTGAAACGAGGTTCTTGCTCTACTGCGATTGGTACCAACCCACCGGAATCTGTGGGGGGGGGGGCTGTAGGGCTGCCGAAGGGTGTTAACTGTTCTTTCGTCCATGCCACCAAACTTGGTGACCAGATGGGTAAAAAAAAAAATCAGGTCACTTGCTGAGCACATTTAATTGCAAGTGTGGCTTAGAACGAGCAACCCGAGGATTTGACATCACTTACCATAGGTTGATGCCGATTCATAAGCTATCTGGCGTTAGCCTTGTATCAAACAATTGATACAGCAAAGCCACAGTGCCGAACGAGTTCAACATAACACGGATGGGACAATTACTGGCAAATAAAGGCGTGACATCAAGAAAACGCCGTGCATAGCGCTGAGGGGAGGGCAGCTGACTCGCGACCGTTTAAGAAACAAGAGAAGACCGGCTAACGGCTCGGCTCCTCCGCCAAGCCGAGCGGCCTAGCTGCAGGCATTGCTGCTGCTCCGCTTGCCACTTCCGGAGACGGCTCAGTGTCGGAGCTGCCGACGGCTGCTGCGGAAGGTTCCGATCGCTTTTTGCCAATGAGCATCAGCACCATAAGGGCCGGTATGTGCACGAGGCTGAAGCGGAATAGCTTTCGCGAAGAGCTGCTGTCGGCTTTCCGGTAGAAGCGCCAGGCCAAATACACCAGGTAGCCGTTGAGCGGCAGCGAGTCGACAGCGAACATCCACGTTGTCACGTCGAGCGCAGGAGCCAGCAGGCACAGGGCAGTGATGGCGACACTGTGCCGGAGCGCCACGCGGCGACATAGCGCCGGCTCAGTGACGCACATCATGCGGTAGCCGGCGCGCGAGTAGTCGGCGCGCAGATTCCAGCTCAGCGCGTTGAAATGAGGAAACTGCCATGAGTAGAGCACCGCTGCCAGCCATATGGCGCCTGCAAAAACGTCGGCGACAGGTCGGCGCTGCTGCTGCTTCGGCCGGCGAACCGAGCGCACGCGACATCAGAGCCATAGTAATGGACAGCGACTAAGCAGGTGAAACGCCGCTGAAAGCCACCGAAACATGAAAGCCGGGTGCTAGCAGAGTGCAAAGTGCTGCCTTCGCCAGCCAGCCAGCGATCGACCTACCGACGTCCAGAGAGCCAGTGCAGGCTGCCCAGCCCATCATTGGCGGAATGGCGCCGACGAAGGAACCGACCCACGTGTTGACCACGGACAGCCTCTTCACGGGCGTGTAGGCGAGCGTGTAGAGCAGAAGGTTGGCAAGACCCAGCAGAGCGGTCAGGGTATTGACTCCGGCATATAGCGTGGCGAATCCAACCGTGCCACACACGGCAGCGAACGCGACGGCATGCAGCGGGCTACAGCGGCAGACGTGATTAAGAGCAAGAGATGCATACACACTGCTGAAGGCGAGACCGGTTCGAGGCGTGCCCAGGACACTTGGATAGAGACTGTTAGGTAAGTTCTCTCAGGGAGATATAGAAATGAATTATACACACACACACACACACACACACACACATATATATAAGCAAAGTACATTTCTATAGCACCCTCAGAGATCTGAATCTCTTTCTAGGCACTTTACAGATACTGTATAGACAGCATTATCAAATGATTAGTGGTAACACCTGCAAGCAGCAGGCACAGTGTTAGCAGATACATGCACATGAAGACGAATCACAAAGACCTGCCAAATGCTGCATGTGCGTTTTAAGTTTTTAAATTTTAAGATTTAAATTTTTTTAAATTAAAAATTTCGAAATGTTAGGACACGTTGTGACGTGTGTCGGTAGTAAGTTCCAGGCTTTGGGAGCATACGAACTAAAGGCACTGTCTCCAATGGTCTTGAAGTTAGAACGAGGTATGGCTAAACGATTCGAGTCAGAACAGCAGGTTGCACGATGCTTGGCTGGGGGAGTAGTTCTGATAGGTAGACTGGAGCCAGATAATTAAGTGACCTAAAAGTAAGTGACAACCTTGAAGTCAATAAGCTGCTTGATTGGGAGACAGTGCAGGTCGGTGAGAAGTAGTGCAATGCAAATGAATTAATGCAGCAATTGCGCCTCTCATGACAGACGATCCTAGCTGCAGAGTTGTGTACCAACTGTAAACGCCCGATTGAACAGACCAGTAGACCAGCAAGCAGTAAGTTACAGAAGTCGAGACTGGATGTCACAAATGCATTGAATAATTTCGATGTAGTATCCCTGTCTAAACATGCCCGAATTTTAGAAATGTTACATAGCTGAAAGTATGCAGACTTTAGTGTGGAGCTGATGTGGTCGTCTAATGAAAGGTCACTTTGGAACAGGACACCTAGGTTTCGTGCACATTCAACAAAAAATATACTGGCAGAGCCGATTTTGAGCGTTAGGTTTTCCAATTTCTGAGTCACACTTGATTTGCCTATAACTAGTAGGTTGGTTTTGCCATCAATTTTTGAAAATTGCTGCCATCCATGTATGGATGTCATCGAGACACGCAGCAATGGTGTGCCGAGAGTTCAATGTGCTGGAGGGCTGGGGGATCAAAGCAATAGAACAACTGAGTGCCATCTGCTTAGAAGTGAAAGCCTGGATTGTGTACCAACTAGTTCAAACACATGGTTTCTGAGTACGAACGAGAAGCTTATGCAACCACAGCACAACTTTGCGTACATGTGAGCTTATGTGCTTGCTCGCACTTGGCGTGCACACAAGCGCACACCCTCCCTCGAGCATGCACGACACGGTCGCATACCCGACGAGTTGTCATTGCTAATTGTACAACCCGGTAACGGTATCTGCAAGCAGCAGAAACCCGGCAACTCGCACACCCAGCCACTCTCACGAGCAGCAAGCTACAGGATGGAGTGGCCGCTCGCAGCTGCCCGAACGGCATGCCGAAGGTTTGGCTGACAGCTCATGGCACAGCACCATGCACCGACACGTGCCAGGCATGCTCAGACTCGTTACAGTTCAGTCCTTGCACGTTTAGTGTAGATGCATTTTTTCACGTGTGTGTCCAAGCAGGGGCTCTTTCGTGCAGATGGGCACTCGAGTCAGAGCTGGCAAGCCGCGCTGGTTTGGCCCAGTGGTTAATATGCTCGCCTTTAACGACCGAGGTCAAAGTGAGCACATTTGATGACCGAGGTTGTGGGCTCGAGCCCCGAGGCATATATGAAGTGCCTGAATAGTGATTTACGTTCTCTTAGGGCGCTATACAAAATATCATATCATATTAATTATTAATCAAGCGGCAGTGGGCCAAGGAGGGACTGGCAGGGGGAAAGGAGGCAGGCTGAAGGAAGGAGATGAAGTGGGCTGGCCAAGAGAAGGAGGGGGAGTATGGTGGCGGAAGGCACCGGCTGCGGGGCACCGGATTGGGCAGCTAGCTGTGCCTCGATGGCTGACCTGATATCGCCTCGCACGATGACTCGATCCTTCGTCCTGTTCATCTGAGCATCGTAAGGTACCTCGAAAAACTGAAACGATGCAGCAGCAGACACGTCAGCCCACGGGGGGGGGGGGAGCGTCGCTGCCAACTGCATGAGCAGCATCTGGCCTTTTGCTAGAGCAGGCTCACAGCACTCGTAGCAAACTTTGACCTGCTCCCGGAAGCTGTCGCATGCAAATCCTACCCGACAGCACATTCAGGAGCCAGTTCGCCGGCGTGCATCCCTTTTAATGCACTGCTAAACATATGCCAAACATGCTGCCACTAGCAAGGCCATGCTTGCCCACTGCAGGCTCTTTTGGCTAGGGCATTTTGCAACGGGTGGGGGAGGAGGAGGAGGAGGAGGGAGCTGGAGAGGGAGGGGAGCTGATGGCTACAGCACACCATCCGGACATTGCCACTGTCCCTATCCTTGCCACTGAAATGCAGCAGCAACAGTAGTGTTGCTGCTGACGCTTGTATGGCGCTCAATGTGAGATGCCCAATAACCTCTGAGCTCTTTGTTCCCTAAGCGACCAAGCCAGCCCAGCAAGTGGCCCAGTCAAAGGGACAGTGCCACATTCCACGGAAGGAAAGAAGCAATGGCAAACCATCCATAAACATGCTTCCGGGCACGCAATCGGGAGCCGTGCTATCCAACAGAAGTAAGTGCATGGTCAGAAAAGCAACCAGGGTGGCACATCAGCTCCACAGTCAAGCCTGCCCACCGATAGCTACAAACCATTGCTAAAATTCAGGACCCACTTAGACATGGATACGACAGACAATCTGGTCCGTGCATCTGTAATAGACACACAGTCTAGACTTCTGCAACTAACTGGCGGTAGGTCTTCCAGCCTGTGCATGTGCAATACGTTATAATTGGCGCAATACTCTTCAGCTGTGCTCTTAAGCAGCAAACCGACTGCAAAGTTATTTCATTCACTTTGAGGACCTTTCATTCTTTTGCTCAGGCCTACCTAACCAAATACTTTACAATCAGGCTTTGCAACGTACCAACCTCTCTTCTGATTCAAGCCGGCTCCAGCTCACACAGCACCATACTTCTTTCTGAGCTTCACTGGCTCCCTATCAAGCATCGAACCGACCTCAAGAGCATCTCTATGGCTTATAGGTCACTTCACTAGCTTGCCCTGGCATAACTATTCGATCTTCTTGTTCGGCAAGTGTGTCCTCACACATCTCATTCTTCCACTCCTATTGTTTGAACCTGCCTACCTCAATTCCTTTGGAGACCACGCCCTCGTTTCCTATGCTCCATCAGCCAGGAACTCACTCCCGACGGACACCATGAGCCTTGATGACATCTAAGGGAAGCTAACAACTCACCAATTTCTATAGCATTTGCTCAGTCCGTGTGAATTTGTCCTCTGCATGCTTACACGCTCGGCATGGACAATGCACATATTATCACTACCAATATGACACACTTCGTTTCCAGCATATGCCAAGTGCATAGACAAAGGTTTAGTCTGCTCAGGATGCAACAGAAATGTCATTATCATTACTACACGTGACGTCGGGCGGCCAGGCGATGGTCACCGAACTGCAAATTGTAAAGAGGCAGGTGTAAGCTCCCATCGCCATTAAGCCGGCGCTCGCAACAATCGTACCTGATTAATAGCGTTGGCAGAACACGACATGAAAGTCGTTCCGAGGGATGCCAGCAGGAAGGTGGCCGGATCGAAAGCGGCAGGCGCCATAGCGTAGCCTCCAGCAGCCGTGATGACAACGAGTGCTGAAAGTGAAGGACGATTCCCATTACAAATATGTGTGTGTGTGTGTGTGTGTGTGTGTGTGTGTGTGTGTGTGTGTGTGTGTGTGTGTGTGTGTGTGTGTGTGTGTGTGTGTGTGTGTGTGTGTGAGGCTGGAAAGGACAGGCCAGCAGCAGAACGAGGTAGAGCGACAAATAACCAAGGGAACAACGATCTCTACGGCACCGAGGATTGCAATGGAGAGCACTCACTCACTAGGGAGAAATGTATAATACAATGCACAAGGAATGCAAGGCTGACCAATGGAGATGCACTGGCGCACACACCCCACCAACGCACGAATGTGCACGGAAGTATGGCAAGCCAAGGCAGAAAAAGGGAGAGCAGGCTCACAATATCAAATATCACAGTGTACAAAAAGCTCTGCTCTCTATGCATGGCAAGCCAAACGTCTTCAACTTCACCGACATGCTTTGAACAATGGCTGCTCTGTGTAAACAAGCCATACCTCGTACAAGCCTCGAAACCGCTGGAGACCGTGCCTTTAGTTCGTATGCTCCCAAAGCCTCGAACTCACTATCGATGCACGTCACAGCAGCCCCCTTACATGACGACATTTAATAATGACGGTAATAAAATTGCATTTGATATAGCGCCCTCAGAGAACTCAATCTCTTTCTAGGCACTTTACAGTTGCTGTAAAGGAAGCACGATCGAATGGTTGGTGGTATTATGCTCGATAAACAACAAAGATAACATGGAAAGGCTGACGCTCAAAATTGGCTCTGCCAGCATATCTCCAGCTGAATCAGCTCAAAATCTAGGTGTCATATTCCAACGCGACCTCTCGTTAGACGACCATATCAGCTCCACAGTCAAATCCGCCTATTTTCAGCTTCATAAAATTGCTAAAATTCGGGCTTGTTTAGATAAAGATACCACAGCTGGTGCAAAACTCGGCAGCTAGACTTGTCTGTCGTGAGCTTCGCAGTTGCCACATTACTCCACTTCTCACCGACCTGCACTGGCTACCAGTCAAGCAACGGGTTGACTTCAAGGTTTTGTCCCTCACTTTTAGGTCCCTTCATTCTATGGCTCCAGCCTATCTTTCAGATATACTACCCCATCAGGCCAAGCATCGTACCACCTGCTTTTCAGGATTCCAACAGTCTAGAAATACCTCGTACAAACCTTAAATCCTTTGGAGACCGTGCATTTAGTTCGTATGCTCCCAAAGCCTGGAACTCCCTCCCAACCTGCGTCAGAACATCCCCTGACCTGACCACATTTAAAAGGAACTTAAAAACACACCTATTTAGGACAGCATTTAGCGGGTCCCTGTGATTCGTCCTTGATGTGCTTATGCGTGCTGACACTGTGCATACTGCCACTAACCACATTCGCATGCTGACCCTGTGCATGTCACCCCTAACCATATTATTCGTTTTGTTTGTTTTTTAAAGCATGATTTTACTTACCATTCAATTGCATTTCACTTTGCAGCAAATGCAAAGCGCCTAGAGAGATTAAGTTCTCTGAGGGCGCTTTATCAAGTGAATTATTATTATTATTATTATTATTATTGTTAGGTGTGAAATGCGCAGCAAGTCTCTGCTTTGACCGAATGAATGGTCTGCCAGTCTGCTAGTCGCCCCCCTCAGCCCATGTCTTCAAAAGCCATCAGGTCAAGTAGAAGGTATGGTACTCGGGTGATTAGAGAAATAGTTAATTTCATGTATCTGAGCAAAGAAAGGTTTTTAAAATAAGGCAGACCTACTAAAACCCGTGCTCATGTCTTTTCATGTCCTTACCAGTTAGCTCTTGCTCCGGCTCGATGTAGAGAGAGGCCTGAGGAGTCGAAGACACCCCCATTTGGAGGGAGGGGGAGGAATCGCCGCATCCACCCCTGGCTCTGCTATCGATTAGGAGAGCGAGCCCCGACGAGAGGTATAAGTAAAGAAGGTGCCAAGTCTCCCAATACCAACAGGTCAACTCTTGGCATGCAAACAGGTCATTCGATTTGGGCTGCTTGCCGCCCTGCTTGCACGTCCCACTGAAGCTGCCAAGCAAACGGGGCAAAGACGCAGTCAGCCATCCTAGGACCTACGGTGGCTGTACCACCAATGAAATTTGTAGGTCACACCAAAGTTCCCAAGGTTGCTACCCCATTGCCACCGAAAATTAGGTGGACGGTAAGCAGAGAGTTATTTGTCGCGGGTGACAGCAGTACTTAAGGCACAACATGACGGTGCTGGGACACACCAACTAAGCTGTACCCGCTCCATTTTAGTAACCGGCCACGCTGCAAAGTAAGGAGCCACAACGACAGCACAGGAAATGCATACGAAGTAAACATTTTTTGAGCCAGGCTCACTAAGCCAAGTGACACACGGTGGAGCACCCTGGCCACAATTGGGAAGGTAACAACAACAACCTCTGGACATCGCCAAACGTCTTAGCTGACAACGAGGCAACTACAGAAGGCAGACATTTCGCAGTAATAAAAAAAGATGAGGCCGGCAGCGCCTCTGCGACTTCGCTAAACTTCGACCTTGATATGGGCAGCCAATAGCAAGCAACGTCGCGAGTGAGCAGCAGGCGTTAGAAGAGGCTAGCCCCTCCGGCTCGGTCGGTCTCGAAGAGGGAGTGATGGGGTGCTAGCCTCCTAGGCACTCACTCCCACGGCAGCCAGCCCATATAGAGCGAGCCGCGGAAGCAGGCAACTTCGCGCCTGAGTTGCTGCTGAAAGCTTTTCAGCCTTCTAGGCCGGCAATCAGCTGTTCACGGCATACAGCCAAAACACACCCGCTTGCTCACACACTGGTCGGGGCAAAGCACAAAGCAGGCCGCCACGCTTACTTGTCAGCCGCGCTTTGGACAGCTTTGAGTAGGCGCCCAGCAGCTCGCCAGTTGACAGGCGCCGCCTTTCCTTCCACATGAAATCCTCGACGCCGGTCATCGGATGCATGCGCTCCGAGGAAGGAGCATCCGAGGTGCCCTTGCCGCTGGACAGGTGCGCGCAGTCAACCAATGCCTGCCTATGAGGAAAGTAAAGGGACACGCCCTCGACCTTACGAGCATTTGCGTGCAGCAGGGCCTTCTGACACTTCTCGTACAGATCGGCAAACTCGCCGCCACTGGGTGGAGCCGGCCGGGCTGTGCCACCTGGGCGATTGTCCATTACTGCTTCTGAGATCGGCTGCAGCGGCTGGGTGCCTTCGCACGAGCCATCCTTGAGGGTGTCTTCGAGTGCAGGGAGTGGTTTCGCCCTCGGAGTCCCCTGTGCAACGACAATGGATTTTGCTGATCTCGAGCGAACTCGCCATGGCAGGCACTTCGGCGCAGTCGTCAGCAACAGCACGGCAGGTCGGCCAGCGGCAGCACGCAGAGGCCACTTGAGTAGCAACTCCTCCAAGCAGCTTCAGCTGGTCAAGCAAGCAGGTGGACACGAGCCGACCCAGACGGGAACACCGCAATGCACGGAAGCAGCACAACTCGGCTAGCTCATCATTTTTTAGTGGTGCCTAATCAGCCGCCTAAACCGTTGGAGGGTGCGCAGAGGAAGCAGGGCAAGGCTCTCACTACGGCTTTTCTAAGTGGCAAGTTCAGGTGGCTCACGTAATGTAATGTGATGTATCTCCGTCTGTAACTCCACAAAGCCTTAAAGACTATGCGGATGCTACACAAGAGAGTTTTGTACAACACACTCACAGCCTAAGCGGCTTTCGGTACGCATTCGGTAGCGAACAGACTGCATCTCACGCAACAAAGAGAAAGTGGGAACCTTGGCCATGTTAGGAGAGCAGTTGAGATAGCAAGTAGCATGGAAGTAGCAGCTCCGGACTGCTGAAAAGAATGAGCCATAGTCGGCAGCAGAAGAGCAGCTGTCGTTGCATAAGAATTGTGGAAGCGACTTCCACATTCTAGGACCTGCAAAGCTAAAGCTTCTCTTGCCAACGTTCTTTAAGTGGAGGAATGGAACAGCTAATTTAACGTGTCGAACAACGAACACAGACCGAGGAAAGCAGCGCTCTATCGATGACAATTGGTGAGCCGAGTTCAGAGGACGAGGTCCGAATTTCCGGTAAGCGATGCTACTCGAATGATAACGTAAAACATGTAAGTGGTGCTAACTGCTAAGTGCGGTGTGGCACCTCGGAGGTTGAAGCCATGACCGTGGCAACCAGAATTGGGAGTCACACAATAAAATGCATTTCGATAGAGAACATACTAGAGATGCCGAGGCTTGATCCCAGCACCACACAGTTGCTAAGCTATCGCTATACCACTCATATAGAATGGAAATGATGATATGAAGAGTTGATCCTGAAAGATCATCTGAGGGAAGGGTGTGGTGGGTAGCTCTACCTCTTTATCTGCAACAGGGAATCAGAGCTGAGGCGGCAACAGGTGCACATGCTTGGATGGTTAATTATTCTAATACTATCACTCCCGCTCCCACTACCACTACCGCTACTAATACTAACAATGCATTTTTATAGCACTCGAGAGAGCCAAGTCTCTTACTAGTTGCTCCGGAAAGCAGTTTTAAAAATGGTATCCTTGTGAGAAATAAATCCCATTCGAGGCACTTTACAGTACATCAGCAGGAAAGGAAGCTTTCAATTGGTTGGTGATTGTATGCTCAGTTGATTAGTGGCAATAGCAGGCATAACTGCAGCATGCAGAGGAAAATGCAAGACGATTCACACGGACCAAACAAATGCTATGAAGAACAGGTGGACTTTAAGCCTCACTGTACATACAGTGAAGTCAGTGAATATCGTGATGTCAAACGATAGATGAATTCCAGCCTGTTAGCATTCAGGAATCGAAGGCATGATCCATAATCTCCAGAGAATTTATGGTAGGATAGAGGCATAGCTAAGCGGCCAGAGTCAGAGCAGCGGGTTGTACGATTGGAAGCCCGAGGAGCGGGTATTTCAGCAGTAAGCCTGAGTAAGAGGATTAACGGCAAAAAGGCAGCAAAAAGTGAGTGACCGGACCTCGAAGTCGATGCTTGATGGAGTGACACTGCAGGTCAGTGAGAAGTGTTGTTGGTGCAATGTTGCAGCTGCCACGTTCACCATAGACAAGCCTAACTGAAGATTTTTCCAAATGGGAAGACTTGACAGTGCAGCTGATGTGGTCATCAAGAGCAAGCGATTTGGAGCAGGAAACACTGATTCAGTATGGAGGCTACAGGGAAGATGATGGCTGAGCCTATTTGAAGGATAGGCGAGCAAGTGAGTTAACAGCTGTATCCATAAAGCGAGGCCGGAAGAAAACCAGAACCTCCCATCGCGTTTTACTTTGGTCTCTGGTTAGCGTCGGAAGTCGAACCCGGGCTCTGGTGCCACAGGCTCGAGTGTAAATAGGAAGCCCACACCAAAGCCTGCCCACCGGCGGCTGACCGATTTCCTATAGGAAGCAAATCACAGCACAACGAACTACTTCAAATATCCAACTAACTCGTATCCGCGGTCTTTCGGTAGTCCACGCGCCGCAAAGAGTCATCGTGCAATTACAAAAACTCACCAGTCGAGCTGAGAGTACGACGCACCGGACATTTCGGATGCGACTCGCGAGCCGTTTATGGGCCCACATTACCAATATGTCGACCAAGTGGCTCACGCAGTCGGCATTAATCTAGTGATAAGACGAGCGCCTGCTGCGCTTGTCGGTTTCCAATAAGGGCCTGTCGAATAAACGCACGAGGCAAGATTGCCTGCATAAGTCCGCGCTCCGCCGCGTCGGCTGCGACCCGATGTGTACTGTGTGTCTAGGTGAATTGAATTTGCCACTGCCTTTCTATACGCAGGCAATTCGTATCAGCCAACGAAAGACCCTGCCAACTTCTTAGAAAGCGGTGTCGGTGGCCATAGCACACTGCGTACGAGAGGCTCGAGCCGGCGGCCGTCGTCCATCGACAGCCTTGACAAAGGTCACGTGGTAGCGTGCGTAACCTCCCCTCCCTCGGGTCAGCCGTCAGTCCTCATGGCCGAGCTAACGGAGCTGGTGCTGCAGAAGCTGCTGTCCGTGGACGGGGTGGACACGCTGAGTCTGGCCGATGAATTGGGCGAAGAACACCAGAAAGTAGTGGGCGCAATTAAAAGCCTGCAGTCGCTGGGAGACGTAAGTTTTGGCCGTTTCGCGGGCAGCGTGGCAGCATCTAGCCTTGTCTGATGCAACCAGATGCTTCTCACATTCGCCGGCTTTCGTCCTGCCATGCGGGCTTATTCGCGGGTATGCAAGGCGGTCGAAGCGGTACGGGCTTGGAGCGGTGGAAATGTGTCGTTCGTAATCTGCTGGCCGCGCTTATAACGACCCGAACTCGGCGGCGGCGGCTTTTTTTCGGTCCACACCGGTGCATTCCACACCGTGCACGGCAGGCGACCAGCCTATTTTTTTCAAGGATTGCACGCTTCAACGGCTTTTTCCCCCTAGCGAGCTATTTCAGCACCGTGACGCGAAAATCAATAGGATGGTGGTTATTTGAGCAACGAAAGACTGCTTTGGGTCAGCCGTTGGAACCAGTACCTGTTGGCATAATCTCATAACCCCCTCCCCCTAGCACATGGGGGCGCCGCCTGAGCCATCGCATACCCACCCGCACGCCCAATGGAGCCCTGGCCGCAATAGTTTACCGACAGCCTGTTGACCGCAGCTGCTCAATGGCTTGCTCCGTGTGAAGTGGTCCCAATCGCCGTGACACCGTCTGCAGGGCCACTGCCGCCAGTGCTGCTCAAGCTATTCAAGCTCGGAAGTGTCGTGCACCGTAATCGACCTCGCGAAAGACGCTTTTTTTTGTCGTCATATTTTAAAGAGGTCAGACCGTTATCTTGCTGGTCCCTGCCTTTTTCCAATGGGAGCAACTGTGGACGGCATCTCTAGTTTGCGAAACAGCAGCATGATACTGGTAAGCCTACATTGGGCATGGGAACGTCGGATATCACTTCTCAAGAACCAATTGCTTATCGTTTTGTGCGAGGCAGGCCGGTGGAGTGTCTCAAGTAGTTTTCGGGACTTGTTTGGCAATTGCCGGCATGGCACTGCCCTAGCCGTTGGAAGGCCACCCCATGCTCCGTCGACATAGCCAGGATTAAGCCGAATAGGAAGCCTAACCTTGGCCCTGCACGATTCAGTCAATCATATGAAAGTAGAAGGAGTACATCGATCGACAAGCCATCGGCACGACGAATTCCTTTGGGCCAGAAGCCTGGACCTCATTGGCCATCCTCTTTCCTATGCCCGAGCCACCGGCTCCTTAGTTAAGGTTTCAGAGGGGGGGGGGCAATTGGCCAAGTTCTCTGGCTGCTGGGACGCCGACACGTATCGGTCCTCTGAATCAACCAAATGACATCGTTTTTACTTGGGCTGAAGCACAGACAGTCGATTGCTGAGTGGCAACCTGGTGGTGCTCGAATTCAGTCATTGGACTCGAAGACCACTGGCACCTAGCATTTCTGCAGAGCATAATAGTGCTGCTTGCTCACGGGGTGGGGGATGGGGAGGAAGCAGGCGCTGCTGCTGCTGCTGCTGCTGGTGCTGGTCTATGAAATCAGGCAGTTCCAGGAGAGAGGTGGGCTGCTGTGTTGCAAGCCTGTTTCAAGCCTGTTTCTTGACCTTGTGTGTGAATGGATGGCGTGGGGCGGTTATGATTATTCGGGTTTTAATCGGTTTTTATATAAAAGCTGTCCACTTGGATCCTGCTCAAGTGTGGTTTTATTCGGCTTTATTAAAGTAAAGTCGATGTTTATCACATAGCCCATTTAGTGGTGTCAGGCGCAGGGACCAGGACCAGCCAACATCACCACTGAGCCTGAGTCAGTCACACTGTTCATTCCACTCTCGGGCTGATGGCAAATGGCAATTCGCCCAGGCTGTCGTCGGAAGTAGCCGCCATTCCCAGTTTCCTTACAATATTACAATATCCAACCGTTGGAGTCGAACCTCACTGCCATTCTAACACAGCCATCCTACGTCTATCCGGCACCTGACGACGACCAATGCCGAGTACGACAGCGACCGTGACGACGCTGATGACGCTGGTGGTGGACACTGACCAGGAGCAGGATTGAAATGCGGTGACACGCTGAAATAAAACCACGTTTTAATCGGCAAAATCAGGTTTTATTCCTTTAAAACCAAAAACCCGATTTGTCGGGTGAAAAAGTCAGGTTTTTTCCATCCTTCTGCGTCTTTTTTCGTTCCACCACTCCTATACCATCACCCTAGGCATGCTGTGGAATTCCCCTACTCAACCATTTCTGTCGGTGAATCCCCTCTGGGTCGGTGGATTCCCTAAAGTAACATTCCTTTATTTAATTACCTGTCAGGTGTACCATACTGTTCATTTAAATTCGCTTTAGTGGCTTTACCTCCAGAAATCACCATTTTCAGTGTGGATGGTAGCCTACCATTCTCCAATACATGCAGTGTATGTGCCTACTGCTGCAGACTAACTGATGTAAGAGTAGATTGGTAGCAGTGTGAAAGCAAGCCCCAGTGGACCACTTCCGGAGCACTTATACAGAGCAAAGTTCTTATGCTGACCCACAAAGCCTGCCACGGCTTGGCTCCTCCATACATGGCTGAACTGCTGCACCAGTTTCAGCCTCCTCGTGCCCTCAGGTCCTGTATGGACAATAAATTAGCTGTTCCATTCTTCTGCTTAAAGACTGTTGGCGACAGAAGCTATAGCTCTATAGGTCCTAGACTTTTGTGGAACTCGCTTTCACGATTCTTATGCAACGACAACTACTCTCATGCTGCCGACTATGGCGCATCCTTTTCAGCGGTCCTGAGCTGCTACTTCCATGCTACTCACTACCTCAACTGCTGTCCTGACTGTGCTGTGCTTCCCTCTTTCTCTTTGTTGTGTGAGATGAATTCTGTTGGCTACTGAATGCTTACCGAAAGCCGCTTAGGCTGTGAGTGCTCTACACAAAACTCTCATCCGTAAGACCCACATTGTCTTTGTGGAGTTACAGACAGATTCATTACACTAAATTGTGTTTGTAACATCCAAGTAACTACCTGAAGCTGGGGAGAATCCCCACCCTGATTAAGATATCAGTACTTAAGGCAGGCTATTGCTTTAGATCGGCTCAGCTGCTTGTCATATCTTTTTCCCGAAAGGATTATGCCTGTGCAATTATTGCATCAATCAGCAGAAGAGCAAGCAATGCTGTCTCGGTTGCCTGAAATCATGTAGGGTTGTACATGCACTCGATGGCCAACTAGCCAGAATGGTGACCCTCGAGACTGTCGCCCTCCCTCACCGGGTGGTGCTGTGTTGGAGGCCATTAAGTGGCCCGAGAAGCAGAAAGCACAGGCCATCTCACTGCAGGTAGTTTAAACTCAAAAGAGAAGCAGATGTCAGATATAAAGGTGATGGTGGTAGATGTCAAGGGGTGCATGATATTGGAGTGCTATGGGTTAAACGCTATACTGAGAGGACTATACGAGATATACTATAGGAAATAATGTACGCCTGACTGCAACATCAGCGGACTAGTCACAGGCATCTTCCAGAAGACTTTAGTCGCTGCATCATATTCTATACGTTTCAGACCATGGCTCATTCAGGTTTATAAGGGGCCTGGTGATGTGATTGTATACCATTCTGTTATTACAATATTACCAAGACTTTGCTGCACGACTCTAAAAGCTCCCGTACCTGGTGTATTATTATAACTTATTGCAGTTAGCACATCTCTAGCATATGGGGCATGCAGATCACGGCCAGTAGCCACGAGCACCATGCCATTCGACCCTAGGCTATCGTGAGTAGTTTTATGTTAGGATATCGTTGTTCCGTGCAGGTGTCTTCGTGTCAGGCACGTTTCAGTAGCCGAGCCGGATATTCCATATTAGTGAACTACTTCAGTGAGACTACAATCCAGCCACTTAACCCACCTGCACAGGTTGACAACCGATTAAGTAGGAATATGTCCTGTAATGTAAGCATTCACAGAATTCACCTCGTCTTAGGCTTGGCTAATGCGCTCGCCTGTTGCAGTGGTTTCTCAACCTGTGGGTCGCGACCCCTTTGGGCGTCTAACGACCATTTCACAGGGGTCGCATAAGACCATCGGAAAACATGCATTTCCACATTTTGCACACAATAGTTGTATGGTTGGGGTTTGCCACAACACGAGGGACTGTATTAATGGGTCGCAGTATTAGGAAGGGTGACAACCACTGGCCTATTGGGAAATCGTGATTGTCGCCAGTGTAGCACCAGCTGCCGAGGCAGTAGTGAACCAAACATCAGATGTCCATGACTGAGGCAGTTGAGTCTGGATGGTTCTCGGTTCGAGGTGACTGTAGTCTCCGTGCAGTGACACAAGCAAGTTCAATGTCACTCGGCAGCATAGAGCCATGTTTGGACAGACGAGCGTCTGTCGCCAATTCCCTTCGAGACCGAGTAGGAGGGCCACCGTTGCTGTGCAGTGAATTCTAACTACGGTGGCATGGCGATGTGTGCTGGAAAACAGTGCTGATGTATGGCACAAAGTCGGTGTCATAATGTTGGGCAAATTACTGCCGGTGTGCCAGATAACAGTGCTGATATGGCACAAAGCAGTGTCATAATTTGGGGAAATTACCGCCAGTGTGCCAGATAACAGTGCAGATATGGCACAAAGTGGGTGTCGTCTTGTTGGGGAAATTACCGCCGGTCGTGATGCCAAAAACAGTGCTGATATGACACAAAGTGGGTGCCGTAATGTTAGTGAAATTGCTGGAAGTAACAGCTGCATTGCTGGGCAGCTTTGCTGTCCAGCAGAGCAGGGTGTGTGCAGAACAATGTGAGGAATTTGTTTCGGAGCCCCAAAAGCTCCCATGGCTTCGTCGTAACAGTAGTGTATTCTCTTTATGCGTGGTGGAGCCACAAGCGATCGATGGTCTTATGGGCAAAGAGTGATCGGAAGGCCCTGTACTGTTGCAAGGCAAAGGGTCGACCGTACTCTCGAATGCATCACGGTTGGCCTTGGCATTGGCCAACCTTCTATTCGAGCTTCGACTGGCTGCAGAGGGTCCTTGGCCAGTCGGTTCTCTCATCTAAGTGAAGCAGCCACAACATTCAGAAAAGATTGCAGTGCAGAACTGCAACCAACGAAACATGGAATTCCCACCAACTGTACAGGCCCTGCACACCGGGGAAGTTCCCAGCTGAAAACTGATTCCCCAGCCAAAGAAACGTGGAATTCCCACCGACTGTACAGGCCCTGCAAAGCAGGGAAGTTCCCGGCTGAAAACTGGTTCCCCAGCCAAAGAAACATGGAATTCCCACCGACTGTACAGGCCCTGCAAAGCAGGGAAGTTCCCGGCTGAAAACTGGTTCCCCAGCCAAAGAAACATGGAATTCCCACCGACTGTACAGGCCCTGCAAAGCAGGGAAGTTCCCGGCTGAAAACTGATTCCCCAGCCAAAGAAACATGGAATTCCCACCGACTGTACAGGCCCTGCAAAGCAGGGAAGTTCCCGGCTGAAAACTGATTCCAGTGGGGTAGTGTACATGAGCTGCCTCAGCCGACAAACCTGGTGGGGTGTTGGAGAACTGCCGGTTTACCTATTGCATACCCAGCAGTCATGCTGCTTTCCTCACAGGCTCTCCAAGTCTGCTTGTATGGGTGAACGTTCTGCAAGCGATCTTTGATGCCCGCGAGAGATTTCAGGCACAGGTTGTGGGGTTCTTGGTATGATAGTTTTGCCAATTTCCTTTGATGGGTTCTTTTTGCCTTCATAAAAAAGCAAAGATCGACCCGATTCAGCTGCCTCATTTTTATGGCAGCCAAAGGATTATAACTGCTTTCATCCACTTGTGGTGAGCAATAAAGAACTGCACATTGCAGTACTTACACATGTGACATCAGCCTTGATGTGCACAGCCTCATCAGAAGTGCCCTCACATGTTCATTCATCTCTTGTCGGCAGTAGCTGACATTCCTTTTGGCGTCTGGGACTCTTCCACCCCCATTAGGCCAGTTTGAGCACTGCTTGATGCCCACTTACATTAACAATAGTAATTCATTTGTATAGCACAAAAGAGAACTTAAAAAGAAAGATCTTTATTCAGGCATTTCACGTAAGCCACGGGGCTCGAGCCCACGACCTCGGCCAGACCTTGATCCACTTGATCAAACCAGCTTGGCGATTTTTGAGAGAACATTTTGTCGGCCTAAGCATGCTAACTGTCGTTGCCCGCTTCTTCGTGGTTTCACCTGCTTGCAAAAGGGAGAGGCTTCCTGCCAGACGACTTGCCCATCTCATGTGATGTTGAACCGGCGACAGAGTGTGACTTGGCTTTGTTGCAGATCATTCAATGCGAACAGAGAAGCTCCAAACGATGGGAGCTTACCGAAGAAGGGCAGGAGGTTGTGGACCGAGGCAGCCACGAGTACCTTGTATACACTTCTGTGCCTGCCGAAGGTGTTGCTCAAGCAGTCCTCATGGTAAGGGAGCCTGTGTCGGCGCCTTCTTGCGGCGGTCGGCTCTGACTTATGCATACCTGCGTGTTGTGCTAGAGTGCCTATACTTTTTATTAGCATCCAGCGTTGTGACTGTGCCACGTTCTTCCTGTCTGTCTTCTGTAGAGATGTTTTGCACTGCTGTCGTTCCAGTCGTGTGCCGTGCTTGCATTTTCTGCCGTTCAGCAGGCATGCTCGTTTTTAGCAGGTGCATATTCACTTACACATACAGCATGCAGCATACAACACCTATTTGATCACTAAACTCTGCAAGCTAACGAAAGGGGCAGCTAATTTGTTGCTTGTACAGGTATGTGCATATCTTTTTGAATGTGCTTGAGTTTGATAAAGCCAGAGAGAGAAAGAGAGACAGAAAGACAGAGAGAGAGCAAGAGAGAGAGAGAGAGAGAGAGACAGACAGACAGACAGACAGACAGACAGACAGACAGACAGACAGACAGACAGACAGACAGACAGACAGACAGACAGACAGACAGACAGACAGACAGGCAGGCAGACAGACAGACAGAAACAGAAGAAACAAGGCAAGAGCTAGAGTAAGATCAAGAGAAATGGATAAAGATATGGACAGAGAGAAAGAAAGAAGGAGAATTGCTTAGGCTTAAATAACACCTAGTCAGGTATATGTAGGATTAACTGTAGCAGCTTTGTAGATTTTTTTTAGAAATCCCAGTCGAATCGAGTTGGATCAGTTTACAGAGAACCAGGGATCTAGTTAGATGCTTGGCTAGCCCTTTTGATAAGTAACCTGTAATAATAGAGAGCAAAAAACACATATGATGACCTGCTGCGAATGTATTGTAATAAATTTGTCGAAAATCAGGCGATTAATTAGATTTAAACCACCCAAATTGGGGGTTCGAGTCCTGCACCTCTGCTGCAAGTGGAATCATAGCCACTAAGGCTTTTCTGCTGCTATGTAGAGGAGGCTGTTTAATCAGCCCCCTTTCTTTTATTTATTTGTTTTAATTCCATCTGGTTTTACTGTAGAATTCGGGTCAGCATGCTAAGATCGGTTTCAGCAAAGCCATGTCGTCCGGCTGGATTGCAATTGACAGCAGCCAGGCTGGAGAGCCGCGAGTCATCAGGAAGGTGAGGCCGGGGTGTGGCACTTTGCCACGAGGTGGTTGTGAGCTAGCGGAGAAGCCGACGCGCGAAGCGAGACGACGACGACTATAGCTGCTGTGTTGCCATGTCTCGTACTACCATGTCGTTCAGTACCCTCTGCGGTAGAAATGTCGGATGCAGCCTCGTCTGGCTCCTTGCAGAAGCAACCCGAGGAAGTGCACGATGACGTCAGAGAGAGTTTGGAGCAGCTGAAGGCAAGCGGCAGTGCCGACGTCGACGACCAGCAAAGGACGGAGCTTGAGAAGCGCAAGCTGACGGAGCTCAAGAAGCGCAAGCTTATAGCTGAAGGGTATGTCCTTCACCGCCTCTCCTATTGCTACATGCCGGTGGCTTCTTCCCGGCCTCTTGTGTGGCTGGTCTTACCGCGATCGTCACTGGTACGATGTACAGCTCACCATTCAAACTGGATGGCAAGAGTGCCGATTTTCGCACTATTCCAGCAGTCGGGTTCATGTGCCGAAATCACATGCTTGCTCTTCGAGTGGTTTAACTTGGTTGTCGCATGAGATCATTCCGCAGGAGTGCTCCACACGTGGTCGGCAGCTCTTTTTTTTTAAATAAGTACCTGACCGGTATAAGTCAAATTGCTGCAGCCTTTGCATTAAGTGATGGATGAGGCATCTCAGTGAGCTGTGCAGTCGGCTGTTAATTGCAGACTTGCTTTTATTTTTAGCATTCTATATTCATTTTGGTTTAGGAAGAAGAACCAAATTTCTCACCGTTGAGCAGTTTATGTCGTGATTACGGTTTCTAGGATTTAAACATGAACATAACGATTTTCTGCTTGATCCTTTATGCTGTGTGCTGGGTTTTGTACTTAGATTACTTAAAATTCCTTAATGCTTAATTGCTACATACAGTTTTACATTGCATGGCTGTGTTGCCATTTCTCCATGTCTGGTTGGAGCACTTCGCAAGTGCAGAGCAAGGACTAAGTGTATGCGTTGGAAGACTCCATCTGCATTGCTGCTAACCGAGCTACGCGGATCGTGCTCGACTAATGGCAGCTGCCACGTTGCAGGAAGGTTACCAGCTACTTCGTGACTAAAGGAGCCGGCTTTACGGTCTCATTGAGCAAACCGGAGACAGACCTCACCCCGGAGATGCTTGCTACGTAAGTTCGACTTGTTTTGACTTAGCACTGCGACCATGGGAACACTATTCCGACGTGAATTAAATGTGTATGTCCGGCTGGTGAGATATACTGCCATGTTAGCAGAGACTGTATCACGTTCTTTACCTTTGTAGAAGTCATTGTTGCTCCTTCTCATATATGGGTGCTTTTGCCTGCTGAAATGATGTGAGCATGCCGTGGCTGTTGGTTGTAGGGGATCCTGGAAGAGCAAGACTTTCAAGTCGTACAATTTTAATGCACGTGGCGTGATGCCTGACAGCGGCCATCTGCATCCATTGCTGCGGGTGCGTGCCCAATACCGGCAGATATTCCTGGAAATGGGGTATGTAGATGTGATCCATTGAAGGCATGTACCACGGGATCAGCTGCATCCCGACTTGACTTACTTCCACAGTGCATGCTTTTTGCCTTGTTGCTGCACCACTGTCTTGTTGCTAATGTATGGACAGCATGTTTCCATAACTGATGTCTGTCTCTGCATCCAGATTCAGCGAAATGCCGACAAATAATTTTGTGGAGAGTAGCTTCTGGAATTTCGATGCCCTTTTCCAGCCACAGCAGCACCCAGCTCGTGATGCGCATGATACTTTCTTCTTGTCTGGTAAGTGGTTTCAAATAGTACAATTTACTTCCCAACTTCTTCCCTCTGCATTTTAAGTAAGTCAAATACTCAGATTGCAGTATTCGATGTTCTACTGACTCTTTGCATAAGACACTGCTTTACACCGATATCGATTAAAGTTTATGAACTGCTAGCAGCTGCAGCCGTGGACAGATATCGTGTCTGTATATTCGACTCGTGAACAGAATCACACAACGGTCATAGCTTGCCTGCTTCTGGATGGTAGCTAGGTATGCACTAATGGGCAGCTAGGTGAAAGCTTGAGAGTGGCTTAGCAAGTGATGTGATCCATCAGCTACGAAGTATCTGGCCTAAAAACCTTTGGCAGCCATTAGTATCAGTATATTTAGCTAAAGTGGCTTAGATTATGAAGCAGCAAATCTTATTGACAAATGATAGTAATATCTATGTCAAAAATCATTTGAACCCCTGTTTGTCAAAGGAGCTTCTGAGCAACTGCACTCCAGATTATCAGCAGCTGCTAACGTTATTGTGCTGCCAGAGGATTTTTTATCACTGTCCGTAAGGTTGGCCACATTTATAGCAATAGGTGTACTCGGGTTTCTTTCTGCTAGTGCACTACCTTGCCACGTGGCCTTGTCAGCTGTGAATGAATCTTAGAATGTGGAACATCACTGGCATCGTATGACCAGGCTAATTGCTTACTTGAGGATCATTGAAGCAGCCTTCACTTAGTAAGGTTGAGACTTTACCTACACTACGAAGGCTGGGTGCTCTGCTGCCTATTGTTACATGTAGTGCGAGTGTTTTTGTAGATCCTGCCATATCTACTTCTTTCCCGATGGATTACTTGGAGCAAGTGAAAAAAGTACACTCCGAAGGTGGCTACGGCTCGGTCGGGTATGGCCTGTGCTGTATTGCTGTACCAGCATGTTGTCGCACAGCACGCTGGTAGTTTGGCTTCGTATTTTGTATTCACGTGCCACACAGCCACTGATGTACTGTGGTTCGCGAGGCACGTGTCAAATGCTGCCATTTTGCGTGAAGCTCTTGGCAAACTTCGTTAATGGAGCAACTTTAATAATCAAATACTTTTACGGTATACGCTGGAGCCAGCAGACGATATCCTTCCGTGCAGGATGCATTTGCTATTCAATACAAGGTTCGACCTTGCCGTGTCCATGCGTCTCGCTAGTCTGCATTGCATGCGTGCGTTCAGGTACAAGTACGACTGGAAGATTGAAGAAGCCCAGAAAAACATACTGCGCACGCACACAACGGCTGTCAGCGCACGCATGCTGTACAAGCTCGGTCAGCAGGTGTGTGTGTGCACCTCGTGTGCCCGTCGTCTTGCTTCGTATTAGCATCGTGCAGTCTGGGCAGTGGCTGAACGTGCTGCACTCTCTCGCTTTGCTCGGTTCCAGCAGCTGCTGCGAAGGTCAGCTTATATGCCAGTTCCCCGCTTTGACTTCCTGACCGCACTGTGTCCCTGCACCACTGCCGCAGGGCGAGTTCAAGCCCGTCAAGTACTTCTCGATTGATCGCGTGTTCCGCAACGAGACACTCGATGCCACGCACCTTGCCGAGTTCCACCAAATCGAGGGCGTCGTTGCCGACTACGGCCTCACTCTGGGCGATCTGATGGGCGTGATCAATGAGTTCTTCCAGAAGTTGGGTAAGCCCTAGCAGCACGATGTCTTATACCGGTTTGAACCGATATGGTACCAATTGTGTTGCTTGCATGCCCTGGCATGGGCCTGTTAATTGAAGTGGGGGTAGGGTTGCAGCCTGCTTAGTCGCTGACGTGCCCACATGCAATCTAAGGTTCTCACAGTTCTGTGTAGCTAGCTCTATGCTGCTAAGCTTTGCTTATTTCGTCTCCACTTCTGCCCTTTTGTCTTTTTTGCACTTGGTTTCACGTTCGCCAGTTTTTGCACTTGGTTTCATGTTCGCCAGTTACAGTCAGGCTTTACTACATGATCTAGCTGTAACGAGTTTTTCAGCTAATCGATTTGAAATTGTGATTGCAGTAGATATGCAATAGCTATCTATAACCTCGTCGTTCTTTTATTATTACCTAGATCTTTTTTATTTGCATAAGGAAGGTGTGGTCAAGCAGTGGTCTTCCGAATTTTTTTGGGTTCGGGCTCGTAGACTTCCTTCCAAACGCATGTATTAAATAAGTAGTTGGTAGCCAGATGTCCTATAGGCCAGATTGTTTATTTTTGGCTATATTGAGGGTAAGGAATGACGATTGTATAACTGACTAGCAGCGCTCACGCTACTCACAACCAACTTGTATGGAAACAATCGGTGGTCAACTAAATATGTGGGCACAGACATTTTATGTCAGGCGCTTTTGCAGCATATTTTGGTCCAGTGTCTGATACTAATGAAATCATGTACAAGGATATGTTGCGGAACTATCGGCCGATGTATAGAGCGTTAAGCAACCCAAGCGGACACACAAGAACAAGAAAACGAATAAATTGTTCAGGTACAAGTACGACGGGAAGATTGAAGAAGCCCAGAAAAACATACTGCGCACGCACACAACCGCTGTCAGCGCACACATGCTGTACAAGCTCGGTCAGCAGGTGTGTGTGTGTGCACCTCGTGTGCCCTTCGTCTTGCTTTGTATTTGCATCGTGTAGTCGGAGGGGGGGGGGGGCAGCGGCTGAAAGTGCTGCAGTCTCTCGCTTTGCTCGGTTCCAGCAGCTGCTGCAAAGGTCAACTTGCATGCCAGTCCCCCACTTTGGCTTCTAGTAATTCGGCACATTGAAGGGAAGGGTTGCAATGCAGGAATGCAGATCTTAAGTGTATGTGCTCGCATGTGGGGGGATAGTTCCTGGATTGCAGCATTGTTAATCCAGATTTAGTCGTGAAACTGTTTAACACATATGAAATTAGCTTGGCTGTGTTTCATTGTTATATTCGTTCTGAGCTGGTAAGACCCCTTTCCTGCATGTGTCATTCATAGACAGACCATTTCGTCTCAGTCATTGGGCACTTAGCTCAGCAGAAACTGCAGGCCTAATAATAATAATAATAACAATTGTGAGCAGCTAAGGATGTCTATTTGTCTACCTCATGCCTCAATTAGCCAAAATCCACTGTATTTAAATACGTCTGTTTAAAAAAAATATTTACGAGTGCACGTCGATGCAAGCTCTAGCAAGTCATGCTGTAAGCTGGTGGATCCCGTGTGTCACAACGATCAAGAAAGTTTGATTAGACGATTCTTCTGTGATCGAAACTCTTGGCCATATTTTGTTCCAGCTACTTTTGATGCTTAGGCTACTCCTGGTTAGGGGAATCAAAGTTCAATTTCAATGTGAAGATGGTACCCTTATTGCCAAAGGTTCTTGCCATAGAGTACACATTTTATTTGTGGATTGTAGGAATAAAGAAGTTGCGCTTCAAGCCGGCATTCAACCCATACACAGAGCCTAGTATGGAGGTGTTCGGCTACCACGAAGGTACGGTGGTAATAGGTCTCACATACTCAAGCTTCAATACTGCTAGGCTGCTGTTCTCTTCCTACCGCTGCAGGCACCACCAATACTGCGGCTAGATTGAGATGCTGTTTTTAAGTATCTTGCAGTTTATAGTGCAATTTCCACAAGAATAATATTAAAACACTCACAGGCACACACTCATGCGCATACACGTACACACACACACATACCTGTGTGTGTGTGTGTGTGTGTGTGCGTGCGTGCGTGCGTGCGTGCGTGTGTGTGCATGCGTCCGTGCATGCGTGTGTGTGTGTGTGTGTGTGTGCGCGTGGTGTGTGTGTGTGTGTGTGTGTGTGTGTGTGTGTGTGTGTGCGCGCGCGCGCGCGGGCACATGCATGTGCGTGCGTCCGTGTGTGTGTGTGCATGCATGCTTGTGTGTAATTATATTTTGGCTTTTTGCATTTGCTGAAGCATATTAACTGGTTATGATAACATGCACAGTGTCGACACGCATAAGCACGTACAGGGCAGCTCATACGAACAGACCAAGTGCTTTGCTGAACAGGTGGATTTTTAGCTTATTTTTGAATGTCGTCAAGTCTGGAGATGTCGTGACATGAGTTGGTAGCAAGTTAAAGGACATGACAGCATACAAACTATTAGAGCCATTGGTATGATGAGGAGCTTGAGAAGGAAGTATTTTCTATAGTTTCTTCAGGGCAAGACAATGTAGGAGCAATCATGATTTTTATTTGATTTTGCAAGATCGATACCGTTTAGATCTCTAACACTCGTGGAATTGATGATCTCGCAGCAATTTGTAAAGCGACTGCCGTGAGATTTTATCTTAGGGTCCTGTACCAACCATCCATCCATCCATCCCATCCCATCCCATCCCCATCCATTATTAGTGAGTCAATTCGCTGCTTGATGGGGAATCATTGCAGGTCAGCAAGAAGTTTTATAATGAGGCATTTGGGATGTTCATGACCGGCAAAGCTAGCTGTAGATTTTTACACCAACTGTAAGCATCCTATTGCAACAGCAGGCATATTTGCAAGTAGTGAGTTAACTAAGACTTGATGGGATGTCGAAAAGGCATATACCGGTTTGCCTGCGTTGTACTTGTCTAAGCAGGTCCTAGAAGCTAAAAAGGCCAACTCGACTGTTAAGCTGTGGTCATCTAATGAACATCACTTTGAAACAGAACACTCAGATTCATCCAGATGTTACAGGAGATATGCTGCCAAGTTAATGATATCCAAGTGCTGGAATGTAACGAGCGATATGCACAGGTAAATCTGTGTGTCATCTGTATAAGAAACCCTAGATAGCGATGGACGGTAAAATCGACAAGAAGATTGTGAGAAGAAGTGAACCTAAAACAGATCTCTTGGAGGGGAAATTCTTTAAAAGCTAACCCGATGACCGTTCGGTGTAGACATCTACAAATTAAAATCCCCCACAGACATGACCTAAATACCATTACAGTTCAGTGCCAGAGATGCCCAGTTGAGATGAAAGGCACTATGAGACACGCTCGGTGACCAATGGGATCAAGCGCTCTAGAGATTCAGTGTAACTAGTCGAGAGATTGATGTGTAGCTGTTTTAAAAATTTTTTATTACGCGTCCCCACTGGTAGAAGTAAAAATCCTATTAGCTTGTGCTCTTGCCTCAACAAGAGGTAGCTTGAGCGTGTCCTTGCCATAATGATGGTGGTTAGGAGGGTAGTTGCTGTTGTGCAACTTCACTTCACGACTGCTTCAGGATACATTCGGCAAAAACTAAGAGGGTGCATGACATCAAGTGGTACTTTCCCGGCTTTGAGCCTGGCGGCCTCAGTACCAACAGTTTAGGCACTGCATTTGTGCATTCAGAGTGGTTATGTCGTTTTATCATTCAGCAGTAATAACTAATGTGGTGTGCTATTGTGCCCTCTGTGTTGGGTTCATCTCGTGCACGATTTGCTCCGACTTTAATGTCAGGCACAGTTTGCAGGGAGCAGCTGTATTGGCATGCAATTGCATGCTCTTGCCATTCAGGTCTGAAGAAATGGGTAGAGATTGGAAACTCTGGAGTCTTCAGACCAGAAATGCTGCTTCCCATGGGTCTACCTGAGAATGTCGTGGTGATAGCTTGGGGGCTGTCACTTGAAAGGTTAGTGCCTGCTGCTGGGAGCGAGGAACGCAATCTGCATAAGCGTAAGCAGTTGCTTTCGGGGGGGGGGGCTGCTGGCAATCTTTGAGTTTCGGCCAGCAGCCTACCGAGCGAAGCAGTGCGGCTTGCTGTCTCTTTTCTTCCTCTGGGTAGCTGGCTTGCTGCACTTGTCAGCTGCGCCGAATCAGCCTGACCGGTCGGCTTTCCGTTCAAGTGTCGCACTTGGACGGTTCGTGGTGGCCGGCTGCAGCCGGTCGTCAGCTACTTGCCTGTTTGCTGTGTCCCTCGCAGGGCAAAGGCTCGGCTGGTCATACCCCCCTCGGAGATCCAGTGCTTCTTCTTTGTTCCTTATTCACTTTTCGGATCCACCCCCTCAGACGGCTAGCGGTGTCTGCTACGCACTGAGCACATTTTAACCTTAAGAACCAGGCCTGTCACTTCGTTTAGCACAATGATATGACGATGTGTCCATGATGCAAAGCCTAGTATAAATTGATTTTTTTAAACTATATTGGATTAATCCATCGCAGCAGTACTAGTGGTATAATATCGTGTACATAACGCAGATTGCATCTGCTGAGCTCATATTGCCACTTTTTTTGGCTTCTGAGAAGCGTGCAGATCCATTCAGTACAGCTGACCCATCGACCAGGCAGCTGTGTTTGATACTTTTTTGTCTTCCGTTTCTGTCTCTCTGCCAGCCCCCCCCCCTCTTAGCCCAGGGGTAAGGTGCTTCGCACTCCGTCGTGACCTCCTAGGTCGTGGGTTTGAGTCCTGCTGCAGGTCATCCATTATCGCCCCCTGTAAGTGTGTGAAAGCAGCTATGGCTCTCTTCTGTCGCTGTATACAAGTATCGGTGACCCCTTGTTGTTTAGGAGTAGTATTGTGTGAAACAGTAGACCGAAGCTCTCGAGGGCAAAAGCACCCAAATAGCACAATGCCTTCACAGTGACGTTTTTCATAAACGAGTGTACACAGCTGTAAAATATCGTATGACGTGTCATCGACCCTGATAATTTATGAAAAAAATGACTGACCCTCATTTCACAGTGAACTGAAAAAGACGACATTGTACGTTTTTGGAAGTGCACGCGACACGGGCAGTGTGTATGAAAACAGCAGTGTGCCGGCTATGCTCGTTTCCTAGCCTCATCCTATCGCCAGCCATGCAGGCTTCGTGCCAAACGGGACTTAGTTAGGTTGCATTCGCTATGCAATTTCGAATTGGTGAGACTTCTGTGAGGCACAGCCCGAAGAAGATGGCTGCAACCGGCATCATCTATAGCGCAAAGGGACCCGGCAAGCTACATGCCAGTGTACCCACTAGGATGGACTAACACAAATTTAATCTTTGGGCATCGTGTCATCCCATGCGAAAGCTCAAAGCCTGCAGGCTGCTTGTGCTAAGCTAGTTGGTGCAAGTTGGTTACAAAGAGGTATTGACTAGATGAATAAGTTGTTTCCTCGGAGCTCAATGAAGAAGCCACTTCTGCCTGTCAACCAGAACGCAGCTCCTTTGGAGTGGGCACACTTGGGCGAGAGCACACTTCACCCACTAAGAATGGAGCAAAATTGTATGGGGTGATAGGAGTAAACTCTTTATTTTTGGTAACTAAGTATGTGCAGTACTGTGTCGTTCCAACGAAGGTTTCAATGCTTATTACCTTTCTGTAGACAAATTAGGAATACCTTTTGGGGGTTAAGGGGCCACGGTCTGGGGCTGCTTCTGTAGAGGATGCCTGGCATCGTGACGCAAGGCATTTATTTAGAAATACTCCGAAGCTGTCCAATATCTAGTGCAATTGGCCTTCCTGGGGATAGTTTTCTTTTCAAACAGAACAATGAGCATAAGCATGTGGCAAAGGGAGTTCAATATTTTTCTTGCTGTCACGTTGAATATAGTTTAGGGCCATTGCACTTATGGAGTAGTCAAGTCAATCTTCAGGTCTGAATCCCATTGAGTGTCTCAGAGGGGCAGTGGATAGATGGCTCAGGGCTCAGACGGTCGTATCAAATCTAAAGAATTGCTTGTGTCAAGTTGCTGTATGTTTGGAGAACGACAGGGTGAAATGCTTGCAAAGGCTTAGTACACTTTCTGCCGGAGCAGCCCAGGCAGATGATTGCTTATTGGTATTAAAAAATGTGGTAAAGGGATGAAGAGTAAAGTGACGTACGACCAAGGGTAAATTAACTCAACGTGGTAAAGTAACTTAATTTTAGTACTAAAATTAGTATACTTACACTAAAACTTTGCTTAGATTTACGTAAGCTTATTTAATAGACTTCGAATAATTACAGCAGGTTGCAATAACATTTTTATTTATATCAGAATCCGAACAATTTTTGGGCCCTGTGGCCATTATAAAGGGCCTCGACGATACTTCTGCGCTCGAGAGTACATGTAGCTATTTGATCGGCTAAGCTCTACTTATTGTAGTTCCTTCATTTCTTTGTCTGCCTCTCATGTCTCTCACTCATGTCTCTCTCATCTTTCTATATCTCATACAACTGTTTATTACAGAATTTAGTGGGTTCTCGTGATTCGTCCTTTATGTGCTTACGTATGCTGACACCGTTTCTGGTGCTACTAACCAAATCTACATGTTGACCTTGTGTATGTTCCACCTAACAATTGTATGCTTGATCTTATTGCGAATGTTACCCCAAATGATTTGGTTATGCTTTCTTTACAGCATTTGTAGTGCCTAAAAGAGATTCAGTTCTCTGAGGGCGGTTCATATACAAACGTGTTATTTGTATTAATATTATCTTCTATCTCTCACCCTCCCTCTCTTTTCTTCTCTCTTTCGGAGCACGAGAGTAGAACCCATAGTAGATGGTGTGATGTCATCCAAACCCTGGTCTAGACAGAACAGATGATGAATCCCTTTCAATCATGCACGGGGCAAGCACTCATGCTCTTTCTGTCCTTGCCCGTTGTTTATATTAGTTGCTTCCTGCCGGCATTCAATCTAGCTATGGCATTGTGGTGGATCGGCTAATCGCATGCTTCGTTAGTCAAACGGTTTAACTTTAGGCCCACCATGATCAAGTACAAGATTAACAACATTCGCGACTTGTTTGGACCACGTGTGAACTTGCAGATGGTGTATGATACTCCAATATGCCGCCTAGAGGCTTAAAGCAAGGTAACGCTATTTATTATCACTGGGAGCTGCTAGCACTTACAGGCACTGAGATTGGCACGCAGCCATGACTCGCTAGTATGCTGGTATGTACCCGTGGCCTAACTTGCATTTGTTGTTGTAGCACATCGGTCATCATCTACCCTGCTTGCTTGAACACGATTAGCTTCGCTTTTTGATGCCAGGTCATTCAGCTGATGTCTCGACGTAAACATCTCGACCACTGATCTGTTGCTGCCTTTTCGCTTAGTCTTGTAGTTGGTACTGAGCTGCCACAAGGTGTAGGTTTGTCATGCTGCCGAACCATCGTTGTGACCTACATGTATCACATGCTTACGAAAAGGGCCAATCGATCGCTTCCCTAGACCGTAATTATTTGCAATTATTGCATGGTGTAGTTAGCATTCTAATCAGCACTGTGGCATCGTCAAGAGAACTCAATGTATCAGCTGAGTCGTAATTCATAAGCTAATAAACTTATGCAACCCATATTCTGCCAGATTCAGGTTTATGGCCGCAAGGAGCTACCACGTGAGTTCGTTTTCTAGCATGCTAGTTGACTTAGGGAAAGGTAACTGGTGCGAACATGTTGTATTTGAGGTGGAGAATGGCTGCTAGCTGGCTAGTTCAGGTCAACATGGGCGCCTGTGGCCGCCGAGCGAGCACGTGCCCTAAGCACGAGGCCTTTTGTAGAGCTCCGGCAAAGATATCTCAAAATGTCGAGAGGGCCATCTGTTCTGCTTCTTGGCCGACGAATGCATGTCAGTGATCTTCCTGTACGAACATTATCCTATGGAGGTAGCAAATCTTGCAACTGCAAGACGTAGTGATATTTGCAAGCAAATAAACGAGAGTAATCGATGCGAGAGTGCAGGAGCTGTGAGTTAGGACTTGGCGGAGCTATGGCCAGAGCTATCACCTTCGAGGCATAGCTAACCGCCACAACGATAAGTCATAATGAGTCCATTGGTATCAACACATGGGATTTTGTTTCACCAATCAGAAATCAGATAATGCATGGCAAAACTAGTCATGATTTGAAGCCGTAGGTCTCCCACAAGGGCAATGCATGAGTAGTTTTCTGAGCCTGTCCCAATTTGGTTTCCCATCTGGGGGAAGAGAGGGTATGCAGTGTACATATCTACAACGAACGTTCTTCAGCAGTAAACCCACATTTAATAAAATTCAGTTGGCTGTCGACTACCTCCATGTTCACTGCCTCATTAAATCTCAGCAGACTAGGCCAAAATGTAATACATGTGGCTGAATATGGTTGCTTAAGAAGATTTTAGTTTCGTGGAATTATTTTAATGAAGTGTGATTTTCACTGTAGGTTCAATAAACGAACATCTGTTCCTAGGATCTCTATGCTGTCTCTGTTCTGGTGTACGCGCACAGCAAGAACAATGTGATGTATGCACTAGCTTACCCTAATGGAAGTCATAATGGAACTGGCAAAGGGTACACAAACTGGCAAACGAGCACACATGTGTTCAACAGTATCTAGTTGTAGGGTAGTAATGAGTTCGTATGTGGTTGGATAGCTCAATCGATAATGGATGGGCTCAGATAGCAAGAGGTAGGAGATCGTTCACTACACGAGGCGAAAAGGTTTAAGCATGCATTCTCACGGCAAACTGCCTCTGGTAGTTCTAAATTTTAAATAAATAAGTGACCATAGTTCATCCCCGGCCTGAATGTGCTGCCTCTTCGTAAGCAGACATGCATGCTCTGCATGAGAAACGGATGGGCAAATCACTCTGGGCAGCCCAGGCAACATAGATATGGCAGTCCTGTGTGGTAATGTCGGTCGTTTCGGCAGACCGCCAAAGCATAATGGCGACGTGCAAACAGTGCCAGAGCGAAAGCACAAATGCCTGGCTGGCTCGTGCACAGCCATAGTCACTATCGTGCGAAATATATGTCCACGGCGCTCTTTACGACTATATATTTTCTTATAACTGTACGTAGAAAAAAAACATGACCAACAGGGCAGGCCGGCAGCCCGACAGCAGTATCGAGTTAACGAAAAAACCATCTTCCAGAAAGTAGAGGCGTACACGTGCACAGCATGCCTCTGCTAGAGACTGACTGGACTGGATGCTAGCACAGGAAGTGGCAAACGGCCGAGAGTCGCTGCCACGAGCCTCGAGCACCAGCCGATAGCTGCTCTGAGAACGCTGGCACCGAGGCAGGTCTGCTTGCACTGGTAATGGCGGTGGCAGCAGCATGCCGTGCATAAGGCCAAAAGGCGGCCGCCGCTCAAACGCAGCAGGCCAGCCAGACGAAGACCTAGTCAGAGAGACAAGCCTTCATTCAGGTCGACAACACTGTGGACGACGCTGAGTTCACAGGAGTTGACGCTTCATCTAAAACACTGTGCAGCATAGTGGTTGAGTTGCCCACACTTGCCGGCGTCGGTTGAACAGCTCCCGGGTGGTCATAATTGAAGAAATAGAGCTAGCAAAGAAGGCACCGACATCGCATCGAATAGGCATACAGCGTTTGCAGCCGCCTCGAGTGTGCACAGGGAGCACGCGAAGGCGGTCGCCGACATGCCGCACCGGCAGGTGGCAGGTAAGAGCTGCTGATGGGACCGAACCGGCGGCTGCATTGTTTACGTACCACAAAGCCTGTGGCAAGCAGAGCATGCAGGACCATTATGAGCACCATTAGCGCTATGCACACCTACAACAACGGATGCACGATGCCGGTCACATCATGTTAGCAAGCCCACATCGGCGGCGCAGGCCTCTGCCAGCTGCTTGCCAGCACCCACCCGACAGCTAGATCAGTCTCTGCGACACGGCTAGTGCAGACGGCCTGGGAATGCCCGGGACGAAGCAGACGAAATCGAAGCGACGCGGGACGCACGATTACCCGCTTGTCGTCGTTTTTCACTGCCGGCCAGAACGTAATCATTAGCACGGAGCCCGACAGCACGCTGCCGATGGCCACCAAGGTCCACTGCAGGGCGCTGTACGGTATCACCCAGAGTATCTGCAACGGTGGCACTTCGTGCTCGTCAGGGCCGACCGGCCCATGCCAGATTCGGTTTTGCGTGACTGCTCCCTTGGTCTCACTAGCCCACTCTTGAGTAGGAATGGCAATATACATTACTTTCTTTTTGGCACAACTATTAAGGCATTTTACATTATGGCAAGCTTAAAGGATTCTCGGAACCGACACACAAGTCCTAGATCCTGGCCTCTACTCACTGCACAGATGACCGGCATCAAAAGCATTGCAACTGGCAGTTTTGCAGTGACGATGCTGACGATGACAGAAACGCTTGCCTTAAAAAAGCGAGTCTTACACACTGCCGGTGTTAAGAGTACCAACACTTGTGTTCACAGTTACGATAACGAAGGATTTAATGTATCCAAGGGTAATTAGTATTTAGGTGATCCAAGGCAGTCTGCTCAGCATGCATTCTAACGGAGCTCACAGCACACATCTCCACTGAATAAAACAAAATTGAAAAGAAAGAGAAGCCGAGCCAGAGGCTTGGCGACCGATATCTCTACAGTGCTGGAGCTCAGAGATCGACCTCGAGAGCTTGGCCAAAATACAGGCGGCACGCCTGATGAAAACAGGCCTCATCCGGACATCTGCATTCTACATCATAATGAGGCAATAGTGAACTGCAGGTGAAACTATCGGCATCAAGTCAATGGCCACGTCTACGTGACTGCTAATAAGCTTATTACCAAAATGATCAGAAAAACAATGACAATAAATAGAATAACACTGGATGACATGCTAACCCTCACCTCGGTCAAGCTCAACAGTGCTGCAACGTGACACATGAGCAACACACTCCTTACATCCTCAGCAAGCCAGTGCAGCACGCCACTGCAAGCTCAACTGTGCATCGCTCCTGACAGCTTGCTGCTCCAATGCGATAGTAGTGGTTTTTTAAGCGTCCAGCAATTTCCAATAAGCGAGCCGATAAGCAAGATGAATGAGCAGCAACTTGCAAGTAAAGAGTAAGTACTAAAAGATGTCAGGACAGCTGCCAGCAGAGTACACTCACAATGCAGAATGGCCAGATAGAGAACTTACCGAGATGGGAACGAATATTGCGAGAGAGTATCCATAGATGCAGATGATTTCCACGAACGTGTAGCCAGCAATGCTTCCACGCCAACGCAAAAGACCCCACACCATTAGTGGGACTACCAGCCAGTACCCAAAGATGGCCGTGGCCGCAAACGTCACTAGGCACAAACAATTCTTTAATTAACTGAAGAAAAAGCTTCCTGCACAAGTAGCAAGGGCAACGCAATGTATGCACTAGCTTACCTTTATGGAAGTCATAATGGAACTTGAAGTTTTTACCAACAACGGAGAGGTAGTTTGAAAAGTTTCCAGCTATGGCTGCAGTGAAAGTCAACGTTGCACATATCCAGAAAGGTCCTGCAAAGGTTTTAAATGGAAGTGAATAAGTCCGTGGTAAAAGTATTGATGAGGGTGATGCCAAACAGCCGAATGACAGGTGTACATAACTTCACAGAGGTACTTTCTGGGAAAACTTAGCCACCACAATGACACTTGACAGTTGCCGAGCAAGGGTCATGGCCAGCAGCTATAAATAGCGAGAAAGGTGCCGAGATACAGGGGACTGCTAGTACTGCAAGAACGTAATGACACCTTGCTTCCGCTACTTTTGCAGACTTTTATTTCATATTTCTATCGTCGTTCTGTAAAGCTGATGTAATTGCAATAGCATGACTTTAGAATAGCACCCCATGAGAGACAAATTATCCAGGTGCTTTACAACTCGATGCAACAGGAGCAATACTTTCCCGATGTTTTTGGACTAGCGAACCATAGATCCCATCCATCCATAGGCCACATCGATAAGCGGCCTTTAAAAAAGCAAGCTCAGAGCAAACTTCAAGCATCCAGTAGGTCAACCATTCTGCTGCATGCTGGCATGGCAAGCAAAAGACTTGCAGCATTCTGACGGTACGACCGGCAATACAGTTGGAGGTCCAATGGAAGACCACGAGGCCCAAGCCGATGCTCAGCCTTCCGACCTTGTAAAAGGTCTTCCAAAGTCTCCATTGGGCAACCATCCACGCTTGGCACCCAAAAGCCTTCCAATCGGCCAAACATAGGATGAAGCGAGCTCACTTACGAATTAACTCATCAGTGTGGCATAACTTATCCAACTGAATTCATAAATGAGCTAGTGCAGTGGTGTACAAGCATAGCTGAACTCATATTTTAAATTTCACATCAATCCATGCAGTAATAGCCCAGTTATGGGATTTACAAGGCACGAAGCTACATTGCAAATGAAGCCTTTAAAAGTCACGACCTCAAAAATCTTCGAACATGTACATCGATGTATACATCGAAGCTTCAACGTGTTGAGACACAAGTGGCATATGATGAGGTTAACACTCACAATCGGCTCTGCTAGCATATATCCTGTTGAATCTGCATGAAATTTGGGTGTCAGGTTCCAAAGTAACGTTTCTTTAGACGACCACATCAGCTCCACAGTCGTCTGCCTACTTTTAGATACATAACATCGCTAAAACTCGGGCTTGTTTGGGCAGGGATACCACACCTAAATTGACCCATGCATTGTGACATCCCTTCCTGACTTCAGGCACTTACAGCTGGTGCAAAACTCTGCAGCTAGGCTTGTCTGTCGCAAGCCTCACAGTTGCGACATCGTAACACTTCTCGCCGCCCTGCACTGGCTCCCAGTTAAGCAACCCATCGACTTCAAGGTTTTGTCACTCACTTTTAGGTCCCTTCATTCTTTGGCTTCAGAGTACCTACCAAATCTACTCCCCTACCAACTAAGCATCGTACCACCCACTTTCCAGAATCTAATTGTTTACCTTTACCTCGTACACACCACAAATCCTTTGGAGACCATGCACGTCATCTCCTGACATGACTACATTTAAAAAGAAACTAAAAAGCATATATTTATCACAGCATTTAGTGAGTCCCCGTGATTCGACCTGTATGTGCTTATGCGAGCTGACACTGTGCATGCTGCCACTAACCATACTTGTACGCTAAACATGGGCATGCCACCCCTAACCATGTTATTCCTTTTGTTTATTGAGCATGCTACCACTAACCATTCGATCGTGTTTCCTTTGCAGCAAATGTGAAGTCCCTAGAAAGAGATTGAGTTCTCTGAGGGCACTATATCAAATGCATTATTATTATGCAGAGATGGGTAAGTTGCTACTTGTATACATGTTGCTTCCGGTTTACTTCCTGGTTAGATACGGTTTGTATAATCATTTTTTTAATGCTTTCCTTTTACGTGAAAATCTTCAAAACATCAGATCCCAGTTCTGACATGTTTGTCTTTTGAAGGCAACCTAAACATATATCGATTGCTGGTCAAATCTCCTCAGAATTTTCTTGGCATTTACCAATAACACTGGCCATTCAAATATGAGACTCACATGTCACATTTCAAGATAACTAATGCAAGAATAAGACACTTCGTGCTTCTAGGTCACTCCAGCTTTCGGCAGCACTTGCATCACAAGTGTGGCAGCCTCCGGGAGCACAGCCTGGTGCCACAGCTTGGCCTGTCCTCTTGCTCATACCGTATACATCCGGATTAGGGCGTATGACGTGCTCTAGGTAGTTTCGCTTGGGGTTCGGGATGATAGAACCCAGCATTCTGTTGAGCACATCCATGGTCTCGACGTCAAAAAACTGCTGGTAATACTCAAACGTCAGTATAGACGGCGTTTTCTTGTCAGCAGGAGCCTTGCTTGTACCTTCTTCCTATATGTGGAAGCAGCAAGTCTACTAAACCTCTGGAGTGCCACATGCTTACAATCCACAAGTGGGTGATATGCGCAGCCCAGAATTAATGCACACGTACACACACATATAAGGAGCTTCGCAAGAGGCAAGGAGTGGCGGTGGCTTCTGCAGCAGCAGTGAGAGAGGCAGAGAAGAAACGTCCTGCTTCCAGCTACCCTGCCCTCAATGCAGGGCCATTAGCCACGAAACTCATCAGCTAAGATAGGCATGTAAGTAAGAGGGCATCCAAGCTTACATCCATGTATGCATGCTGGTGCACAACACAGCCGCCGAAGAAATAATGTGGGTCGGCAATGCGGAGCTGATGGGAGTGATACATTAAGGGGCGACAGAAAATAAAAGGAGCAGTGGTGTTTTTGCATTCTCCATTGTACAGCAAGCTCGCTGGGTGGTGCAACAGGATGCCTGATTAGGGAGTGATTCAGATAGGCAGGTCCGAACAAGAGAATGGAGGACCCTGAAGGTGAACGAAAGGATTTCGAAGCTGATACGTTGCTTGATAGAGAGGCCAAGTTTACCACAAAGTATAGGTGCCCTATTGCAGTGGGTTAAATTACAAAAGTTACAAAAGTCTAATCAGGATGTCAGGAATTCACGGACCAGCTTTGCTGCGGTATCCTTACCTAAGCAAGCACACATTTTCGCAATTTTAATGTAATGTCATGTAATGTATCTCCGTCAGTAACTCCACAAAATCATAAAGACCCTGTGGGTGTTATGCAGGAGAGTTTTGTATAGCGCACTCACAGCCTAAGCGGCTTTCGGTACACATTCGGTAGCCAACAGACTTCGTCTCACGCAACAAAGAGAAAGTGAGAAGCATAGCAGAGTCAGGAGAGCAGTTGAGGTAGTGAGTAGAATAGAAGTAGCAGTTAAGGACCGCTGGAAAAGATGTGCCATAGTCGGCACTTGGAGAGTAGATGTCGTTGCGTAAGAATTGTGGAAGCGAGTTCCATAGTCTAGGACCTGCAGAGCTAAAGCTTCTGTCGCCAACTGTCTTTAAGCAGAGGAATGGGACAGCTAATTTATTGTCCACACAGGACCTGAGGGCGCGAACGGGCTGAAACTGATGCAGCAGTTCAGCTAGGTACGAAGGAGCCAAGCCGTGGCGGGCCTTGTGGGTCAGCGTAAGAACTTTGCTCTGTATCCTTTGCTCAACCGGCAACCATCCTAGCTCTTTCAGCAGAGGTGACACGTGCTCAAACCGCTGGGACTTGAAGACCAGCCTTGCAGCCATATTCATAGTCTGCTGTAGTGTCATAATAGCTTTCTTTGGCAGCCCAGCCAAAAGGGAATTACAATAATCAAGCCGAGACAGAACTAAAGAGCTAGTTAAATTTTTTACAAGCCACTGTGGGAGACAGCTTCTAATCTTGGATAGGGATCAGATGTGATGGCTAGCTGTAGAGGCAGTCTTCTGAATGAAGCTTTTGAAATTGAGGCAGCTGTCGAACACGACACCTAGATTACAAGCACGTGGTGAAGGTCGCACAATAGCATCACCTATTAGAACAGCAAAGCCTTTTAATCTAGCCGCACGCTTAGGGTGCCCTATGAGAAGCAGTTCGGTTTTCGTCATTTAATTTCAGGAAGTTTTCCGACATCCAGGATCGAATATCGGCAAGGCAAGCATTCAGTTTCTCAGTTGCTGCAGCAGAATCCGACGGTTTAAATGACAAATACAACTGAGTATCGTCAGCATAGAAGTGATATCCTATTCCATGGGCCTTAATCACTTTTCCCAGAGGTTGTGTATAAATGGAGAACAGCAAGGGACCGAGTACAGACCCTTGAGGGACTCCACAAGTGACCCTTCTCATGTCTGAGACCTGACCCCCACATGACACGGATTGAACACGATCAGACAAGTATGATTTAAACCAAACCAGTGCTTCGTCTGACAGACCGATCGTTGTTCTCAATCGTTCAAGCAGAACTTCGTGATCAATGGTGTCGAAGGCAGCAGACAGATCTAGCAGAGCTATGGCAGTGACATTCCCGTCATCGTTGCCACGTAGAATGTCATTGTTAACACGGAGGAGAGCAGTTTCAGTAGAGTGCTGCCTTTTGAAACCTGATTAAAATGTTTCTGACATTCCATTATTTTCAATATGTTCAACTAGCTGCTTAGCAACAATTTTTTCAAGAATCTTTGATAAGAACGGAAGAAGGGAAACTGGACGATAGTTTGCTAGGACCTCTGTGTCTAATCCAGGCTTTTTAAGAATAGGTCTAACGATTGCCGATTTGAAGGACTTGGGGACGACCCCTTTTCCCAAAGAAGCATTACAAATCTTGGTTATGGCAGGGCTAAGTTGGTCTGCAAGTGAAGACCACAGAGATGAAGGTATAGGGTCTTCAGGAGACGAGCTCTTTTTGCTAGACCTTATAAAGGCAGCCACATCACAGGCAGAAACATCGGAGAACCTTTTAAGAAAGGTCACAGGTTGAGGAACGGCGATTGCTTTGGTCGGAGGGGGCTTAATGGAGGCACGAATGTGTACAATTTTTTAAGTAAAGAAGGCTGAAAACTTTTCGGCTGAGCCCTTAATATCTGGGGAGTCAGACCTAACAGCATTGGCCAGTAAATGGTTTACTGTCTTACAAATCTGTTTAGTGTCCGACTGGCAGGAATTCAGCTTTCTAATGAAAAAAGAAGCCCTGGCTTTTTTAAGCTTTCGTGTGTAAACTCGAAGGAAGTCTTTAAAATTGACTAGGTCTGCCTCAGACCCCGATTTCTTGAAACGACGTTCCAGCCTGCGCTTAACACGGCGCATCTTAAGAAGTTTTTCTGTAAATTGAAAGGAATCTCGACGACTTTGAACACGGATAGAGCAAACGGGAGCATGCTTGTCAAGAGCACTCCTGAGTGTTATGTTCATCGCATAAGTGAGGGTATCGAGGCTGCCGGTCGAGTCTGAATGCAGATCAAGAAGGCCTACATGAGTAAAAACAGGCAGACTTGACAGTGGAGCTGGTGGGGTCAGCCAGTGAAAGTCATTAATATGAATATTCCTTTGCAGCAAATGTAAAGTGCCTAGAAAGTGGTTGGATTCTCTGAGGGTGCTAAAAAAATGTTTTATCGTTATTATTAACCATCCAGTCTAAATAAACCCATGCACAGGTAGGTTGGGCAGCATAACTGAAAAGCTAAGCACAGCTGGCGTCTTGTAAAAACGAACATCATTCGGCAAGGGAAAACGGTATCTACACGACATGCTGGCCTTGCAACAATGGGCATGGCACGAGGCTGATCATATAGTACAGGAGAGTGGGAAGGTGCATGCAGGTAAATGAAATAAAATAAATACTAGCTGATTTAACAGTCTCTTTTTGTATAGCGACAGAAGAGCCTTTACGGCTATCACCACCGCTTGCAGTGGCAATAAAGGATCGCCCACCGCAGGATTCGAACCCACGACTTCGGGGCCGAGGTCGTGAAAGCAACCACCTTACCTAGTGTGCCATCACGGCTGCCGACGTGGCAGGTGGACGTGGCAGGCCAACGGTACATCCATCAGTCACAATAGATGTTGCTACCGTTGTGGAGAATTTCGCCGAGTGGACCACTTTGCTGACAGCATGGTAACAGCTGGGGTGGGGGAGAAGAACAGCAGCCCCCCCCCCCCCGTGCAGTCAAGTGCTTTGTGCTGCCAAATAACTAGTTCGGAGCTATATGGACATATGAACACATCCACAAGCACACAAACAAGGGCACACAGGAAAACTGACATCAAGAAAGCAGAGCTACAGCAAGCTGTCGCTCCCCTTCCGCCCCGCTGCGACAGAAGGGATTCGGCGATGCTGACGTCACACACTCAAATGGCATTGTAGGGTGACCACCGTGATTCACGCGTTGGGGCAACGGCTGGATAGACAGTAAGGGATAAGAGCACATAGCCAAACGCCGGGCACCGACCTACCGTGGCCGATTCCTCGGGCTCTCCATCAAATGTGGCGCTCGGCACTGGAGGAGTCACCGGAGTATCGCTGTGGGGAATGTCTGCAACAGAAACTCGTTACTGGCAGAGGCCCTCTGCAGAAGGACGCACAGCAGCATGCTTAACAAAGGGCTCCTTAGTAGCTACTTAGCTAGCACGGGCTGACTAATGTTGTTATTTAATTACAGACAACCACAGAGCAGCACTAAGAGACTAATCATAAACCATGAACACTTAACTATCAAGTAGACAAAATCCGACTCGAGCACAATTCGTATGGGCAGCATTGTTTCAACTGGCCTGAATCACATGTCAAAACAGTCCCTTCTGATTTGCCTAGAGATACAGCTACTAGGCAAACACTCGGTGCAATAATCAAGTTTACTTGAAGATTATCAAGTTTGCTATAAGATTAAGGACACAAGGTCACGATGGTTAGATTTTCTGGAAGGCAACAATAATACCTAAAATACCCAATCTTCGTCTAAGTGTGTCTGTGTGAATAACTGTAATGCTAGCAAGCAAGGCCCTTTTCTTGAAGAATCCTACTAAGAGGTGACACATAGCAGGCAATAACGCAATTTGATTCATCAGCCCACAGATGACATCTCACTCACTACCGTGCAAAACTCTGAAGAAACGACTTACACTCGAATCACATTCTCATACATAGTATTGCATTGATAATGCCCAATCTCATCTAATGTCCTAAATTATCAGCCATCGGTAATAGTCTTTAAGGTGCACTGACCGTTAAATTATTGAAGTATTTCCACCAGCATAGGATGAACAATGGACGAAGTCATATTACGATGATACTTTAGCACTGCCACGGAATTTTGATTCCCAGAATCTTACGATTATACAGGCAATAAAAGCTTTCAATAATATCAACACAAATGCAGCCATAACACAGGTTCATGTAGTGGTACATTACGTGACACATACATAGATGCACATGCGTACCAATGCACACACAGAGGGCACATGCTTAAGACACGAGCCGATGCAGGTAGATAACAGCACTGCAATAAGAGAGGCAGAGGTGAGATTAGCGCCTGACTGCCAGCAGAGTATATATTTAGCATGAGTTATCGAACGTTTTCCCTGAAGCAGGAGGTGCACGAGACTTGCCGATGCTACTTGGTCACGGTAAGCAATAAATGCGACAGCCCACTACCATCTGCGTAGAGCAGGCTGTCTTGTGAGATTTCGGCTATAAGTAAAATCAAGCGCATCTCCCTAGCTTCGAGGATTCAGAACCCATTAGGGCGTTTCACGGTCATATGTGCAGCACCACTGCCACGCACAGCTTTGCTAGTTGAGGATTACCTTGGAATTCTAGATCATCTTGAGGCACCTGTAAGTAATGCAATGCGAGAAGTTCAAGAGGTGCAATAAAGAATAATTCATTACTTATATGGCGAATAAAAATAATAAGGTAGTACGATAGGCAATAGTAGACCAGTACTATAAAAGTGCTTCCTAACGTGCTAATGAGTCTATGCTACGACGCATCTGGGTAAAACGTTCACACCTATCATCATTGACATACTTCCAACAATGTCAGGAGATAGAGTTAGAGCGAATAGATTCTTATTCCTCTGACATTTCTCCATTATGCTTATTCTACTGCGGCTAACAGGTCGCGAAATACAAGCAGCAACCACTGACCTGCCCGTAACGCCCAGTAGCCATTTTTATTGTTGATACGTTACAGGTGCGTGTCCTCCAAAATGAAATACGAAAATTGATATATTTTAACATAATAAGGCAATTTGTATTAATAAATTAAGGAATACTTGAATATTATCTTATTACTGTATGCATAAATTTGGTACAGGATTACACCTTCTAAAATGGCCGCGTGCTTGTTGGAGTCAGGTCGGCGTAAGCTTGCCGGCGTGCTGCTGGGAAGTATACGGCGTTATTGTGTTGTACAGACAGAGAAAGTGGAGCCGACGAAGTTATCCGTGAAGACTAGAATGTGTGAGTTTTTGTTGTTTTGTCAACGAATTAAGCAAAACGCATTCGCGTGCGCGCCTGACTACCCTTGCTGGATAACGAAAATTGGTTTGGTACGTCTTGTCGTGTTACGAAAGCTTATAAATAAATAAATAATTCATTTATATAGCGCCCCAAGAGAACTTAATCTCTATTCAGGCGTGTCACATATGCCACGGGGCTCGAGCCCACGACCTCAGTTACACCTTGGTCGGGGCGAGCACCTTAACCGCTAGACCAAACCAGCTTCTCCCGCTGCTAGTGCGAGTTTTTGTGGTGTGCGCTACATTTCGTCAAAGTTAATGCATTTGATGACCGAGGTTGTGGGCTCGAGCCCCGAGGTATATCTGAAGCGTCTGAATAGAGACGATGTTCTACTACGTGCTGTACAAATGAAGATAAAATGTAAAAATAGAATTCATTTGTATAGTTCCCCAAGAGAACTTTATCTCTATCTATGCGCTTTACGTATGCCATGGGGCTCGAGCCCACGACCTTGGTCGGGGCTAGCACCTTAACCACTATAATATACATATGTGTGTATATATACATTATATATATACACATTTATATATATAGAATGCTAGCTTGAAGAATCTTCGCACCCCGAAGGGCGACTTATAATATCTGATAATTCAGTTTTTTCGTGGACTGTAGGCCAACAAAATTTAACCAGAGCTTATGGCTTGCATTAGTTAGCAATATTTGTGATAAATCGCACATGCTACCAACCTAGGTATCTCACCAGGTAAAAAAATATGAGCAACGACCATGCTTATGCTTTTATAATAACTGGGGCAACTTCACACTACCTACATAGTCACCATTCTCGACAGATATTTTCTAGTACCATTTAATATTTTCTAGTACCATTGGAGCACTGCAAAGGAAGCTTTATTAGATGCATCTAGTATCCGACTCTATACAAATTTATCCCACCAAACGTGTTGGGCATATTTCAGCAATCATCCAGAATTTGACGTGCTAATTTGAGCATTCACAACCTCAAGTTTGATATGGTTCGAAGAGATGCTAAAATTCGATGACTCAGTGTAAAGGAAAAAATCGAACAGCTTTTTCTGGTAAACAATGAATTAAAGAATTTTTTAAAATTTTGACTTAAGTTTTAGCTATCTCAGTTTGCTGGATTCGTGCACTAAATTAAACTACAAGCTGATAATTTCAGAGAACACAGCCTATGCTGGTCTCCTTTTTTTGGCATATGTTTGCCAAGACTTCTAAAGCATCGTTGTAGTGCTCAACTGCTCTTTTTTTGTATAAGAAAACTAAGTGAACTGGTTTTATGCTCTCAAACTAGATCCGGCCTGTGCATGTGCATGCACAAAACAAAAATACCCCAAACTGCCCGACAGACTCATTTTTCTAGAGAGATCTATCTGGCACATTAAAAAATCTTCCTTTGCTGTTTTTTAATCGTTCTGCCGTGAGCAATCCTTCAAAAACTTTTTTCGGACCCACGTGAAACCGTTCACTGTGCCCATAGCATGGTCACTAGTGTGCGTTTAATATTTACATTAAATAAACACGTTTTGAGATATCTTTTCTATTTTGAGATTCTCTCGAAATCCATAGCACAGCACTAAAAATTAAATCCAAAAACCCAAACCACTATACTCGCAACCCCTAAACACTACCCAAAATCCTAAACCCTAAGCCTAAAAGATGGCTCCTTAGTCACATGCACGGTTCAGTCCGTAGCACCGGCCCACCTGTCTTAAATGCTACCTGATCAAGCTTTGCGTCGTATAACCCACTCTTCTGACTTTGATCGTTTGGCTATTCCTCAAACCCGAATTCCTTTGCAGGCAATGTATTCAGTACATATGATCCCAAAGCCCGGAACACACTTTCGACTTATGTTGCATCATGTCATCCCACGACTTGACATTTATAAAGAAGCCATAAATCCGCCTAATCTTCACAGCCTTAGCTTGGTCCCTGTGAGTTTTTCTTTGGATGCTTATGTGTGGTGACAAATGAATTCACTAGCCAATCGACAGGCTTACGTTCAGGCATTTATAAAGTGCTTCGAGGGAGATTTAGTTCTCTTACAGTGCTATGCAAATGTTTTATCATCATCATTATAATCCTTAATTCTAAGTCAGTGCTTAGCTGCAGTAGTAGCTTTCTTTGGTGATTTTTCCAGCATTGATTAGTTTCAATCGATCTTCACAGATATAATAGTAGCTATTTCCTGCCTTATCGTGTTTTTAATTGTCTTGATAAGAACGGCTCTGCCATATTGGGGTATATATTGGAGGTTTTGTAATGCCTTCTTAGATTGGCTCGCTGGCCTGGTACCTGGTGGTTTTTGACACACCTTATGATAAGTCAATACTTTCGTACACAGTTGCTTCTGACGTTGACGAATAAAGCTTATTCATTTCAGATAACTACCTGAAAATGATATATGAAGACTATAAACTTGCAGCAATCGAGGTCTTCACAGATGCAAAAAGCAAACCGCTGAAAGCGACCCTTTATACTTGTACGGTAGCTGGTGCTGTGCATCTCTGGCGACATAATCCCAACGAGGAGCACTATATGCAGCGTCTTCTTTTGGCGACCAACGATTTGTGGCTTGTCAGTGATGCTTTACGCAACAAGGCATGTGAGGCTGAGGTAAAAAAATTGGTAAAGGCCAAAGATGCTGGACTTTTACGAAGGACTAATCTTGGCATCTTTTCTCTTATATGGCATGCCGATTACAGCAGATCTGTGGATGTATATGCAGCTCACTGTTCGAAAGTTAGCTGGCGATGGTACGACTTTTCCAAGCGTGTTGTTGACATTGGGATCCTTGACAAGTGGTTTCTAATAGACCGACTTATGGTTGACTATGATGTGAACGTTGATGAGTGGGTAGAGGTACACGAGCAAGATACGTCCATCTCTCAAAACATAACTAAGAGAGAATAACGGTATCATGATCTTCAATTCAACTTTGCACTTGGGCACGATGCACAGTCGGTGCAGCAGTGACTATTGCAAACAAAGAAGTGCAACCGGCTGCCCTGAGTGCACTCGCTCACTGGCCTGTGGTGGGTCGATGGTGTGATTCGACCACATGGGTCTGACAGTTTTTTTCTTGTTGCATCTGATCATCCTGCTGTGCTGTGTTGTTCTGTAGTTAGTATAGTTTGTAAATCGTATGTCTTCCTGATAGTCGAGCTCCTGTTATGTGGTGCCAGCCAATACGGGATACAAACTAGTATGTACAGAATTGCAGGTCGCCTATAGTGCTTAACTGGCAGAACATGTGTCATTTGAGCCCGTTGCCAAGAACCTCTTATACTAATGCGATTAATTTATTTTTTTTCCACCATCCAACAATTCCCGGCTGTTATTCATTTGAGTGGTTTAGTTCTCTATGGCTGTGATAAATGGCAGTGTTTGGTGAATGCTGTCCTCCGAGAGGGTAGTAGTTATAATAATATGACATCTATGTGTCACCCTCAGAGAACCAAATCTCTTTCTGGATATTTGCACTTCTCAAAAGTCTTGTTCTGCTTGGTATGGTGACACTCTAGTGTTGCCGGCTGATGGCTTTCGACCTAGCATACAGTGGAATACATCATTGATTTATACTATGTATTTACTGCATGCATGCTTCATGTCTTGCATAAGTAAAAAATATTTGCAGGGCGAATATTTCAATAGGATGTCCGGCCTCTGTGGTTTTTAATAACCTATCTTATATGCATAAGCTTTGTGTCTGCGTACCTCTTTCGTGTGAGTCTCTGTTAATACTGCCTCATTAGTACTGCAGCCAGCTAAACAGCTCCCCTGGAGTCGTAGCAGGTGCAGAATCGGACCTTAAGATAGTGCTCCAACTTATCCCAGAGATCATCTATGCGATTTAGGTTCGGTGACTGTCTCGGCTAACTCAAAACTCTCACAGTAGATTCAACAAAAAACCTTGTAGAAGCTTTTGCCGTGTAGTTCGGGTCATAGTAGTGCTTCAGAGTGTTATCGTTACCTAGAAGAGCCGTAGCACCCACCAGGAGTCCCAGCCTTTTATTAAACCAGGTCGATATAAATGGGATCTATTTGTAAGTTTATATGGTGCTGAATTCACTGGAGGAGCAGAAGCAACCCCAAACCATGGCAGCCTCACCACCAAATTTCACGTTTGGCTGCAGGTAGTCAAGGAGGTACATCTCATCTTTTCACCGACTTAAAGGATGCTATTCGTTGGGTAAGCAAAAGGCATACATTGTGACTTCATAAGTCCATAATACCGATTAGTCACCAGCCATATTGGGGACCCTGGTTCGTCTTAGACGATTTGTTCGTGTCACACGGTAAGCAAAGGCTTGTGCTATGCGACCCTTCCCAAAGCCAGTTACCGAAATAGTTTCGGAATGAGGCTTTCATCGCAGAAGAGTCAGTACCTTAAGGTGGAAGTCGTCTCGCTGGGTCGTCTTTTTGGCCGACCTGTACGCTCTTCACTCTGTAGCTGATTTTAAGGTTTCGGGCTCATTCTCGGTGGCTCAGGCCTATTTTAGGCAACATTTACATTTGTTCTTTCGTGACCCTGTTGAGTAGTGACCTCCTAGGCATGTTGGACTAGCTGTAGAACCGAACCAGAAGAAACCGACACTCTCTTGGTAGATAGGGAAACCCGCTCTTCAAGCTCACAGAGACTGAGCAGGCAAACGAGAGTTCCTATAGAGCGAAATGCTTAAAATTACGAATTTAGGATATGGTATAGTTACATATCAAAACTTTATGCAATCACGTGTTTTTTTAGTCTTATCACAATATACTATTAGCGACAGCTATTCCACTTCGACTCATATATCACAGTTTACCGGGTCAAGTGGCTGCTCTAGGATCTCTGCTTCCGTTTGACCAATTCGTGCATTTTTAGTGGTGGAACAAAACTTTTGAGGAATGTTTGTGCTATTAGGTTGCAAACGTTTATTTAAATTGTGTCGAGTAGGTCGCCCCTGAAGTGTTCCTCAATTTGTATAGGGGACGTGCTAGCGTTCGAGTTTTCTAACCAGGCATTTAGAGGTTGGCCAGGCCCTTCGTGATAGGTCGACCCTTTAGGGGATTTAACCAGACAAGAGCTTCGATGCACTTATTCTCATCGGTCGATTGCCCATGACTTTGGAGGGCCTGAGATTGTTGCTATTGGCTCCAGGACCCACTTGTAGAACTCCCTGTAACTAGCTCACATCTTCGCTGCAGCATGTATTTCTGCCATTCGCAGTTGGATGTCAGCAATTGGTAAACCTGGTGTTACTCGGAAATTTGAAAGCCTAATCCTCAAAATGGGCTCTGCCAGCTTAATAGTAATAATAGTAATACATTTGCATAGCACTCTTAGAAAACGTAAGTCTCTTTCGTGGCGCTATACATGTACTGTAAAGGAAAGCTTATCTCTTTTAGCATCTGCTTCCAAATCGAGTGCCTCATTGTCCATTCACTGTGCATGTATCTGTGATACCCCGACTAGACTTCGGTAACTTACTACATTCGCGTTTTCCTGCCCTGGCAATAAAATGCCTAGTTGATGCAAGGCTGGTCGTGCCTGAGCACATTAACAGGAAAGACTAAAGGCCTCAGTGTCGATGCAGCTGACTGAAACAAGCGGCCAATGGAACCGTAAGGACGGCAGACATCTATCTGGCTTTGAGTATACTGCCTGGATAGCTAGGTAGAGGGAAGCATGGCACTTGCGATTTTTTAAAGTGATAAAGACGAAACGTATGCTGAACTGACTGGGCGTCTCAGCGAGAAGTAGCTGTGTGGTAGTGCTGCTGACGTGCCGTTAGTGGCTGTTGTCGGCATAGATCTGTGCATGTGGAATCCGCTAAACCAATGTTCTGCACTGTGAGCATTCATTTATCACTTGATATCGTTTACAATTCTATGAAGTTATTTCCACGATTCAGCCCTGCTTGTCTGTACGTGAACATTGCCAGTGTGAAGGAAGCCGAAATGTTCAGACTGAAACAAGGCAGCCTAATCGACCGGTAGCCCCTGCAGCAAGGGGCTACCGGGCTCCAGTTTTAAGGCCTCGGAGCCGTTCAGGCAGGCGAGCCTACCTCTAGGGCTTCGGCAGCTACGGCCCCCTTGCTCCCTCCCTACTGGCCGGCCGCGTGTGGAGAAGCAGCCTGTAAAAGCCATCGGCTGCCTTTCCGATGGATAGGAAAGGCAGCCGATGCAAGGCTCGACCTAAGACTCTTAACGGTTTTAGGTGGATATGAAAAATTGTTAATGGCAGAATCTGTTGCTCCTCTGTCCAAACTGTTAGAATCACTTTCACAATTCTTGCTCAGTGACTGCATCTTCTCTGCTGCTGCTGCTGCTACCGACTCTGCTGCTGTTACTTGTCAGCCGTCCTATGGTGCTACTTCCATGTTTTACTTCCTCGACTGTCCTACTGACCTAGCTAGGGCTCCCTTTTATTCTTTGTTCTGTGAGATTATTCTTTGGCTTTTATAAGTGCATCGAAATGGCTTGAGTTCCGCAAAGGAAATTCTTCAGCGGAACACAGGCCAAATTTATTTTGCTTTGAGGCGAAACAGATCGACATATAACGTAAGAGGTTGGGGCGACTCTTCTAAGGTACGATGGCAGCATAGAAATCTCGAACCGATCAATGAGAGCTCATTATTTCACTCCTCCGGGTCCAGATTAACCCAGATCGGAACACATGCATGGTAAATTAACTTTGCTACATTAGGGAGTAGTGTAACTGGATAGCTCGGGAGACGCTTATGATTCTCAGCCATGAACGAACCTGATTGAAGGTGGTTAGAGTGGTGCGACAAGACGTGGAGACATGAGACGTATTTTTGCAAATATTGACGCGGCGGTTTGCAATACTGTTCAAGGTTTCCGATACGCGAAGGTAGCGTATGTTGTGTGACAACATGTTCGAGGGATAGACACGATAGTGTTTCTGAATAGGGTTAATTGGATAGTGATGGGAAATCAATAAATTAGAGTGGACAGCAACGACTTTAGGCAACCGTCAGCAGGCTGCCGAGTAGTTCGATGGAACTATCAATGCTAAACCGCAGTGAGTTCGGTAAATCAAGAAAATATGTAGAAATATGCCGCGGTTTGAGAGGACACTGGATGCATCAAATGGAGTAGGTAGGGGTCTAGAAATAATGCTAATATTTTAATTACGTTTTAAAGACATCGCAATGTCGATGCACATTAATCAGGCTCTGGCGTCCTCAATACTCGCATAAGATGCATCCTAGGCCACACCACAAAAAACGAGTATGCAAAAGGGTGTTCCTCAATCACACAGTGTAATGGAGGATACAGGGATGACTGCTTCATAAAACCCTCGAAAGCAATGCAGTCGAAGCAGTAGAAAAGTTAATAGTCTTTATTTCCCATTGAAATATATTAATGGACCATGACAGGGCTTGTACATTCTCACTTTGGGGGTTCGTAAAGATTTGCAGTATGTTCTAGCATCGGAGGGAGATTTGAGTTGCAATGAATTCGGGGAAATATCATGCGGGGGGCACTCTTAGACCACAGTAAAGCATCTACACCGTTTACCAAGCGAAAGTCCATACATGTGGGCACCCGTACTATGCAAATATCTTGAATTCTCTGTCCTACGTTTTGCCGGCACCTTGAAATTGCACCATAGGTATCGCCACACTGCCGAAGGAGCTCTCCGACGGGCGTCGCCGCTTGCGAGTCAAAGCAGGACAGAGTAGATGGAGAGTCGAGCATCTGTCTCAGAGAAAATCACTGAAAAGGATAAGCCAGCATGCTCACAGCTGAAGCGAATCAGGATGACAATCCATTAAAGGAGTTTTGGATGCCCACGAATTGCCAAATGCTCCTTAGAAACGACAATCAATGCACCCTAACATGAAGGGCATAACATCAAAGAGCACAATAGCCAGCCGCTGTTACGACAATGCTAGGCAAAGGTTTCCTAGTCATGGAAACACTAGCCGATGCAATTTCTTAGATGGATTTCCTAGCATGTAGAAGGATACTTAAAAGATAGTAGATACTGTTTAGTATTCGTTCATTTACACAAATAGCAGCTTTGACTTGAATGAGCCCAAATAGAGAAAGAATCGGGGGGGGGCAACAAGCGAGACATATAAGCGACTTTTTCCCTGACTCGGTTCAATTGCTGTCCAATAACGTCAGCCGAGAGGCGTAAGGTCAGCGAGCAGAATTTAGCTCATTATTCAGCTCGTTCTTTCCCGAAAGCAGTCTTGCTGCTTTTGACCCTTGGAAAGTGTCATTCCCTTCCAATAAGTACTTGTGTTTATTTAGAACACTAGGAGTATTAGTTCGACGGAAAACCAACACAAAATCACCATAGGGTAAGTATTAATTGTTAGGCAATGGAAGGGACATTGCCTGAACTTTAGAAGAAGCAGCAAATCAGGGGAGGGCTTAAAGACGTATCGAGCGGCTTGCAGCCCTTACCCTCTCATTCAAGTCAGTCTGATGGAGGGGCTAGTTGGCCGCTCGTTTCCAGTCCTTGATCGTGAACGCTATAGATACATCTAATTAATATTATTCTTACTAAATCCAGAAGTCGCTCATGCAGCCTGATGAGATATACCACGTTTTGAGTCAGGATTAAAAGTTATCCTCAAACAGGTGTGCAGAGCTGATCATTTTCTCTCTCAGAACAGCAGCACACGACTTTTATATCTGCTCATATTTAAAAGGACAGCTGTATAGTCACCATTTGTGTTGGAAAGTTATTTTAACTTGAAGGACTTGAACACTTTCTGTGTAACTTATGGTGTGATTGGCTTGGTCTATAAATGTTACGTCACGTCGTGGACAAATTAATGTCACGTGAAGCTACTAGCTATTTTCTAAAAGGTGTAAAAAATTCCTGTGAGTGATTCACAAAAACGAACGGAATAGACGAATAAGGGGTACAACAATTTTGGCTAGATTTAGCAAAATGCTACTAGTAAGCTGTCCAATGTGACGAGCTATTCTCTAAGGACAGAAAGCCTGCACTGGCAATGATTTTCTATCGGTACGGTTTATTGTCGAGATGAGTTGATATTTAATTGCTCGCTTTAATTTTGTAAGCTTGGTTAAAGAGTTAGTCATATTTACATTTAGATTTGCTTCTCTGTAACAGCTTCACTTTCAGTGTGAAAAGATATTTTACACAACACGTGTTCAGATGGTCTTACTTAGCTCGTTTTTCAGTAACTTGTTCTCTACTTTAAAAATAAAAACATCAACCATTCTCACTCTTGTAGTAAGCAATAGTACCGCTATTTAACTTACTACAGCATAATTTATTATTTAAAAACCGTACATGGAGCCATTTTTGGTCGATAAATAGGCCGATGGCCTGCAGCACAAAAATTAACTAAGGCTAACACAGGATGACCGATCAGTCAAGTAGCGAGCCATTGACAGTGTCAGTTCTGCGAGCAGTCAGGCTCGTTTATGGTTGTGATGAGCAGCTCGTAGGCTGCTACTTCTTATAAAAACAGAAGCAACGATTTTAAAAATACTAATCATAGCTATCAAAAGTACATGATTTGTAATTAACGGAGACTCAGCCGGGCTCCGGTCACGTAAAATTTGCAGAGTGGATCACGCCATACTGAGCCTTTCAGTTCTCTTTCGCTTAAGAGTCAGGCTATTGACCAAATTTAGGCGCTTCACTTTTGCCGACATGTTTGATTGCTGCACAGGCAGATCTTCCACGACCTGCCAAAAATGATGCTCACAGTCTTCGATTCAGGCAAAAAAGATAATAACAGGGATTGACCACTAGGCTTGGAGGCTGCAGCCTTTTTCTCGGTCTGCAGCCAGCTTTCAGTTTTCGAGGCAGATGACTTTTTGATGCAGCGGAAATTCGCATGTTATGTTTTTCAATGGCCATACAATAAAGAGTGCATGGTGACTTGGTTGAAGTCGATCGAACTATCCATGATTAGCCAGTTTCAAAACCCAAGTTTTCCCATTTGAGTCAAATCTTGGCTGAAGATGATGAGCATTTCTGCTTGCCGACAAAGTGAGGGCCATTTAATTTCTCAACACTTATTTCCCATTGTGTCTTAAAAACTGTGTGCAAGCACTATTGTGAGCACTGGGGTGTCGAGCTCATAAGAAATATTGCCCTCGTCATTCATGCGTGATTAAACTATAAGCACAACTTAAAAAGAATATTTAGTCATCAAATCTGAATAGTAATTGAGCTATCTCATTTTTAGTGCTTGGGACTACATGAATGCTGTGTAAGGTCTTCGAATTCCAGGATTGCTAGAAGAAAACATGAATCTGTTGCTGCATACAAAGAAGCTCATACAGACTAGGAGAAATTGTGACTGACATCCGCAAGTTCCGTAATGCACATATTGTTAGCTGCACAGAATTATATCAGGCTTGCCTACCGCCACCTATTTGAACTGTCGTTGTAAGTTGCAGACAGGATACTCATTCTCGAGTGTTTCTAGATAGCTCACTAGAGAAGTATTCCCGTGTAGCTGAGAATCGAAGGAGTCCAACAGAATAACGTTTAGAAAGCACGTTAGTCAGAAGAGACAACTCAGCACTCGGCTTTTTTCTCTGTAGAGGATGCCGTATTGGCGAGGGCTATGGGGAGGTGCACACGCTACAGACACCCTAGTTAGCTGCATTTTTGGATATCTGTCATCGACGTACATACTTATTTTTGGCTCTTAGTGAAACCATAGAATTAATAATTCTTTACAAAGGACAACTTTCCTTCGAAGCTATAGCAATAAAATTGCAGGAGTTTTAATGCTATCACTAGCTCAAGTATATCAACGCTTATAACAGTTCTCAAAGAGATGTTACTCTTTTTGTATTTTGAGCAGCGATTCATCCGAACCGTTCACAAACTCAAAGAAACGACGCACATCTCCTATTTCCTGCGACCGGACTAGGGTAATGCGAACTTGTCATTTGTTTCGAAGACGTCTGTGGTCGTCAAATTCACTGCAGGGTCAACGCAAAACGTATCTTTTTGATCTCCAAGGCCCGTAATCTGTGTAGATTAAAACTAACGTAACGAGTAACAAATAAAAATAAGTGACCTCAAGTTTCACCTTGAGCCAGCAGTTTCACGGCTTTGTAGCCACAGCCATCCGTTGTACAGTAGTTGCATTCTTTGGTGGGATCAGACAAGCCATCAAGATGACAACGATAGCCAGAATGATCAGTGCAGCGCCTATGACGTACCGCTTGTTCTGGGGCCAGACAATATGCTTCACCGTCTTGGCTGGTGAAACAAGCCAAAGGAAGGACGTCTCAGGTCGTCTACAAAAACGTCCAGCAGCCACGATGAAACCAATGCTTAGTCCATCCAGGCCATCGATGATGAAATCCCGGCTAACAAGAGCACGGCAGCAGCGGCTATGTACAGGATTAATGCTTAAGTGAAACTAATGCGCCTAGTAAGAGGGCGACACCTAACGTTGGCCTTGCTGGCTTTCATACACGAGATGCTATACTTACAACAATAATATAAACGATACTCGTATAGCGCCCTAGGAAAACTAAATACCTCTCTAGGCACCTTAAATATGATGGAAAGGAAGCGTGTCAGTTGTTTAGCAACAGTGTGCACAGCGTGAGCAGCCGTAAGATTGGACATTATTCGTCTCTAACTTGGCTCTTTTAAGTGACCCATATCTGTGCATCGACAACTTCGCGTGACGCAAAGAGCAGCAGATTTATAAAACTAAGTGTATTCAAAGATTATTTTTGCATAGTCTCAATGCTTAAGCCCTAACTCGAGTCAGTTTTTCGAGAAAGAGATAGATCCAGGATTTTCTATAAAGGGCATATTCTTGTCAGCTGCTACGACAGGTGCTGCATCATGCGACATATCGGTACCGTACCTCCAAGGTAAGGTCGGCAGAGGCTAAGAAGAACGTCAACTGAGGCATCGGAATAATCTACCTGTATAAAAAAATCTGTGTTCTTTCATTTTGGTTGCGTGTTTATTCTGTTTAGATAAGCATTCATATTTTTAATGTTATTACTATTATACCTTCCAATTGTTGCTCCTGTCACTGCAAAGTCTTTCTAGATGCAACAAGATGTCATAGAGTAGGTTTAGTTGGTCTCACCGATCCTGCTCTGGCAGAACGTTTCAGAGCCACGATCTTTTAGATGTCTGCCAATGCCAGCAGCAGTGCAGCTTAACTTCAAGCAATAATTGAGCGATAGAACCAGACTGACACTTTATTATAGTGACAGCTCCTACGAAAATCATTGATTCTCCGTCCGCCTATAATCTGAATGGTTTGGCCTACACTCGCACTGGGCTTGTGCTAGGTTCCTCATTATACAAACCTCTTTTCAATGCAACTTGTGCCAAAGCATGACCGAAGCATTGGTTGAGATTCGCTCCCTGCCGTTGCGGTATAATTTAGTAAGTTGCCACGAGCTACATAGTTCGTCAGCAAGTAGGTATATTCCCGCTACTACATTGGGCAGCCATTTTGAGGACATTTTCTTGCAAAGTTGGTGGACTCGTGGTTTCGTGGTTGTAAGAGCTCCCGAATGCCGATGGCTGGGGGAGGACTTAAAGGGGTGACGGATCGCAGGCGGTAGTGCAGTCAGCTCGGCACTCGTGTATTTTTGGCTCTTTACCTTGGAGGCTCCAAGTACGGATTGATGTTCGGGTCACCACGTCCTTGACCCGCTGGCTTCTCAGCTGCTTGATCTGCTGTCAGCACCTCCAGCTCCAGGTCAATTTTGCCCTATTTGAATAAATAAGTAACGAAGTGGAATTACCAAGCAGCTGCAATTCCAACCGGCTGTTTTCCACCTAAAATAGGCTCAGCCGTCTTTCGATAGGCTGTTCTTTGGACGTTCACAACTGGGAGTAAGTATCGAATAGAGAAGTTTTATTGCGTTCTAGGCACCTTTTGGGAGTTGAGGCAGTTTTAGGCGAATGAGTGAAGTTTGAAATGCAGATGAAGATTAATAATATAACAGCAAAGTTATTATTTAAAGTGATCACATTTTCTCAGAGTTTTGCTTATTTCATTGTGTATATTATAGTAGTTTCGAGTTGATACTCTTCTCTTACTTTCACATGTCAGCAAACCACAGTCTATAGCGTTGTTACAGGTAGGTTAGACGGCTTCAGACGAATATGTATGCAATTATATATTGAACTACGCTCACAGCCCAGTATTTAAATCAACCTTCAACAAAAATGGCCTAAGGAAACATCTTGCCTACATTACAGACTTCTATGTCTACTATACGGAGAGAATTACCTCAAAAGCACAGCATATGAAACGTCACTAGAAAAGTAAATGCCGGGCGACCGTTAAGAGCGGAACAAAGTAAGAGCGCGCCTATAGGAGAGCTGAAGACTCTTAGAAGCAGTAGCAAAATGTACGATTACCCATGGTCTCTCTTTCTCCCTCTCTCTCTTACTCACCTCTCTCTCACTCTCCCCTCCTCTCTCTCTCTCTCTCTCTCTCTCTCTCTCTCTCTCTCACTCTCCCCCTCTCTCTCGTTCACTCTCTCCCTCTCTCACTTCCACTCTCTCACGCAGCCGCAGGCTCTCATTGGGCTGCAAATAGAGTGCTCTTCCTAGTTACCTATTTGTCCAATTATGGCCTCTTCAGATTTGAGATTTTTACTGCATTTCTAGAGCACCGCAGCACTATAGATTGAAAGATCAATCCCGCCACGACTTGAAGGGGCGACAGATTGATACGCGTATATTCAGCGAAAAGTTTGTATTTTCCGAGGGATCCTCTGAATGACCTCACGAAGCGTGCATACAATGTGTCTGAGCGTCATCTGGGAGCGTGCTTAAGGAGTGCGCTCACACACACACACACACACACACGCACACACACACACACACACATACACACACACACGCGCGCGCGCGCACACACACACACACACACATCGTGTCTCGTCCACGTACTGGTCTCGAAGGCTGGTGAGGTATCTTCTGCATTTGAGACCAGTTCAATTAAATATCCTCGCCCCTTCAGGGCGCAGAATAGCCAAAATTTCTATTAGAGTCGTTACTTTTTCGATTGAAAAAATAGCTGCTTGAGTTTTGACGAGCAACGTCCGTTCAGTGATTACCTACCAAAGCAATACGTTGGTCTGGGACGAGAATAACGAGCCCGACCTCGAGCAAGTCCAGTAGTTGGACTTTTGGCATTATGCTTTACTCGGAAAGCATTGCACAGTATCTTGTTAGCTCAAAGTTTTCGTGCCGAAAATTAGCGTGCTCAATTGTGGTCTATCGCAAAGGGAGATGGGGTTGGCAGCCAACCCTCTCGAACAGCGTCACTTACCGTCATCTGCGCAATGCCGTTCTTGATCACATAGAATGGCCAAAAGCCACGAACTCTCTTCTGCTCGAAAAGTGAGAACGTGGCGGCATCCTGGCTGAATTCCGGCAGCGTTTGCAGGTCGCATGTTCGGCGGGCTTTGGTCGGCTTTGGCAGCTGGAGCAGGTCGAGCGTGACGGTACCTGTATGTGCGGGTGGCGGCGGTAAGATTTGAAGCGGCGCAGTAGATACGAGCAAGGCGAAACAGGCGAGAAGCTAAGCAAGCTTGTAGCCGAGGAACGGTTTGGAAAGCTGGTGGCTGTGCCGAGTAGGAGCTGAGCAATTTGACTGGCGAATAAGGGAACTGGGAACCAAATCCACAAAAACTGTACGACACTTAAGGTCACACACTGAAAGACACTGCTGCATACCCAAACAATCGTCGGCGGCAATCAATTCGTTGTCCCATAATTGTATGGTTAAAGATGGCTTGATTCTCTCTTGCTTGTCTTTTAGTGACCAGGAGTATGTTTCCTTCAAAGCAAAAGCACGGGTATCGGGCAAAGTTAACTGCAGTTTGATGTTATCAAAGACCACACGGTATTTCTTGTATGCTATTTGGATGGATGCTGCATACGAACGATCGATAATAGTTTAGCAAAACGATATTTAAAGTCAATTGGATCTTACCTCTATATCATAAATACCTTTCAACATTGACACAAGGTAGGCAGCATGAAGACATATTGGCATACCGAGGCACATTGGTGGTTCAAGCTATTTTGTTGCCAGTGGTGCTTTCCATATGATTAATCTATCACTTCGGTCGTTTTTTATATTTATTGAGGCAGTGTCTTGCCTTATTCTTTTGTATTTGATTTTTAAAATTTATAATAATAAGAATAATAATACATTTTAAAAAGCGCCCTCAGAGAACTCAATCTCTTTCTAGGTGCTTTACAATTGCTGCAAAGGAAGCACGATCGAATAGTTCTAGTAGTTGAAATTTTATCTCATCTTGAGTTAAGGACAAACATTGAAGAAACTGCTCATTACGAAAACGTTTGAAGGCTAAACAAGCTAATGTTTGACGAACTTACCTCCACAATATTGCGTAATATTTTTTTCTCAGTTAATTTAGTGAGTCAAGGTTAGGCAGAGGCATGTGGCAGGGAGTAGAAGCAAGTGAGTGAGAAAGACACGTAGATGAAGGGAGGCTGGCAAGAAAGGATGCTAGAAAGAGAGAGAGAGAGAGAGAGAGGGGAAGAAGAGAGTAAAAGAGGGAGAGAGGCAGAGAGGGAGAGAGAGAGAGGGAGAGAGAGAGAGAGAGAGAGAGAGAGAGAGAGAGAGAGAGACAGACAGACAGAGAGAAACAGAGAGACAGACAAATTGATGGTAATGGGATAAGATACAATGAATAAAAATTAAGGAGAAACACACATAATCTCCAAAGGAGTGCAATCATACATATTTCCTTATATAAATATGTGCTTTGCTTGAATTTGCATGCGTGTTCACAGATGTTGCTAAGTGTCTCATATCTTGCATGCCTGTCTGTAGGGCTCTATTAAAAATCCGAATATATCCAAAAGTTAACTAAAAATACAAGGTAATTGATTGCAACTTTGTCGTTAAGGATCAAGTGAAGAGACCTTCTAGAGAATTTGAATTTGCACAAAGCCATGGAATGTAAGCAGTTAAGCTGCTAGTGCATGAAATGTTTGGTACCCGTCACTAAGCAAGCTGCTCGAATGAATTACCTTTGTGTTCGCCACCACCTGCTGCTCAATTGGCAAATATTTAAAAGGAAAAACAAATCTCCAATTAAAGTTGCCAACTCCGTCAATTGCTCTGTAAACACATAAGCAAATCATTAGCAAAGTTATGCGTATAACTTTGCTGAATTAGGGCAGTAAGACACGTCATGCACATGCCTTTGTAGAAGCTACTGGATTAACGGCGAAGTTGTCTCATCGGAAAACTATCAAAACTATAGAAGCTGTTGACAGCAGATCCGGAACATCACTTCATGTTTTCGCGAAAAGCCCACTCAATTCCGGCAAAAGGCAAGATGGCTTTTCACAGCATGTGCTACCGTGCTCGTTGGCGTCTATCATTGTCTGTAACAATTCGATGAAAAAACCCACACAGGTTTTTTATCAAGCTAAATTTATAACAACACATTTGAATTTATATAGCATTGCAGGAGAACCAAAGGTCGTTCGAGGCATTTTACGTATGGTTAAAAAAGGAAAGTTAATTGTTTAATTATAACATTGACAATTTCCAAGCACACAGGCATGTAGAGGAATCTTTACCATGACGGTGCAAAGGTAGTGAAGAACTTGGGTAGCAATGCCGGTTTTTATTCCTTTTATGAATGACAGCGAATCAGGAGAACAGGCGATGTCGATCACTAGTTATTTCCAGCCTCTGAAGCATAATAACTAAAGGCGCGATCTCCAAGGCATCTGGATTTCTTCAGAGGCACAACTAACCGATCCGAACCAGAAAAAAAATCCTAGCTGATTAAACAGCCTCTTTTTTATAGCGACAGAAGAGCCTTTACGGCTATCACCACCGCTTGTAGTGGCGATAAAGAATCGCCCACCGCAGGAATCGAACCCACGACGTCGGGACCGAGGTCGTGAAAGCAACCACCTTACCCAGTGTGCCATCACGGCTAGAAGAACTGGTGGTGGGACTGGAGTAATAATTGGGGGGAATTATTCGGATATGTAGGCCGGGAACAAGACAATGAAGGGACCTAAAGGCGATTGAAAGAATATTGACGTTGATTAGCCGCTTGATGGGGAGCCAGTACAGATGCTAGTGGCTATGTTCACGAAAGGCAAGCCGAGCTCCCGAGTAATTGGAGAACGCCTTGTGCGTAGGCGAGAAGACCATAGTGAACGACAGAAGTGTTATCGAGATGCCGTAATTTTATGAAGCAGCTTGTCTGCTGCTGTGTCTTTACCTAAAATAACAATAAAATAGTAGCAATATAAAGACATTTTTATGGCACCATAAGAGCTTTACCTAGGCACTTAGCCTATGCCGGATGGGAAATATTTCTGTTACGTATTAGTTACGTACAAAGTTTTAGCACGCAGGAGCACACAAAAAACATACAATTCATGTTACAGAGAACAATTCTATGCAAAACAGGTAATTTTCTAGCTTCTTTTAAATGCCTTCCTGGTCAGGGATGTCGTAAGCTTAGTCGGAAGAGAGTTCCAGACTTCAGGAACATGCGCAGTGAAGGCACGATCGCCAAAGGATTTTAGATTTTTAGAGGTACAGCTAAGCAAACTGAGTCAGAAAAGCGGGTGCTACGATGCCAAACCTGATTGAGTGTTGGATTTCGGATAGGAAAGCCTGCGAAAGAAAATGATGGAACTTAAAAAAGTGGCATGCAAACCTTGAGGTCGATACGGTGTTTGATGAGAAGCCAGTACAGGTTGATAAGAAGAGGTGTAATATGGCAGTCATGACATCCATGGCAGACTAGCCGAACTTCAGAGTTTTCTAGTAACTGTACGCGTCTTATTGTACTTGCAGGAAGACCAGCAATTAGTGAGCTGCAGCTGGTGAGTTTTTGTTATGACTTAAGAGAAAGTAGGCAGGCATGACGGCGGAGTTAATGTGGTCATACCGTGAAGATTCGTCCATGAAGAAGACACACGAATTCCGGGCAGAAGCATCTGGCTAAATTCCTTTACTAAACCAAGCCAATAAAGAATATTAACCTGTTAATTTCTGCGAAACTCTAGGTTTGTCCGTATTTAGTAATTTGGTTTTGTCGTAACTAAAGTTGAGAAATGTTTTAGCTGCTAAGTGCCAGTGTCAGCAATACATGCCACGAGAGAGTTTTTGATGCTAAAAGTTATGGACCAATCAAAGCGTGAGCTCAGCTTTGTATCTCCTGCGTAAAAAGAAAGGCTGGATTGCGTTTGGCAATTGCATAAACGGCAGGGAAATTATAAATTGCGAAAAGAATTGAACATACATAATCTCTCTTAGGAATGCTTCACTGAAAGGGCTCACTGGATGACGTTAGTGGATGACATCAATACTCTGAATGCTTCCACTCAGAAAAAATAAAGAATAATTCATATTATCTCTACTAATCAAAACGAGTAAGTCCCTCCGCCGTACGGAAAGATGTCATCCTTCCGTCACGCGGCAAGATGTCGCAGTGATTATGACCGTGACCATACAATGACTACTTTTACTATGACTCGGCCAAGCGAGTCCACAGGCAGTGAGCTATTGTAGCACCGTAGGAGAGCCAAACTTAAATCCAGATCATTTACAAGTCGCTGCAAATGAAGCAAAAGACCTTTGGTGACAGAAGCTTTAGCTCTGCAGGTCCTAGACTGTGGAAATCGCTTCCACAATTCTTATGTAACTACATTTACTCTCCTGCTGCCGACTATTGCTCATTCTTTTCAGCGGTCCTGAGCTACTATTTTCATGCTACTCACATATCTCAACTGCTTTCCCAACTCTGCTATGCTTCCCAATTTCTCTTTGCTTGTGAGATGAAGTCTTTTGGCTACCAAATGCGTACCAAAAGCCGCTTAGGCTGTGAGTGAGCTAGACAAAACTCTCTAACATAACACCCACAGTCTTTATGGCTATGTGGAGTGACAGACGGAGATTCATTAAAATACACTATATTACAATAGTTCCGAGTTGATGACAGAAAACAATGTGAGGGAACGCTAGAAAAGCAAGGATAGGTAGACTAGCGAAGGCGAGTAGGTAACGATTGGTAGGCGAAAGAGCTGATCTTGAAGTATACTATTTTCTTATTCGACGGTTCTTAGGGAGCTCGTAAAAATCAAACAGGGGTGGTGCAGATGAGACGCCTACACAGTTGCTGGCAATTGCAATTGACTACTGACATTGCTGACAAGACAATCGGCCGATTTGTGCACTAGTTGCAGACAATTATGGGTTACACATTAGGCACACAGGCCGCCAGAAGGTCTGGATTTAGAAAGGGGTTTAGAGTCATGTAGACGTGATGTTTCTAAAATTATGAAATATTTTGGCTCTCTCACTGCTTTCTAAGAAGACCCTAATTTTGGCAATGCTCTTAAGTAGGCCGACTTTATCTGGAAAAAATGTGCCCCTTAAATCACAAGTAACATAAGGGCAGAACGCCCAGAATACTGGCAGACGTAATGGGAGTGATGCAAGATGAACCAAACGTAAGTATGAGGTAGTGATCAGGAAAAAAAAGTTGGCGCTGAAATTTATCATGGAGGCACATCTTTGGCATTCAAATTCAAGCGTTTAGCATTGGCAGGTCAACCCTGATTACCTGTCCTATTCTCCCTAAATAAGAAACCGGTCCTGGTCACCCAAGCCAGATACGCCGGTGCAGCTAGATAAATACTACGTAAATCTGCCAGTCAATAATACTTGTATATAGCATAGCAATATAAAATAGAAAGATGTATCTATAATACCTCTGGAATGCAGCGAGTAATTTTTTAAGTCACTTAGACATATTTGGAACAAAGTGAGCATTCTGTCAGCTAACTCAGGCACTGGTACAGGAAAAAATGCTAGTATAACCTCACAACACTGGTGACTTTAGATCAAGCCAAGTAAAGGCAAAGTTTTAGCTGCTTCCTAAAAAAATTCTGGGATTCTAGCCTGCCATACCCTGAAGTAGTCACTCCAGCATTCACTGGCAGCCTGCTAACCAAGAAACTTCATGCTCACTTGCAGGCTTAGACGCCAGGTTTCAGACCTAAGTGAACTTGTATGCTGCGAACCCTTGTGATTGCTTTAAAGCAGGAAAAATCACGTCAGCAATGCAACGTGGCCCAAATATCGGGGTATAACTTTCTCTATAGTTATTAAGCCATATATATATATATATATATATTTATATACGTGTGTGTGTATGTTAATGTATATACATCAATGATAGCTCCCATTCACAACTTATACATACATACAAATAAGTAAATATTTATTTATTTATAAATATATATATATATATTTATTTATTTGTGTGTGTAAGTTGTGAATGATAGCTATCATGTATATACACACACATATCTATCTATATATCTATCTATCTATCTATCTATCTATCTATCTATCTATCTATCTATCTATCTATCTATCTATCTATCTATCTATCTATCTATCTATCTATCTATCTATCTATCTATCTATCTATCTATCTAGCTATCTAATTATCTAATTATCTAATAATAATAATAATAATAATAATAATATAATATTATTATATATTAATTAACTAATTATCTAGCTATCTATATATTATATATATACATATATACACACACACACACACACACACACACACACACACACACACATATATATATATATATATATATATATATATATATATATATATATATATATATATGTGTGTGTGTGTGTGTGTGTGTGTGTGTGTGTGTGTGTGTGTGAGACTAGTGCGTCTTGCATGCAATTTCTGTCTCGGAAGCCGCGTGGTCCCTGTTCCTTAACGGGGAGGCGCGGGTAGGCCCACCCCCCCCCCCCCGCGGCCAAGGCAGGGCAGGGCTCTTCCGTCTAGGGTACAGTGATTTTTTAAAATATTTAAAATATAAATTGATAATTATATATATGAGGCAAATCGCCATACGATTTTATCTCTGCAACGCCTTAGGCTAGTAACATAATGAACAAGTGAGTTTTGATTTCTAATATTGACTTTCGCCGTTGCTATCGACTGTTTCCCAGCAGTAAAAGTAAGACTTCAAGAAATACCACTCGAGGTAATACTCAAGTGCAATGTTTTGTGCATCGATAGCACACTATAGCCAGATGCTGCAGGCACTTACCTATAGTGAACATCAGTCTTCTGAGGCTCACACCCAACTAGCCACCCCTTTACGTACACATCTCTGGAGCGCTCGACCAGAAGACTACGTGCAGCTGGAGGAATGTCCATGACATTCCAAATGACGCAGCGAAGGGTGTAAGATTTTGGCGCACGTGGAGTGATGTTCCATGCTGGTCCAGGCTCGCCATTCTGCTTTGGAAATATGTCCACCCAGCATCGCAGTTTGCCCTGAGAGATTTCAAGTAATAAGCGCGTATTTTAGAGCAGGAGCCGAACCGACGAGCTGTCAGATCGTCGGCTGTCGAATTCCACCCTGCGAAGTACTAACCCGCTCGAAAGATGGTTGGAGAGGATGATGAAGAGATCTCGTTTCCACGTGCTCCTTAACGAGGTCCATTGTGTTGAGCACGTGGAGTGCCAAGCGTTCTTTAGGACTTCCTTGGTGAGGTCTCCGACCTTGACCAGCCTCTAAAAAATTAAGCCAACATTGTGGTAATGAGCGCATTAAAAAGAATAACCTGTCAAGTGCTATTTCTGTACACACCTATTAAAAAAGGGTAGCCTTGGTATGCGAACTAGTCTAATTTGAACCGACGCACCGATGCGTTACGGCAATTGTCAGGTTTCAGACATAAAGAAAAGCCCCTACGATTGCCTTCTCAGCGAACTCTTAATGAGTCGTTGGCAAGAAGTAACGGATACCTATCCAAAATTTGACGAGAGCTAATGGTGAAAAAATTAAAACGCTAGATACTAGTGGATACTCTGGAAAGAAATGTACGCTACCGGAAATCGTGTTGCCTGAGCGTACGACTTACCAAAGTCGGAGAGGAAGTACATCTTGCTGCCTACTTGAACAGCTGATGCTCCTGAGTACTCGGGGCTGCTGAGACCACGAAGATAGCACACGTGACGCAAAATCTGCGTCGGTCGCTGAGAATCTCTCCAGAAATGAGGTCCCGACCTAAAACAATGTAATGCACTAAATATATTCCGCTGCTTAAAAACAGAGTGACACGAGCGTTGGAAACATCTCCGATTACTTCTTACAGCTACGTCGAAGTCAAGTGGATATTTTACCGTTTCATATACGGTAGAAAGAGCGTTTAAAACAGCATGCAATTAAGTTGATTTATTTCTGAGGAATGCTCGCGTAATTATCCCAGCAGTTCTTTTTTTTGCATTATATAAGACTCGCAGGCATCAATAAATTTGGTCATTAGCGAATGACCCACACTCTCAAACCCACGTTTCGCCAGAGCTCATTTAATGAAGGCTACAGTTCTGCTTTGGATGAGCGTTCGCAATCAGCTGCACGGTCATCTTTCGGCTTAACTGTGCACACCACGGAGAAATGACATTAGTTTTGAGAGCATAACACTTACGTGTAATAGTTTCTTGGCAGGCCGCACGTTCCCCGGTGCTTTGTCAGCAGTCGATCTTCCAGATCAATCACCGTTTGACCTATGGGTTCGTCAAAACTAACAGAGTCGTAGTCCATGACGGTGACGCATAAGTCTTTTTCCATCGGAAGGGTTGCGACGAACTCGAAGACCCTGTAAAATGTTTCAGCTTCGCATATTCACGACCGCTCAGTACAATAGGAACTGGCAAATGGCGAAGAAAACAAGTTTAGTTTATCACTTCTGCCTACCCCTCGAGTCAACGTACCTTCCAAATGTCGGGTTCAAGGTGTTCCTGACATATGAATCCCTAGTGTCAAACTTCTGTTTTCCAAGTTCAGCAACCAAGTATGGATTAGCCTGTGAACGTTCGCGTCACGACCTACCTATGCTACAAGTTCTTTTTATTCGGCTGAGTGGAGAGGCCTTTCGCAAACAGACTCGATGAGCGATGACGCGCGACATCACACGGTACACGCGCTAGCTGCAATGTGCCCGTCGTTGAAGTCGACGATGAAGGAAGCCGAGACAGGGATACGGCGGCGCGCGCGCCTCGCTCACCAGGCCATTTCGGATACCCGGTTGCAGGTCCGTTGCCGACACCGCGTACAGCCTAACGACGCATTCCTGCCGTTCGCTGCTCGGTAAATCTCGGAGTATCCTCGGAGGCAACGGTTTGGTGCGGTCTTCGGGAAGTGGGTAAATACGGAAGGTGCCCTTCGAGTGAAAATCAAGCTGGTGGTCACGATGAGCCAATAAATCGCACCGATCATTCTCATGTGTCAATAATACGCGTACATCAATAATAAAATCTAATAATATATATATATATATATACACTATACATTATAGTATAATATGCAATAATATGATTCACAAGTGTCAATAAAATGACTTTATTGACACGCAGACGGAGACGGATGCAAGAGAACGCGCCAGCCAGCAGCAGAATGCTAGCAGAGACTCGGGTAGAGGCGGCCTCGACTCGTGCAATGGCGAGCTCAGTCGGAGCGACTGACTGAGCCTGCGAGGTGTGCAGGCTACTAATGACGTCGCCTCAATGCCCTGCATGCCTCTGCGAATGCACACGCGAACCGTCGAAGTATCATCTTCGAAGAACTTCTGGGAGATCTGTACGACGGAGGGCGGTTAAGCGTGGCAGCAGTTGTGCTCGACGCCTCGCCGAGATTAAAATTTGCACGCCGAGCTCTCAAAGTCTCAGCCAAACTCGCTGGTCCTCGAGGATCTGACTTCCTTTAGCATCCAAAGGTCACGGTCAATGCGTTCTTAGCTTGGTGACAGCTTAGCAACAGCAGTAGGCCAGAAATTTAAGCCTTCTATTTTTTAGCTTTTTTTATCGTTTTTTTTCGCGAGTAGTCCGCTCAGTCACATCAGCAGGTTCGATTGCGCACGAATATGTAAGACTCCTTACGAGGCAAACATATCTAGGATGAGTAAGTGCCTTTGAATTTAGCATGAATCAGGCTTGGAGCGAGCGTAAAAGAGCTTAAAATAGTGACCCTCTTAACTGCCTTCATATTGTTAATGCCCTGGTAAATCCAGGTTTGCTTGTTCGCATCCAGGTCAGAGCAAGTAGAGAAAGTATCACTCTATTTCCTTTGGCCTATGAGCTAAAATTCCATGATAGAACTTAAAATTGACACAGAAAGAGGTTCGTGAGTTTGAATATATCGAATAAAATATTCTCTCTAAAAAAAGGAGGAAAACTCAAATTGGTGAAGATGCGGCGGATTGAAACATGCCGACGGTTATCTGTCAACGGCTACGAAATTTACATTCTTTCTAGAGACTGAAAAATTTACCTTCAAGCAATATCAATGTTAAAAACAAAGCCGGGTGCTTATATTCGGTTAGCTGACTTCACTATGCGTTCTACGCTTCGCGATTCAGGCGCTTTCAAGATTCAGTAGAGCTAGAAAGCCTACAGATCACAACCCAGGTCTTGGGTTCGAGTCCTGTAGTAGGCTGCTTCCCGTGCTTCCTACTGCAATAGGAAGTGATGACTGCTACAAGGCCCTTGTGCCGCTCCGTAACCAATGGTTTTTGAATCAGCCGAACGTTAATTCGACCTAGCTTTAACACCACCCCGTGATGCGAAATGCATAAAATGTCTCGTCTCCTTTACTCGGCCACATTTGCCAACCTTTAGCTCTCCGACAACTTCGTATTCGTCTGAGCCGGAGGAGAAACCGCTCGAGCATGCCGTTAGCGGGAAAGTCTCGCAGAAGTCGGTGAACTCGTTGAAGTTCTCAGCCTTTTCCAGTTCGCTGAGATAGATCTGCAACGAGAACGAGGCGAATGCCGTCGCGAAGTGAGACCTGCATTCGTGTCTGAAACGAAGGTTTACAAGCTAGCTCGTATTGCACGAGGACGGCCTAAGCCTAAGCCCAAGAAGGACGAAGAGAGACACGACTGGCACTATTAATGCCTTCGATAGATCGTCGAAGCTTGGCGTCAGAAGGATAACGGAAAAGCATCGTACTACCTACCGACCGTTCCCTTAGTATTTGAGAAATGGAGGGAAAAGTGCCGCTATGTGTCAGGAGTAAATGACTTGTAGCATACAACTACTTTAGCTTGCTGCTGCATACAGTGACAATATGCAGTCGGTGATCTGCGAAAATGGTACGAGTGCCACAATCATCGAAATGAGTAGTTTCAGGACATGCAATGGTATGATGAACTTTAATTTAGGAAAATCACTTAATTTTTAGGGCTCATAAGAAGAGAGAGAGAGAGAGAGAGAGAGAGAGAGGGAGAGAGAGAGAGAAACCAAGAGAGAGAGAGAAACCAAGAGAGAGAGAGAGAGAGAGAGAGAGAGAGAGAGAGAGAGAGAGAGAGAGAGAGAGAGAAACCAGAGAGAGAGAGAGAGAGAGAGAGAGAGAGAGAGAGAGAGAGAGAGAGAGAGAGAGAGAAATGTATTGCAGACATCAACGTGCTGTAATATGGACAATCTCTGCATGTTCAGTTTTCGAGAAACATTCAGGGATTTAAACCTAGCGTCAAAGTCGTTGAAAAATTACTCAGCGTCTACTATTGCTACTCCGAAAAGCCACCAAGACGATGTCAGTGTTTGACGCTGGGGCATTTTCTTGTAGCTCTCTTAAAGCCTAGACGATTTTTGAAACGCATACAGTAGATAAGCGATTGGTATCGCAACATAAATAAACAATTGGGAAGCATGGCTGGATCGGGAGGACATTAGACAAAGCGAGCGGCATAAAATTAGTGGCAGCAGAGCTTCCGGAAAAGGAGAGCCTAAATCGGTAGTCAAAGAGGCCACCTTAACATGTCGGCGTTACGCAATAAACGAGAGCTGTCAAATCTCCACCAACCTTAGCCGTCTCGGGACCAGCAGGCTGGTATTTCCTCGCACTGTCATCTACTCCAGTATCGCTCAGCGACGCGTAGTACTTGCTCCACCAGTCCTCAACGACCTCACTCAACTCGGTCGCATAAGTGCCAGAAGTCTGCGACATGAAAAAAGGCAGCAGTCCTTGAATAATTTATGCGCACGCGCCAGCGAAAAGCAGTCGTCACTCTGTGGGGGTACGGTTGTTGTGGCGTGGCTTCACTTTGCGAGCTCTAGTCTTGATCTCTTGCAGAGATCATTATGAGAGAATTGGATATTATTCTAGCTCATCAAGTAGCCTAGCATTTTGTCCTTCGATCGTTATCGTATGTTCATCTACGTTTCCTCGCGCCATAATGGTTATTGGCCGCTTTTTCCCACTTTGCAGAAGCGTACCTCGTTTGAATCAAATGTCTCCACAGATGAACTCCTGGTCGTGATGCTGAAAAATGACGGCCCTAAAAAGAAAGGAACGCATTCACTTGTTACGAGTTGCATATGCTCACATTTTGTGCATATGTGTCATCCTAATGAAGCACTGCTAAAGGCAGCTATAGCAAGACTGGTGCTTTCAGTGTTGTTGCTGCTTCTGTTCGTCAATCAAAAGCAGATTCTTCAAAAGGTACCTATTTAGGTCATTGTGATAGCCAATGAAAAACATTCGTACATCTCTAATCTCTCGCTCCTTGATAGGTTGATAGGACATGCAAAAGCAGGGCTTTTCTTACCTATAGGGAAGTTTCGTCGCTTGTCGAGGAAGCTGCTTCTTCTTGATGAAACTTCAGCTTCTGAAATGAAGCAAATAGAGAAATATTCATCTCAGAGGCTGAGCGCTAAAGGGGTGCAGACGCCCATTCTCATTAACATACAGTCTGTAAGCTTTTGTACGAAGTTTCTGGCTCGGGAATAGTACACAAGAACCTTCACTTAGCCATTTCAAGAACAGCTGGAGGTACTTGAGCTTGCTGGATGAAAACACCTGAATCTCTGGATTACTTAGACTCACACGGGTGCACCTCAGTCTGCGACCGAGCAAAGGCAACACTACTTGGCTATATGGCGATGTATTTACTAGGCAAGCCCAAGGATAGCTTTATTTTTAACAAATGTCTCTGCTTTGCAGCGAGGAACTTGTCAAGGAGATGAATCTGTTAATGAGGCAGTACGGTGACTTTACCCTTGAGTCAGCCAATCGTAGGGGTTGTTAACCCACCCAAACAGAGCATGTCGTCCGATGTCAAGATCGTTAGAAGGTCAAAATCGCAGCCGTTCTTACGTCAAAAACTTTTGCCTGTGTTGCCTGTGCCAATTTGCACTGCAATTGTTTCATCGGGCCATGTGAATAATTCTTAAGTGCATTTTTGAGAAATATATCTCATATTGGCAGGATTGATTGGTTAAGATAAGCCCTCCCACTTATCTCACTGTAGCTGGTGGGCTCATAAAAATAAATAATAAATAATAAATCCTAGCTGATTAAACAGCCAAACAGCCTCTTTTTGTATAGCGACAGAGGAGCCTTTACGGCTATCACTACCGCTTGCAGTGGCGATAAAGAATCGCCCACGGCAGGAATCGACCCCACGACCTCGAAGGTTTCTACCCAGAGGCAGTAGCCTCCAATACCTCTCCTGCTCAGGTGTCAAGGTGCTGACGTAATAGACAGAAGGACAGCACGTCATTGATGAGCAAGGCATTGTTTTCACTTTTGCTTACACTTTAGAGTTTGGATTTTTTCATTTTATTTATTAAACGTTTCGTCACTTTCAGCTATAAGCTATTTCTTGAAAATTTCAACAGCGACTTTTTCACTGGGCCAACTTTCTTTAAATTCTTGTCAGGCAATACCAAGTGCTAAAGCGAACGCATGCTCATGCTGGATTAGCCATCTTCAACGCAAGTCTTCAAGTTCAAGGAAGAAGCGTGGTGAAGCTCCTAAGGAAGCAGCAAGAGCAAGGACTCCTCGAGCAGCGAATGCCAGCGACTCTTGCTCGGATCCTGTCGCCCACAGCGAAAGATGCGGTTGACATATGGGAAGAGACTGTTGCTTTGAAAACAATGCTGTGCTGTTAATTTCCCACGGTCGCTCTGCGAAAGAATGTTGCCCAGAGCACGCAGGAGAGCTGCATCCGCGGTCTGGATTCCCGAAAGCCCAACCAATGCTACTTGAGGTAATACTTGCTCAAACGGGGTGGGGTGGGGTGGTGGGAGCAGAGCTACTTCGATGACGTAATCTCTGAAAGAGTCTGCATCCAGGCCTGACCTTTTCATGATGGCCGCATTTTCACGGATTTTAATGCAGCTTGGTCGAGACGTTTGTGAATAATTTTTTTCAAATCGACTTGCTTGCTAAAGCGAGAGCCAAGCGGTCAATTAAACAAATTGCCGAGGTGCTACTCCAGAGTTACTCCTAGGTTTTATCGTCCTGCACAAGTCGCACCGGCCCGGAAATGTGGACGAGTGACGATATGGGGCGTGCTCTGGGATGTCGTAATGTGGGCTGCTAGTTTACCGGCTTGATGCTTTCCTCGTTGGTAGCAGCTTAGCTTTCAGACTATTTCATACACCGCTGCTGACTGCAAGAGTGTCTAGCGTAGTCCGGTGCTCATTTTCATGTGCACTACGCGCCCGAGCGCCCGAAGACTCTTGACAGATTGCCCAAAACGTCTGAAATCATTCACCGAGACGAAGTCGCGAAGCAACCAGTGCTTGGCCTCGTGGCATCAAAAAGTCGTGTCGCAGAGCCTCATTAAGGAAATCGTCGGTTGACTTATTTTGTGACCTCTCATTGCTCTGATGAGTAGCCTAATTATTGAGTTTCGCTGGGAAGCGAGAGGGTTTCAAAGTAATTCGCCAATTATGGCGAACGCCAGCCAGTCCGAATCTACGTTAATAAGTGAAATGGCAGAAATTCCACGAACTCGGCATCGCTCAGTCGCGTGCTCGCTTGCTGCGAGACTGCCGCCACGGCTCACTCGGTTTCGTCTCGCTGACCGTTTGCACTGTGCATTCGGCACTTCTGGCCTTGAGCCCTGAGAATTCGCCTTTGACAGGATCTCTTCCGGAAGATACAATATACAACTCAAGCCGCATTGTTTCCCGCTAGGGTACACACGTTCAGTACCGTTGGCCCGTCGCCCGGTCAGCGGTAGCCTGTCTTTTTCGCCGCTTGCTCGACAATTGCTATGAACTTGGAGCTCGACAGTGAAAAGGTCGGAAGCTCTGCACCTCCTCATTTGTGTAATTCAGCAATCTCAGCGAAACGGCGCTCGACATGATTCAGTTGCATATTCTATCGCTGTCCTGTACATATTCTTCTTTCCAGCTAGTTTTTCGCCCTTCGTGAAATATATGTCATCCACAGAAACAAATTAGCAGATATTGGCTTTGTGTGCACTAGAAAAAACATAGATCGTAGCCGTTAATGCAATTTTGGTTGATTGTTTTTACTTGTTTTGATAAGTGAGAACTCGCTCGACCTGCTCGGGGTAGAATGAAGCTGAATAGTCAGGCTGAAAGATGCTTAAATAGAGCTCGTAGCAAAAGTGGAGTTAAAAGGCGTGCTGCGAAAGGCTGCCGTGATGCATGAGTTTTGGTGTGAGGCCTCATTGCACGTGTGAACATAGCCTTATACTGTTAATATGCAACTGACTGAACACCGAACTGTCATTAAAAACTTCCCCGGATTTCGCTCAATTTAATAGGTGCAAACATCCGGTATTCGAAAATTCAGCACGTATTAATTGGGGCGGATGTACCCAGAGTTTTTAGCAGTGGTGGAAGGCATGGTATGTACTGAATGCAAGTCATAGCACTGTGAAGCGAGAGAACTGGCTATGAACTTGCCCACGTTTAAATGCTGCTGCAAAGCTACCCCAAATAACCTGAAACCTTTGCAAGCACGCACGATCTCTCAATCCGCCTCTCTTTCCTTATCTATTTCTCTCTCTCACTCACTTTCAAATATCTGCGCACAGCAACCGTGTCATTATTAACGTGTGACTTACCGTCAAGTCGTGACTCTGGAGTGGCAACTCGATATCGATCTATACTCTTTATCACGTGAGTTCCAACGACGGGACGAATGCCAAATGAGCGCTGGTCGTACATTCGCACGTTAATCGGAGGCATGAAATAAGGCTCCTGTGGAAGCATCTGAAGTAGACAAATTAGAGACATGCAGCGAGTGCTAGAATCCAAATCAGCCCAGCTGCTTTTGGCACTCAGTCTACTCATCCCTTGAGCTTAAAGAGGTAGCTAATGGCTAATGACCATGGCGTATGACATCCCGAAGGGGGGGGGGTAGAGTGAGAGACGGGGGACTTTCACATCGCCCACTCACCGTTTCAATGAAGATGAATGGCGGTACAAAGTTCGGATTGACTTTGGCGTTGCTGATGACAGAAGAGCAGACGGCCACGCCCCCGATTTCGACTTGAATGCAAGGAGCGTTGATAGGTATGAGCTGGTAGCTTTTCAGGTTTCGCACACCCCAGGCTAGGACCTTAGAAGCAGACAAAAAGCTGGCAGCGCCGATCAAGGCGTTGCAAGCCAAAATGCTGTCAAACTTCGATGTCCACACACACACACACACACACACACACACACACACACACACACACACACACACACACACACACACACACACACACACACACACGCACGCACGCACGCACGCACGCGCGCACACACACACACGAACATATACACATAATATATGTTGAGGCCCATTATCTCAGCGATCGCACAACAGTTCATGTAGTAATATCACAAAGTTGAATTTTTGAGTCGCTCCTCAGCATAGGTTTCTGGTAAGAAGTTGCGTTTTTATTAGCTGCCTTAATGCTATCGTATGCACTTGGCTGTGCCTTAGCAAGCTACCGCTCTCATTCCAAATTGAGGCGCATGTCTGGGTCGCACTTGAAAGAGAAAAAAGGTCAAAAGCCAACACTATCTTGCAACAACCTTAAACCATCGACCTTACGGCAACGATAGGACGGGTTCATAGATGCCCACCTAAATAATCCGAGTTTATACTGAGTGCGAGTGGCTCTCGTTAGACACTTAGTAGCGACGTTGATGTGTATAATTGGGTTTAGCAATAACTCTCTATTGGTGCTACAGTTAAAGAAGAGCTTCATGTGCAACCCCAAAATTTGAAGCAAAAACTCACGGCTCCCTGGGGGAAAAATCTTTAATTTACAGTCTGCGTGAATTAAAGATGATTTTAAATATTGTGAGAGTGCAGATAATTGGAAATTCAGCTAAGAAAGCAAACCAGCCAAAGTAAATGCATACCGAATCAATACATGGTGCATTTATTTATATTTGTGGACTCATATATATTGGTCAACTAAGAAATTTTGTTGGGCCATTTAGAACAACACAATATCAGTTTTCTAAAATTGGTATCCTTACAATGACGTGTGAGGTCGAAAAAACCAAACTCCCGAAAATATCACGATGTCATTACCAGGCTCACACGGACGGACTGAGAGTATACTGTCACGTGTCAGATGGTCTGGAATTCTTATTCGATGTTACATTTGCTGCTAGAAACTTCCTTCTTAAAATTACAAAGTAACGAGAAGACAAGTCAAATTACCTCGATAGCCGTTCTTTGAAGGACAGGACGTACGCCAACGGGTACCGTCAGTTGGTGTGTCAGTGCTTCAGCTAAACTGTTGCCCTGCTCAACTGCCGGATCAATCTGCTAATGACGAAAACAGACTTCGCTATTAGTGGGAACGCTTCTGGTTTAGTTACTCGAGTAGTAAATGTACAAGTAACAAGTGAGGTTCAGTTGGGGCGTTTTTCAAAGAAAACGTTATTAAATTCCTTGGAATCTTATTGGCAAGATTTTCCCTGGCTAAAACTAACGGCATCGTGTATCATTGCCACCAAGTCCTGTATTACTTTATGACTTTTCTTTGGTGCAAAGATTCATCCTGTGTCGTCATTAAAGATCCGCTAGAGAACTTTTTGCTGTGTATGTATGTTGTCACTGTCCTTTCACTAGGTGCAGAATTTCTTGGACAGCAATGCACTGAGGCTACGGCATCAGCTTTAAAGACTGCCACCCTCCACGCATTAATATCTTCAGAGAATGGTTAGCAGCTTGATCGCCTGTACTCGAATTAGGAAAGATCAAGATGCCACTCTGAGACCGATAAGAAATTTCAGCCACCTTCATTTCGCTCCAAGATATGTACTACAACTCCTTCTGTAGCTCCAAAAAGCCACTATGTGGTTATAGACGGGAGAATTTTCCCTAGCGAACTCAAAGCCGGAGAGGCTTCGGTGCGCCTACGGTAGCCAACAGATGTCATCTCACGAAACAAGGAGAAAGTGTAAAGGCATAGCTAAGTGAGAAGAGAAACAAAAGAAGTAATAATAATAATAATAAATTTGAAATAACAATCTCAGAAAATTAAATATCTATCGAGAAACTTTACGTTTGCTTCGAAAGAAGCCCGATCGAATGATTCATGGGAGCATGTTCAATGAAAACAAGCATAACATGGTTAGGGGGGACATGCACAGGGTCAGCAGGCAAATATGGTTAGTGGCAGCATGCACAGTGTCAGCAGGCATAGGCATAACCACAAACATAAGCGTTAAAGGAAAACCACACGGACCTACTAAATGATGTAATACATAAATGCGTTTTTAGTTTCTTTTTAAATGTGGACAAGTCAGGAGATGTGACGCAAGTCAGGACTGAGTTCCAGGCTTTGGGGGCATGCAAAATAAGGGCACTGTCTCCAAATAGTTTGAGGTTCATAAGTAATTAGTATGGCAGTACCTGCCAGAAGTGGCTGTAAATGATGCGCACCAGTCAGCAGTATGATAGAAAATGTTTCGCAAGAATGGTGGACGTGAGCTCCACAGTGTAGGACCTGCAGACCTCAACAGTTTCTGTCACCAACTGCATTCATACTTAAATAATGGTACATAACGAATGCTGACAGCATCACGTGTATGCAGTCATTGGGTTAGTCGTGCACGTGTATCTAACATTCAGCGATTAGTTCGCTGTCTCAGCATCCACTTGGATTTATGCTGAATTTGTTTACGTGCTTGGTATGCGAAAATAGACAGCATGTAACCTCTGGTTGCCCAGGTCATCTGTCAAAAGAGTCATTTAGTAGTGATTTATCTACTATTGTACCCTCGTCGTGCCAAATAAGATGCCGGCTCAAGATATACAGCTCAAAATGGATGAGGCGACACGTACATCGGTGGTTACCATGGAATTTGACATTCAATATATTGGAGCCTGGTAAAGCAAAAAGGAATGGTCTACAAGAGGCATATTGACTTTCAGAAAGCGGTGAAAAAGTGCCACCTTAGCTTTGATAAATAGCCTATAGATAAAAAGTTTTTGAATTTTTTAACCAAGTGTTTTTCATGACAAAAATTGTTTTCTTTGTCTAACGATTCATCATGCTTACAAAATTCTACAGTCTCGCCAATATTATATAAATAAAACTATTTCGTGCCGACGCTGACTATCCTATGGTACAAAGAGCCACAGACTCAAGCCTTTGTTTTCTGCCTCGAATTATTAGCACTCGAATATCTAGCTAACGGAATCCTAAAATAACTAGCTAATTGCTATAGAAGTTAGAAACTGCTACAAAAAATTAGACAGCAGTGTGGATGGAGCTAGGTTGCTTTGAACCGTTTGAGTGGATTCGCAATGCGACTGTAGTAACGAAGTTGTTAGCAAACTTTGTACTAGCTATCTGTGATACGACTGTCGTTCTGAAACCATAGTGGGTCCCTGTGATTCGTCCTTGATGTGCTTATGCGTGCTGACACTGTTCATGCTGCCACTAACCACATTTGCATGCTGACCCTGTGCATGTCACCCCTAACCATATTATTCATTTTGTTTATTTTTCAAGCATGATTTTACTTACTATTCTATTGCATATCACTTTGCAGCAAATGCAAAGCGCCTAGAAAGAGATTAAGTTCTCTGAGGGCACTTTATCAAGTGCAATATTATTGTTATTATTATTATTATTAAACCAAAATACGCTATATCTTATCTTAGTGCAATTTAAAATGAAACCCAGAGCACAAGCTAGCATTAACTGAATGAGACTTATGATCTCAGTGCATTCGGGTTTGCTATTCCTTGTTGCACACAGAAAAGCACGAGCTTTCCACCTTGATCAGCTCGAAGGAGGCAAGCAGCTCTCCGCAGTCGGTGTAGCCCCTGAACAAGGTTATCCACTCCAACACGGCTGGCTCTGAACCGCTAGCTGCAGTCGTGAGTCTCACTTTAGGACGAGCCTGCGCCTGTCCCAGAAATCTTCGGCGGCCCTAAAAAAAGGTGAAGTCGACGTAGTCATGACCTGTTTCTATTAGGAATTACAATCCTATCGATTCGAAAGACTTCTAATTGAAGCTCGTAGCTTAAGCGAGAGTTCGTACCAGAAGATCATCGCTGTATACTTCGATGCAAACGTCCGGTGGTTGTGCTGCTAAATCAGCTTCACTGCCCCACTGTCGAGCTTCATTAAAAACCAGAGTCTGGTCCCAAAGAGGACTGAGAGTCTTCCTCTGAATAGCTGTCTTTTGACTTTGAGTATCAAAGCAAACGACAGCGTACGGATCTAAGAAAAGAACAAGTGTGATAGCTGCATGTACGGTCAAAACTCGTCGCAAGCAAATATTAACGTACATGAACTAATTAGGCACCTATCGAGTTTCGAATGCCAACATATGTGGCAAAATGGTAGCAATCGAACTTAGTTTCGGCGCAAGCCTACCTGAAAGGCCGTTGTCATTGCACGCTAGCAGATCACGAGCTTGGTATATGTAAGCCTTTAGCTGGTAAATTCCACTTCCTGGAATGGTGGTGTTGCGAGTTGCAAAATAATTCACCGGGTAGCATCAAAATTAGCAAGACAAACATGTCCGGACATCTAAGAACACTGTACATCGCAGATGGACATTAGGATGTAAACGTAAATTCCTCTACCTGAATTGTTACTAATCGAACTCAGAGCTAAGCACTGCGTTTGCCGAAGTTGCCACTAACTGAAACACCGTAAGAGTGTACGCTGAAGCAGCAGTCTAGACACATGTCCAATCTGGATGAGCTGATTCAGAGTCTTACAAGAAAAGCAAGAGCAGCTCCTTATAGTATGCTATGAAATTGTCACGCCGACAGCAACTAGCAAATATTTCTTTAATGTTGAATCTCAAAAGCAGTCATCTTCACGTTTGAAAGATAGATCTGCCGAGCTGGCTTGGTCCAGCGGTTAAGGTCCTCGCCCCGACCAAGGTCTGGCTGAGGTCGTGGGCTCGAGCCCCGAGGCATATGTGAAGCGCCTGAATAGAGATTAAGTTCTCTTATGGTGCTATACCAATAAATTATATATATATAATTGTATATATCTTGCTTAAGGAAAAATACTGTTGATTTGATGGCGATTTAGCAGCTCTGCAAGGCTGACTCGCAAGCCCCTAACTTGTGATAGCTAATGGCAAGCTATTTAGCATCCAAGGCTGCTTAGCATGCGAGTGGGCTATAGGGAATATACATTGAAACAAATATGTAAAATATAAGTAGAAAATATGTGCACTAATAAAGCCTCTATAGAACTGCAGAATTGCAATATTTTCGTCTTCGTGGGTTTGTGAAGTTGCAGACTTGAAAATTAATAGAGATTCGGTTCTCTTATGGCGCTACACAAATTAGTTATACAAAACGCATTCAGGTATGAAATGTACATCTAATCTAGCTTATTTTGTGTACACAATTTGAAAATCTTTGTGCAGATGCCAAGAATATTTGGTTTTACGCAGTAAAGCAGGAGAAATGGTCACGAGGCATCTGTCTAAGACATACCTTTGATTTTAGCATAAACCCTTGGCGCTGGAGGTATTTCTGGCTTCTTTGACAAAATGCTTGACTGTCGCGTCAGAGAAGCATTTCCCTGTGAAAAAAACTTGGATTGGACTACTTGTAATAATGACAAGCCGAAGTCTGCAGTTATATAAGAGAGAGAGAGAGAGAGAGGGGATTTTCATATTGACGCAGGCGGTAAATAGCGAATGAGAGACGATTCAGGCGGCTGGCCATGTGCTTAACAGAGGAATGAAGAGCCTTCTGCTCTCTTGCTGCCTCCAGTTATTCGACTGGTGTTTCTTGCCGCTATCTTTTGCTGCAGATCAAAACCAGCTGCAGAGGTGCTGCCACTGCTCACGTACTCATAAACAGAGCTCACTGAATAGCAAAATAAAACAACGTTGGCTGATTCAACAGCCTCATTTTGTGTAGCAGCAGAAGGGCCTTAACGGCCATTACCACCACTTGCAGTGAAGGATCGCCCACTGTAGGATTCGAACCTAAGACCCTGGTCGTGAAGAGCCAGGACATGCTTAAACATAGGCTCGTAGGCTAGGTACCATTGTGCACTTTTGAAGTCGACAGCGAGGAAATGCAGTCAGTGGAGCGAACGGACAGACGAGACGTGCACGACTCGCCGCATTCACCGATTCGCGCGAAGCCGTGCAATGGTGGCGAGATCTACGAGAACACGCCTACGGTAGCCATACGTTAGTGGCCGTCTCGATGCACTCGAGCACCCGAGACGGTATGGCTCAATTTGTCTGTGAAAATTTGCCTTACATCTGAACGCGACGACGAGAAGACGCAGACTGAGCCAGCTCCATCAAGTGAGACCATGCTTCGCTGCCAGTGCCGTCGCCTGACCGCGTCATCTGGTCTCTGTTCTGTGTGGAACTTGTCTTTGAAAGATACGGCATACTTCCATCCGCTAGCTGCCGCCGCCGCATCGTCAGCCGCTCTGTCGGCTCGTGCTATGCTCTGAAGCGAATAGAGAGATAGATATCGACCGGTATAGACGCCTCTGCGAATAGATTCTGTCAAGTCGAGCGCGCTCCGTCAGTGAACCTTACCTGGTCCGTTGCTGCCAGTTCCGGTTGCACTCCGAAGCTGCTCATTCGTTGCCATTCTCGCCGACGGAACAAGTGCTGGCTCGTGCAGATCGCGCTATAGTCACCGTCCACAAGCCGCTCACAGTACTCCCAGCCTAGTGTTGCGGAGGCATCAGTTACAAAAGCAGAAGCATTATAATGCAAGCTCAGCCAAAAGATTAGAGCTAATGCTCGCATCGCAACGCCAAAGTTCTGCTACTCGATACACAGTTTGAAAGAACTCTTTACGGTGCCACTTGCTCATTACTCGGCCATGGTAAGCACGTCGGCCAATGTTGGCTGCAGTTTAGGAGCATTTTTTGTTGAGTGCTATGTTAGCACGGGCGGTCAGATCGCTTGGAGCTCTCGTTAAATTATCACTAAACGCTAACTTACCTTCGTCGTCTACAGCTCTTTCGTGATCTACTTTCCAGTCATCGACCCATATCCAACCATCGGACAAAGTAATTGCATCCTTCGGCGTTGCTGACGAGTTATCCTGTGAAAAGGCAAACCATTGTCAAGATTTAGAGCCCCGCTGAATCGTGACTTCCTTTTTTTGGTTGACGTAGCCGTATATTTCTCGAATGCATGTGCACACATTTTTTACTGCAATCACAGGCGTTTCTTGATCTCGCGTAAAAGCTACCATCTGAAATGGCTTAGGCAAAATGTAAACCTAAAGCCAGTAAACTTAAACAGAGATGTTACGAGAATGGGGACAGTGCGGAGATTTTAACTGTGCCCTTATAAGGACATGATTGAATTACCCTAGGGAACCGAACCATATTTTCGTAGGCAAGGTCGGGGAACGTGTCAACGCTACACCAGACACTGTTATACTTTTGCATTGACAAAAACCGGGTAATAAACGTACGTCCCAATAATCATTCGCTGTTGACCCCGTCGATAGCCTAGTGACATAATCAAGACCCTTTCGCTGTCCTGGCTTCACATGTCATGGAATGTATGCCTGTCTTTGCCACCGCCCACGTTTTTCTATCTGCACAACTTTTGGAGCGAAAAACATGTCTAAAAATGCATGTAGAAAAACACTTGAACCAAACACTGCCAGAAATTGTGTGCCATCAGCTTTGCTTGCTTGCGCACGCGAGAGTGAGAGTGAGTCAGTGAGTTCGAGCCCGATGAACGTGCACCATTCGCGGTCACAAAGTAGTATGGTACTTTACAGAGAGATTTTCCTGAATCGCATGGCTAGCCCTTAGTGTAAAAAGGTGTAGACCATTCCAGCAGCTTACAATTGGAATCTCGTGGCAGCATTTAATACACATTGACTGCTACCGAAATTCGTTTAGCTGTACCAATGAAGCACAATCACATCGAATTTCAATGATTTCTCACTGAGCTGGGAATATCGGACAACACAGCTCTATTACTCAGGTAAAAGGTCACAAAGTCCGTTGTGACAACCCACTTTTCTGAGCTCTGGCGTCGTCCGCAGCACAACATTTGTCGTTTAATCCTTTCACTGCGCATCCGCTCCTGCCCTACTCGCGATCCTAATCTGATAATGAGAAAAATGTGTACAGCACCCCCAGAGAGCTAAATATGTTTCTAGTGAATGTAAGTATCCTGGAAAGGAAATATCCTCTCCGAGTACACATTATGCGATTAAGCAATGGTGTCTCCGATAGAAAGTATGCATTCCAAAAATTCTCTAACCTAGAAGTAACGTCAGTAAAACTCCATAACTGTTTCATAATTTTGGACGAGTAGATTCTTACACGGTGCAACTTTAAATATGCTGAGAGGAGAGCAATCCCTCACAACCGTCGATAGTTCCTCGATGAAAGTTAGCGAGGGTGCTAAACCTACAACAGCTTAGCGCATGCTTGCATCTGATGATTGATACTGCAGACTAACTCCCGCTCACTGAAACCTTGGCGCAGACTTACACAAAAAAAATTCCGAAGTGTCCAGCTAAACGTTTTTGAATAACGGGACATGGATCTTTTCAACGTTCCGTAGTTATAGTATTCTGGAGTTTTCTTGGATCTCACAGAACAGTTATTAAATTGTAATAGCAAAATGGCACCACTTTACTTTTACCAAATATTAAATTATTTTTAAATGATAACTATTAATCCATGTTCTGCAAATCAATTATAATCTGATAATCTAAGCAAACCACGAATTTATTATAGGTACAGATTAAACTATATGAAAGACTTTCTTATGGCATCATGACTGCCGAAGTATACAATCTGATTTGTACTCACTGCGTGTACCCAAAGGTTGTCTGGAAGCCAGTCATCGTCTTCATTAGTCCTGCATTGTACCTCAAACACTTTCTCAATTCGTTGCTCGGGGACCTCTTGCACCACTGTCGCACTGCAAAAAATGTCAGTATGTTTGTCAGTCTGAAACAATATAGTCTTTTAATGCGTTACAAGTTAAGGTTGTGACACGTAACGGTTATTAGTGAACTATGATAAAACTAACTTACTAGTTATGGGCAAACCCAGTGTGATTCAGAAATTAGAAAGGTTGCCGCTCAAAATTGGCTCTGCCAGCACATCTCCTGTTGAATCAGCTCGAAATCTAGGTTTCATGTTCCAAAGCGACCTCTAGTTAGACGACCACATCAGCTCCACAATCATGTCTGCCTACTTTCAGCTACACAACATTGCTGAAATTCGGGCTTGTTTAGACAAGGATACCACGTCTAAGTTAGTCCATGCATTTATGACACCCAGTCTTGACTTCCGTAACTCACTGCTTGCTGGCCTACCGGCATGTGCAATCAGGCGATTACAGCTGGTGCAAAACTTCTCAGCTAGACTTGTCTGTCGTGAGCGTGGCAGTTGCCACATCACACCACTTCTCGCCGACCTGCACTGGCTGCCAGTCAAGCAACGGATCGACTTCAAGGTTTTGTCTTTCACTTTTAGTCCCCTTCATTCTTTGGCTCCAGCCTATCTCTCAGATCTACTCCCCCACCAGGCCAAGCATCGTACCACCTGCTTTTCGGAATCTAATTGTTTACCTATACCTCGTACAAACCTCAAATCTTTTGGAGACCGTGCATTTAGTTCGTATGCTCCCAAAGCCTGGAGCTCACTCCCAACTTGCGTCAGAACATCCCCTGACTTGATCACATTTAAAAGGAACTTAAAAACACCTACTTAGGACAGCATTTAGTGGGTCCCTGTGACTCGCCCTTCATGTGCTTTTTCGTGCTGACACTGTCCATGCTGCCACTAACCAAACTTGCATGCTGACCCGGTGCATATCACCCCTAATCATGTTATGCACGTTGTTTATCAAGCATGATATTACTCACCATTCAACCATGGTTCCCTTTGCAGCAAATGTAAAGTGCCTAGAAAGAGATTGAGTTCTCCGAGGGCGCTTTATCAAGTATATTATTATTATTATTATCTCTGGAAGCTTTATTTACCGTTGTCAAAATTTTAGTTATCAAATATAGTCAATAACTTTCTAATAAGCGTAATTCGGCAAAAACTCTAAAAGTACTTTTAGCGTGCCATCGTTGATCGTACGTAACACAAGGCAGTGTATTAAAAAACTCAAGTGTTACCTATAATTAACAACTGAGAGTTGTTGAATTCTCCTGGAACGCACTTCCAGACTTAGCACTCCCTTTTATTTTATCTTGGCCTCTCGTGGTGCTGCTGCGTCTTATCCTTGATAAACAAAATATGAATTACTCTAATTAGAGGTGGGAGTACATGGTCACAACACCAAGAGTAACCAATTAAGTAGCATAGTGGTGACCTTCTTGCTATTTGACAACTCTTGAATAATAAGAAAATAATTGCTCACTTCCATTTTGAACTAAGCAAAGCTAAACCTCCATCCAGGGGTTATAAAAGTCTTTGCAAGAGATTCAATGAACAAGGATGAATTACATTCACGTTATCTTCCTTATACAAGGGAGCAAAAGCACGCGAGTGTCATGTCTAATTCAGCATGCAAAGAAGCTCACAAGAAGATACTCAGGGCCACCGGTTCGGGAGCTCCTTATCAGCACCGTGTACTGAACCATGCACAAGCAAGCACGCACGCAAAGTACTCAGAAAAACGCACCGCAAAACAAGCACCGTTCAACTGAAGGTAAGTTCTCTCCTCAGTGTGTTGCGTAGACTGATCGTGTTCAGGTTTTGAGATCGATTCAAGTATCTATCGAAATAAAGCTACCGGCGCTGGGCTTTCACCAGCCAAGCGAATGGCTAATGAGCTACTCGCCTGAAATGCCAAGATTACATATGATATGCGAACCCATGAAACTCGTTGCTGTGAGGGCTGTAGGTGATCAAGAGAAGGACATCTTCGCAGTTCAAATGAAAGCTAGGGAGAAGGCTTCTGAAAATCCTCAGTAGTAGTTTTATTAGAGCTTGAAGAGGCAGAAAAGCTGAACAGCTACTGTAGCTATTTGTACTGGATTTATTTTCTTATCCGGCAGAGGACGGCCTTAGTTTTTAGAAAGGGTAGTGAAACGTGTTCATTTCAAAGCAGTTAGATGATGACAATGCTTGAGATTATTAGAAGCTCCTGAAATATAATGGTTGAAAATCGTATTTTTCAGAGTGTAAATTGCTTAGGCACCATATATAGGTAAGTTCATGGTTTGTTCAGTAGGTTGCGATTTTCGCTTCAAGCGATTTAGCTGCATTGTGGCGTCGAGCCAGTAGGCTACGACCTACGTGCTGTACTGTGGCTATTGCATAGACTTCTAACTACGTCCCGAATAGATAGCGGCTTGTCACGTTAACTTATGGGAATTCTTCATTGCTGCTGCACTCTGTCTGCTACAGCCTAAATAACGACTTGTTTCGTGACAGCATCTGCAAGCGGCTAGCTGTGCTTCAAAACGATAGCTTTAGCAGTATTTGCCACTTGTCGGCAAGGACTACCATCGTCACGAACGACTTGTTCTGAGCTAAGTCTTCAAGCCTCAGTATCACTTGGCAGGGGTCATTGAACTGCGTTGGTCATCAAGTCAATTTGCTAAAACACCAAGCTAGCTCTGATTACAAGAGACTGCTGCACGGCTGTGAGTGCATCAGCTGATGCACGCGGTACTGCAAATTCAAGTGAAATACAGACAATTACCACTTTTCTGGTCAAAATCCAGTCACGCGATGGTGGCTACACTTGTCCGCTCGCAGACAGCCGATTTCTATGGCCACGTTCGTTGGCCGCAAGGATTATATTTCCGTTCGAGCTATAATCACTCATACTTATCACTCACGCTCATATTTGACAGCCAAGCTTTAACCTTCACGCCTTGGAACCCCGTGTACCATTGGGGCAATACTCCAAAAGCTGTGTGCATAGAGTAAGCAGCGCAGAGATAAAGAAACGGAAGTGCTAACGCAAGTACCCACTGCAAGCTTGTGGCTGTCCGAGCCTCGAACATTGGCCGCTCCTGTCTGCTGCCGGCGGCCAACGAGACCAGCTGACGAGTTCGACACTCAATTATCATGCCTTATTATGCCTCATTGACACATCAGCAAAGGGCGGCGGATCTCTAGACTAGCTACAAGTTACCGAATTCACCTGGGCTCATGCAGCGCCCGGGCGGCAGTCGTGCAGGAGGCGGCGGCGGCCGGCGGAGCTGTAGCAGCTGTACCTTGGCTCCGCATCGACCGCTCGCCACTCTCCGTCCCACAGCCATCCGGGATGCGGCTGGAACTTGCTCTGCTGGAGCTCCACGGCGCCGGCTTCGTCCGACCACGGGTGGCGCTGCTGCATGATGGTCCTGCTAGAGTGCCACCGGCCTGCCAGCAGAGCCTGGTTTTCGTACTGCGCACAGAAAAAGTGAGAGCGGCTCCCCTTCAGGCTCTCGCGCTAGCATGGCGGCTGCTGGCGACGCTTCGGTGGGGGCGGGCGGGCGGGCGGGCCCGAAGGAATAGCGGCTGCCCGCTTGGCCGTCGACATCGACTCAGCAAACTATCGGAATTCTTCGGAAAACCTTCGAGACAACAACTGTGTCACATTGTCACTGTGCGCATGGCTACCAGGCTGCATATCCAGTACGAGGTTGAGCTTTTAGAAAAAACGAAGCAGAAGGAGCAGTCGCGAAGCAGTCCAGCAGTGTCACTCAGAGTATTTGACGAGAATGATGAGCCCTCCAAGGACTAGGATGCTCGCACTTCACGACTCGAGTCGCATGTTCTACTCTTGCTGTGGGCAACTCTGCCCTCTGCATTTCCCATTGCAAACAGGGGTCGTTGCTGCTAAGACACTTCTACCGCCATGCAACTAGGGTTGCTGAATCCCCCAACCGATGTTTTGTACTTGCACTTCACTTCTGTCAATTCCTGCTTCGAAATGAAATGCCTCTTTGTTGTTGCAGTGTAGTTATTACGAGTAGTCGTTGCAAAAAGGTTTTAGCAAGGAGAATTTGCATTTGTACAAAGTGTAGACCGTAAGGAAATCGCCTGAGGGGTACATGCGTAGCACTGATTTCTCTCTGGTGACTCTCTGTTTTTTCACGGCCACTTTCGCTCACAGCTGGGAGGCGTTCGCTGTCTGGGCGTCTCACCAGGCGGCTCCCAGCTGTCAATTGTGGCCCCCTCCACCTTTCACTCTCTCTCTCTCTCTCTCTCTCTCTCTCTCTCTCTCTCTCTCTCTCTCTCTCTCTGTCTCTCTCTCTCTCTCTCTCTCTGTGTCTCTCTCTGTCTGTCTCTCCCTCTCTGTGTGTCTCTCTCTGTCTCTATCTCTGTCTCTCTCTGTCTCTCCCTCTCTCTGTCTGTCTGTCTCTCTCTCTCTCTCTGTGTCTCTGTGTCTCTGTGTCTCTGTGTCTCTGTGTCTCTGTGTCTCTCTCTCTCTCTCTCTCTCTCTCTCTCTCTCTCTCTCTCTCTCTCTCTCTCTCTCTCTCTCTCTCTCTCTCTCTCTCTCTCTCTCTCTCTCTCTGTGTCTCTCTCCCTCTCTGTGTCTCTCTCTCTGTGTCTCTTTCTCTCCCTCTCTCTCTCTGTGTCTCTTTCTCTCCCTCTCTGTCTGTCTGTCTCTGTCTCTCTCTCTCTCTCTCTCTCTCTCTGTCTCTCCCTCTCTCGCTCTCTGTGTCTCTCTCTGTCTCTCCCTCTCTCTGTCTCTCCCTCTCTCTTTCGCTCTCCCTTCCTGCCATTCAGCTCCACCCCCTACCCAATTTACGGTACTACACCATGAGGGCAGCCAGGGGCGAAGCCAGGATTTTCATTTAGCATGGCAAGATCCGTAATTAATGACACATTATAGTGTAGTTAGTTGACCTTGGTGCGGGAGTGGGTGACATTTGTGAAGTGGGCTCACGAGAGAGCGGCTGGGGACCGCTGGGCTGGCGGCCGTCTCGAGAAGAGAGCTTTTGGTATCGTTTTGAAATAAAGCCGTTTTTAATCTTTTTATGGCGCTGTCCTGGTGTTTTCCTTAAATCCGAGAGCAGCTCGATTCCCATGACCCTAACAGACTGCTTCTGCCCCAGCTCCTGTGCCGATCTGATAAGGGGCGGCCCAGGTAGCTGCCTCCTACCCTCAGGGGGGAAATAGTCTCCTACAAACCCGCGGCTCTGCTATTTGGGGAAGCTGCTGCTTGACTGACTCAGCAACGCGCAACATGAGGCGCTGCAAGCTAAGTAGCCCGTTTGGAACGCACATGGAAAAATTACCATTTTGCATGCCAATTGCAGGAGGATAGCTAAATCTAGCACCATGCGGCTCAAGAGAAGCGCTTTCGGGGAACGAGATCAGAGCGAAATTTCATATACGTACAATCTGGCTCAAAACCGGACGGAAGAGTGGCCCATCCGCTTGCATTAATGCATTGGGTTAATGCATTGCGGCTAATTTCAAAAACAGGTCACCCGTTAACACTGGCTATTTCCGTAAATATATGTTTATTGAATTACGCTCAATAGTATTTTATGGACACACTTGAGTAGATTTTCGTGCTGACGCATACCTGCTGCTGCAAATAATTCGGCACTTAGTTATCACCAGCTTGTGTACTTCAATCAAACCGACCATTTCGGATGGCATCGGATAAATGAAGCATCCAGGAATGCAAAGTTTTCTCAAACCTAGATCGTTCAAGTCCAGCTGACCATTGAATTTTGGCCGGTCAATTGCTGTGCTTCTTCCGAGCGTCCCGCTATCTCGTATACACTTGATTATGGCCTGGTCATTAATACTGATGTTTTAATGCCAACAGAGTGTATCAGCCTCAATTCATTCGTTTTTCGATCTAGAGTATAGTTAACTTCGGGTTGTTTGGAGGCCCAACAATTTTCAAGCTAAACAAATCTGCTAGATAATCCGTGGCTTCAGACGCAGATAGATTATCGAGCGGAAGAAGCCGCTCTGTGATTGGTTGGCTTTCTCTTCAGTGCCAGAATTTTTACATGCACACGTACCAGTCACGCAGAGTGACCTGCCCCGTTCCAGCCCTCACAACTTACTATGTGGTTGAGGTGATGAGATGTTTGACAGCCACTCTACACACTTTTAACAATACGACTTCTCTCAACCTGTTATTTTTAGGCTGCATTTTAATTGCCGAGAGATCGACCGATGATAGTGTAAGCAGCGTACACACATTGAATAATAATATTAATAAGACAGTTTGATTGCACCTGAAGAGAGCTAATCTCCTCTTAGGCTAATCTTAAAATGAATCTCCTCTTCTACGCATGCTGGAAGCGAAGCGTATCAACTAGTAAGGAATGACATGCGCAGTATCAAAACGCATAGGCACTCGATGAAAAAAAAAGTTCTCAAGCAACGAGCGAAAGCTCTGCGGAACAGGTGAGCTTTAGCTTCTGGTTAACTGTCATCAAGTCACGGGATGTCGTTGTGTCATCCGGGAATGAGCTCCAGTATTTGGAGCATACAAACTGAAGGCACGGTTGCCAAAGGACTCGAGGAATTGATTACTGGAACGGCTCAGAGATCCGAGTCAGGAGTTGGGGTGGAAACGATTAGCGAAGCGTGATTAGGAAGTATTTCGGATAGGTAATCACGCACAGAAGAAGAAAAGTGAGACATAAAAGGGAGCAAATGAACTTTAAAAGTCGATATGGAAACTCATGAGCAAGGAATATCTTAAATGGTCACTGCCAGAGCAAGGTATCCTAGCTGTCTCGGCTATCTTTTGGCCAAAAGCGTGACAATGACAATGCCATATTCCATAGCGCCCTGGCAGGGGTAAGTCTACAACATGGGATACACACCAAAAGCCACCGTTCACTTAACGTACCACTTCTGCAACGACGGCTAGAGTGGCATCCAGTCCGTCCTTCCAATGCGACTCGTTCTCCTGCCTACCGAGCCAGATGTTCACTTGCACCTTGGCAGGTGCTCGTTCACCTTCACAACCATCACTGCAGGTGCTCTGAAAAACGTAGAACGTGATTGTTTGCTTAGGCGTCATGCGCTTTAAATCTGATCATTTACAGTGTTGACATGCTTCTCTGACAGAATAGGCAAAGTGCCTAGAAGTCGATTGAGTTCCGTGATGGTGACATAGAAATTTTGCGTCATTATTGTTATTACTTTTATTATATGTCTTTCTAAAGAGACCATCGGCTTCTTGATAAATTGTACATGCAATTGATAATTTTGTGGCTCCTCGGATGAAAGATAAAGCTATTTAGATGATGATGGCTATCTGACTTGTAGCAGGAGCCGCGGAAATATAGTTAGCAACAAACTGGGTGATATTAACCGTGTTGTTCTTAAGTTCGTACCAGATTTAACTTTGGTTGGCGGATGCCTTCGTTGGTCTCTCTGATAGTGCAGAGAATGGACCAGGAATTCACTTTTAGCTTCTTTGTTTTACTGCAGGCAAGCCAACAGTTACAAAAGCTAGAATCGCACCCATTTCAAACAGCATTTTATAGGTCCTTGCGATTTTTCCGCTGTGTGCTTATGGGTGCTAGCACTTTGCATGCTACCACTTACCATATTTGAATATTGGTCCTTGTGCATGTCACCTGTAACCACGTTATGCTTGATGTCATTTTTTGCGTAACCACTAACCACTTGATCATGCTTAATTTAGAGAAAATGTAAAGTGCCTAGAAAGAGATTAAGTTCACTAAGGGAGCAATGTAAATGTATTAGTATTTTTTATTAAAAATCACGAGAAATGCATTTTAAGTAGTTAAAGTTCATGTAAAATGTATGATGTAAATCAGTCAACGAGTACAAGCAATAGCATGCACATTACTAAGCACTACTAAAGTAGTGCTTATGGACCTATAAACATTGAGAAATAAAAACTAATGATTAGCCTTTCAATAGCATTGAATTCGTAGCTTAATTCCTCGGACTTTTTTTTACCAATCTTATCTCAAAGCCCTGCACTAAGTTTTCCAGCTCAAAGTTTTGAGTAGCCAAGCGGCATCGGCCGGCCATTTCTCCCTGCACTCACCCCCTGAGGTTAGGCGGCATAACAAACATGCTAAAAATCGTCGAAAAAGATTCCATCCGAGAAATATTGCAGGGAAATTTTGTTTGAGTTTAAAAAACCATTTTCATTATTAGATTTATCGTAGGAAGCCAGTCGCAGTGACTAACCGCTTGAAATACCGTCGCTAAGAGTGACTGTCCCTGTCAGCCTCTTAATTTGTATTCGTTCCAGTTAGAAATATTCTCCTCGGCGTGTAAATACATAATTAATTGCCGCGATTCGAAGGTTGCTCGTCACTATTTTGTAATTCAGTGCAAAATCTGATTCTGTCATTTCAACTGCGACAGTGCATGGTACGAGGCAGAAGGACTAACTCACGGACTCACAGACAAAAGTAACTTCATAGTTTTACTCTGTTCCTCTAAAGGGGAAACTAGGGACTATCAGAATGAGGTTTTCGTACACCGAATTTCGTATAAGAATGAATCTGCTGGTGCGAGACAATGATTTCATCTTGTTTCGACGAAGTTATAAAACATTTTTACTGGAACTGGCAATGAAACCTAGGAAAAGACGGCAGGATTGAGTAATGCCAAGAATAAAGCAGTTTATGTAGCATGGAGGCTCGCTGCACTCTCAGGCTCAAGCTAGCCGCTCAGGCTAATTTCATTATCACGTTATACGAATTATTTAGTAAAGTAACCTGAAAAATGTACGAATATATAAAGTAGCTTGAAATTTTTTCAAAGTGCCAGCAGCCGTTGCATACTTTTTACGAGCGGTACCCTATGTAAGAGCGTTGCCCTCCCGAGTGCGCACCGAAAGCCGCCTGGCTTTGAGTGCGATATAGAATACTCTCCTGCCTAACACACACATAGTCTTTATGGTTTTGTGGAGTTACAGACAGAGATACATTGCATTAAACTAAATTGCATCACATCACGTATTACCTTTAGTAATAAAGTCTGCGTCTTCCCGCAGCGCCTGCCGCTGTATCCGAGCTCGGAGAAGAGGATCTCGTGCGCCGGCACGCGAGCATAGGCGTGGCGAACACCGCCGACTGCCATCCAAACGAACACGTCGGGAATGCTGCTTTGAGGCTGCAAATTTCGGCGATAAATGAATGCGAGGATTTTAGAAAATTAAGCGCTCGATTGGCGACGTCAGCGAGATCTTACTACTTCATGCACGCACGCTTCAAGAAACCATGGCGTCGTCGTCGTCTCGCAGGCAGCAAGTCTTTCCGAATTGCAAGTAAGGCAATACATAGTCATTCTATGCCTTTTTTTCGCCACGTGTTAGCGGGGGGGGGGGGTGAAAAGGAGATTGAAGATGTACACTCTTTCTTACACCCTGCGAACGCGCCAAATAGTGGCTCATTCACATTCTCGGTGTGCTAACAGCAGTCACTGTAACTACTACCAGCAGTGGTCCAGAGAAATCTACTTAATTGTTTTGGTTTTTTAATGAATAATAGGGAAAAAGTAATCCCAAAAGTCGCCAAAATGGGTCTAAATAGCACCAAAGGTGAGCCGAGGTGCAGAAGAAAGGTTCTTTGAGGTCGCTGAATTGGCGTACAACTCGGATACGCCTTTATTAAAATTTCAGCTAGGGGGAAACGTAAGGCCAGTCACACTCACAGTAATGTGACTGCTGTAGTCCAACCAACGGTAATTCCCGCTGTAGTTTGAGTGTAGGCCGGCTCCTCTAATGAGCCTGTGATGTGGCATGGACACTGGCCGGTAACCGCTGGTGGCCAGATGGTGGATTCACTATCAGGATCGGCCGCTGCACAGTTGTGGTCCTCGATTAATCATCGGGGTCAACAGGAGGAGTGGAAGGAGACTCTAGTGTGAGAAGGGGGCGAAGGCAGTCGTGCGTCTTGCTGCTCTGTGCCTTGTACAAAAAACCGTTGGCGTTGTTCTGGGCTAGCGTTTTGCATGCCGAACCACACCCGCGTTTGGCGGAGAGATTACAAATCCTGCTTAGATTTTGCGCGGGCTTTCTCTCTTTCATTATACTTAAATTCAGAAGACTGCCTCTACAGCTAGTTATCACATCCGATCCCTATCCAAGATTAGGAGCTGTCTCCAACAGTGGCTTGTAAAAAATTTAACTAGCTCTTTAGTTCTGTCTCGGCTTGATTATTGTAATTCTCTTTTGGCTGGGCTGCCAAAGAAAGCTATTATGCCACTGCAGCGGACTATGAATATGGCTGCAAGGCTGGTCTTCAAGTCCCAGTGGTTTGAGCACGTGTCTCCTTTGCTGAAAGAGCTAGGATGGTTGCCGGTTGAGCAAAGGATACAGAGCAAAGTTCTTACGCTGACCCACAAGGCCCGCCACGGCTTGGCTCCTTCGTACCTAGCTGAACTGCTGCAACTGTTTCAGCCTGTTCCTCAGGTCCTGTGTGGACAATAAGTTAGCTGTCCCATTCCTCCGCTTAAAGACAGTTGGCGACAGAAGCGTTAGCTCTGAAGGTCCTAGACTGTGGAGCTCGCTTCCCCAATTCTTACGCAGCGACAACTACTCTCCAACTGCCGGCTATCCCACATCCTTTTCAGCGGTCCTGAGCAGCTAATTATATTCTACTCACTACCTCAACTGCTCTCCTGACTCTGCTATGCTTCCCACTTTCTCTTTGTTGCGTGAGACGAAGTCTGTTGGGAACTGAATGCGTACCGAAAACCGCTCAGGCTGTGAGTGCGCTATACAAAACTCTCCTGCGTAACACCCACATGGTCTTTATGACTTTGTGGATTTACAGGCGGAGATACACGTCACTCTGTGTCTCTGTTTCCCAGTCTCAATCTCTGTCAATTTGCCTCAATGATTTCCTGGCAGTCTCCTTGTGCTTGTCCTTAGCCATCTATCTCCATTCTATTAGCTTTCCTTACTCCACGTCTCGCTGGTTTTCTCGCCGTCCTCACCTGCTTGGCCGTTCACCGACAGTTCATCTGCTGCGGTAGCACCAATAAAGCCACCTGCCTCTTTGCGTTAGCTACCGCAGCAACTTGATTTGCAGCAGCAGCAGCTAAAGGATACTCACGTCGCTGATGAGATCCCTTAAGACTTTTAGGAACTGTTCGACCGCATGTAAGATGTGCTCGGCGCTAGCGCTGGACACTTTCAGTCTGGCCGCCTCCTCGGCGATATTCTTCAGTTCGTCACTGCGTATGTTGTACAGGTGTTCGTCTAATTCGTTCGTCGATTGGTGCTCGTCTGGTCTGGGCAGAGGGGCACTATAATCGGATGGATGTGTAGCGGCTATTGCTGACCTTGCATTTAATTGAGAAACAAAGCTTGTAAACGAAATTATACACTTAAAGCACGTCACTTTTCAACTATAGTGCGATTATTTTCTACATAAAAAATCCTTATCATTTGATTAAGCCCTCTTGGGCGATACATTGCAGCTGAGTGATTCTGACCCACGATGATGGATACTAACCAACGACTGCTAAAACAAAATGTGATCGAAAGTTCGAAGTACTTGGATACTCCAAGGGCAACTTAACGGCCTACTTCTCGTCAGGCAAACTTTAGCCTGTGCATTTGTGAAAGTTGTCTTAGGCTAAAGCTACAAGACTCTTTCCGATTGTGAATGCTAAATATTGCTCCTTGAGAGTACTCACGCGATCCACAAAACAACGGCTTGAGTAGGTCCTCATCAACTGTTCAAATTCGCGAAACTCTTGTCTTGTTTTTTTTTTAAAGAAATTGTCCCAAAGACCTCTCGCGTTTGTTACATTTTAAGTGAAAAGCTCGACGGCTTGTCTTATCCGTGGATGGGTCGCAATAGACAAATTATAGCACTTCCTGTCACTTAAATGTAATGGCCCATCAAGTAGCTCATTGACTAAATTTAACTTTCAGTCACTCATTTTCAGGTCCATTCATTCTCTTACTGATTAATTCTCGGCCGAATTGCATCCCAAAAAATAGGTTAATAATCGTGCAATCCGCCTTTCTTACTCAAGTCGTTTAGTTGAGCCTTTGACTGACCTCAAACTCTATGGAGACGGCGCCTACACTTCACAGGCTCTCCAATGCCACGAACGCACTCACAACTGACAACACGACTCTAGCTTGGGCGAGTCTTCTTCTAAGAACCCCACTTGTTCCTTCTAGAATTTGCCCCAGCCATGTGAATTGTCAATTGAGTGCCTATGCAAGCTGAAAGTGGGTAAATTATCTCAAATCAATTGACATGCTTCATTTCCAGCATGTCTGAAGTGCTTGGAAAAGGTTTTAGTTCACTACGGTACCGTACAAATATCCAGTTACTCTTTTTATTCTCGCTTCGATACTTTGAACTAATTCCTACAAGATGAGCTAAATGCTAATGCGTTGAAGCTGTATCCTGTCGCGCAAGTTTTCTTTTACACTTTCCTACGACTCAGCCTGATTGACACACCTCAACTCCGACATAGAATCTAAAAGTTTCTATAGCTGCAGGTATGAGCCAAATAGGCAATTCCACGGTTATAAGACAGCCAACTTGCTCGGACTAGGATGGCTGGCAAGATTATCTACTCTATCAATTGTTGTTGCCATTGGGAATCCCGCATCGTGTGCTTGGCTTCTTTGACAAATGCTCGACGTTTGAAAGTTTTATTCAAAAGAAAGCTTCCGTAGCTAGCTCGTATTTTCAATCCTTGTCCAGGATTAGGGGCAACCTACCGTGATGGCTGACTACAAATCTTAAGAGCTCCCTGGTTCTCCCTGGACTTGACTGCTTTAATTATATACTGTAATTTCTATAATTTGAAATGATGTGATTACTGCTGTACATAAACTTTAATTGCGAAATCCTAAAATCTCCCTGTTTAGTCGCCTTAAAAAAAAGGCTGGACTGCAATATCAATGTACTAAATTGGCGTTAAGCCAGAGCTAGCAAACACAATCTCAATCATTGAGAATATCTTCTAATAACGAGCACTTACAACTGGCTCATTACATTAAGCTAGGATTTCGTGGTTACCACACAAACACTTTACGGTATTTCACTTTAAGACTACTTTCAGCAGAAGGACCCGCCCCAACCGATTGACTATATGTGAGTCCAAATGAGCTGCTAAGAATTATGGCAATCATTTGTTCAAGCAATACCATTCGACATAGATTAAATGGCCTCAAAATTCGCCCTTATATTGGATGGCACGCCAATTTTAGGCAAATGGTGAGCATAAGAATCTTTCGGGTAGACCGAATGAGCTTATGTTTTAACGACAAGCTCCACCCTCAAAAGAGGCCCAATTCTTACGGCAAAACTTATTCTCTATACAACTATGACCAGGCGATGTTTTCAGATACGGATAAATAACAAATAAGATGTTGCCTTTACCCAATTCCAAATGGCAATTAAAGAAAGAGTACGAGCAGGCAGTATAACATCTTTTACGCTTGACATTTATAGAAGGCTATCATGGAACTGGTGCTTTTAATTGGCTTAAAACTATAAATAGATGGATGCCCCACAATTCCACAAAAATAATCAATCGAAACGTGAAAATAAGGTAAATTCAGCTAAGCTATCAGAGAACCTAAACTGGTTTGTCAAATTATGATATTTGTACCTAAATATTTCATTAAAAGCTACCCACATCATCGTCTAATTAACCACATAGACTTTGAATCTCTTCCTGAGAAGAGATCTTTAAGGGGGTATTTTCATTAGTCTAACTGCAGGCACATGACCGAATAGAAATGCAAGTGTGCTGAATTTAGAAATAAAGAAATTTTACAGCAACTGAAGTGCTAATTCATTATATTAAGTTATACAACAGTATAAACCATGATTTTATTCTTCCACGCCCCTGAAGTAAGCGTTAGTGCTAGCTTTGTTACAAAATCAAATGAACTATAAATATTTTTCTTCCCAGGGCTTGCCCATAGACAGCACATGGCTCCAAACGCTGCTAAATCAGACTGATATTCTTTGGTGAGCCGTGATGGCACACTAGGTAAGGCGGTTGCTATCGGTTGATCTCGGTTGCTATCGGTATCACACTAGGTAAGGCGGTTGCTGTATTTTATCACGACCTCAGACTCGAGTTCACGGGTTCGAATCCTACGGCGGGCGATCCTATGTTGCCACTGCAAGCTGTGATGATCGCCGTAAAGGCTCTTCTACCGCCATACAAAAGAGGCTGATGAATAAGCTAGTATTCCTTTGCACTACCCCCATTATCATCACTAATCTAGGAGCACTCAGACGATTAATAGAAATTTTTAGCTGAGGGTCTTAAATCTGCTACAACCAAAGCCGAAATTATTTAAACGTAGGGCTATTCACCACAATATCAACTTAACTTTAAGCACAAATAAAATTAACGGTATCGTCATCAATCCACTTCTCGCCGACCTGCACTGGTTACCAGTCAAGCAACGGATTGACTTCAAGGTTTTGTCGCTCACTTTTAGGTCTCTTCATTCTATGGCTCCAGCCTATCTTTCAGATATACTACCCCATCAGGCAAAGCATCGTACCACTCGCTTTTCGGAATCCAACAGTCTAGAAATACCTCGTACAAACCTTAAATCCTTTGGAGACCGTGCATTTAGCTCGTATGCTCCCACAGCCTGGAACTCCCTCCCGACCTGCATCAGAACATCCCCTGACCTGACCACATTTAAAAGAAACTTAAAAACATACCTATTTAGGACAGCATTTAGTGGGTCCTTGTGATTCGTCCTCGATGTGCTTATGCGTGCTGACACTGTTCATACTGCCACTAACCACATTTGCATGCTGACCCAGTGCATGTAACCCCTAACCATGTTATTCATTTTGTTTGTATTTCAAGCATGATTTTACTTACTATTCTATTGCGTATCACTTTGCAGCAAATGTAAAGCGCCTAGAAAGAGATTAAGTTCTCTGAGGGCGCTTTATCAAGTGCAATATTATTATTATTATTATTATTATCAATCAAGAACTATGTAGCCCATTTCTAGATTACTAGAGCCACTTGTGCAGACATGTTTGTCATTCGATCTGTAGCAAAGCTGAAGTACTGACTTGGACGTGGGGCTGTCGTCAAGAATTAGATATGGGTAGGTAGGAAAAGCAGGCTGAAAAATAACCCTTGAGAAAAGGGTCATTGCTTATTAACGATTGCATTTTGTGCACATACCAACAATCGCGAACGATATTTGTGAGGACTATGCGACAAATGTCACTGATCTCATCTGCGCCGACCCTTGCCTTTAAGGCAATCCTCATTGTTCGAATGCCCTCGTCCTGAAAGAAGAGAAGGTCAAAGTTAAAGAGAAGGTTCAAGCTGCACCGAAGACCTAATAACATTAAGATAAGCAATTATTTATGGTGGTGAAGGATCATCACAGCAGAAACTTGAATGCTATGCAAACTTACCATTAGACATGCAATACTTATTAGCATGTTCATTGCGTTGGTGCGAAAAGATACGTCCTCCCACAATGATTCGAGCGCAATACACGGCTTATTTTCGTCCCACGAAACATAGTAGTACTCGCAGTCATCAAATACAGCATTCGTAGCTGATGTCATAGACGTGACATGGGCAGCACTGTACGTGTTACCCGACTCGTTCCCATAAGAGCCTAAAAAGACAGCATCACCTTTCACCCATTGCACATCTATAACAGCAAATTTGAAGTGCCTAGAAAAGATTTGAGTTATCCGAGGCCGCTATAACCAATGTATTATTATTATCACGTGCCAAAGCTAACATACTCTTGAGAAAAGTGCACTTGTCATTTTTATGCAACATTGTTTTCCTCTACTTAAGTTGACGAGCCATATATAATGTGTCAGCATACTGAAGACGTTATTAGCGCCTGAAGAAGATTACGATGACGTAGCGTAGATAAACACACAGAGATATGCGTACAAGGTTTGAGAACAAAATTCGCACCACAACATCGGCTTATAGCTACATTTAGTGAAACTATAGAAGCATTTTTCAGCTTGGCTGGTACTTGAACTGAAGTACCCGATAAAAAAACGTCGATAGAAGGAGGATTCTAACTTGTGGCGTGTTCTTATGTGCAATCCTCTGTGCCTACACGCGAAAGCGAAGAAAAGCCAAGGCTGCCAAGCCTCACTCGGGAACCTTCGCTGAACAACTTGCACATGTTGGTACGTTCATAAAGCTCCTACCGACTAAAGCAATTGTTGAATAGCAACCTGTGACCCGCCTTAAGAGACTTTCTGTGGTTTCTGCATAAGAATGCGAGGTACCTTAATAAAGTTTAGGGAAAAAAGATCGTCTCGTGGAGACTCTCTAGCATTACCTCTGTACTCTTCACTTGCCGATACACTTAGTCCAGCAACAACTCGGACTTTGCATGCTTCTCTGGATAAAGGTTTTGTTCGAAAGCCCTTAAAAGCGGCCATTAATAAACCAATACTTTAAAGCCTGGATTGGATTCAGATGTCTTAGCAAACCATAGCCCAGTTAAACTTCTTCCTGCTTTATCAACGATTCTTGAAAATATTATTCCATAGCAGCTTCTAGCACAAATTAAAAAGAACAAATTTTCAGAAAATCTTTCGTTGGGATTCAAGCACAATCGTTCCATTGAAACTGTTCTCTTCCGTGTAACCAACGGCATCCTCTGCAGATCCGATGACGGGAATGGCACAGCTCTGACCCTACTGGAGCTATCTGCCGAGTTCGACAGTATTGACCACGATATCTGCCTTGAATGATTCAGAATGAAAAACGGCCTGGCAGTCTAGGCACTGGCGTAATTCAAATCGTACTCGTATGATCGTGTTCAATTCGTGTCGTGCATTAGTTAAGTCTTACTCACCAGTCCAGTCGCCTGCGGAGACCAAAAAGGGTCCATTCTGAGTCCTTACCGCTTTCCACTTGTACTGGACCTCTGGGAAAAGTTCTTCGAACCCATGGATCGCCTCTCACATCTATGCTGACAATAATCAGCTGTATATTTTGTTTGAAACCGTCGGAATAAGATGCAGCAGCTGATGAATTGAATACTTGCCTTGCAGACATTCAATCCTTGATGTCGGCCAGTTAGCTTAAACAAAATTACAATGCAACTGAACTGCTACTGATAGGTTACCCCAAGCGTGCGGCCAAACTAGGGTGGATTGCTTTTTTAATAGGCGATGCCGTTTTGCGATCGTCACTATGTGCTCGGAATTGAGGTGTTGCCTTTGAAAATCGCCTAAAATTTGAAAGTTTAATTGGGAAGACGGCTTCCGCAGCCAGCCATCAAACCAATCTCTATCTTATATTAATGACATTCCACTACGGCGACTTGAAAATAACTTATTTAGCTCCCTGTATCTGTCTAGGCTGGCTTATTCCAATTCCATTATGGCTCGGTTTCCCAAAAAAACCATTAGGCCACTGCAGCTGGAAATGAATATGACTGCAAGGCTAGTTAACAAATCCCAGAGGTTCAGTCACGTATCTCGTTTGCTGAAGGAGCTTCGACGGTTTGAAGGTCGATAAAAGGGTGCAGAGTAAAGCTCCTACGCTGACTTACAAGGCCTGCCACCGCTCGGCTCCATCACACCTAGCAGAACTGCTGCACCAACCATTTTCAGCCTCCTCTAGAACTCAGTTCGTCTATGGACAGTAAATCAACGGTTCCACCCCTACGCTCAAAGACCTTTAGCTACCAAAGCTTTTGCTCTACCTGTCCTAGGCTGTGCAGCTAACTTTCACAGTTCTTACGCAACGAAATCTATTCTCTTGCGGCTGACTGTGACACATCCTGTCAGCCGTCGTGAGGTGCTAATTCTGTGCTACTCACTACGTCGACTGCCCTGCTGACTCAGCTATGTTTCTTACTTAAGATTTTGTTTTTGCATGATGTAAAAGGTACTATACTAGCTCAATGCAAGATGGCGCTATGGCAATTGCAAACAACTTTGCGCTGTAGTACACGTACCAATTAAGCTGAAATCACAATTGATTACTTACCAATGCTAATGCCAAATTGTACTGGGTCAGTGGTCTTGCTGAGCATGGTCGCATTGAGAAAAGTCGCATAGAGTGCATACTTGAAGCGTTTCATGTACTTCTACGAGAGAAGCCAAGCTGTCAGATTGTCAAATCACATGTATAATGACTTTCTGCTCATAAATGCATCAGGTTAAGGGGAAACATACTCGTTACCTCCACTCGCAGTACATCGTCGTGCGGGAGGTCAACAACGTGCTGTCCTGAGACTGCCTCCAGCTTCGTTGACATCTCTAAAAACAGCCGCCCTCGATAGCCGACACAGTCACCCTGAAAGAAAGAAACAATAGCATTCAACAGGCAGGTTCGGGCGTGTTTCGACGCAGTGACTACGATAGACGCGCCACACCGCCGGCAAAAAGGAGGGTGGGTGCACACCGTCGTTATCAAAAGAGGCTGCTGCCCAGGGGCCTGGATGCGAATGAGCGCCAAGGCAGCAAAGTTAGGAGGGTGAAGTTAGATCAAGCTTGAGTTCGGCACCGGCCTTTACTTACGTCACCAGGTCTATCATCGCCCTTGCCTCGCTCGCATTGCGAGGCGTACAGGTTAATGTAGCACGGGCCCAGCGTTGGTAAAAAACCTACAGAGACAGAGACGATAGCGGGCAGCTGTACACCAGCTGAACGGCTTTGCCTGGCCATTACTATTCATCTGTCCTGCGAACCCGTTCTATTTATGTCAAGCTCAGTCACGATGGCTCGGTAAACAGTCTGCAGAGTAAGTAATCAGGTAAGATGCCACTAAAGCTTCTACTGTTAGCAGCATGATTTCGCTCGTCATGGCCAACGCCAGCGATCTGCACACTTCCGGGTAGGATCGCGGATACTGGGATCGCAGCTGAGCGCTCTGATACGTCTGTAGCTGTAGCGCAGGGATAATTTCGGTCATGATGCAAATGAGTAGTGACGCATCAGCAGCTCCGGAGGCGATTAATTTATAAGCGGCATCGCCGCCGCTTACACTCGCGCGTCAGCATTGTGGCCGTACTTACTCGTTGCAGCATTTGCTGCTGAAATCAAGTCGCTTCTACATGTGTAGTGGGGTACCTAAACGCGAGTGCTAACTCCCACGAGCCTACTTTCTATGCGGCTTTAGCCAGCGGCTTCGGCTTACCGTTGCTACCTGTTCTCGATAGGCTAGCAGTGCAGAGCCTTGTGCTGCAAAGGGCATCTTCAGTCAGCTGACTCCTGAAAAGTCATGACCGCGGTCATTTACACACCAGGGTACTCATTCTTCAAAGTGGCTAATCCCGATTAGAAATACGTTCGCTGACCAGCGAGTGCTTTGCGAAAGTCACTCAAGCGCTGCGGTTGCTTATCAGTGCTTATCAGTACCCACCAGTCAATTATAGAAATTTGAAGGTTGTCAGTCACCGACGGAAACTAAAACGAGACGGTACCAGTTGTCACCGGAATTGCAATTCCAGGCCGTCATCCTCGTACATTGTCTGTCGCTCGCAAGGTTTTGAAAGCGTCAGCATCCCTTCGCTGTACATACATAATGTGCATACTTCTCATGCAGATACCCTTACAAAAACACGGCATTGTCAAAAAAGCGCTTTTTGGTTTGGCAAAATCTAGGCTGGGAGTGAAGCAGGGCGTGATGAAGACCGCTCATCTATGTCTTAATTAATAGCATAACTAAAGCTTTAGCTACGATGCCTCAGCAGGCCAAACTTTTCTCAGCCTAAGCCCAAGCCTCGTGCAGAAAAAAATGCAACGTAATGCGAAAAAGTGGCACATAAACCAATGCTGAAAATACCACTGCTACATGTGCGTAACTCTTCGAAGGTAAGCGCAGCATTGTGACCCGCGTGTGCTCTTACAAATAAATAAATACTAGTTGATTTAACAGCCTCTTTCGAAAGCTAGGACACTGGCAATGTCGGGTGGTCATTCTATTACCTGCAGCTCCTTATCATTTGGCAGAAACGGGAAAATTTACATTTCGCGTCTTGTTAGCAATTTCATAAATTAAGAAGCTTAACAAACTCTGCATTTTCTTACCATTGTATCAAACCATCACTCACACTGCTGCTGCGCTTTCATAAAAAAGAACATGATGGGGTTTCAGAAAAAAGACATCTTAGCACATTTGGTGCTTATCGACACCCCAAATTTTCAGCACTAGACGACACTTTCAAGTAATATGTGACTCAAAATGTGACATCTGTCACATAGTACATATGTGACTCAAAGCACTTCACCTTAAAGCCAATAAGAAGCTCCTGGTTCCAAACGGGATTCTTGTTCTCAAAAACTATCTTTGTTTGAACCTTCTTTCCCGCATATGTCGCCACAACATAAGGATCCACGCCATCTGTAGTCGGGGCATTTACTAGATTGTATAACTTTCTGATGCTTTCGAGAAACGCTGAGTCCTCTGCAATTTGAAATCACAACAGAAAATTCAGTTGCTGATGCTTGAACCTTGCTAAATGGATAAGACAGTAGCTAACCTAGTAGCTAAAACTAGAATATCAACTCGAGAAGGTCAGCATTCCAAGATTTGATACGATTTTGAAAGAGATTCAGTTTTCTAATGGTGCTACACAAATGTATTAGTATTATTGTTATTATTACGTCGTAAGGAAAATGGCGTAAATAAACTGTGCACATGGGCTCTAAATATAGAGCAAGAGTTAGAATGCTGTGGTGCATCTTAAGAAACATATTTTAGTCATAAATTAGCTATAAGATATAAAAGTTTTTAACTCACATTGTAGAACCGTTTTACCCAGTGCCATTCAACTGAGCTTGCTTTTTGGAAGTCAGCGTATATTGGCTTCATTGACACAAGTTTTTTACCACAAATAATAGCCTTTCTAGTTCAAGCCAAATTATTTCTCCTATAGAACTTGTCGCATAGGTAATCAAATCATACTTCCAAGGAAGTCGTGCCTTTGAGTTGAGTGGTGCAACGGGAAATCCTCTGTAGCCCTCTTTATATTTATATATAAAAATCTAGCAAGCTCGTCGCTGTGCTAAGAGTAAATAGCATTTGCGTAATTTGGTTCAGCAGACTAACATGTGTTAAAACATATTAACATACTTTGCCGGTAGTATTCCTAATAAGCACTTCAGGTAAGGATAAGAAATTAAATGCTGGATACACAGTATACCGATACCTGTACAAAATATAGAGTGACGCTCTCCGTAAAATAAAACAGGTGCAGCAAACCGACAGTTTGTGCCGACAGTCGCAACCTTGCAGTGGAAGCCTATGGATAACCGAACGAATCGCTGCTTCCCGACCAATCGGGCTATTTAAAATTAAACTTTTGTGAAACTCCTGTCGATCCTATCCAGTCCCCACGACTATACAGAGCCAGTTCTGTGCCCTCCAGAGATACGGCGAAGCAAAATTACTTTAGGGGTCAAACCTTGACCCTGCCCCACCTGGCCAGTGGTGGGGAGGCTGAAGGAGGTGCTGATTTGCAGCCTTCTTCCTACGAGAGTCATCTAATCACTAGACACTTCCACCTGTCTGCGGCACGTCATCAGTGCTGCTTGCAAAGTCGCTTGTCAGGACTTTCCTTTCGTGTATACTTTGATAGTTCTCGTTCTAGCCGTAGTTCCAGTACATTGCATACCTCTGGTTTTCATTGCAGCAGCACGACGCTCTCCTGTATTATGTCTTATGTACACCGGGCGCTCTTTCGATCAGGTCGCAATGTGTTCACAACTTCTGCGTATCATGGCTCAGAGGAAGTTTCTGGGAGATGCTATGAGAGGATTCTGGGAGATGCAGCGGGCGGTGGAGTGCAGTGCCCGTCACCCGCCGAAGAGAGAGACTCTGGCCGATTCTGGACGATTTCGCCAGTCATCAGCTGCCACCAAACAGTAACAGGAAGGAATATTGAAGCGATGGCCCGTCTTAACATTTCCGTTACTGAGAGTCTACTAGTCAAAGGCTCGAGTAATTCATTATTAAAATTGGGAACGGCGAGGCGCCAGGTAGAGATAATCGAAGAGCAGTACGGGAGCCACGTGACTAGATTTCCGGACGGCGCCGAGTGCGAATACGACTGGGGTACTGCAATGCGCCGGCCTGCCTGCCTCCAAAGCCATTGCAGGCCACCCATCGAAAGAGGCGAGCGTGAAAAAGCCACTCGATATATGTATTCGGTTGCCCTGACAGCACTTACGCCTTGGAAGGTCCTCGCCTTTGTACATCCTAAGGACCAGTGTAGCCGGCTGAAGGGAGAATCCTTCGGGTACCAGAAGATTTCTATGAACAAAAGTACTGCACAATGCAACCCGCGCATTGCCAAGTGAAGCTGCTGTCCACTCAAAAAAGCGAGCACGAGAGACAGGCCTAGCACTGCAAAGCACTGTGCTAAGCACGGCTCTTACGATTCGACGTCGTCCTCTGCAGGAGAGCTGAGACTAAATGTCTGCAAAGTAGGATGCAAGGAAGCAAGATGTCTCGCATGCCGCTCACTGCGCGTCGCTCTGGCCGCGAGGCAGCCAGACTGCGTCTGTGCGCGACTGCCCATGTCAGAAAAGCTTATGTCAGCTTACTCACGTACCGGAGCACTGTCGCCTCGTTCGAGAATGCACACACACACCATCAGGTAGCCCTTCACAGAGCAGTTGTCGACGTCCCGATCGGCAAGTACCAGCCACTTGTTGATTGCAGTTCGATTCTCTCGGCCATATATCACGCTCAACTCACTCTGGGTTCAATGGAAATTATCGCCATCAAATTAACTATACTCATGCTACAGACAGAAGAATTTTAGTTGCGGATAGGAAGCACTAATGCAACATCCACATTGACAGCACCGATAGTTCCAGTCTGGTTTTAGAGCTAATCACTCCACAGAGTCAGCATTGCTTCGGGTATACGACCTACTTAGGAATGCAGACATGGGTAGAGTGTCTCTGCTTGTTTTGCTTGATCTTTCGGCAGCTTTTGATACCATCAATCACAAAGTTCTTCTAGAGCGCCTCTCATCTCGCCTGGGCATCACTGGCACTGCTCTGCAGTGGTTCAGGTCCTATCTCAGTGGGAGACTCCAGAGTAATGACGTGAATGGACAAAGATCATCTGAGGTACCTCTGAAATATGGAGTACCTCAGGGCTCAGTGCTATGTCCGGTTCTTTTCACGGTTTATACTCTGCCTCTTGCTGATGTGATTGCCAAGCACAATCTAGGCTTTCACTTCTATGCGGATGACACTCAGTTGTACCTTTGCTTTGATCCCTCCCAGCCTTCGAGCACCTCAAATTCTCTAAACTCACTAGCTGCATGCATTGATGACATCCGCACATGGATGGCAGCAAATTTTCTAAAACTTAACGATGATAAAACTAACTTACTAGTTATGGGCAAACCCAGTGTGATCCAGAGATTGGAAAGGCTGACTCTCAAAATTGGCTCTGCCAGCATATCTCCAGTTGAATCAGCTCGAAATCTAGGTGTCATATTCCAAAGCGACCTCTCGTTAGACCACCGTATCAGCTCCACAGTCAAATCCGCCTATTTTTAGCTTTATAACGTTGCTAAAATTCGGGCTTGTTTAGATAAAGATACCACATCTAAGTTGGTCCATGCATTCGTGTCATCTCGTCTCGACTTCTGCAACTCACTGCTTACTGGCCTACCAGCATGTGCGATCAGGCGATTGCAGCTGGTGCAAAACTCTGCAGCTAGACTTGTCTGTCGTGAGCGTCGCAGTTGCCACATTACTCCACTTCTCGCCGACCTGCACTGGCTACCAGTCAAGCAACGAGATTAATTCAAGGTCTTGTCGCTCACTTTTAGGTCCCTTCATTCTATGGCTCCAACCTATCTGTCAGATATACTACCCCATCAGGCCAAGCATCGTACCACCCGCTTTTCGGAATCCAACAGTCTAGAAATACCTCGTTGAAACTTTAAATCCTTTGGAGACCGTGCATTTAGTTCATATGCTCCCAAAGCCTGGAACTCCCTCCCAACCTGTGTCAGAATATCTCCTGACCTGACCACATTTAAAAGGAACCTAAAACACACCTATTTAGGACAGCATTTAGTGGGTCCCTGTGATTCGTCCTTGATGTGCTTATGCGTGCTGACACTGTGTATGCTGCCACTAACCACATTTGCATGCTGACCCTGTGCATGTCACCCCTAACCATATTATTTATTTCGTTTGTTTTTCAAGCATGATTATACTTACCACTCAATTGAATTTCACTTTGCAGCAAATGTAAAGCGCCTAGAGAGAGATTAAGTTCTCCGAGGGTCCTTTATCAAGTGAATTATCATTATTATTATTACCGATCGCGAAGTCGCTATAATCAAGAAGTGTGATCTTTAGCATTGATTCATTTCAGAGAGAATCTTTTCCCTTGCGTTCTAAAGCGTCCTATTTCAATGGCGTTCTAAAAGGTCCTCTTTCGACTTTGATGTGTACGCATGGACCCATATCGATTTGAACTCACTTAAGCGTTAGCCAATGCTAAAAGCAACTGCATCGGCACTTTGGAAAAGCATGAGACAGGATCCAGCTGAAGGACTCCCTCGGGCAATGCCAGACGACGAGCTATTTCATCTTGTTGCATAGGTGCCAGCAAGCACAGGATAAGCAGCTCACGGTCTATGCATCTTCGTCGTGTGCTACCCTTTAGGTACATTCGCCGTCGCAGCTAAATCCTCCGTACAACGTTTGGCTCAGCATAATAACTGGCAAAGATCATGACTCAATTCAAGCCAAACTGGTGCTAGTAGTGTCGGAATTTGAGCTAATCCTGCCACACTCCAATCGAAAATGATATTCCCGTCCGAGGTCTCGAGACTTGTAAGAGCTTCAGCGATAGCACGTGACCTTGAGACGCCCTTACATGTTTGCTAAGCCTGCACTTGAGTGCGATTGATTAAGAGCCTCAATGGCTAGCTCAATCGAGAGAAATAGCTGCAGAAATGGGTGGAAACGCTCGGTATGAAGACCTATGTAGAGCATCGAAACAGCACAGTTTCTTAGACATGGCAGCTGCGATAAATTTACATGTCACCTAGTTTCTAACTACAGAAAGGCTTTTTCTCAACGAAGGTGACCGAATGAGAATAATGTGCACCAGTGTTCTTGACCAAAAAGAAACCTGAAGCAGCGACAGGCAATGCCATGCGAGGGTGCTGCCTGTCAACATACCTTGAAGCATCCGATCAACGAGTTCCGGCGGAGAGTTCGGGAGTCAAACACCTGCATACATAAGTGAGCACATGACCATATAGCCTGACATAGATTACATAGACATGACATCAATGTACTTAGCGTGAGCATAATACTCCTTGCAAGAAGTTTTGCTTATAGCATAAGCTTTTTGCTTGAAGGAACGCCCTATGAGGGTTCGGCATAAATGTGTAGGGATATGATGTAAAAAGTGGACCTAAAGCTTAGGTGGCATAGACCGTCTTTTCACCGACTGGCAAGCAGTTTCAATACCATTTCCAAAAACTTATAGAATGACTTAACAAGAAATTTCCCTTGGTTTCAGTAGACACTCTCTGGCTGAAATAATGCGACTTTTTTATAAGTCAGTTACCAATTAATTTTTTCCGTGCTTTGTGTAAGCAACATGAAAAATTACTGCGGTTGTTTGACTTCCACATGTCCAAGTAGGCTTTGCCTCTTGTAAGTCTAAAATTTGAACGAGCCAGGTAACTTACTGCTTCCAGTTAGACAATAGTATTCAGTCATACACGTACCTCGAATGATATACTTTCGTGAACCAGCTCCGACGGAGGCGTGCGGGTCGTGAAATTGAAAACCTCATTCCACACCGGCGCGTTAGTAGACTTGCGTACCCTGGTCTGCCGTTGCTGACGAAGTAGGGTAACCTTGCACAAAGGATAAATGTCTGCTCCTTCAAGCTTCTTGGCACAGACCACCTTGACACGCACCTACAATTTAGACATCCGGGTAAATAGAGTACTTGAACGGAAACGCAAAGGCGTTTACCTTGCAATTATTCGGGTGAGCAGGTCGCAACAAATGACTTGATGTCCCTACCGAAAAGTGTTTCTAATATGGCGGCTGGCTGGCTGACTTTTGGCTTCGATTGTGCTCACTGGCTCGCTGGCATGGCTGCGAGTCTTTCGTAGATCCTGGGGAGAAGCTGACTACACATTCTGGTTAGCTGCCACAATCGAGCTCTACCAACTAAAAGTTCAGCCTCCGCCTGCTTGACTAGCGAAGGACAGCGGTCAAGGGTTCTGATGGCTGCCTCGATCCATGTCCAGGCGCGGCCTGCCCACTCATGTGCTTCTCAGCTCGCAGAGGAAGAGTGCCTACGAAAAGCAATTTATCTGGTAATCTGTCTGAGGCAGCGTTCAGTTGAATTACCCCTAGTGATGATGTGTCCATTCACTGTAGAGGATTACGAGTTTCCATTGTTTTCGAGAATTGTCTTCCCTCTTCACTTCTTGTACCTATCTGACCCTCTCGATTCACTCTCTGGTAACACTCGAAGTAACAAACCTGACAAAGTGACTGAAGTTGGTGCTTTATAAATTCAGAATTTTTGGATTTATAAAGTTATTTATTTTTATTATTATTATTATTATTATTTATAAACACGTTCTGCCCGGACTTTATTTATCATTCCTTTACGATGATATAATGTAAGGTAACGTAATATAATGTAATATAATAAAATTTAATGTAACGTAATGTAATATGTGTTTGTCTGTAACTCTACAAAGCCTAAAATATAATGTGAGTAAAACGTACGAACATTTTCTATAGCGAACTTAAAACCTAAGCGGCTTTCTATAGGTATGCTTTAGCCAACAGACTTCAACTCAAGCAACAAAGACTAAGTGAGAAGCATAGCTGAGTCAGGAGAGCAGTTGAGGTAGTGAGTAGCATGGAAGAATTAGATCAGGACGGCTGGAAAGGCTGTGCAACGTCATCAGCAGGAGAATAGATGTCATTGCATAAGATTTGTGGAAGCGAGCTCAACAGTACAGGATATTGAGAGCAAAAGCTTCTGTCGCCAAAGATCTGTAACGAAGGAACGTAACCAGAAATGTATTGTCCATATAGGAACTAAGGGCATGAGGAGACCGAAACTGGTGCAGCAGTTCACCTAGTATGCCCAGAAGTGACGGGCCTTGTAGGTCAGCATAAGAACTTAACTCTAGTATCCGTTAATTAATCGGAAGCCACCGAAGCTCCTTCAGCGTAGGAGGCACATGGCCAAACCTCTGGGATTTTTTTTACTATGATTAAAGCCATGTTTATCACCAGCTACAGTTACCTAGTGGCTTTTTTTCGTTAACCCAGCGGTAATGGAATTTTTATAACCCAAACGGGACAGAACCATGGAGCAAGTTAAATTATTTGCAGGCCACCGTAGTAAGCAGTCGCTAGTCTTATATAGGGATCAAACGGTATGGCTCGCCATTTAGTCGGTCTCCGTAATAGAACTGTCAACACTTAAGCAGCTGTTGGAGATGAAAGCTGCCTAAATGATGAAGATATTACGAAAAAGTTAAGTAGAGGTCACATCGCACTCCGGGTCACTCGAGGCCGCTCTCTATAATAATAATATAATCCTAGCTGATTAAACAGCCTCTTTTTGTATAGCGACAGAAGGCCTTCACGGCTATCACCACCGCTTGCAGTGGCGATAAAGAATCGCCCACCGCAGGAATCGAACCCACGACTTCGGGACCGAGGTCGTGAAAGCAACCGCCTTACCTAGTGTGCCATCACAGCTCACAAAATATAGCTCGCAGAGGAACGATTCAGATGTCCAATAACATCGACAATTTCTCTTGCGCCCGGCAAAGCTTTAAAGCAAAAACTACCAAAGTGCTTTACGCTTATATAATTATATAATTCATTTGCATAGCGCCCAAAGAGAACTTAAGCTCTATTCAGGCGCTTTACATATGCCTCGGGACTCGAGCCCGTGACCTCAGCCTGACCTTGGCCGGGGCGAGCGCCTTAACCGCTGGAACAATCCAGCTCGGCGCTCACGCTTGAGTTTGTAAGCCTGAAATCGCATGAAAACACTTTTGATATCTTGCAAGGTTTTTTGTCGTTTTCGTATTAGAAATAGCAACCGTTCTGCCAATGTTGGCTCTACAATTGCTCCTAGGAATAAGTTAACAAAATGTGCTGGTACACAGCTTGAAACGATTCGCAACCCATATTTATGGCTTCAAGCAAACTGATTTCTGAGAATACACGTAGCTGCGGCACTGGAATGACTCAAACTCAAATTCTAGAAGGAGCAGGCTGCAATGCAATGCACAATGCGGTCTGCACCGAAGGGTGCTGGTGATAAGGGTCGACGATGACTCGTCACTGAAACGTCCTCTCCTTTCATTCTATTTTGGCGTTTTCATCTCAGACTGGTAGCTCGGCAAGATTGGGCTCCACCCGCCAGGTCCCTTAACATAAGCGATCCCCTTGCTTTTCTATTTAGGCCGAAATTTGCCGATATATCCGGTCTGAAGCTGCACGAAGGTCCAGTCCGGCATGGAGTACGCCATATTGCTCACAAGCGCCTATTATTAAGGGCAAACATCGAAGGGCAAGCTGCTGCCGCTATTTTGCTTGGCTCGATAGTATTCGCTAGCAATGCCTGCTCCTTTTTTCCCCCGTGTGACTACCGGCCACAACGTGCCTACACTCGTGCCGGCTAGCGGTGAAAGTGAACAAGCCGATTAATAGTTGACAATTGCAACGTAGACAGGACGGATTATATGGATCGATCTTATCATTCGCAGCTGGCCAACTATCCACGAGGCTTTCAGGCCTACAAGGCGTTGTCATGCTTTATAAATACACGGCATGCCCATGCGCTTAAGATGGAGCACAAGACACGGATGCAGCAGTGCCTTAACCTGGAAATCTTGAGGCAGCATGGATAGGCTTTTTCTTCGGAACGACTGCTCAGTGGCGACGTCGGAAATTCCGAATTCGTCCAGTTCTTCAGTCTGCGCCACAGCGTCGAATACCGCTGACGAGTCGTATACTTCCGACCTTGCTAGATACAAAAAAACAAAAACAGTCAAAGGTGCCAGTCAGCGGACCGTAAGTCGCGCAGATTTTTTAAGGTATCGGCACGATATGTTTGTCAAACTAGGTACGATATAATCTACATGCGAAACGCAGAAGGTTGCCGTTTTACTTCTTTAAAAGGACACGATTGCCCTTCGATCCCACATTTACTCCACGAGTCCACAAAGCCGCCATTTAAAGCCCGCCAGTCATTCTTCTTTGGCAGGCTCTGATATTCGCATTCGGAAGGCGCTGTGACTAACATACAGAAGAGCAGCCATGGAATGAATTTCCGGCTGCTGGGCACACTGGCCGGAATGCCAGCGACTAGGCAGTTGTGGTCAAAGGCGTAGGGTATGTGAATCGCAGCGGAGATCAGATCGCACGGAACAATCAGCACGATACGGCCCTTGCTGGAGGATCTCACCTGAGATTCGCTGCGGACCAGGAGCTTTATAGCTCATTACGGAATCTATCACTATCACTATTATCACTATTATATTATTATTATTATATGTCACTATTTTAACAAATTAGCCATGGATCCCTTTGGAGATAAGCTTTGAAAGTGCACTTCTTAGGTGTGATATTCCGTAAGCATCAAGAACCGCAGTATAAGCTTGATGGATTCTCCCTGAAAGCTTTGCAGCTATCCGGTCGGTTACAAGGATTTCCTTGTGGCGGGGGAGGGGGTTAACAGCTGAATACATATGCAACATTAGCCCTCTATATTCCCTAGGTCTTAGCCGGGGGGAGGTAAGGTGCTTTCGCTTGGTCGTAGGTTTGAGCTCTGCAGAGGCGATCCTTTATTGCCCACTGCAAGCGGATGTGATAGCCGTTAATGCTCTTCTGCCGTTAATAAATGAGGCTTTTAAATCAGCTGACCTTTGATCTCAGTGTTCGCCCGGTCCGAGAGCCAGAAACGCCATGGCTGAGCGTTAAAATCCAACGCAAACTCGTTACTGTGAGTAATCGAAGGGCCTTACTGCTTAGCAGCCTGTAAGGCTGATTTCAGAAGGCAAATTCTCTAAGCCTTCTCTAGCCTGAGATTAATAAAAGCCTTGCCTCACCCAAGAGAGCGAATGAAGCTGAATGGCACAATAGGGAATGCCTTCTTAGCAGTCCCAGTGCATTCTGACCCTGACCCCTAAAATAGGCTTTCGGCACTTCCGTCCAATGTGCCTAATTAATCCCTCTCCCATCTTCTGGAAACAGACTCTAAATTTTTCCCATATGGGGTTCGACCCAGAAGGCTCTTCAGCGCATCACTGTCAAATACTTTAACCAATTTTCGAGGGTCTGAATTACAAAAAGAGGTCATGTGACGTCATTTTTATTCGCCACCTAAAAGAGGCTGCTTCCGCATATCTTGGAGCAGAGCGCTGAAGCCACCGTGCCCTCTGCAGGGTCATGTAAGCCCTCTAAAAAAGCTGGTTGGCTCTCTATTGTCAAATGCCTTGGACCTATGGTTAGGCACCAATGGTTAGGGCCCGCAAGGGTTTCTCGGTCCTCTACAAAGCTGCTATTACCAAATACCAGAGGAGCCTTAAGCTCGGCGCTGGAGGCTGGCGGTCTACAAGCTTTTACAGATCCGTCCATCTACAAGTTAGCATTTTCCTCTCACTCGGGAGATGCGCCCGAAGCTGTGCACGTTTGGCGCATGACTCGTCGTGCCCCTTCATACCCGTCGGATAAAAAGTGCCTACTTGATGCATCTAAAAATACGATCGTCTCCTAAAGGCAAGCGTAGCTCCATTTGAAAACCGACTCCAAAAGTTCGAGCTAGTCATACAGCCGTTCTAACGCTCTCCGGCTACCCATCTTCTATGACAGAAGTGATGGCTCTGCTCTAGGTGAAAATTTTAAAGCTCACTCCGAAGACAACCTCCCGACAGTTCTCGCGGAATAATCGAGCGCCCTAAATCGTTCAGCCTCGCCTTGGAAGCCTGGCAGCCGCTCCGAGAATCCGGCCGAGTCTCCCGAGGAGACAAACGATAAGGAATTCCCCACGAGGCGACCGCCTCATTCTCTGCAATCGCTGCTGCGGCTTCGGTTGGAGCAGCCAGGCCGCTACGCCTTCAAGCAGAGCCCAGGGGGCTTTGGCCTCCCAGCTCACCCATCCCCTGCTCCAAGCGTGGCCTCCACTCATTCCGCCAATGGATGGCGACAGCGGGCTGGCGACCGGACTGTCGAAGTAGCAATGCAGTCGCTCTGAACCGAGGACTCGGATCGACAGCTTCCTGCCCGGCTAATCTAAATAAAAGGATAAAGCTGCCGCAGACCCTGCATTCGTCGGCTGGAAGCAGTGAAAATCGGTGGCAAGAGACCGATCGGTAGTTCCACGCCATATAGGTGTATAGGTCATAGGTCATATAGGTCATATAGTCATAGGTCATATAGGAGCCATATAGGTCATAGGTACCGTACGGTAGTTCCACGCCATATCGTGCTCGTGCATCGCCTTACCAAGGGGAGGAGTAGCGGTAGCCGCAGCCGCAGTCACGGGAGCGATGAAAGTCGATGAGTTAAGAGAGGACACGCTGCTCCGTCGTGAAGATACGTAGCTGCGCCGCTCAAAAGTATAGCGAAGCAGGAGGCTCTCGCGGCTGCTGAAGCCGGGTGGCTCGTATCTCACGATCAGCGACAGTACCATCTGCAAGCAATGGCGACAGCTTGAGAAAATGCAGAACCCGGAAATACGAAATCGGGGAGAGGGGCTGAGAGCGAACCGCAATTCAGCACCTGCAAGTAATAGCAAGACACATCATTCTGGACCACGAGCACTTTGCGAGATTCCGAGGGTATAATCGTTTCGTTGATTATGATCCACTCATTACTTCGGTAAGAGTACAGCAGTAACTAGCCCCTGTGTCTTAGGCTACGGGTAAAGAGGTCGCTGTTCACGACTTTGGTGTGCGTTTGAGTACTGCAGCAGGCAACGCTGTGTTGCTCTCCGTAAGCGGAAGTGATAACTGCTAAGGCTCTTCTGCCGCTAAATGAGTCTATTGAACCAGCTTACCTGTAACTTGACACGACACAAAAAAGTTAAAGGTCCATGGATAGAACAGCCTCATTTATATGGCATCAGAAGAGCCTTTGAGCTATCATCTTGCATCCAGCGAAATCATCTTGTATCCAGCAAAATTATCTTGCATACAGCGCTATGCCATCACCTCGCTTTCATTGGGAAATGAAGAATTAGCCAGGATCTCAGGATCCGAATCTATCAAGAATCCTTCGTGAAGTAGGAGCACCTAACATCACCCTTACATCGGTAAGCCTAGCAAAGTTAAATCTAATGCAGATGTTCAGTGTAACTACCGCCATTGGCTCTCATGACTTTCCGCACCATGACTTTTAAGTAGGATAGCAAGATTGAGCTACTTAGGCAGCAAAGGAGCTGAAAGCATTTTGCACGTTACCAAGCTCGGGTATAGGAAATGAGCAATAAATACAGACATGCTCTTTCAATTCCGTGATTTAAACTTTGCTCTCGGATGTTAGAACATTACCAGCAGAAGCTCCTTTCCACCATATAAAGTGCAATTCCTACTTGAAGAGAAAAGCGTAGAATGAGTAGGGGAGTCTGGGAAACAGGGGAACATCAATCCGCGACCTGAGACCTCTTTTGGTGCTAGACTTCAGGCATAACTCCGGGTGTGAATAACTAAACACATCAATGATCGTGTGAAGCACTTTTCATTACCCCAGATTGATTGAATGCACGTGTGAATTGTGCGCCGGCTGCTTGTGAGATAGCAGTGTGAAAATTCAGAAAGGCAAAAGGCTATCTTCGTAAGTGTCGAGCGTTCGGCCAAGGAGTGGTAAGTAGATGACTGAATTAAGGCAGAGTCATTACTGACATGTAGAATGCTCCTCGAGGTACTCTTGCATCTCGAGAATAAAAACCAACCTGCTTCTAGATGAACAATTTGATCCGCATTTTCGCCATGCAGCACTTCCGACTTACATTAAATCTCCGAGAAATGTCGTCACTAATTCACATTACCTACCATTCGTAGGCACTGGGACACCGCCGTAAGGACTTTATAGGCAGTACTCACGTTGGTTGGCCTCTGAGACTCATCTCCGAGGTTCTGGTTGAGCGTGGCTTGCCTTTTCGTGATAATTGTTCGCACTGGAATAGCTGCTTGGCCGATGATCCTGTCAAAAAGCATTTGATGCGGCATGATAACTTTTTGGGATAACCAGAGACCACTCAAAGCTTTTCGGCGTACAGGAGAGGCTCTCCAAATCGCAAGGCCCGAAGCTGTGAGCATTCGCACGTTCGAACAAGAGCAAAGCCTTAAGACGACTAGGCACCATTCCCTTACAACGTGCCGGCGCACATCCACCTCAACTCAAGGTGCAGCCAGTGCGGCTGTGTCGGACCCAGTGCCGGTGACTCTGTGCTCAGGCTGCCGCCTCCTCTCACCTGTGTGGGTAACTATCAACGCAGCCGAAGCAGATTGGCGACAGCAGACAGGGCTACCGTTACGTCTCCCTTCGTTCGCTCTACTCATCGACTGCCACGCGGCTATCTTAAAACAGCCCAGACGACTTGCCGAGAATGCCACTGTGGGCAGCTGTTTCTATCGCGCCGCCGCTCAGCGATGAGAATGCAGAGGGAGCCGAGACGCTCGACAGCGAACCGCTGCAGCCGTCCGTTGCAGTTGCCGCAATCTATGCGACTCGTGCAGAGACCCGGAGGGCAGCTGAGCAGCTGAGAGTACAGAGCTCGAGCCCCCCGCTCGAGCTCTGTACTCTCGAAAGGTGAGCCTCGGTCGCGATGATGAGGAGCGCATCGAATCTTGCCACTATCCGGCCAACGCTTGAAAGGTGACGCCTCGTCGTAGCAACGATGATCAAAAGAAATTTCTGCAGCCCGCCCTCCCCCCACAGAGAGAGAGACCACCTACAGAACTTGATCTCTCGATCGAGCTTTTATACGTGTGCTGGAAGCGAAGCCGTTCAATTTATTACTGATGAAATTCTCAGCGCCAACCGGCGAATACGCACAGAGGACAGTTACCGAGGATAGAGCAATCGCTTCGAGGAACGGGTGGCTTTAAACTCTGTTCTAAGCTAGATTATCTGTAAATGTCGTCAAGCCAGACGATATCGGTCGTTGCGTCACTCGGCCGTGATTCCCAGGCTTTTGGAGCATATAAACTAAACAGGAACATAATCTTCAGGATTTAAGGTTGGTTAGATTCAAAGCTAAACAGCTTCAGTCAGGAGACAGGGTGATACGATGCGAGCCTGATTAGAAAGTAATTAGATTGGTAGCCGGTACAAAAAGATGAAGGAACCTAAAGGTGACTGACGAAATTACGAATTCGATGTGTTTCTTGATGGGGAGCCAGTGAAGGTTGGCGGGAAGTGATGTAATGCAGCAGTTACGGCGTTCACGACAGAAGAGCTAGCTGCAGAGTTTTATACACATTTAATTGCACCGGCCGAAAGACCTGCAATTAATGAGCTCCTCGAGTTTAGATTAGAAAATCCATAGCCCTGCTTGGCTGTGGTATTCTAGTCTAAGTTGGCCCAGATTTAGGCAATGATACGTAGCTGAAAGTTTGATACATATCTGAAAGTAGACAGACGTGACAGTAAAGCTGAGGGCATCTATTTTTCTGAGGAACACGACAACCAGTCTGCGTTTAGTGGCTAGATAAGATATTCTGGTTGACCCCGTTTTGAACATTAAACAATATTTAGCTGATTTAACAACCTCGTTAAATAGTGGCAGAAAAGCCTTAACGGCTATCACTATCGCTTGCAGTGGGCAATAAAGAAGAGTCCACTGCAGAACTCAAACCAATGACCTGAGTCGTAAAGAGCGAGCACCTCATTCTGCCCTAAAACCCAAAGGCTTCCCAATTCCTTGAAAACAATCGATTTTCCCATAGATAATAACATGGTTTAAATCTTCATTTGATCTGAGAAACATTGTTGTAGTCCAAGTGCGATTATCGGCAATAGGCATTGCCAGGAAGTTCGGTGAGCTTGAAGGCAGGGAGGGATTGAAATACAGGTGCAACTGTTTGCCACTTATAGATGCAAATTGTTGTCTAGATTGTTCTCGTTGATTGCATCTGAAGAGGGAGAGAATTAAATTGCGAAAGTAAGTAGACCAGCGTAGATCAACGGGAACCGCTTGCTTAAGGCTAATCGGGTGAATGTTGCTCTTTGAAATTTTTGCTCTGAAATCTTCCACTAATATAAGACCTAAATCATTGCAAAGCATTGGTGATGGAGGCACTTGATATCAGGGATTTGCGGCTGACCTTTAACTCTTAGGGACCGTACTTGTATAGCGATAAAAAGTTTGGACACCAGGTAGCCCAAGATCGAGGTCATTTATCAAGCCCTGGAACGTGCACTAGTGCCCACATGCTAGTGCACGTTCTCGCTTTCATGCCAAGGATAATAACAATAATTATCATACATTAAATTATTGAATAATAATACTGCTACGTGCTGCATTGCACCCAAGACAAATTGCTCACGAAGCCTCACAGCTCTGACCTGAGCCACACGGAAACACAAAACGGAATGGTAAGATCATTAGGTGACCTGCAATAAAACATACTGACCGAGCCCATTTGTCAGCTTTAAGATCAAGTTTCGTGAGGTGAATTCCGACAATTATTTAGTCTTAGAGATCTTGATAACTATTAACAGCTCACTAGAAATACGGGCACACTACGAAATTGCACTCAGCTCTACCCGCTTATTTAACACACACACACACTCTCTCTCTCTCTCTCTCTCTCTCTCTCTCTCTCTCTCTCTCTCTCTCTCTCTCTCTCTCTCTCTCTCTCTCTCTCTCTCACTGCCCAGTTTCTTTTCAGTCACTATACGATGGAATCTAGAAAACATCTAGTTATCTCCCCCTCAAAAGATATTTCAGAAGTCTTGATCAGTACAGAGCAATTTTAAAATGCGAGCGTCCAGAACAGCTCTATGCGCCTTTGGATGCAGAGCTACTTCAAAACACTTAGGGAACAGAGGCTGTCAGCTGTGTCTAAAGCTAAGCGATACTGGTGAGCCGCGATGGCACACTAGGTACGGTGGTTGCCTTCACGACCTCGGTCCCGAGGTCGTGGGTTCAATTCCTGCAGTGGGCGATAGCCACTGCAAGAGGTGGTGATTACTGTAAAGGCTCTTCTGTCGCTATATAAAAGAGGATGCTTAATGAGCTAGGATTGTATTGTATTATACCGTGGGAACCTTGCTTGGCCCCTCAAAGCCACTAATCATTTGCTTGCCTGGGATTATGTCGACGAGTTCAATAAAGGTTCGCCACTTCCTGGTCAGTTTCTAGGGGCCCAGGTCCCCCTAGCAACCAAGCCTTAGAGTCTGCATTACAAGCAGCGTGTTACTATTAAGCATAATTCAAAACGCACGTAGAATACGAAGTGCAAAGCTAATGTGACGCTTTGAGTGCGAAGAGGTGCATGCAGTAAGAATTCAGAAGCATGTCAATGCATACAGCTGTTTTGTATGAAAGAGCTCAAAAGATCTTACCGATCGACGCCGAATGTACTGTGATCTTTTAAATACAGAAGGACAACTCCAAAATGATCCAGAGGTTTTCCCATCAAATCTATTTCCAGAGTCTGTAATGCATGAAAAACGTTACACTCCTAATAATATTATCAATCATTTGTACACTCTTCATAATAATATCAATTAATCATTTGTATGGGGAAGTAAGAGAACTAAATCTCTAACGCCATTGGCATAGTTATTGGCATGGTTAAGAAAGGAAGTATGTCAACTTGTTAACGACAACATGTGCCATTTCAGTATGCATAAGCACACAAAAGACAATTAACAAGGAAGGAGCACATATTTTCTGCTGTCTACGTTTGGCATATCTTATCTGCTGTCGGATGCTTCTCGAGAAATACAAGAAGTTGTTTGAAACCAGCGATTTTTAAACCGTTTCCACCACGTATCGCAAGGTCTGCAGGCTTGACCAAGATGGTTGGCTAGGCCGCCGTGCTGTTGCCAACAAGAGTGAGTTCGTGGGTGCTCGCGCTGTGCCCGTCTCAAGGAGAAATGTTTTTGGTAGCTGCTAAATAAATGAATTGGGGTAGATAGTATGCCCCTGGGCCCTAGCCCTGGGGGTAAGGTGCTTGCTCTTCAGGGCACAGATTTTGAATTCGAGTCCTTTAGTCGGAGATCCTTTAATTCCGCCACTGCAAGCGGCGGTCACAGCCGCCAAGGCTCTCCTTCCGCTTTGTAAATGAGGCTGTTGAATCAGCTAATCTTTTTTTAATTGTTGAACAGCTAGTCAGTGGCCCAGTGGCCAGTAGCATTGCATTGTCTACCCTGGGGTACCCATATCGCGAGTTCATATTGTGAAGGTAATCGAATTCTCTGCTGGCCCTACGTTTTTCAGAGAAACTAAACGCCGGCCTCGCTATTGTGCTGGCGGAAGCTATGGGAAGCGACGTCACGAACCCAGCTTCAACATCGCCAGGTGTAGCGAGGCGTCGGCAAACGGTTTTTTCCACTAGGCCTAATTCAATAGAAAGAACTTGGCGGTAAAGTGTCAGAATTCTTACCGGCGTGGCTTCCTTGGTTTAGTCATGCTACGAATTAGAAAAATGATTATAATGCAGTTCACTTACGCCGCTCACCCTGCTGCACGCCTTCGACCTTCGACAGCAGAAAAGATATGTCAAACGTAGACAGCAGAGCTAGAGCTGAACCGGAAACAACACCTCTGAATACTAGGACTCGCTACGGCTAGCAGCCGTACGCCACGCCTGCTCATTCAGTTAGCTCGCTATCAGTTGCTGCTGCACGTAGCTGCGAGCGCTTGCTCGCAGCTACGTGCTGCGTCCGGGCATTCAACGAGTCGCGGTAGGACTTGTAGAAGCGTGCCGCGGTAGCCTCGTTCACGACCTTCCGCTCCTTTCCCTAGTGAGCACCTGCTAGTGAGCCACTGCCGATTGTGAGAGGATTTTTTCGCTCCGCCTGTTCGCCGCCGCCGAGGCCGCGACTGCCCCCTCCAGCAGCATCGGCGGAGGGAACAGCTGCAGCCGGCTCTAACCGTGCCAGCTGCAGCTGTTCGGCCCGTTAATAATAATAATAATAATAATAATAAAATTAATAATATCTTTGTATAGCACTCTCGGAGAGCTCAATTTCTTTGTAGGCACTTTACATATGCTGTAAAGGAAGCATGCCAGTATTTTTAGCGACAAAGTGCACATTGGTAGCATGCATAAAGCGCACGCGTAGAACTCATCGAAAGGACAATCCCGGCAAGCGGGGAGGGTGCGTTTTAGCGTCTGCTTAAATGTCGTCGACTCAGGGGACGTCAGCCAAGACGTCAGTCGGGAGTAAGCTCCTGGTTTTGGGAGCGTACAAACTGACGGCTCGGCCTCCAAAGTATCTGAGGTAAGCTAATTAATTAAGGTGCCCATTCCGTACGGAAGCGCGCTGCAAACGAATTCCACCGAGATTGGGGACCGGATGGTAGAAGGGCGCAACTAAGGAAGCAGCAAAGCTCCTCATCTTTCCTATTTACGACAAGGGCTACGCATGACATGCCATTGCATCGTTGGCGGTGGGCGCAGGGAAGTTCATCATAACTGGCGCCCGCTGCAAGTCACGTGTGGCTGCATCTAGGTCACGGGTCTTTCAGCCATTGTTTTTCATCTGTCAGTTTGGTTGCACTTTTTGTGCGTTTTAGATTTGCATTTGAAAAAAATTCATGTCTTCTGTTGGAGAATTGCAGGTAGTTGTATTACTTTTTGTGGACTGTGTCCCAGTGACACTGTCTGGCCTATTTCGGCGGCATGGAGAGTAAACGAGTTGTAGTAGCTCTAGAATAGAGCCCGTAATGGAATCGCAATCGCCTGCAAACAGCATATTAACTGGGAGAAAGGAAGGACAAAGTGCCGTTACAGTGCATGTGTAGCAAGTGCAGGTGTAGTAAGTGCCGGTGTTAAGTGTAAGTGTGGCAAGGCCATCGATGCATCTTTGCACTGCAACGACAACCATCTGACCCAATTAATCGCCGGCTCCTCAGCATCACCCGTCACATTCTCATGCGTAACGTATTGATATTGCCAGCAGGGCTACGGCTCAGAATGAGAGCGCTTTCACGCTCAATTCAATGAAGCGCTAAAAAAGCTCTCAATTATCTTTACAATAAGTCGAATTTTTTTGAAGCCTTAAGCTATACGAGCCTCGAACAAGGAAATGACGACGAGACATGTCACTGGTGCTAAAAGCCCTTGAATACTCTGTAAAACTAATTGTGCGTTTACTAAGAAAATGGATGCCGTTTGTAATTCAAGAATCTTCAGTTGACATCATGAGGTCATTGAGAAAGACCTTTTCCCATTAGCCATGAGTTGTTCGAAGGCAGGTGAAGCATAGTATCCTTCTTGGGGAAATGTCGCTCAGCAGAGACCTTGAGATCACCTTAATTATACGAAAGGTCTAGGCTAGGCCCATCTTGGAAAAATTTCTGGCTACGCTTGTTGTATCTGCATGTGCGCACGAACACGGGTGCACACACACACACACACCTGGATTTTTTCCCAAGGTTAAGGTGTTCGCACATCACTACTCAGATCATTGGTTTGAGTCCTGCATTTAAAATCATTCATTACCTGCTGCGAATGGGGTGGATAGCCATGAAGGCTGTTCTGTCACTATAGAAATGCCTGTGGAATCAGCTTATCTTTACTCGATATTTTCCCGTGCACCAGGTTAGCACTACAGTCAGTCATTCACCCGCATGCGAAGGGCTGCGGTGTCAATTAGTCACATGGGTCGATGCGATGCATGCCAGCGTACGTGAATAACGCTATTAGAATTGCTTTCCACCAGCTGCCAGAGCCGGCAAAAACGGTGGCGCGATGGCTTGAAACGACTCACCTCGTTCCACTCCGGATTGACCGCTCCATTGAGCACCCGCGTCTGCAGCTTCACGTCTGCAACGAGGCGTTGTCGCGTAACGGCGAGAAGGTCCGAGTGAGGCGCGGGCGCTGCTTGTCGGACGCATCCGGTGCGTTTCTCTGGGCGAGCCGCGGCCGTGCGTGGCTTGGGGCCGGTCTTTCAGGAGCCGTGGATTTTACTCGCCCCCCCCCCTTCATTTTGAAAGGGTTGAGGACGAGTTCCCACAAGCCAGCTGCCCTATTTAGTCGGACAATAAATCGGATGCGGTCTCATTTCGGTTGAAAGACCCGGCTGAGAATCTGCTGTGAGAGCAGCGTACCGCAACTATATCGAACGGCCATCCGAATCGTACGTAAAACTGCTATTTCAAAACGTTGTAGAACGAGCTGATAAAGGGCCGCTATTCAGAGGCAGAGTGCTTCGATGCTGTCTGCTTAGATGGACGACAGCGGAGCCTGCCTCGCACAGAGCGAGAACCTGTCTACTGTCTGAGCGCATAGCCTCAGCGTCCAGCCTAAACTACCAGCGCGTAGCCCAAATTATTAAAGTTCACAGATTAACTCCGAGCTACAGACCGCGCTGCAAAAGTGGAAAAAGAGCCCACAGTGCGGAACGAATACAGCTTGTGCTGTTCCCTTTTGCTGACTCAGCCTTTACCGCCAAGTCGATTACAAGCACGTCTCCTCCGGAGGTGGCAGACTCTTTAAGCTGCGGTGTGGTCTTGAGTCGAGGGTCGAGTGAAGAGTCGAGGCGAGCCCTGCCCCCCACAATTCCATGGCGGCTTGGATGGCAGCCTGCATAAGTCTTGAGGCTCGGCGAGCGGGCGGGAACGGACTGAGACACAAATCGTGAGTGGGTCATTTTACGAAGACGGATAGACAGGCCGGCAGACCGATCGCTAGCTAGCCGGTCTGACCAGCGTTCTGAGCTCTGCATTGATCGAAAGTCACTGTAGTGTGTTGCCGTTTTCTTTCCTCCATTCGTCGCACTACCGTTTTCGCGTCGCCTTTAATTTATTCTACGGCGGCGCTGCCAGTTTTGAGATTGCACTATTGAACTTCTTCGAGCGTAAGCGCTGCTCGTTCGCGGCAGCAGGGAAGGCGGCTCGCGGCGACTTTCCGACGGCGCACCGAGTCCTTTCGCAGACCGACCGGCTACGAGCTCCCGCTCGCGGGTTAAACGAGGGTAAACTTCCGGTAACCGACGCGGCGTCCGGCCGCACCGCGAGAGTGCGCTGGAGATTGAATCGAGCTTGACAAGCATGCCCGAAGCTCGGCGCGGTCGACTGAACTGACAGCGGGGCGCCGCCCTCAAGCCAAAGGACGGTAGTGTGGCGTGCAACGCCATCCCCACCGCGAAGCGGCTGCAGTAGCCGTGGCCGCCGAATGGCCTGCCGCAGGGCGCGAGGCCTTCGCAGAGCCTCTGCCGCCGGCCACCGCACGCCCAACAATCGCACGCGACCGATCGCCGCGAGGGAGGCGGCGCGGCAGCCCGGACGGCGGCCCGGGGGGGGGGGAGCAGGGTCGGCGGCTGCCGCTCCAGCTCGGTGGCTCAACCAGCGGCGCAGCGCTGCACGCTGGCGCTGCTTTTAGGCTGTGACGGAGCCCGTGGCAGAGCAGGGCAGCATCTCCCTACACCTCGCCCCCCAGCGGGGCAGCGACCTGGGCCGCCCTCTATTCCAACGCCACCCGAACATTACCGACGACGAAATAATGTCCTTAGTTCGCTTCGATGAGCAACAGCCCAGTTCGTGTCGAAAAAAGACCACGATTGAGCTCTGTAATATTTTTCTTCAATGGCGGGTCTCGCCCCCTACAAGAACATTTTTTGGGTCTGGCCACCCCTCCCCCATAGGATAATCCAGGCAGGCTCCACCACTGCCAGTGGGGCTAGGGTGTGCGGCTAGCTTTTGTTAGGCTCGGGTTTTTAAATCTATCGCCACTTTTCCGCTATAGTTCTTGCATTTTAAGATATCGTAGACCCTCAAAAAATGCGAAACATCGCCCAGAGCGCGCCCTCGCGCGCTCGAGCAGACAGACCGCTAGCTTTGTACCCTCCCGCCGTCCGTAGCTACAATCCTGGGTGACCTGGCTCTTCATTGGCCAATTGGCGCTAGCTGTGACCTCGTGGTTTGCGCAACGGCTTTAGGATCGCGATGTTCCGCTTTCTCCTCAGAAATCAGATTTGCCTCAGTCACCGGCTCTCGCAGCAACGAGGCGGTCTGCAGGTCCAGCGCGGTACAAGGAACAAGATAGTAACCTGAAGGGTGCTCCGAGAAGGAAAATTCGTTGGAATTAAAGAGTAGCCCGCTAAATTCGTCAGAGCGGCGCTCGCAGCATCAGCCGCAGCAGCCGCCAGGGTGCGCGAGATCTAGCTGTTTCACTCCAGCTCGTTCGCGCCGTCTGCCCTCTGGCGTCTGCTCGGTCCGCCGCTCACTTCGTAGTCCAACGGCGGTCCGGCCTCGTCGTTCTCGATGGCCCCGCGGTCGACAATCTCGACTGCCCCGTTGAGGGCCCCGACGGCCCCACAGACGGCCCCGTAGACGGCCCCGTCGTTCTCGCCGGACCGCCTCAGGTCGACGCGGGCCTCCCCATACGGTTAGCCGCCGACGGGCCGACGCCCAGTCGGCGGCTGCATGCTCCACTTCACTCACTCTCCTCCTCACTTACCTTTATACTCGATGAGGCAGTAAGGGTTCACCTGTCGGCGAAGCCATTCCTTTGGAATGTTCGTACCCTTGAGCACGGTAAAGGAGACGGCCATGCCGAGCGGCTGCGCTCGGCGGCGGCCTCGGACGTTGTGCTGTGAGAGCCCGCGCACGGCTCGCTCGCTGTCTCGCCACCGCCTCGCGTTCGCTCGACCGGCAAAGGCCCACGCTCTCGCTTCTCGGAAGCTAGCACCAGCATTGCGGCCGCCGGTGAATAGCTGGCGGTCTTGACAGGCACGCGAAGCTGCAAAGCTCTGGAATGCCGGTGTAACAGGCTAGAGTATTCACCCAGGCCGTAGTATACCCGGGGGTTAAAATGGCCTAGGCCACTGTATACCCTCTCGGCCAAATCAAACCCTCGTCGTATCAGCAGTTTTGAGCGATACACGCATGAATCTGTACGTGCTGGCTCAGAAATCCACGCTGGAGCCGACCCTTTCACCTCATTCTCTGCTCTCGCCCGTTCTTATCCTTAGGCAATCGTTACTACGACCTCTCACCTGACTCGTCTTTCCTGCAAACTGTTTCTCAAGTCAGAATGTTGGCTCCCGTATGCTCACTGAAAGCCCCCGGGCTCTGTGCACGTTGTAGAAAACTCTCCGGCATAGCAATGCGCCAGGTCATTGCGACTCTGTGCCATTTACAGACGGCAAAACATGCATCCTTCGTAATTCTGGGGGGGGACCTCGATTTAATAAGGAATCCTGAAAACCAACGATTCACTTTCTGATTGTGAGGGCGGCAGCCTGTGTCGCCCTGTTGATTCCAGATTTCCGCTGTTCGGCTTTAAATCCGTTTAAAAATTGCAAGCCGATAGTTGTCTTTTGCTTCAGCTCGTATTTGTCGGGCTTAATTCGAGTTGTAAGTGTCCCGTATTTCCAATTGAAGACCGTCGGCAATCAATCCTTCTGCTCAGTCGGACCAGCACGCTCTGGAGCTCGCTGCCTCCTCCACATTCTCTTCGTGCCGATGCACTGGCCGGTAACGATGCCGCTCCTGGCACTGCTAAGGATGACAGCGAGTTTACGCTTTTTGACAGCAGCAAGCGTAGAGTATACACACGTTAGCAGGAGGAAGGGCGAGGAGCAGAGGTTGGTCTAAGCAGCAGGTAGGTGAGGAGGCCCGCCTCTGGCTGTCTGCTGTTATGACCTCCACGTCGACAGTCGATGCGATTGCTGCGTCGCGAATCTTCATCGCACCGATGCATTCTTAATTGCCTCAATTTCAACTTGCCGTGGAAGAGGGAGCGCCGCTTGTCCAGAAAGCTAGATGATCGTGCGATGTCGCGCCACTTCCTAAACAACTTGACTGGTTACCTATTGAAAAGCGGAGCCAGCAATTCTGATACGTAAAAAACAATAGCTGATTTAGCAGCCTCTTTTTGCATTGCGACAGAAGAGCCTTTACGGCTATCACCACCGCTTGCAGTAGCAATAAAGGATTGCCTACCGCAGGATTCGAACCCGAAAAGCAACCGCCTTAGCTAGTGAGCCATTACGGCTCACCGTACATTCAAGGCCCGCGATGTCTTAGTGCCCTTCTACCCATTTGAGCTATTAATTGACTTTTTACCTGCTCGCATGTTGAGATCGTCTGATTCTCTCACCACGGCTGTCCCACTTTTTTAACTAACGACTTTAGGTGATTGTTCCTTATGCTCATTTGGACCTAGAGTGAGGCATTTCTTCCGACATTCTCCTCTAACCTATAAAAATGCCTCTACTGGCACCGTTTCTGCCCTAGTCACTCCTTTTTCTTACCCAATCTTTTCGCTGGCTTCTCGTCTGACTTGTCTTCACTTCCAGCTACTTCTGCTGTGGGGAAGCGTCTCCAAAAACTCGGTAGACAGTCCTCGAGGCTCTGCTCTCGCAAAAGACCACTCAACTGAATGGTCTCTGTTTGGATTATTTACACTGAACAAGCAACGATAATTAAAAGAGTTATAGTTGAAAAATGTTGTACTTTGCGTCATCTTTCATTTGGAGTATATTCTGGTCCGGAGGGATATAGTTTGGCCTATTTTACACACCTGGTATAAAGTGGCCGATGCCGTTTCAACTCCAGAGTCTAAAGTTTCTTAGGCCGTGTGTAATACCCGGTATGCTCTGGGCGAGGTACACTCTGGCCTGTTACGCTGGGTTCATCGTCGCCCCCCTCGCCGCATTGCGCCCCCGGCGCAGCTGCAGGGTTGGACCCAGCAGCAGTTCGAGCAGCAGGAGCTTAATTCGACGTCACCAGAGTCCAGCGAATCGTCATCATCCGGCTCTTTTCCAAAGCGACGCCGGAAGTCCAATGCAGCTAGCGCGCGCTTCCCGAGATCGACGCAACGTCGGAGCTGCGAGAGCAGCAGCAGGCGGCTATCGCCGGCGCTTGAGGCGCGCCGCTTCTCCGCCTTCGCTCGGCGACGGACGCTTACAGTCTTGGTAAAATCACGCTCTGAACCACGTTCAAGCCTTTCGTCTGTTCTATGCCTCGCAGATTTGTCGTGACCCTCACCCGATCTGATCGGAAAGTCCATCCCCAAAGTAACGTCCTGCCAGCGCTCTTCAGCTTCCCTTCATTGCTCTGCTGTAGGACAATGACCACCTTCAAGTCTGCCCCTAATGTCCTTATGTCGACAAGTTTCTCCTCGCCCAAGAGGGCTTCCGCTAGCCCTCTAGACATCAACCACACGGTTCTCTTTCCGAGATGCCTAAGTTTAAAGCCTCCATGAATAGTTAGCACGTTAAATTGATCCGTGGCCACATGTTTCGTCCTAGCATAGCAGATTCATTAAAAAGAGTCCGTTATGTATCAGTATTTGTGTGAGCAGTCGCACAAACCATGCAGCGGCCAGTGGCCATGCTGGCTGACCCTTGACCGTTAAGTACATGAAAGTATATTATTTGGTGCGCTTTTCTCCTTCGGTGACTTCTACCGACGTAGTACGCTCTTACGATACTGTAAATTAAACAATGGTCTTCCAACTGAGTACGTACACCCAAGCAGGCAGAATACCGAAGCTGGTTCTTCACACACACACACACACACACACACACACACACACACACACACACACACACACACACACACACACACACACACACACACACACACACACACACACACACACACACACACACACACACACACACACACACACACACACATATATATACATATATATCTGTATTCTTAGTTATACATTCAGCAACCTAGGGGGAAAATGTCCTACCCCGGGGAAAGTGTCCGGTGGGGTAAATGTCCTAGGGTCCACAGGGGGGGGGGATGTCAGAGGGCAAACGTCCAGTGGGGGAAATGTCCTACAACCGTTCGGGAGCTCTGTGGGCGCCAGCAAGAATATACGTCTTTGTGAATCAGCTCCGGCGTTTTGTGTACTATCTCGTACATTCTGGCGAGGAGAACTTTAAACTACATGCTATTGATCTATTTATCTTCTCAACCATTGATACATTCTTTTTATTATTTGCCTGTATTAACTTTATCTCACGAATGCCGATCTCTTGTTTAACTCTTTACTTTGGATGTGATTATGATGCGATCAACCGCTAATTTATCTCGTGGCTGTATAGACTCATTTGATGGGTTTGGCAATAGTGCTGGATCATTTTTTCTTCAATATTTTTTAATCCTAATGTCTAATAGCAATTCTAGTCACGCTTACTGCATACTTCTAACCATTTACAGGTGATAAGAAAAGTATGTCAGCTTGATGACTCACGTTTTGCTTCCTGTCATTGAAGAAACTATTCAAGATATGTCCAGGTCTAGGCTTAAAAACTTGGCTAATCGCTGATTTGGAGTGAGAAATTTGCTCTTTGTCGGGTACATTTGTTAAAAAACATGCATACCGATACCAAATTCTTTGTCAGGCGTACAACTACCCGGCTTGTTTGGATGCTTTCTGTGTGAATTCTTTTCATCATGCTATCAAACAGGGAGAATAAGAAACAAGTAATAATGTTGAAATAATTAAATATGGTGATCTTGATTCAAGCGAAAGTTTGAAAGTGGAATAGGTTTTCAATAGCATCCATTACATCCGTTTTAATTTTTTAAGAGTGATGTTAATTTATTTTCTCCATCATGTAATCATGTACATTTTCCCTCTGATCTGGTTTATCCATTCTCACGATTTCCTACCCCTTCATTCCCGAGACTTGGGTCGTGGCGGACCAGCTGAACTCGTATATCGAAACCTCACACCTTGCTAGTAAGTTCCAGTCTGGCTTTAGAGCTAATCACTCCACAGAGTCAGCATTGCTTCGGGTAAACAACGACTTACTTAGGAATACAGACATGGGTAGAGTGTCTCTGCTTGTTTTGCTTGATCTTTCGGCAGCTTTTGATACCATCGATCACAAAGTTCTTCTAGAGCGCCTCTCATCTCGCCTGGGCATCACTGGCACTGCTCTGCAGTGGTTCAGGTCCTATCTCAGTGGGAGACTCCAGAGTAATGACGTGAATGGACAAAGATCATCTGAAGTACCTCTGAAATATGGAGTACCTCAGGGCTCAGTGCTAGGTCCGGTTCTTTTCACGGTTTATACTCTGCCTCTGGCTGATGTGATTGCCAAGCACAATCTAGGCTTTCACTTCCATGCGGATGACACTCAGTTGTACCTTTGCTTTGATCCCTCCCAGCCTTCGAGCACCTCAAATTCTCTAAACTCACTAGCTGCATGCATTGATGACATCCGCACATGGATGGCAGCAAATTTTCTAAAACTTAATGATGATAAAACTAACTTACTAGTTATGGGCAAACCCAGTGTGATCCAGAGATTGGAAAGGCTGACTCTCAAAATTGGCTCTGCCAGCATATCTCCAGTTGGATCAGCTCGAAATCTAGGTGTCATATTCCAAAGCGACCTCTCGTTAGACGACCATATCAGCTCCACAGTCAAATCTGCGTATTTTCAGCTTCATAACATTGCTAAAATTCGGGCCTGTTTAGATAAAGATACCACGTCCAAGTTGGTCCATGCATTCGTGACATCTCGTCTCGACTTCTGCAACTCACTGCTCACTGGCCTACCAGCATGTGCGATCAGGCGATTGCAGCTGGTGCAAAACTCTGCAGCTAGACTTGTCTGTCGTGAGCGTCGCAGTTGCCACATTACTCCACTTCTCGCCGACCTGCACTGGCTACCAGTCAAGCAACGGATTGACTTCAAGGTTTTTTCCCTCACTTTTAGGTCCCTTCATTCAATGGCTCCAGCCTATCTGTCAGATATACTACCCCATCAGGCTAAGCATCGTACCACCCGCTTTTCGGAATCCAACAGTCTAGAAATACCTCGTTGAAACCTTAAATCCTTTGGAGACCGTGCATTTAGTATATATGCTCCCAAAGCCTGGAACTCCCTCCCGACCTGCGTCAGAACATCCCCTGACCTGACCACATTTAAAAGGAACCTAAAAACACACCTATTTAGGACAGCATTTAGTGGGTCCCTGTGATTCGTCCTTGATATGCTTAGGCGTGCTGACACTGTGCATGCTGCCACTAACCACATTTGCATGCTGACCCTGTGCATGTCACCCCTAACCATATTATTCATTTCGTTTGTTTTTTCAAGCATGATTTTACTTCCCATTCAATTGCATTTCACTTTACAGCAAATGTAAAGCGCCTAGAGAGAGATTAAGTTCTCTGAGGGCGCTGTATCAAGTGAAATATTATTATTATTATTCCTTTGCCAAGTTTCCCTACTCTTTCTGCTCTTTTTCAATTGGAATGCAGATATTTCAAGTGCTTGATGTAACTCCAATCAACTTACTGGCAACATTAGTAATCTAGCTAGTTTCGCGTGAGATTAATGGTATTATCTTCTTAAATCTTTCGACTTAAAATACCGCCTATTTACTTTCGATACATGTTGATATCAACTGTACGTTACAAAAGATCTAACCTTTTTTCCAAAGTCAGAGACAACTCCAGTCAATTAAACTGAGCAGGTGTTTTTATCCGTGAGTGTTTATTGATGAAGCAACACCAGTGAACGCAGTTTCGTCCATAATATTTCTTATGAAACTAGCTAAAATAATAGCAACTCCATCTGTACCAAACGTGCCAACTACTGAAGCAACTAATACGACATTAGCACAAATAACAGTTGAATGCCCCAACCTTACCTGTAACTACTGTCAGTTGTTATGTACTTTTTTCATGCCCTATGATTTGAGGAAATTGTCTCCAAATTGATCTCATTTTCAAAAATCTCTGTCGAGATAATAATTGGCTTTAGATATCATTCAGAATTATCCTTATCCGTTTTTAGTAATATATCATTGATGTAGGAACAGCTTCTAAGAAATCAGTCGTATTTCAATGGTTGAATCTTTTCATCAATTCCTAGCCAAGACACCTGCCCACATTTATCCGAAGCCATATTGTTGGCTATTTCCTTGATACAGAAACCTAAATCAAATATTTAGTTTTTCCGAAAAGAAATTTCCAGAAACTGTGTGCTAAATTTTCCGAATACCTTGATTGCTTGAAGAGCCTTAGAAAAAATCTCTGCCAACTTTTTTGAAGCATTTAAAATTTATCTTTCCGCTAATTAATATATATATATATATATATATATATATATATATATATATATATATATATATATATATATATGTGTGTGTGTGTGTGTGTGTGTGTGTGTGTATGTGCGTCTGTGTACACATAACTCTTTTTAAATCACCTAAGAGAACTGAATCTCTGTCCAGGTGCTTCACATATGCCACCGGGCTCCAGCCCACGGCCTAGTTAGTATAGGTGAGAACCTTGACCTCTTTGGTTAAAGGCTTGCAACTTCATCTTCCGGCCGAGCTACGGCAGTGCTCATAATTTCGCAAGCAAACCCTGCAAGGGGATTCTCGAATGAAAGGTGAACAACAGCAGCTGGCTAATGAAATTTCTGGCACAATATTAGGTAGTGTGTGAAATATAGTGTGTAATGTATGTAAATTAAGTATGGTTACAGGCTGGCACAGGGAAGAAAGAAGAGCCGAGTGAAGTTTGCTATCCCAAAACAGTTGTCACGGACCGAGACCACTCAAATAACTTCGCATGGCGGAACGTTCTGAAAGTCGAATTGGCAAGAGCATGCCTCCCATCATGTATCCACACATTTCTTCATCCATTGCCCATGTACCACGCTGCCCTGAGCATCTGCCCTCACTCTTCCGGAGAGGGATAAGCCATCTTCAGGGGAGAGCAGCCCAACTAGTCAGTGAGGGAGATGTTGTGGATCCAGATTCCAATTTCGTAGCTGTAGTGTAATGTCTGTAACTCCACAAAGCAACAAGTACGAAATGGCTGCTACGTGGGAGAGTCTTCCCTGCCGAATTCAAAGCGGCTTTCCATACAGCGCATGATAGCCGAGAGACTTAATCTCTCGAAACAATGAGAAAATTCAGTAGCATGGCGAAGAGTCCGGAGGGCAGTCAAGGAAGTGAGTAGCATGGAAGTAGCATCCCGGGACAGCTGTGAAGGATGTGCCACAGTCGGCAGCAGGAGAGAGGATGTCATTGCGTCCTCCTATAGTCCTCTGAATTGTGTAGTTTAGCTACTAACCTGATAACCACAAATCTCTTATAAACTATGCATTGAGTTTAAATGCCCCCGAAGTGTTACCGATTGACACCACATCTCCTGAGCCGAAGCTTGAAAACGAAGCTAAAAACCAACCTGTTCCTCACAACATTTGCTATCTCCATGCTCCACGTACATTTTCGTTTTAAGTGCTTACTTGTGATTAAATCGATTATGCATGTTACAGTAATTAATTAATTTTCAAAGATTCCTTTTTGACTCATACATGAATCACCTAGAACAATATTTAATGCTTTAAGGCACTACAAAAACGCTTATTATTATTAAAACACCAGCGTGCCACTCTCAACCAGGCCAGATGAAGCTTCAAAGCACGCCATTCATAAAATTTGGTTAGAACCTTTTGACCCGAGTCTTAGTACAGTGGTAAGGTCGCTTGCACTTCACGACCCGTAAAGAGGTTTTTCGATAAGCTGATCTTTACTTAGGGGATTTTTATACATTGAATGCAACGGTGAGCCTTTATGGCGCACTAGTTTAAGGCGGATGCTTTTCACGACCTCGGTCCCGTGGTCGTGGGCTCGAATCCTATCGTGGGCGATTCTTTATCGCCACTGCAAACGGAGGGGATAGCCGTAAAGGCTCTTTTGTCGCTATACCAAAGAGGCTGTTAAATCAGCTATTATTTTTCTTATGCTCTCACTAAAAAGTAGCTCAGACTTCCCAGTCTACAACAGTATTGGAACATGCACCGACTGAAAATTTCAGTTAGTTTATTTCCTTGATTTCATTCTACAATTGCAAAGCTTGCAAAGCACATTATAAATTGCTCACATTACCAGCGATGTGTCACGGGGCTCTTGTACATGACCTATCCTCAACTAGCCGTGGAAGAAGAAGATCCAGTAATGTGCATGCCCCAAAGACGAGTCCGAATACATACCACGGCATCCAAACGTGTGCATTATAGCGAGCATGCAGCACACGTGATCGAAAATAGGGAGGAAAATTAGGAAAAGAAGCGAAAGTCTCCTTTTTTTAAAGGCAATCGCTGTAAAGCTGGCGGGTAGGAGCCACGTGGCCACTAGAACAAGCTGCTCAACTCAACGCACCCACTCTCTCACGGATTGAACAGCAGCACTTGGCACACTCAGCAGCGGTACAGTAAAAGAAAGGAGCACCAGAAAGCTGGCTAGCTGACAGATTGAGAAAAAATGAAAACAGGAAATATCGGCAGCAATGAGAAAACCTCGACACTAAATTTCTATGCCCACGAAGTCGATTGCAATGCCCACGAAGGCAGCAATAAGTGGCATCGTGCGTCTGGCTGCAGGAAAGTCTCGTAGGCATGGCCTAGTTTTTGAAAACTTTGGCCCACACGTTACCCTGCAAAGGAAAGAAAAAGAAGGATCCAATATACCTGTTAGCGAAGTATTGCCTGCATGAGAGTGCTTGCCCAAAGATGACAACCAAATAAGCTTGCTGCATACTTTCAGACTAAACATGCAAGTACGACATTAGTTTGTAAGTATGCAGAGGCACATTGGCCAAACAAAAGGAAGGAGTCAAAGAAAGTTATGCTGAACAAGTCGTCGTGTCATCAGGCACTGCAACAAAAGGGGTACATGTACATGCACATAAAAGTAACTCAGTCTCAGCGCACGATTACGATGTTCACCCTTCACGCTCGGCCCCTTGTCTGAGAGTCCCATTTATGGCGACTAGAGGGCCTTTCGCTTCGACCTTGCTGCCGGCACACCGGAATGAGGAGAGCCTGGCATTTGAAACAATCCTACTTACACAGCTGCCTGGACACGCTGGCTGATGCCCACAGCAAGCTCTACCGGCAGGCAGCTCCTCTGGGCAAGTTAAATGTAGTGAAGAAGTAATCGGCGTTTACTCTGGTCGGACGGTGCGAACCACAAAAATAGTGTTGGCACAGGGTCCACCGTCTAGGAGGACTTATCCCACTCACCCACGCCGGGCAGGGATTTCCTCCACCCATCGTAAAGTTTAAATCCTACTTCCCGGTACCCTGGCCTGCTGCTTCGGTTGCAGTGAAGCGACGGCGCCTCGAAGGCACCGTCGCGGCCAAGTTTGAGTTTGAAAAACCCGATTTCAATCACTCCGCTGGCGGATTCTTTGTTACATCGCGGTCGAGACTCAGTTTCCCTAACAAATTACTTACCTGTACGTGCATGCTTTAACGGCTCAAAGACAGGCGTATCTGGCTCATTACTTCTCAACAGTGCCCTCTTCACCGCTCGGGCTGCCAAATCACAACACAACGGCATCATGCTGTTACAGTCTTTATATATAACTGCACTAAAGCATGGCCACACAACAGCAAATGACTCGACGGTATCCACTGTGTGCAAACACTAAAGAGCAGTAATGTCGACTCTACTCAGCCACTCGACCTCTGCAACAGCTTCTCTTCACTGCATACGTTCGGTGCAACAGAAAGTAGCGATCTGCACATGGGGCAGCTTCGACACCATCGACGGCTTTGCTACGGCAGAGCAAACCCCAAAGGGCCATGATATTCTCTCTCTAACACTCTACAACGACTTTCGGTGACTGCTTGCATTGCAGCAAATGGGAGTGACCTTCGCCCGGGGAAGTTTCACCGTTGCCGCAGGGTTTTGGCCATAGTTGCACAGACAGCCGAGCTTGCACTTCGTAATGGTGGACTCTCGCAGTGCACTCTTCTGTTCCGAAAAGAGGTAAGGATGCATTCTGTTTGTCATGGGAGTTGGAGAAATTAAAATTAGGGGTTCTGACGGCAAAGGCAGGCTCTGTTCCACTAGCCTCGGATAAAGCCGTACCTACGGACATGCAGAACATGGGTGGTAGTATGCTTCGGCGGCAGGATCGGGCTAGGATTTTCATCTGAGGGGCAAGGCCCACAAGATTGTCTTGTAGAGGAGTACAAGTAACACTAGTAACCAACAAGTAACGACTAGTTGTAGCTCACAATCGCAGACTTTATTCGTTAGGCACTCGGTGGGCTGCTCATTGAGCAGAGGTGAGACATACAAATTTCGTCTTTGGTGACGGTTGGGGCGGAGCGTATGTGTAGGAGGAGACCCAGGTTGCTGCCCCTGTCCTAGTGCCTAACCCTTGCTCCATCACTGCTTGGCTGCGTACTGCAGTAATAGAGCTCTCTGCGCGAAGCCTGCAGGGCAAGATCCAGTGTTGCACTGGTTATAACTTCGCACACACGGGATGACGGGTTGGGGTACGATGCAAATGCAATTGCAAGCAGAAGTCTCCATGCGCCAGCAGGAGACTCACCGGAAGTGTGTACAAGAAGATGATAATCAATGCGACGAGGAATAGCAGAAGTATCCCAAGGATGATGTACCACTTGAAGCGCCTCCAAATGATGTGCCGGCATGCTTTAAGTGGTGATGAGAACCAAAAGAATGAGGTGGCAGGTCGGCTGCAAAGAAAAGCATTTGCAGAACGGTTTTGCAGCTGCTGCCCAGACTGCACGAGCAGGAACTAAAGACAAGTGGGCGAGCAAACGGTGCACTCGGCCGCCGAAGCAGTAGTGGCGGCCGGCTTATGCAGGACGGCAGCTGCATGCTGTAGAGACACGGACTGCCCTTTCCTCGAAACTGGCGCTCACGTACTTGGGCGGGTCGAGCTTTGGGTTCATGTTGGGCTCGTCACGAGCCACGCCTGCCGGTCGCTCCTCAGCCTCCAGCTCGGTGACGATTTCCAGCTCCATCTCGACTTTACCCTACAAGGAAAGCCGTCGGTCGAGGTACAGTGGCCACAAGCGAGAAAGGAACAGGGCGCTAGAGTTGGAGCATGAAGAAGCGACAGAGAGACAAGAGCTAGGAGAAAGATGCTGCAGATCGCTTGGTAATGAATCCCTGCGGAACACGGCCTGAAGCTTAGTGGAACCTCAGAAAAAATGGGAACTATTGCATTTCTGTCTGCTTAGAGGATTTTGCTGTAGGCACACCAGCCACTGTGTGCCTTCTGCTCTAATGTTGTATTTCGTCAACTTCACCCAAAGCCATCACAAACTCCGGCTGCTGCAGTGGGCGAAAGGGAGCAGCTAAGACGAGCTCTGGTGGCACAAGTGCTCTGGCGATTGTGATTGATTGCTTTTCCTCTTCAATTCTCTGGCATTTGGCGATTTCGGCTGGATGGTGAGCATGCCGTGATGCAACGTCTGCAACTGGAGCTTCGACCCAGCACTGATCTAAGTGTGGCTTGGGCATCGGCAGTTGCAGCCATCAAATAGAGTGCTTTGACCCAGCATACAGACTGTTGTTCTTTGGCCTTTCTGCTGTGGCTAGCCATAAGTAGCCAGCCCCAACATATATAATTGGGGTGTGGTTGAGCCAACACCCCCATTAGTTTGCACTAGACCGAGTACAGTAACAGTTGGCTAACACTTTCTGACAGTTAATTTTCCCAGCCCACAAGCAGACCAAGCCACAAACCGAGCAGCAGTGAGCACAGGCAGCAGCTCCGCAGAGAGCGGCAGCTCCGTGGAGAGCAGCTGCACAGATAGCAGCTTTGCAGAGAATAGCACAGACAGCAGCAGCACAGAGAGCAGCACAGAGACCAGCACAGAGAGCAGCTGCTCAGAGATCAGCACAGACAGTAGCACAGAGAGCAGCTTCGCAGAGCAGCTGCACAGAGACCAGCACAGAGAGCTGCACTGAGAGCAGCAGCACAGAGAGCAGCAGCACAGAGAGCAGCACAGAGACCAGCATAGAGAGCAGCTGTGCAGAGATCAGCACACACAGTAGCACAGAGAGCAGCTTTGCAGAGCAGCTGCACAGAGAGCAACTGCACAGAGAGCAGCTGCATGGGGCTGCAGCAGAACGAAGGCTGAGAGCTGCTTCACATCAGGCTCCTGGCTGGCGTCTCTAGTTGCCCCTCTCCCCAAGAAGGGGTATGGCCAGAATATATTACACAGTGGATCGGCCTTGCAAAGAAGGGGGCAGAACCAAGCCTTGACTTTGCCTGGGCAGATCAATCATCGTGAAGGCTGGAGGTGCAAAAAGCAGCCCCTCGATTTTGCCCCCATCCTCATGAGGATCATTGCAGCCCTCCTGGTCACTCTACATTCAAGAGCCACCAAGCCTACCAGCTCCGTGGTAAGGGTGCACGATTAGCAGCTGCTATCCAAAATGTCACCTTTAAAACACCGGCAGAAGCAGCAGGAATTATGACTTAATGTCTGTTCGTAGGAGTGGAGCTGCCTGCTCTCACCACTTTTCACGTAACGAATGATCACTACAAGGGTTGGACTGCAGCTGCCAAATTGTGACCAGTTTTAACCCAGCCGTAGCCGAACAACCTCGGACAACTTCAACCTACTTGCTACCATCCAATTTCATTTACCCCTAAAAGAGTAAATGCTTGGTTCAAGCTTCTGCACGAGTCAGGAATGACTGACGCCCTCAAAGGCTATGCTGAGGTTTTTTTTATTTACAATAGACGCTTCCAGACCAAGAGGAATAGAATTACTGTTACAGAAGGGGAGATGGTACTCGCTTTTTTGTTTGTAGAGATCTCACGACAAGATTCCTTACGAGTGATGGGTGAAGCATCTCATACTTAGGTGCTTAAATACGAAAAGGTGACAATGTAGTGGGAGCACACGTCAAGAACAAATAAATAAAAAAAGTAAATAAAACCGCCAGAAAAAGGTGTGAAACGCCTAAGGAGCCTTACAAGAACTGCCATCAGTTCGACTACAGACGGCAGCAGTCCTGCTTCTCAAAGTCTGCAGCGCCAGTGCACTCACTCTTCTGCACTAATGCTAAAGTAGATGGCCAACCAGGACCGTGGATCGTTACTACACCAAATGATTCGGTTGTAACTGTGATTGCGAAATGGGGCTCTCGGTGCATTATATTTTTTCAAGGCAAGGCCCATGCCTAGTTGGCCATGATGCACACAGTCCCGATTTGCTGAAGCACGATTCGGCAGCAAGAAAAAGAGATGGTGGGATGAAGGATGCATGCATGATGTGGTCGCTTGCCAGGTCACAGCTGTTTGATATCGCATGATGGGTAGCACAAACAAATACCTTGGCCAGCACAGCTATCCACAGCAACGATCACTAGCACAGAGCAAAATTACTGGCTTACGGTGATTTGTGGGGTGCCATTAGCGTTGACAAAGCATGGCCAGAAGCCACGCAGCCGTTTCTGGTCGAACAGTGAGACTGTCTTCCTTTTGTTGTTAAATTCAGACAAGACTTGCAGATTACATGATTCACTCGTCTTAGCTGGCATAGGCAAATTGTTTAGGTCAAGGACAACCATGCCTAGAAATAAATCAATACATCATTGCAAGGCAGGCAGAAGCATTATGTCAGCAACATATTGGGATGTCAGAGGGATGGCATCGACATGCAACTAAACACCAAATCCAGCTACTCTAAGGTCTGACGCATTGTGGGTACTTTGAGCCCGTCAGCAGAAGAGTACCGAGGAAATCGTCGGGAGAAAAGATGTCGTTATCCCAAATCTGCATCGAGAACTCGGGCTTGACTCGCTCCTCAGTTTTATCAAGGCTCCAGAAGTGCTCCTGCAATTAGCATAGTATATAATTATAATATAGAAATAAGAGTTTTGTAAACTTGTATCTGCAAACAAGGACAGCTCTGTACCTTCTTGGTGGAAACAAGCAACTGTTCGGCTGGTAGGTATTCGAAAGGGAAAACAAATCGCCAATTGAAGTTACCATCACCGTCGAGAGAGCTGCAATGTGAGAAAGGAAACTGTGCATTTATCAACTTGGCTGGCGCATAGTTGCAAGTCCGCGATCCTTCACGATAACAAACCCATGCAGCGTGGAAGATGCATTTGTCATGCGTAGTGCAGGCACAGTGCAAGCGCTTGCTGGTGGCGCTTCATTCGCGGCAGCTCGTTGGCTGGAGGCTCCAAGAGTAGAGCAGCCGAGAAGAGGAGCTCATGATGGCATACTAGGTAAAGTGGTTGCTTTTCACGACCTCGGTCCCAGTTCGAATCCTGCAGTGGGAGACCCTTTATTGCCAATGCAAGCAGTGGCAATAGCCGTAAAAGCTCTTCCATCACAATACAAAAGAGGCTGTTAAATTAGCTAGTATTTAACTTGCAAGTGGCACACACTATTCCTTTATGAACACAGTGACATAAACAAGGAGATCTGCCAAAATCAGACCATATCTGTCATAATTCAGCCCCGTCACCATCATAAGCCGTGTCAAACCGAGTTGTACAGAGAAAAAAACAACAGACAAGTGAGCACATACTATGCCCTGGCAGCATTCGACTGGAATCTACGGAAGAACTACACCGACTTGGGTCGCAAAAGATGGTTGTCCAACGTGAATTGAGCTCACGAGTAGCTTTACATGAGTTGGCAGAGCCACGGCAGGTCGTACCGATAATGAACATCTGTCTTCTGCTTCTCGGTACCAGGCAGCCAGCCTTTCACGTAGATATCGCTCATGCGCTCGCCTAGCACATTTGTCTCCTCCAGTATCACATCCGTTGTGTTCCATATCACACAGCGGAGAACAAACTTCTTGGGACGTCTCGGAGTGATGTCAAGCGCCGGCCCTGGGGTGCCGAGCGCCTTGGGGAAAATGTCTACCCAACATTGCAGCTTTCCCTGGAGCAAATCAATATAGAATCATAACTCCAACAGGGTAGACCAAGCCATACTTTTTACAGAAACATCGTCAGCAATACAACCACACTGCAATAACCAAAATACACAGAACGCCTACCTGCTCAAATCCAGGCTGCAGTGGGCTGTACAGCGATCGTGTCTCAATGTGCTCCTTCACAAGAGGCATCGAGTTCAGGACATGCAAAGCCAGTCTTTCGGCTGCATTGCCCCAATACGGATTCGGGGTAGCAGAGCCCTCTGTAATGAAGACTTGGTCTATAGCTGGCTTATGCTCTGTGCAGGCAAAATGCTTGTATGGTACAAATGTACTTACAACAAGGTACGACAAGCAGTAATGAACTAAGCATCCGAGCTGGCAGCATGGCTTTGGCACACCAGGTTCATGCTTGCATGGCTAGCAGCATGCTTGACCCAAAATAAAACTGGGGAAAATGTGGAAATGTGAAAATGCTGCTAATCTGTGATATGACACTACCTGATACTGGTGAGCTCAAAATATACAGCTCAGAAGATGCTTAAAAAATAAAACACAAACAGCAGACATGTTATTGCTGAACTTCATTCAAAATCTAAAAAATATAAAGATAAAGACCAAAACAACAACCGAGTTGCTAAGACGATCGCTCATTGATGCTGAAAAGATTCTGCTTAAGTATGATGGCTTCTTCGAGTGCCAGATAATACGGTTGGCAGCCAGTGGCTATCCAAGTTACCGACATCTATTTTAACACAGGGCATGCCTTGATTATGTCACTAACCTTGCCAACAATGAAATTATCTGTGAGATCGGCTGAGCATGGCTAATTTCAGCCAATGTTACTGACACAAAATAATTGCCACCAGCATCCTGCTTTATAGCGAATCTCCTCGTTTTGATGCGACAATGAATTAGAGTCAAATGAGCAATGAAGCAGAGCTACATTACAGGTGACAGAATCCAGCCCAGTCTTGCAGAGCCTCGCTGAAGGCAGCAGGTTGGGCACTCTAATGTGCCTGCAAACTTTGCTATCCCGTTCAATATCATTAGCGAGGCTTACATTTTTTGAGTATGACGTGGTTTAGGAATAATTTTCCAACTGTCAAGCCGGTCTCTGAGTAAGGGAGAAGCACCCAGGATCGGTTAGACTTACCAAATGCAGACAGGTAGTACACTTGGCTGCCAACAGTAACTGAAGAGCTTCCATTGAAGACAGGCTCCCCAAGACCGTGACGTTCACAGGCCACTCGCAGGATCTCCGTTGGTGTCTGGGAGTCACGCCACGCATTAGGCCCCGACCTGAATTGATAAGGTGATGCTGCATCAATGCACAGGCGTCCACAGCCCAGCAGACATACTGAACAACTTCGATGCCAAAAAAGCTGCTACCTACACACAGTAGCTCTTGGAAAGCCCGCAAGTAGCACGGCATTGTGTGAGATAGCGATTCTCCAGGTCGATCACCGTTTCTCCTATCAGGTCATCTGATGTCAGTAGGTCGAAGTCTTTCACCGTGATCTTCAGGTCCTTATCCAATGGCAGCATTGCGGTGAGTTCGAATTTCCTGACAGGGACAGAGCACATTGTGGACACGGCGTACATGCGTGCAAATAACGTAAGTCCTTACAAACCAATGCTACAGCCAAGTAAACTATGGCTTACTTTCCGAATATGGGACTCAGTGTGTTCGGGTGATACTCGTCACGAGTGTTGATCTTGCGCTTACCGAGTTGAATTATGAGGTATGGGTCGGCCTTAAAAAAACGAAGGTCACCTCTTTCCCATGATTAAACTACACCAGGGTATCAAAACAATATGTGGGCACCGGGTAAAAAGTTGAGCTCGGCTGATTCAATGGCCTCATTTTCTAGCAGCAGCAGAGCCTTCATTAGAGGCTGCCACTCGGGCTTACAATGGTATGGAATGGCCAGGCTTAGCCCAGGATTCAAACCGACAACCCTCGATGAAGCACAAGCACCATACCCCTGGGCTAAGAGGCTAAAGAAAAGTCACAGGGAAGTCAGAGGTTAAAGAAACGATCAGATTGCCGCCTGTTGCCATGGAGGCAGGGAGGGCGGGCGCCTGGCGCTCTTTCTCGTACCAGGCCGTTGGGGTCGCTCGGCTCCAGGTCGTAGGCGAGGACCACGTAGACCCGCACCACACACTCGACGAGGCCGCTCTTGGGCAAGTTGCTCAGCTGCCGCGGAGGCATCGGGTCGGCCGGGCTCTCGGGCAGCTCGTAGATCCTGAACGAGCCCTGCAGTGATAGATTGAGACACACGTGTTAGGTAGAGCTTCGGGGCAGACGAGCTGAGGGTAAGCGTCGATCGAGCATCTCGACGTCACTGCCCCTTTAGCGGCCGACCGGCAGTGCAGAGAGGCACCGAATGACGTCGACGACGACGACAGACGGCAGGCAGCTAAGATGGCGCCAAGAGTGAGGCACGCGACGGTCGAGGTTAGCTGCGGAGAGAGAGCAGGCTGTGCTGCCGGCCTCGCAGCCAGCAGAAGGCGGCTGGCAACAAGCGAGGCCAGCTGAAGCCATAAAGTGGGCTCAGCTCAGCTCAGCTCAGGGCCAAAGTGGGCTCAGCAAAGTGGGCTCAGCTCAGGGCCAGCTCCGGCGCCGAATCGCGCCGATTCGTGCGCACGGAAGCACGACCAACGGAAGCAAAGGCATGCCATCTTTGTTGCTCGCAAAGACGTGACAGACCTGTCTGGCTAAATCATTGGTGCATTCCACAAGAGTCGCCTTTTTGGGACACTACCAGATCTTTACAAAGGAATCGGATTCTGCAGGCAATCTCGGAAAGGTTTCCTTACCAGGAGGTACATGGAGGAGGGCCATTTCCTACTTCCCCAACGAAAACAATTTCCCTGTGCCCACTCTGGGGGCGAAGCCAGCAGTTGGCTAGAAGGAAGCAAGACAGAAGGCAAAAAAAATTGTTCTAACTTCCTACAAGAAGAAAAACCGAAGCAGGCACGACCGACCTTGTGAACGCTGCTCAAGTCATTTCGCGAGTCGGAATTGCAAATCATACCAGCGAGCATTTCTTATATTCTGGTGGGAATAGGCTGCAGCTAATATCTATGGCTTTGAAATTGCTAAACTCCGTAACAGGTACAATGAGGATACTAAGATCAAACTGCTGCTATTCTATCAAGACTGCAGACTACTGTTAAATACAACCATAGGAAGGCTTACAGACTGGGGTAGCGAGTTTGCAGTGACAGCCAGAAAGCGACTAGATACGGCTGGTCTGCATTCTCGAGTCGCTAAGAGAAAACCATTTCAGTCCACGAAGAATTTGGATTTTGTAGTTTTTAACATTAATAATGAGTCATTTGTACCCTATCCTAGGAGAACTTGATCTCGATACAGCTAGTTGCAAGAGAATCAATAGTCAAGTGTTCGAGACAAGCATGGTATCATGCATGCAAATACAAGTAAGCATCACGTCTGGGCCAGCATGCTAAAACAAACAGTGAGCAGAAGGTTAGATTCTTGCATTTGAAGATTAGAGTAAATTTAAAAGACCAAAGAAAGCAAATTCGTGCTCTTTTTAAACTGTAAGGCTTTGGTGTGATGGTGATGGAAGATTAATCGCCCTCTAATTACCACCACCGTCAAAATCTGGAGGGGGCAAAAGGAGTCACAGAACGTGTGCTTCAGCAGAAGTGGGGGTAGAGTCCATCATCACATCATGACTCAAGCCTTCAATGTAATAACAGAACATTTGCAAAACGCCCTCAAAGAACTTAATCTCTTTCTATGTACTCTTTACATGCTGGTGTAGACCTTCAGTACTTAAGATTACCTTGCTAGATATCGTTTCGTGGGTTGGATTATATTTTTCAACACAATATGCCTGGGTGAGTCCGACAAGTCATTGCAAATTAGAGAGGTGAAACCTCCTAATAGCTCATATTAATTACGCTATTTGGGTGACAATTGCAAAAAAGTGACGGATTTTCTTATTTCAACCAGTGCGCAGACTTTTGGTATTAGCAACGTTCGATATTTAGTCACAATGCAGATGCGTAGTCAACAGTCATGACACCACTTGAGCCTGCCAAGCACTTTTACTTTTATAATAATAAGAACAATAATAATAATGCACTTGATAAAGCGCCTTCAGAGAACCTAATCTCTCTCTCTCTCTCTCTCTCTCTCTAGGCGCTTTACATTTGCTGCAAAGGGAAATGCAATTGAATGGTGAGTAGAATCATGCTTGATAAACAAACAAAATGAATAATATGGTTAGGGGTGACATGCACAGGGTCAGCATGCAAATGTGGTTAGTGGCAGTATGCACAGTGTCAGCACACGTAAGCACATCAAGGACGAATCACAGGGACCCACTAAATGCTGTCTTAAATAGGTGTGTTTTTAAGCTCTTTTTAAATGCGGTCAGGTCAGGGGATATTCTGACGCAGGTCGGGAGGGAGTTCCAGGCTTTGGGAGCATACGAACTAAATGCAAGGTCTCCAAAGGATTTGCGGTTTATACGAGGTATTGGTAGACTGTTGGATTCCGAAAAGCAGGTGGTACGATGCTTGGCCTGATGGGGTAGTAAATCTGAGAGATAGGCTGGAGCCAAAGAATGAAGGAACCTAAAAGTGAGTGACAAAACCTTGAAGTCAATCTGTTGCTTGACTGGTAGCCAGTGCAGGTCGGTGAGAAGTGGAGTAATGTGACAACTGCGACGCTCACGACAGACAAGCCTAGCTGCAGAGTTTTGCGCCAGCTGCAATCGCCTGATCACACATGCCGGTAGGCCAGTAAGCAGTGAGTTGCACAAGTCTTTTTCGTGTATGGCATGCTAGTTCATAGGACCGATGAGATAAGCCACAAGACAAAACCTTTCAATGATATTTTTAAGTGCTTAATGCCAGGCTCAATAAATAAATAAATCCTAGCTGATTAAACAGCCTCTTTTTGTATAGTGACAGAAGAGCCTTTACGGCTATCACCACAGCTTGCAGTGGCTATAAAGGATCGCCCACTGCAGGAATCGAACCCACGACCTCGGGACCGAGGTCGTGAAAGCAACCGCCTTACCTAGTGTGCCATCACGGCTCACAACTGCTCAGCAACATGCTGCAGCTCAAACTGGATAGCTTTCTTTTTTAAACGTGTGCCTTGTAAAAAACATTTTAAACAGGGGTCTCAAAACTGCCAAATAGAATTTTACCAGGACGAAATGGAAGCTATACAACTCGAGATTACTGTTCGAACCCTCGTATGCAGTCTAACATGTCTGCACCAACACTGTCTTGAGTGTAGGCTGCTGAGTGTTTGGACAATAGCAGCTCTGATTAAGGAAATTTTGAGAATTCATACTAAAGGTCAAGTACACCAGCGAGACCAAGTCATGAGAAATTTGGGAAAGACCATTGTGAGAAACACCTACACTGTCTCAAAAGGTCAAGCAAATCTCAATGTAATGTATCTCTGCCTGTAACTCCACAAAGACCTTCAATGCATCAAAAGGTTAAGCAAATCTTAATGTAATGTATCTCCACCTGTAACATTACAAAGCCACAAAGACTAAGTGGATGTTACACAAGAGAGTTTTCTATAGCACACTCAATGCCTAAGCGGATTTCGGTACATCTTGCAGTCTTACATATATAGGAATGTTGTAGTGCATTGCTGTAGATGGAGTCCTTAGCAACTCTTCTGGAGCCCCAAATATTCATTAAACTTAACCAATTGCAGTAATTAGTTTAATTTGTAAGCAATTTCTTATAGCAAACGAGTAACAAGGCTTGATAAGCAAGTAATTGGTCAGCACGGCCTAGTTCCTAAACTGACACAAGTGCCTTCTTGGAGCTTTGTTGTGTCTGCAGCAAGTCTAAAGAAAAACTCGCTCGGTCACTTCAAGCCCACCTAGCAAGTCAATATGGCAGGGTTGTAGGCGTGCTCGCATTCTTGAACGAAGGCAATTGTCGGTGTTGCCCAATGAAAAAAAAGGCAGAGAACGATAAAGATGATGTAATGATATGTAATGTATCTACGTCTGTAACTCCACAAAGTCATACAGACCACGTGGGCGTTTTGCAGGAGAGTTTTGTATAGCACACTCACAGCCTAAATGGCTTTCGGTACACATTCGGTAGCCAACAGAGTTCGTCTCACGCAACATAGAGAAAGTAGGAAGCATAGCAGAGTCAGGAGCAGTCAGAGCAGTTGAGGTAGTGAGTAGCATGGAAGTAGCAGCTCAGGACTGCTGAAAAGGATGGCTGAGCGTTGGCTTGCACGAAGTGCTGAGTGCTTAAATCGTCAGTGAACACTAGCCACAAACTTAAAGCTCCGATTGGAAGTCGGCAGGGAGTACAGAGATCCTGGGTGGTCATGCTCTCCAAAATTGCAGGTAATTGCATGCCATGTCACATACATATATATGTCTGACAGTGTTGCAGTAGGGCGATTGCTTTGCACCCACTAGGAGTTCTTGACCAATATCAACACATTTCAACATGCAAGCATCATGACGATTTGCACACATTTTTCCATTTTTCAAAACCAGATCATGTCTGGTCCTACTAGCTGCTGACTATTGCTACCAGCTCCAGACCCAACCTCTGGCCGGAGCATTACTGCCAGCTCTAGCCAAGCTGACCTGGCGCTCACGGTGATCTGTTGCAATGCCAGCTGGTGAGTATAACAACAATACTTCGGCTGTAGGCACGGCTACCAGAGCAACAGAGCCCTGCCTGGTTGGTACATCATACATTTTCTCTTTTTTTCCTATTGAGAACTTTAAAAGCTAACAGACTAGCAACGCCATGTAAGCTTAATTGGATCAATTATAATGCTCTAATAGCTTTCTGTAGCTCCGATAGCATTTTTAGCCCCTGCCCACGACATGTACTCGTTGGAGATAAGAGTGAGTAACTTGCAGCTATAAAGAGGCCACATAGACTAAAAACCCAAGTAAATGGTGCTAGATAGGACATGTGTCAAACAGAGAGTCGGCAAAGATCCTGTTTATGGTCATGCACCTTAGGCATTTAGTGGGTCCCTGTGATTTGTCCTTCATGAGCTTATGCGTGCTGACACTGTGTATGCTGCCTCAAATCCTTTGAAGACCGTGCATTTAGTTCGTATGCTCCAAAAGCCTGGAACTCCCTCCCGACTTGCCTCACGGCATCTCCTGACTTGACCACAGATAAAAAGAACTTAAAAACACCCTATTTAGGACAGCATTTAGTGGGTCGCTGTGATTCGTCCTTCTTGTGCATGCTTCCACTAACCACATTTGCATGCTGACCCTGTGCATGTCACCCCTAACCATGTTATTCATGTTGTTTATCAAGCATGATATTACTCACCATTCAATGGTGTTTCCCTTTGCAGCAAATGTAAAGTGCCTAGAAAGAGATCGAGTTCTCTGACGGCGCTTTATCAAGTGCTTTATTATTATATTATTATTATTATAGGCGAACCCAGCCGATTCCCTGGGCTCGACTTGGCTAGCCTTTGGCAGAATATGCTAGTGCTAAGGAACTGCATTCCATTCAAATATGGAGCTGCGTTCCTTTTTCCTGGTCAGTAGGTTGGCAAATGAGATATGAAAGTTAGCACGCCCTTGCTGCAGATACTTTTGTGTGCTCACCTGTTGAATTTTAAATAAATTCGCACTGTTGCTCTTTGCCGTTACTCTTTTTTTCTATTGATACACACGCGCATGCAAAGAGACACAAGTGCCAGTGTGTGCGCTCACACACACACACACACACACACACACACACACACACACACACACACACACACACACACACATATATACACACACAAACAAACAAACATCAAGTATACATTAACGAAAATGATCCCACAAACTGCCAGGAAAGTCACCATTATGCTGGGAGGGTATATACAGGACGAGATAAAAATTGTTCAGGTTAAGTCAGCATGAAGCAAGCACTGGAATCCAGTAATTGACAGCTCCTGTAGTATCAATGTTCGTCCATCAGTCGCATCGACTAACGAAAAATAACAATAACTGCACAGAGAAAAGGAAATAATAATCTACAGTACTGTCATCCCTACTTCTATCAAATAGAACCCAATTAACTAAGTCCTGATGCCTCGAATTTAATGCAACAAGTTCGCTGGGATCCCCATGGATGGCCAGCGATACTCGCAATGACAAAGTGATACCTTGTCAATTAGAGAACAGAGAAGTATGAAAATGGACATGGGTTTTTGGGGAATAAGAAAGTACAGGAGCTAATATTCATTACAACTTGGAGTCTGAAACATGAGAAATCGAGCCAGTTATGACTATCAGCACAAAGACGTGCACTGTCATGCGTGCAGCTCGAGAAAACTGTAACAAATATATTAAGTACTGTTGAACTCTGCTACAAGTACTTCTGAGTCAAGCCGCGCTTACCTTAAATTCTCCAACAACTTCCTGCTCGATTAGATCCTGGTTGCTAGTTCCATCACCAGCATATACAGGGAAAGTGTCGCAAAAGTCGCAGAAACCATTGAAATTTTCCGACTTCTCCAGCTCTTTATCGTAGACCTATTCAACAGATACACGAATGATCTGGAATAGCTGTAGGCACCAATCTCATGCTGCATGCAAAAATATGCAAGTGCTTGCAGAAACGTGCGAATGCATGCGAGCACAGCACCTACACAAATGCATGGGCATGCATGCCAAGCCAACTCAGGCATATACATGTGGCAGTGCGTGGACATATACCACGTCATACCTTGAGGATGTCCAGGCCCTGTGCAATATAGTTCTTGCTTCGCTCGATGTCGCCTGTAGATGCAAAGTACTTGCTCCACCAGTCCTCATCGGTGCCCTCCTTACTTTCCTTGGGAGGCAGGGCCTAGAAATAGAAAAGTCATGCAGGATGCATTATATATCATAGTTTATCAGTCTGACCGGCTGGGTGTTGTTGTGTAAAGAAACACACCCATATCTTGACAGAGAGAATGAGAAAGCCTGAGAAAGTGTGAGGGAGAGATAAAGAGAGAGAGAGAGAGAGAGAGAGAGAGAGAGAGAGAGAGAGAGAGAGAGAGAGAGAGAGAGAGAGAGAGAGAGAGAGAGAGGGAGGGAGAGAGAGAGAGAGGGGTGAAGAGAGAAATAAAGCAAGAGATGAAGAGAGAAGGAAAGTAGAGAGAGAGAGAGAGAGAGAGAGAGGAGAGAGAGAGGATAGAGAGGCTAAACCAGCTGAAGAAGCAGCACCAACCACATCAAGCAGGAGCTCTACCAGCTTTCAATCAAAATGCTTACCGGTGCATCATTAAGGTCAACCGCAGTGTACTCATCGCGCCTCTGTGCTCCATCGCTGGCTGCAAATGACAAGGTCACTCAGGATACGGATTTGGCAGGTCAAAAATTGCAGCTAACTGCAGCAATGACGGGACAAGAACACCAACCGGAAGCATTAGATGCCCACAGTTGCAGCCGTGCCTGGCATTAAGCAGGAGGCTGCATCTACAGGGCCGCATCACGAGCTGACTGCCACAGTCCGAAACCAGCTATAATGTAATGTAATGTATCTCCGTCAGTAACTCCACAAAGTCATAAAGACCACGTAGGTGTTACGCAGGAGAGTTTTGTATAGCGCACTCACAGCCTAAGCGGCTTTCGGTATGCATCCGGTAGCCAACAGACTTCGTCTCACGCAACAAAGAGAAAGTGGGAAGCATAGCAGAGTCAGGTGAGCAGTTGAGGTAGTGAGTAGCATAGAAGTAGCAGTTCAGGACCGCTGAAAAAGATGTGCCATAGTCGGCAGTTGGAGAGTAGTTGTCGTTGCGTAAGAATTGTGGAAGCGAATTCCACAGTCTAGGACCTGCAGAGCTAAAGCTTCTGTCGCCAACGGTCTTTAAGCGGAGGAATGGGACAGCTAATTTATTGTCCACACAGGACCTCAGGGCACGAACAGGCTGAAACTGATGCAGCAGTTCAGCTAGGTACGAAGGAGCCAAGCCGTGGCAGGCCTTGTGGGTCAGCGTAAGAACTCTGGAACATTGCTCCTCGACAGTCTATTCCCAATGCTAATTGAACGGTGATAGGCAACCTCGACCTCTTTAGCCTCACAGCCATGGGTATACTGAGAAAGAACAGTGAAAAGTACTTCGACAGCCAAAGAAGTGACTGAAAATCAGTTGGCAAAACGACTACTCAAAGTGGTGCAAAGTGTGACATGCAGCCGAATGTGAAAGAGCTGAAGTAGAAGACATCAGCCAGGGGCAGCAGATAGAAATAGTTAAACATAATAAGGAGCTTATAGGGTACCACAAACTCGGTCGATGCTGGTGTGCTTCACAGCGTGCAGTAGCTCTAGATTTCAGAAAACTGCCAGCCAGCAAGGCAACACAAACAATTATAGCCACCTATTCGTGCAAAAGAAACGGTGCAATAAGTTTAAGAAAGTGAAACTCAAAAGCTTGGAGAGCCAATAAAGACCAAATTCTACAGTGGCAGTAGCATCACACAGACAGGAATCCCGGTCCCTCGACTAGTGTGTCACGGTGCTTCACTTCACGACTCAGTTTGTAAGTTGTAGTCCTGTGGCAGGCGATTCTTTACTGGCCACTGCAATCGGTGGGGGGATGAAAGCCACCAGGGGTCCTCTGCTGCTTTGGCACCTCATCACAAATATCTTGCCTTTTCAGGCCAGGCAATAACCACCATCAGCAAATTTTGAATTAGCACATACAACTTCGAGTGTAACTTATTAACCTAAAGTAGAAAGTAAAGGTTAGCTAATTCAACAGCCTCATTTATAATGCAGAAGAAGAGCCTAGATGGCTGCCACTCTGGTTGCTGCACACAATGGAGTATCGTCTACTGCATGACTCAACATAAGACCTGGGTCGCGAAGCTCAAAAGACCTAGCATTGTTGACATTGATCAGCCTTTTGCCTGGGCATATCAAGCTATCCATAAACTTAGCATTATGATCGACTACAGTCCAGACAACTGAACTAATGCATCAATTGACGATTTGGTTGTATGCCATGTGACAAGTAGCTGACATAACGAAGCCTGCCAGCAAGTAGTGACAAGCAGAGTAGAGCCCCGACTTTCCACATCTACAGATCCCTACTGTATTGCTCTTGGCCTTCTTAGCTGCAATAGTTCCCAGAACTATTGCTATGATGGCAGCTAAGCATAGAAGGATCAAAAGAGCTGGACAAAACGGTCACATGATAGCAGTGTACCTAGATGTCTACGTTCTCATCCTGATGTTTACGAGGGAGTCAAGATCATACAAGGGCGCGCTCAGTAACGATGCCCCTCATCACGCTCTCGTCTTGCGAACCTAACAAGGCCACACCCAGAAAGACAGTATAGTCACTTACTGAAGCAGTTCTTTGAGTTCACAGTGTGATACAGGCAATGCCAATTCTAGAGCTGAACATCACGAAAAGAACAGTCTGTTCTCAACAGTGGGAAAGACGATATTGCCACCACTCGTGAAAAGATCAGATAGCTTTGAGAGAGTGATAGTGGCAAGTGTCCAGTCCACCTAGTGTACGCAACAAATGTCAGGCCAAGATAAAATATATATATATATGTATGTGTGTGTGTGTGTGTGTATGTGTGTGTGTGTGTGTGTGTGTGTGTGTGTGTGTGTGTGTGTGTGTGTGTGTGTGTGTGTGTGTGTGTGTGTGTGTGTGTGTGTAATGTAATGTATCTCTGTCTGTAACTCCACAAAGTCATAAAGACCACGTGGGTGTTACGCAGGAGAGTTTTTTATAGTGCACTCACAGCCTAAGCGGCTTTCGGTATGCATTCGGTAGCCAACAGACTTCGTCTCGCGCAACAAATAGAAAGTGGGAAGCATAGCAGAGTCAGGAGAGTAGTTGAGGTAGTGAGTATAGCATAGAAGTAGCAGCTCAGGACCACTGAAAAGGATGTGCCATAGTCGGCAGTAGGACAGTAGTTGTCGTTGCGTAAGAAGTATATATATATATATATATATATATATATATATATATATATATATATATATATATATATATATATATATATATATATATATAATTCATATGCATAGCACCCTAAGAGAACTTAATCTCTATTCAGGCGCTTCACATATGCCACAGGGCTCGACCCCACAACCTCAGTCATCAAACAAATTCATCTTGAGCTCCGTCATCAAAGGTAAGCACTCTGAATCTTGTGCCAAATCAGGGCGGGGCAGCTAGATTAGAGCCTAGTGCGAGTGATGAGCAAGCTAGCTCGAGCAATACAACGAAACTGCAAAGAAATATGGATGCATGCAGTCCATGGTTGTTGGCACTAAAATGGCTTGTCTTATTATATGGCACGACTGCTCTGTTAACCCATTGACTTGAAGCATTTCCGGCAAAGACCTCGAATGCCGGTAAGAGTTGAGGTAGGCGAAATCACACCAACCGACCGCTGAACGTCCTAGATTGGCAAGTGCTGATTGCTCTGCCTAACCAAAAGGGGCAGGTATCTTTCATCCAGAGGCTGCACATTTATTTATAGCTAAAATAATAAGACATGTGCATAGTGCCCAAGGATATCAAAATCTCTCTTGACTTACTTTAAACACGTTTTTTGGAAATAATTAGCCTAAGCAGTGCAGTCTACACAGCTAATGGTAGTTGCCTACTACTACCACCAAATTAAAACGCTAGGTCAGAAAGGCCTGAGTGCAGAATAGCCAGTGATGCTGGCCTGTAGATGCAGCCCTGACAAAAGAGCACGTAAGCAAAAGCGATGGCGGCAGCGAGAGCGCCACAATTTATCGAATGTGCTGCTGAGAGACTAGACCCATTCCAAGCAGGCAAAGCATCGGCCAGACTACATGCTTCCAAGCAGCTGCCAGCAGCAACCAGCACATGCATTCTGGTGCTAGAATGGGAAGGACCTGCAGCCTCGACTGACCGCTGGAGCCATTTTGACTTAGATGGCACTCAGACAGTGCACACCGCAAGCCTTTTGGAGCACGCCCTGTAGCCAATAGGCTCATGCTTTTTACCTATTGGCTGCAGGGCCTCTGCCAATAGGCATGTAGAGAGCCGCTATCCATGCTTTACAGCTACCGACATAGTAGTGTTGAAGGCGCATGCACAATGCATGAAAGATGAAATTAGAATAACTGGCTGAAGTGACTACAAGAGAATCGTGTGAGAGCTAGTAGGCCCGACCGGATGCATCAGTTAAGCAGAGGAAAGGGGCAGTTTTGTGCTGCAACCGTCCGCAGCGCGAGCACCTGCCGCAGCCGCCGGTCCGGCCACAGAAATGATGCTCAGCCGCCCCACGGCCTGGTCGAATGCACCCACAAAGCCGGCTACATCCGAAGAGCCACGTGACTTGGAAGAAGCTGAAATCAAGGGTCATGCTTTTGAGTGAACGATGTTCGTCTCTCCTGAATCTTACCTCGATGGCTCATTAAAATATACTAGTGAGCTAGTATGCTAGTAATGCAGGCAGATTAAAGAAAGCCCAAGTCCACATACAGAAGGTGAATGTAATGACTTCGGGTACGACGGCTTGTCAGGCCTAGCAAGGAATTTGTGATAAACACACCTCCGAATACCTAACAAGAATGTGATCAACATACTGTTAATTTAATATTCAAAAAAATCACACGCAATCAGCCAGGGAAGGCACTAGAAAATAGAACCGCAAAAAGAATCCCATAAGAGTGCACTCAAACAAATGCTGAATATATAATGTGACAACAGATGGTCACCAGAAGCCGAAGCCACATATGTATGCTGCATACAAACACGCGCATGCACTCACGTGCGCTCGAACACTCACAAACACATGTGCAAGCACACACAGGCATGCACCAACTCCAAACATTCCAAAGCATGATACTACCATTCCTGCATGCTTGTTTTTCCAGCTCGTGGACACCTAGATGGTTCTATGAGTGTTCAATGACAAGAAAGCTACTAGAGTCTTGTTCAAGGTGCAAATTATCTCAGGCTACTATGCGACAGAAGCAGCAAAAATGCTACATGTGCAGAGCATTTTAATTGTATACAATTTAACTGGGTTCACACATTGCATGGTGACACAAATGCACGTGCAAGATTTTGAAAAGCCCATGCACTGGTCAATACATCGTAATTTCATAATGAACTGAGCCTTGACTTAGCAAAAAATAATGTCATCCAGCTCATCAAGAATAGTACTAAAGCTATAGGCTAATGGTAAACGCGACTGACACTAAATTCTACATCAATCTTCAGACGGACAAACAAGCGACATAGCTTTCTTTTAATTTGTCATCGTGAACTGCCAGGCCGTGACAAGAAGATCACGCCTGTGCAAACCCGTTGCAGCCTACCTCCTTGTAGGTGACTCAGAATAGAAGTCAATTTGCCATAACGGTCTAGAGCCTTGACGACATGGGCACCCACGGTCGGCTTCCGGCCGAAAGGTCGGTTGTCACGTACACGAATGTTGATTGGAGGCATGAAGTAGTCATCCTTGGGCAGCATCTGGATGCACACACGTGCGAAACTTGCAAGGCCACGGCAGTAACACAATATCTCGGTTGCAAATTGCAGGCGCGTATGCCAGATGCCAATCTGATCGCTGGTGCTTTTTCACTTGTCGACGGCCGACACTTTAAAGACGGTCGGTTAGTTTCTATGGCCGTCAGTTAGCTAAGGGCTTTGCTCAGGCAAACGTCACATTGCTGCTTTGCACGCATCATATATGCCAACAAAGGCCAGCCACAACAACACTGACGGCCTGGTAAAACAGCATAAAAGCAAGACTGCAGTAAGTAGCATGACCAACCGTTTCAACGAAAAGCACAGCTTCAGAGAAGTTGGGGTTTTTCTTCATGTTCTTGATGACAGCAGATTTGACTACTGTTCCTCCGATCTCGAACTCGATGGAGGGAGAATTAATGGGCAGCAGCTGGTGCTTCTTCATGTTCCTCATTCCCCAGCATAGGATCTACAGTAGCAGGTAAAATGCGAGCCTGCAGGCCTTATCGAGCACCTGACAAGCCGAAGCCATGGTGGGGAGGTAGCAAAACTCCAACGACAAACAGTAAGTGCCGAGCCAAGGAACGATCTCAGACACGTTAAAATGCTTAACTGAGTTAACTGAGCTCTGCTAATTGTGTCAAGTCCTTGGAAAGTGCAACGGAGCAAGAACTCGAGTCACACTAGGAAATGCCAGAATGAAACGTCAGGTAGCACGCAGGGGCAAAAGGAGCCCGAGACACCGTTTGAGGACGTTCGACCGTCGACGGTAAGCTGGTGCTCGCACTCCAATCATGCAGATAACGGCCGTGGACGTACCTCAACCCCAGTGCGACGAAGCAGAGGGCGAATGCCCGGTGGGACCATGAACAAGTTCCCTCTGCGTGGAGGAGGGAATGGAAGATCTTTGCCGGTCATCTGAAAAATAACACAGCCCATTTCCTATAGCGTCACACCGAATGAAGGCCGCAGGTAGGTCGCCTGCTTTTAATGGGAAGCATGTAGCAGGAGCTGCTGATGAAGGAGGTAATGGCTGCTAAAGAGTGAAAACCAAAAAGAGGCTGCTAAGCAAAGCAAAACGATTAGATTACTTTTCTCGCATACTTGATGGCCCCACATGATGCAAATCAAACTTCACTATGTGATTATTTTATTTTATTATTACATAAACTTCACATATTCACGGTGAAGTATGCCTAGCATCGTTAACTGCATGAGTCTTTGTGATTCGTGCTAACATGATTGTGTGCCAATTGGGTGCAGCAAATAAAGTAATGTAATGTATCTCCGTCTGTAACTCCACAAAGTCATAAAGACCATGTGGGTGTTACGCAGGAGAGTTTTGTATAGCGCACTCACAGCCTAAGCGGCTTTCGGTATGCATTCGGTAGCCAACAGACTTCGTCAACAAAGAGAAACTGGAAAGCATAGCAGAGTCAGGAGAGCAGTTGAGGTAGTGAGTATAGCATAGAAGTAGCAGCTCAGGACCGCTGAAAAGGATGTGCCATAGTCGGCAGTAGGAGAGTAGTTGTCGTTGTGTAAGTACCTGCAGAGAGCTGTAACGAGACCATAGCGAATCTCGTGAACCTGTGCGACTGGTGAATTTATTGACAAGCCTCGAAAATGACTAACGAGAAGTCAGGAAGTCCAATCGGAATAGCCACAGAGACAGGGTCAGGCAAGCTTCCAGCCACTACCTGCATGAGGTCAGTTTATTACCCATGCCTGCATTATGGCTTTTGCTTAGTCTGGTGTGCACTTTGACCTAGATAGGTTTGAGAAACACGGATGTGCACGAGCACGAACTGGCACGCAATGCCCGTGTACAGATGACAAGATACAAAAACCTGCAGCCCCGCTGTCTTGACCAATACCCTAACTAAGACTTTAATCGAACCTGAGGGCTAGCGATTGATGCATGCAACCAAGAGGCAATCACCAAATACGCTTCGAGACCGTGCTCTTGAAGGTCTCTCCTCTTTTACACTATGCTAAACCTGGTTTGAGAGGGAGGGCTTGACACAATCAAAACCTCGTGCAAACCAGCATCGAATTCGAATAGGAAAGGAGGAAATGGACGCATTTCTTGCCCACTGCAGTTTGCCACACGTCTGACCTACTATCCAAAAGGCCAGTGCTCAAGCCACAGATTGATTCGACAGAAAAATGCTACGCACATCGAGCCAAAGCTGTGTGCGTCAGCAAGCATGCACACTCTAATAGATGCTCTCAGTCACGACATATTGATCACCAAATGCAAAATGCATCTACGGAATAAGTGCAGAAGCAACAAGGTTTCATCAGAACCACAAAGCGGCAACAGGTGCCGACAATTCTCAGCTTTCAAAAAGGATTGCGCCAGATCAAAGCAGTTAGGCAAGCACCGCAGAGATCTAGGCATCTAGGACACAGTCCTATAGCGAGGTTACTCATCGATATCTGCCAAAAAAGACTGCACACGACAGTTCCACCTTCATCAAAGTCAAATACGTAGACCGACTTCGATCGATTTGCTAGCACTCAGCTCGGATCGGTAACTTCTGGGTTGCTTTATTTATAATTTTTATGAGTCCTACCATCTTGACTATGACCACAGATTCGGTGGATGTGGAACGTCACGCCACAAATACGAATGATGCAAGGAAGCATATTGACAGCCAGACGTGCGACATTCCTGAAGGCCTAGGCAGACCTGGGAGGGAGACATTGCACAAGTATCACCCACGTGATCACTCAGTGGCATTTACTCGATCCTTTTGTCAAAATCTTTACTTCTAAAGAGTGATCACTGACCATGCCAGCACTTTCTCTGTTAAATCTTGCCTCTGACATGCAGACTCAGCTACTCAGTAGTGTGCAGCAAAATAAATACAGGCATGGGGTGAATTCGGCATCGCGTTTGGTTGGTCTGGGAGCTGCAGCTAATCGGTGGGTGGCAAGCCAACCATGTTATTATGCCTCCACGAGTGCACAGGCATGTATGCCACTGAAAAAACCAGGCGTCTCAAAATAGCCACAGGTCACATTCTTTACGATGCCACGCTAATGCACTCTTGAAAAGCAGTGCAAGCATATGCCGGGATAGCGAGGTGAATGCTGTGTACTTCATTTGTGACTTACATGCCAATCACACACTACGACACCAACGAGCCTGGCAGAATTAGTCATTCCTGCTATAGCAGGCCAACACATGCCTTTCACTCCATGCCAAGTTCAAGCATGCAACAAACCCATGCCTCACCGTAGAGGATTCTTCGACATCGGCAAGGTCACAGGGGATCTTAAAAAGTAGCAGCACATGGGCCGAATGTTAAGCATAGACAGCTAGCAAGTTAAAAGACAGAACCAACTCCTGTTGCTTGGACAAATGACAGTGCCAAAAACAGGTGCCAAGCATAATCTTCTCACTAAGCTGCGCACTGTCACTGGCAGATACAGCAATCCTAGAGTAATTTGGCAACACACAATAATGACGAAATAAATGGTTGTGCACACTCAGCAGGATTCCTTTGAAAAAATGCTAGCCTGAGCAAATTCGGCCGGATTCCTTTGGTAACATCCTACAAGTGAGCATAATACCAAGCTGCCATTAATTGAGCTAGTCTCTGTCGATTCTGCGCTGAACCTCACAGGTCTAGGCCGAAGGCAGTTTCCGTCTGCTGTTTAGCTATCCAGCAGGCATTTACAGCATGTTACACGGCCGGTAAGCCTGCAAGCAGCCTACTTCAGCAGCCATTCTTTGGTAGAGCTGCAGGGGCATGTCACGTGCGCATGTAACACACAGCCCGCGCGACAAGCAGAGGGAACCGAAGTAGGCCAGGACAGAAGTGAGTAAGGCAGCAGATAATGAGGCTGATCTAGAACTGCTGAAACCAGCAAATCCTTACAGCCTCAACACAAGACTGAACATACTTTACATCCTTCGTCCAGATCGCTTCACCAGCTTGCAGAATGGCTACTCATGCATACAGTGCATTTTAACTCTGGCACCTGGTCGCCCGTCCAGGCAGAGCTGTAGCGGCCAAGCTCTGTCAGATAGACTGCATGCAAAGAATGTGGGCCTATTAACTCAGCTTGATGCTCCGACAAGGCACACCTCCATATCCTAGATTTTGCCTAGTGCCCTTTCTCTTATCTTTTCTCTCTCATTTTCGTCTGCATGCCCTGGGCCTTCCTCAAGTCCTGCCTATGCTGCTGCACAGTAAACAGCAAGAGGGCACCCACAGACCTCAACCGCTGGCATGTGGGTCACGAGCCAAGCTCTAACACCTATAGCATCATTGCAGCACGACAGCCAATCACTGGCAGCTCACGGCTATAAAAAGAAACCATGCACGCTTGTTGCCAGAATACGCCTCGGAAAGGTACTAGTAGTGCATACACATCAGCAGAAACAGCAGCCACAGCAGCTGTAGCACAGGAAGCAGAAGCAGTAGCGGAAGCAGAAGCAGCATAAGCACCTGCTAGGAGAAGCACCGTGCCGGTCACTGTGTCCATGGCAGCGGAAGGAGGACAAAATTAGAGATGTATCATTGGTACTAGCAGCGCGCACGAAACTGGAGAGAGCTTTGCGATGACGGCAGCAGCAGAGACGGTGGCGTACGTCAGGAAGTCCAGCCTCTGGGTCACCCACAGCCAGGGAATCGCCACGATGGACACAGTCGGCTAGTCCAATCACGGAGAGCAGCGCCAAGCCATGCAAGATGGGCTGGCTGCAGTGTAGCGGCACACAGCGACTACGAGACTACGACTACGACTAGCAAGAGAACGAGCGCTACTGGAGCTGGCTTCCCTGACCGGGCATTGCAGGCCACCACATTTGCGAGTGGATTGTCAGTCCCAGGAGAGCTTCCAAGGTGTGCTATGGGTGGGCATGCAAATGCACGCACCAGTGGCCCCGAAGTGGATCCGGTGGCTGCAGCTGGGAGGAGGCCGCAGCAGCAGTGGCTGTTAGGAGTAGCAGCAGCAGCTCACCGACAAGGGCGCTCCACTAGTGTCTAACGGTATCTTTAATAGCAATAACAACAACGATGGCGAATTAAAGCGACGTAGCACCGGCTGCATGTCCTGCGCTCGGCTCCGACATGAGGTGGCAACGCCACACGGCCAGCCACAACAATGAGGCAACAGCAAAGGTGCACGGTGGGGGAGGAGGCGGCGAAGTGCGATGCTGCTGATGGGCAGCAGCTCACCTGCAGCAGCTCGAAGGCTGCAAGCAGCTCGCCGGCAGGCACGTCCTTGTTCTTTACGTCGTACCAATGCAGCTGCACGGGAGCGCTGTTGGACGAATCAAGCTTCACCGTCGGGTAGGCGCTCGCTCGACCCAGAAACTCATCCTTGCCCTGACATAACGCGCGCGAGCCGGCTAAAGACCGGCTGCGTCGAGCATCATGGCTGCCCCCACCGTAGCACGCAAGGCACCAGTGATCTCACTTTAATCTGCTGCGCGCTGCCGTCCGGGGAGGCCAGTGCAGCGTACCCGAGGCTCTGGGGAGCGGTGCGCATGACAAAAACCTTGCACGCTCCTCAGCAGACGCGCCAGCCAGGCCCTAGCCCTGCCCTTGCCCTCCTCCCGCTCCCGAACGATGAGCCGACCATGTCGGTCTGCTTGCAGCAGTGGCAGCGCTAAGCTGATGGATATAAATGAGCAGCCAGAAACATGCCGAGCACACGGTCGGCAGCACCTACGATCCTGTCTTCGTCGAAGATCTCCACGACGATGTCTGGCGGCGCATCAAGCACCATCTGGGGAGTGGAATAAATCGTGATCTCTTCGAAGACCAGCGTCTGATCCCAAGTCGGACTCAGAGATACTTTCTTCACCTCAGTCTTCTGGCTCTGCGTCACAAAGCTGACGACGGCATACGGATCTACGAAAAAATTGACCAAAAAGTTTGACAGACAGCAGGCACAGCGAATGCGGCTCGAGCAATTAAAAGTGCCCCGCTTTAAGGAACAAACAGAGAGAGAGAGTAATCGCACTTGAACCAGCAAGAGCTAACATACGATCGCATGAAAAGCATTCTTCAAATTTATCATATACGCTTTTCTGTTAAATGATATGTATCCTGTGACCAGCATATAAATCGCATGCTTGGTCTTTCTTGGTAGGCAAGTTGTAATGACTTATGCCTCGGATGTGAGACTTATGGATTGGACAACCGCAAAAGAAGAGATTCTAGGGCTAGCACTAGGTATCATTGGGGTTATAATAATAATAATACACTTGATAAAGCATGCTCAGAGAACTCAATCTCTTTCTAGGCACTCTACATTTGCTGCAAAGGAAACACGATCGAAAGGCGAATGGTATCATGCTTGATAAACAACATTAACAACATTGTTAGGGGAGACATGCACAAGGTCAGCATGCAAGTGATGTTAGTGGCAGCATGCAACAGTGTCAGCACGCATAAGCACATGAAGGAAGAATCACAGGGACCCACTAAATGCTGTCATAAACAGTGTGTGTTTTAAGGTCTTTTTAAATGTGGTCAAGTCAGGAGATGTCGTGAGGTAAGTCGGGAGTGAGTTCTAGGCTTTGAGAGCATACGAACTAAATGCACGGTTTCCAAAGGATTTTAGGTTTGTACTAGGTATAGGTAAACAGTTAGATTCCGAAAAGCAGGTGGTACGACGCTTGCCCTGGTGGGGGAGTAGATCTGAGAGATAGGCTGGAGCGAAAGAATGAAGTGACATGAAAGTGAGTGACAAAACCTTGAACGCTATTCGTTGCTTGACTGGTAGCTAGTCCAGGTCGGCAAGAAGTGGTGTGATGTGGCAACGGTGGTGCTCACGACAGACAAGCCTAGCTGCAGAGTTTTGCACCAGCTGTAAGCACCTAATTGCCCATACTGGTAGGCCAGCAAGCAGTGAGTTACAGAAGTCAAGAAGGGATGTAAAAAATGCATGAACCAAATGCATGGGTTTATTAATATTACCAACCGACAGTATACATCCAGCTGACTAAACCAGTGTCAATGGCGCATTACATACACGTGTTTGAACTGAACATGTCATCTGGCCGAAAATTAAAGGGGTGGAACAGCAAGATTTCTGCTGATTGTTCTGTTGTTTGCACTAGCCTGTGTTTGGGGATAGGATGATTATGGTAATAGCCATGATACCTTAGCAACTTGAAAGAAAATTTGAACAGATGCTTGCGTAGAGATGCCGACTGGCATGGGTCAGAAAAGATAGCGGAGCGCATGAACACCGAATTCCTGAGCTCTCTGTCCTCCACTGCCAAAATTGCTAATTCGTTGGTCCAGCAAACACGTTCTGCATCAGCTCGAAATTGCAGGGCCACGTGATCTACCAAAGGCTCCATATTTTCAAATTCACTCGGCAAATGTTCTAAGCCGTGGACAGGTATGCCAGTGCATACGTCAAGACAAACCTTATCGATCATTCGAGGTACCTCTAATATGTGGAGTGCCTCAGGGCTCCGTGCTAGGTCTGGTTCTTTTCACGGTTTATACTCTCCCTTTTGCTGATGTGATTGCCAAGCACAATCTAGACTTTCACTTCTATGCGGATGATACTCAGTTGTACCTTTGCTTTGATTCCCCCAGCCTTCGAGCACCTCGAATTCTCTCAACTCCCTTGTTACATGCATTGATGACATCCACACATAGATGGCAGCAAATTTTCTTAAACTAAAATATGATAAAACTAACTTACTAGTTATGGGCAAACCCAGTGTGATTCAGAAATTGAAAAGGCTAATGCTCAAAATTGGCTCTGCCAGCATATCTTCTGTTGAATCAGCTCGAAATCCAAGTATCATGATCTAAGTGGCCTCGCATTAGACGAATATATTAGCTCCGAAATCAAGTATGCCTACTTTCAGATACATAGCATTGCTAAAATTCAGTCTTGTTTAGATGAGGTTACCGTGTCTAAGTTGGTCCATGCATTTGCGACATCTCGTCTTGACTTCTGTAACTCACTGCTTGCTGGCCTACCGGTATGGGCAATCAGGCGCTTTACAGCTGGTGCAAAACTCTGCAGCTAGGCTTGTCTGTCGTGAGTGGACAGACCACCTGCTTTTCGGAATCCAGCAGTTTACTAATACCTCGTACGAACCTCAAATCCTTTGGAGACCGTGCATTTAGTTCTTATGCTCCCAAAGCCTGGAACTCACTCCCGACTTGCATCAGAACATTCCCTGACTTGACCACATTTAAAAAGAACTTAAAAAACACCTATTTAGGACAGCATTTAGTGGGTCCCTGTGATTTGTCCTTCATGTGCTTATGCGTGCTGACACTGCGTGCTGCCACTGACCATACTTGCATGGTTGCCCTGTGCATGTCACCCCTAACCATGTTATTCATGTTGTTTATCAAGCATAATATTACTCACCATTCAATCGTGTTTCGATTTGCAGCAAATGTAAAGCACCAAGAAAGAGATTGAGTTCCCTGTTGCCACTTCATCAAGTGCATTATTACTATTACTAATATTATAAACCTTCGAAGATACTTACGGAACCAGGCCCGGCTGTTGGCCAAGCCCTATTTGCCACTGCTACAACTGACTGGTTTAACTCTGGTGTGATTATGAATATTCGCCCAAATAAAGCCAAAACCCTTCCACTGGTTCTGTATCCATGTGATCCTTTGAGGCAGACACTGGGTCACCCATGACCACATAGCTCGACCCACCACAGCCGAGGTTCTTGATTTTTGCATTCCTACAATTTAGTGGTCATCTCATGCTGTACATCTCAGTGCTCCTCCACAACTCCTAATTTTGTGGTAGTTGCATGTCCGCTAGAGCACGTAAAGAATTTGTGAACAGTTTGGTCAGCAATGTGCTTCTGCCCCTTCATGTCTGTCAAATGGATCGTGAGAGACTGCAATCCATTGCGATTGATGGCCATATGGATTGAATTGATGACAAAGAAGCAAAGGCAGGCACGAATTGCCTCAGTCATCTCTTCTCAGAACAGTTCAGAACTCGATGGCAGGAGCTGGAGTGTGTATTAGCTGGATAAGAAAAATAGAGAAAAACTAACAACCATCATGCTAACGGCAGGTGGGCAATCATTGGATATTTTCTCGTTTCCATTCTAGCTGCATTTGCATGGCATAGCTCCACCTCGAGTACAGAACCTAACCTGCTTTTGCAATATCAGGCAACATACTTGTTGGTAACCGTCAGCGGCATCAGGGTTCTAACATACAATCTGCATAACCAGGGTTTAAAATAGAATCTACATAAACAATGCATGCCATTTATTCTAATATATATATATATATATATATATATATATATATATATATATATATATATATATATGCAATTGCAAATGTTCAAAGTCAAGACACGAGTTCTGATCGACAGTGAGCCTGTTTAGCAAGCATGAACGAAAGAGGTGGCTCTATGCTGAAGACGGTGGGGGAGAACGCTTGTGCGAACACCCGGTAGTCTTTTTGGTTAGCATTTGCACGAGTAAGAGCCATAAGAGAGTTCCATAAACGCACTGCAAAAGGCCAGAGAGCTTGAGCACAAACAGGGAGCACCGTAGCACTACCATTTGCTTGCCATCCACATTTAATTTCCACACTCAACCTGGCAAATCAATCCGGGCAACACTGCAACTGCAGCATCCGGCACTTTACTCCAGCCATTACCTGTGAGCTAATCCCCTGCACACATGCCTGCCTTGCAACTAAGCAAGCTCATTGTTTGCAATTTAAGGCTTTACTGACCACGACGCTGTGCCTCCGTGCATCGACAGCTCCCATCACACAAATGCCTCGTGCCACAAAAAACCGCACTGCTCGTCGAGCCGACAAAGATTGCTACGCTCGTTCATAAGGAACCCCTTGCCTGCCCACAGAAAGTAGCAACAGAGGGTCGGCAATACCACGGCAACACGGCACCCTGGCATCCTTGAGCTTAGCATGTGCATGTCACCCCTAACCATATTATTCATTTCGTTTATTTTTTTCAAGCATGATTTTACTTACCATTCAATGGCATTTCACTTTACAGCAAATGTAAAGCGCCTAGAGAGAGATTAAGTTCTCTGAGGGCACTTTATCAAGTGAATTATTATTATTATTATTATTATTATTATTAGCATCCTGCAGCTATCATGGGAAGGTGAATATTCGAGCAGTGGCCTGATGCTACTGCTGAACCTAGCACCACTCATGAGGTAAAAAAAAAAGCTAGGCTGATTTAGCAGCCTCATTTTTGTATAGCAGCAGAAGAGCATTTACGGCTACCATCACTGCATGCAGCAAGCGATATTAAATCGCCCACCGCTGGTCTCGAACCTGCGACCTGGGTCGTGAAGAGCGAGCACCTTGCCTCCCAGAGTAAGACCCATGGGGCAACAATCCTGCTTGGTTGAAACATGTTTAAATAATTACCTGAGAACGAATTATCGTCAGATGCTGGCAGGCCTCGTGCCTGATACATGTAGGCACGCAGCTGGAACTTGGTGCGCTCTGTAAAAACACATGCCAATTCAATAAGGTTCAGCACTCTGACAGCAGAATTGGACAAGTCAGTTGTAACCAAAAAATGCATTCAGCTAACGGTCAGACGGCCAGAAGCAAGAGGCAGAAGCAGCACGACTGACCCCCACCCTACCCAGAGGGCTGCAAAAAAAGACACCGAGTGCTGATTAACCAACTTTACCTTTGGCATCGAGGAACATCCTGGGAGCAGCCAGCTGCTTGGCGCTTCCATCTTTTTCGTCCGAATCCGACTTCTTTTTCTTCTCCGAATCATCTTGCTGCAGAAAGCATTTACCACATACGGCTGCCACATACCCATGGCTGCTCTGGCTGCACCATTAAAACCCTCGATGGGCATGTCCAATGGCACGATCGAAATGTGGCCAACCGCAGTGGCAAAGCTTCCGAGCAACGGCGAAAATAATCAGTGACCGAAGTGCCGGGCACCAAATGCTCTCGACTGTTGAATCGAAGGGCCAGAGATGGGCTACTTTTAAGAGCAACAAATTCAGAGTAATTGCCATGATGTTGCAGGAATACACGAAGCTACTGGCTTTGTGATGACCGAGGACGGCCAGCAAAAGTAACGAGTGGAGTAAACTCCCTGCCAAAATGATAATTGAGATGAGATGAGAGTGAGAGATGAAATCGGAGAGATGTGAGCAGCGAGCCGAACGTGGACAAAGCAACCAGGCCAGTGCTGACACGTGCATCAGATCTGTAGCAAATAGACAAGCATCGCATGGAGGGGCCATAGAGTAATTTCTGCAGACTCCCCTCCCCCATTCCATATACACCAGCCTGTGACTACTAACGGGCAGCGACAAGGGGGAACAAAAAGGGAGAAATGTCATCAAATCCTTTGAAGACCGAAAGAAGACTTTGAAGCCTTTAGTTCGTACACTCCCATAGCATGGAACTCATTCCTGACTTACGACAGCCCCTGACTACACATGCAAAAAGAAGCTAAAAACGCACCTTCTTGCTTTTCACAGCAATCGACGAGACCGTATGATTCGTCGTCTGTGTGCTTCTGTGTGCTGACATTAAGCATGCTACCACTAACCATATTACCTCTGCATACATCAACGCTTTGTTGCATGCCATTCTGTTTGCATGAGAATGGTGTGTGTGTGTGTGTGTGTGTGTATGTGTGTGTCTAGTGTGTGGGTGTGTGCATTACGCGCATGGGGGTGAGCAGGGGTCAACGTTGTGAAACCAGCTTATTGGCCTAAGGCAATGTTTGTCTGCACGGTTCTTGACCTCACATGCTGAGTTGTTCTCCACTACCCTTAAATCGCTGACTCGTAGGAATGATTGGCAGAAACATCAGTTGGCCAAGAAACATGCAAATGAAGGTTCTATGGACAAGGCCCACCCATCGCCGAAGGAACGGGAGCTTGACAGCAATTCATCCAGATCAGTCCAGAAAGAAAGCTGCAGGTACAACTTCCACATCTGAAACTTGCATTCAGAAAAAGACACACACACACACGCGTGTGCACACACAAACACACACACACACACACACACACACACACACACATAAAGCATTCACACGTCATCATCGTCACCATCACCCAATCATGAAAGTTCAGTGTCAAATCCAAGGCATGCATCCAGAAGAGCAGAATGCATGCAAACCATCGACCTCGCAGAGAAAACTGCCAGTTGGCATGCAAAGCCGACTGCACAGAACAAGGTAACAAGCCGATACCGGCCGAAATATTTTGCATGCTCAGAGTTTGGACTCAAGAGAGTGAAAACAGCAAGTTCGTGGTCTCAACAGTCGTACAAATACTGGGCGAGGCATTGACGTGATCATGCCGCCAGCATCTTCAAGGCATGCTTCCCACATGCTGACCATGGCGATCCGGCCACCATCGCAGCAGCGGCAGCAACGACTCTCACCTCTGGTGGTTCTGTACCTTCTGTACTGTCTGAACTGACAGACGACCTGACGTCATCCAGGTTAATCTTAAATAATGGCAATCCTATGCTAACCCGGCCTCGAACTAGAGACAGGGAGGGAAGTTGGTGGTGCCCTGCATTTCCAGGATGCCGAAAGTAGTACCTCAGCCCAAAAATGACTGACAAAAAATCAACCAGCAGCTGCAGCAGCAGTGCCGGATGAAGGTGGCTGGAGTGCCTGCAAGATCTCGCCTCCCAGATCCCGAGGCACGCCTCGCTGAGAGCACACCTGATAGTGAGGCAGCTAAGAGCCAGCATATCGCTGACGGCCACTCTTCACGCGCATCGGCACTCGGCGGACCTGAGCTGCACTCTGCGGACCTGAGCTGCACTCTGCATGTGCACGGATCCAGGAACGACGCACCGTAGCCATCAGGCAGCAGTGGTCGTCCCGTGTGCCGAGGGCGCAGGTGCCGGGCCCTCTGCCCATGTAGGTCGGTGCTGTAGCTGGCTGCTTACCACAGGTGAGAACGAGAAGAAACACGAGCTGTGCTTGCCATCAACTGGCACCATCTTACGCAGCCATCGGCGTCGGCGGACAAAGTGTTTCTTCTGCTCGACTGCCTGGAACTTGAGGTTGAACATTGACGCGTACTCCCATCCTTCCGAAGCTGACAGCGACTTCTTTGCCTACATTGAAGCAGCCAAAACTGACGGGTGCGAGCACTCTTGGCGACCGTGCGCCGAGGCAGTGGCTAAAGGAAAAGAGCGAGGTGGTGGCAATCGGTCGCAAGCGTCTCGGCTCGACCGGAGATGTGCATTCGGGACTCCGACTGCAAGCAAAGTTCTAGCAAGCTTAGCATTCAAAGACCAACTTTGGGCTGCCTGTGTTGCTATCGCCGTTTTTTGCTGCATCTGCCATAGGTTGCAGTGTACTACCGGCTCGTCGCGGCTGACAAAGTGTGCACGGCTGCGGGTGGAGGCGGTGGCCTCAGCGAGTGATGGCACTGAAACCTGTTCGCAAGTACATGCACGCCCACTCACTTTTTCCTTAATGGACTTGGCATCTGCGACCATGGTCCGTGCCCTTGTCCATCGTCTACGTCGGCAAATGTGATATGTCTTCTCGACAGGTCCATACCCACCGAGCGTTTGCTCAAGGCAGTACTCCCAGCCTGCAAGAAAGATCCAACGCAAGCTATCAATGCATGCCACATAAGCTGCTGTGATACAACACGGCTTGGAATGGCCACTCGGTAGTGCAAGCCACTCGATTAACAGAAAAACGAAAGCAGGAATAAAATGAAAATACTTGCTTCAATGCAGTGAGCCATGCGAGAGTTGCATGAGTGAGTATTGCTCATGTGCACTCCATGTTGTAACCTGAGCAGGGACAACTGAAGGGCCATGTGCCTGGCTTAAGAGGACTGCTGCATGCTCACACGACCTCAGTCACCAGCTAACATTACCAAATGCATACCCGAAGCCCACAGCAAAGCAAGCTCACTGTAAATCACTGCTAATTAAATAATCTCCAAAGTAAGGGCTGGCCTCGAGCTGCACATGGGCTGCCTTCAAAACAGGCGCCGTGTGCTCAGTCACAATGCAAGCCACTCCATGTAATTTCGCCTACTGCCAGTGCAGATCCACCAGGCATTTGAGCAATCAAAGGGGCAGCGATATGTCGGACCCGAGCTTAGATGCAATCTACGCTTGAGCTGCAAGCTATGCTTGCATAATAACATAACATGTTTGCCAGATGGGGCTGTCAAAACTGCGCTGGTGTATCCACTAGCGCTGTTTTTCGAGACAGACACTACGATTGCTCTGCTGGTCACAACATGTGCAACTTGCCTACATAAACAATTCGCTTGCAAAGATGCTGCTCGACTTCTACTGCCCATTTTCCGGCTATTTCTTCTATCCGGCAGCCATTAACAACTGCTGATTTGAGACCTTTGCCCATTGATTGGGTGTCATCATTTCAACTAAAGTTCTTGCAGTTTCTTGACTACATCAGAAGTATGCCGCAGGCAACAGCACTTCCAAATCCAGTCGGTTCATGATGATCGAATACCCTTAAGTGACCAGCGCTTTAATGTCACAGCAACGAGCTGCTCCTGACGAAGATGTTACAGCCTAACAAAAGTAGTAATAATAATAATATAATAATATTGCACTTGATAAAGCACCCTCAGAGAACTTAATCTCTTTCTAGGCGCTTTACATTTGCTGCAAAGTGATACGCAATAGAATAGTAAGTAAAATCATGCTTGAAAAACAAACAAAATGAATAACATGGTTAGGGGTTACATGCACTGGGTCAGCATGCAAATGTGGTTAGTGGCAGCATGAACAGTGTCAGCACGCATAAGCACATCGAGGACGAATCACAAGGACCCACTAAATGCTGTCCTAAATAGGTATGTTTTTAAGTTTCTTTTAAATGTGGTCAGGTCAGGGGATGTTCTGATGCAGGTCGGGAGGGAGTTCCAGGCTGTGGGAGCATACGAGCTAAATGCACGGTCTCCAAAGGATTTAAGGTTTGTACGAGGTATTTCTAGACTGTTGGATTCCGAAAAGCGAGTGGTACGATGCTTTGCCTGATGGGGTAGTATATCTGAAAGATAGGCTGGAGCCATAGAATGAAGACACCTAAAAGTGAGTAGAGCCGATGTGGCGCCTGCCCTACCAACCCTTCCATTCAAAGATCTTTCGTTAGGAATTAACGACGAATAAATGGGGACATTCTTGGCTTTACGTATTGCTGTTATTACGGTTGCAATATCTCTTCATTGACCGCTAATGGGAAATACAATATCCTTACTCTACATATATCTAGTAATTATTAAGTGTCTGTGAGAATATGCAAGACAGCAAACATCGGTTTGTGCCCCTCAACAAGCCACATGCAATTTTACCTACCTGAGAAGGCTACTGACACTAGCTACTAGCTAAAGCACACAGTCCGGACAAGTACTCTCTAGCTCAGATTGGAGGCTATCTACGATGGCGTCCACGGTAAGGATATGGGGAGGGGGACACGACGGTCGTCACAAGAAGCGCACACCCAGACGCCAGCTCCCTAAATGCAAGCACGAGCAAGCACTCGATGGCGAATTGACCTCCGTCATCCACGGCTCTGTTGAGATCGGCCTGCCAAACGTCATCCCATTTCCAACCATCGGGTACTTGAATTTCGTCTTTTGACAGCATCGGATCGTTCATCTGCAAGCACAGCCACCACAGCACAGCACTCGCAGTGATCCTCTGCTGGGCGCTCACAGGGAGCACACTCTTCGAGCGGGTGCCGCCTACATACTTGGTTCGCCCACGAAACGCCGAGTGAGCCCCACTCTGCACCGGGCAGGCGAGTCTGAATCTCATAAACATCGTCAGTGAACTTCTTCAGGCCTGCATCTAATCCGTAGATCATGCTACAGACATAGATAAAATTGCGACTGTCGAGAATGACATGCATGGGCCATACAAAAGCGACGAGTAGGAATGAAAGGGCAACAATGTACGTTCGAAATCACTTTTCTCAGCCACATTTATGTGAACGTCATCTGTCCATAAGTGAACGAATTACACCACTTCAAAATATAGAGCTTCCAAGAATGCAGCTTGACATGTGTGTTTGCCAACCGGGTAGCATGAGTGAGGGTGGATACGTGGGGACTAAAAGACCAGTACCAACATACAGTCTCTGCTCGGACAGACTGTGGCTATGCAAACCATAAATTCATCGCACACCAGCTAAACTCTTAGATCAAACCGTGAAACCTAGCAAGTAAGCATCAGTCGAATTTAAGGAGATGATTAGGCTATAGAGTCAACATTATTGCAAGTATTTAAAAAACTCCACACAGGAATGCTGACTTGGGCATGTCTCTCTGCTTATTCTGCTGAATCGGTGGGCCATTTGATCCCATTTATCACCGAGTCGTTTCGAACGCCTCTCATCTCGCCTCGGCATTACTGGCACTGCAATGCAATGGTTCAGATCCTATCTCAGTGGGAGACTCCAGAGTATTGATGCGAATGAACAAAGATAATTGGAGGAACTGCTTAAGAACGGTGTACCTCAGGTCTCTGTGCTTGGTCTACTTCTTTTCACATTTTAAACTCTATCTCTAGCTGAAGCGGGAGCCAATCACATTCTAGGCTTTCAATTTGATGGAGACGACACGCAGCTCTATCTGTGCTTCGACCCACCGGCCTTCCAGCACTTCAAACAGCACAATATGAATTGCTGGTATTTGTATTCGGGTAGCAGATAACTTTCTTAAATCGAATAACGATAAAAGTAACTTAATTTGCTTGGGGCAAAGCTAGCTTTACTCCAAAATTGTAAATCACGACCCCTCAGATGGGTTCGGCAAGCATATCTCTCGTGGTCTCAGCATGGGATCTAGGTGTCATGCTACAACGTGACATTTCACTAGATGAGAATACCAGCTCCATAGTCAAGACTGATTGTTTTCAGCTGTACGATTGCACGTATTCGGGCCTGCTTAGATAAGGATACCGAAGTCAAGCTGTTCCATGCATCTGTGACATTCTGTCTTCACTTACGTAGCTTGGTGCTAGCAGATCCTCCTGCCTGTACCATAATGAGGAGCTTGCGGTTGGTACAGAACTCTGCAGCTAGGCTAGTCTGTCTTGAAATGCACGATTGCCACGTGACACCACTTTCACCGATGGGCTCTGGCTTTCTATCTGGCAGCAAAGACTTTGAGGTTCCCTCACTCGCTTTAAGTCCCTTCATTCTCTTCGACCTGCCTACCCATCCCAACTACTTATCAATAAGGCTAGGCATAGTATCACCCGTTCTTCTGACTTGAGTCGTTTACCTGTGCCTCTAACCAACCTGAAATTCTGTGTAATGTAGTGTAGCTCTGTCTGTAACTCCACAATGCCACAAAGACTGTGTGGACCTTTCAAAAGAGAGTTTTCTGCAGTGCACTCAAAGCCTGAGTGGCTTTCGGTATGACTGCGGTAGCCAGCAGTCTTCATCTCATCTCAACAAGAGAAAGTGAGAAACATAAATGAGGATGAGTATGGAAAGCAGCTGCTGAGGTAGAGCCGTCCTGAGAGCTGCTACTTCCATACTGCCGAAGGAGCATGGAAGTAACAGCTCAGGACGGCTGGAAAGTATGTACTGTAGTCGGCAGCAGGAGAGTGCATGTCGTTTCGGAAGAATTGTTGGGGTTGATTCGACAGTCTAGGAGGACTTGTAGAGCAAAGGTTTCTGTTGCCAACGGTCGAGAAGCATATGAATGGAGCAGCTAATGTATTGTCCTGGAGGATCCGATGGTACGAGGAGGCTGAAACTGGTGCAGCAGTTCAGCAGGCATGAAGGAGCCAAGCCATGGTGGCATACAGGTCAGCATAAGAACATCACTCTGTATCTATCGATCTATTGATTCCCTTCGTCGTTGCTGAATAGGATGTGGTTGGTTACTTGCAGGAGAGCAGCTTCAGTGGTGTCGCTTGAATTCCGACTGAATTATTCTGATGCTTCACTCTTTTTAATGCTTAGTGACAATCTTTTCGAGAATTGTTGATAAAACAGGAAGAAGGGAACTGGGTGATAGTTTGCTAGGGCCTCTATATCCAATCAAATCTTTTAAGTATTCGTTGAACAATAGCCAATTTGAAAAGCTTCGGATCAACCTTGGTATTCAGACAAATTAAAAATCTGAGTCGTGGGTCTTCAGGAGCCGGGCTCTTTTTACTAAGCTTTATTAAAGTAGCCACTTCTTATACAGAAATCTCAGAAAATTTTGTAAGCAAGGTCACTGGTAGCGATTCAACATTGGCTTTAGTCGGAGGTGGCCTTCTAAAGGCACAAACATGCACAATTGATTCAATAGAAAAGCCATACAACTTATTGGCCGAACCGTTATTCTCAACGAACTGAGTTCGTTGATAATAAACATACAGATTTAGTTCTTCTAGGGCATAGCAAACTATCTTTTGCATAAAAGTCACGAGTTAGAAGCCGCAGAAGCACTGTTTGTTTTAAGGCAAATATAAGCCATGCTTCGTGCATGCACTCAGTGTTGTGGTGATCTGGCACTTCTAATTCCGGCCCTCTGCTTTTCGAAGCCGGGCACGGCATTATCTAGTGTCGTGCAGCTGCCCCTCAGTGCCAGCCCAATTGGCATCCTATGAGAGTCATTTACATGCCATATAAACAGGCTCGGACTCGGCGTGTGCACACGGAAGCTAACCAAAAAACCAATGATCATTCAGTTAATCCACAGTAATCTATCCAGGACGGCAATAAAAGCCCAGGGGAGGGGAGTTCAGAGCACACACAACAACTGACAGGTCCAGGCTTTTTGTTCTTAACCACTGCCATGTCATAGTCAGCTGTAGTCGGACACAGTTGTACTCCAGTGTTCAGCATGATATGACATATGACATAGACTGGTATAGCACTAGTAGGACAGCTTTGAAGGACACGAGCTGGCATGAGCATTCCTTAAAACACTTGAATTAGGCTAGCCACTACCGACTTCTAAAATAGAAGAGAGAAAGTGAGAGGCAGCATGAAAAACTCTCTTAAAACACGCCCAGACTCAGATCCACATCCGATAAAACCGTGCCATCAGAAGGTAGTCACCCATTCAGTAACCTAATCACTAGGTCATAAAGCTTGCCTCGGAGATGTGCGCCAAACAATGTCTCGAAAGTAGCAACGATAACAAAGGTCGAAGGAGCACTGAGGCCAGAGGTAAGATCGGGCGTATGCTCTCTCGAGCGCTCACCTCATCTCCGGGCTGACCTGCCAGTCTCCGTCCCACTTCCAGCCAGGCGGAGCTACAAAGGCTTCTTTGGGTAGAGAAATTTCTCCGTTGGCATCCGAGAACTTTGGTCTCGTCATGAGAGGTCCTTTGGTCGTCCACGACCCCGCGAGCGACACTTGATTCTCGTACTGCGAAAGAAAAGCCGGAAGCATTAGAGAAATCGTGGTTACGCGCTTGGAATGGGGAGGCGGGAAACTAAAGCACTCTATCGCTTCCGCTTTCTGCTGCGCTCGGCGGCTCTGCCTGCTGCCCACCGTCTCGGCCATGACGGCAACAGGGTCGGACTGCATGCCTCGAAAGCCATCCTCGTAGTCCTTGCGACCGAGCCATATCTTAAGTCGCAGCTTCGCCGGAATATTCCAAGCCGTCGATCCTTTCTTGCCGGGATACTGCCGAGAAAGAGAGGCGGCGGGCGACTCGTCGTGTGTCAACAGCCAGCCAGCCAGCCAGTCAGGACACGCGAATCATTGCAGGAGGCAGCAGCAGCTCCTTGCCACAAGAGGCAGCCGCTATCACAAATCGAGCACATGCCTGGCTCTGTGAGGAGCCTGGCCTTTGCCGACAGTTGCTCGCAACTGCAAGGCCATCCAGAGACTGACCAGGCTGGCGCGAGACAAAGGGCAAAGGAGCTGACCTCACTGTGCAGTCGTGAACGCGACGCTCCCCCCTCCTGCAGGGATTAGCCTCAGCACTGACAAAGCAGAGAGAGACAGCTCATCGGCAACCCTCGTCGCCTGGCTGCGCGGCCGGCGATCCACTAAAAGGCTACGCTGAGCTTTGGGCACAACCTAGCTAGGACTTAGTGCTGAGCATTAGCATTAGTGCATCCGGGGCCAAAAAGCAAAACACCGAGACAGCAACAGACGGATTGCACTAGCCGGCACAGCATGCGTCACGAAAGGGAGGATCGACACCGGCGGTCGTCCTGAGGCCAGCCACCGAAAACAATAAAGCTAGCCTAGGGGAAAGGGAAGGGTGAGCCAGAGGGGAGAGGCCGCAGCGGTGCCCTCTCATCCCCCTATGCGGTTGGAGTAGATGACTACCTTGAGCATGATCGTCTGCAGCTTGCCGCAGTGCTTGCCGTTGTAGCCGGCAGCCGAGTAGAGCACGTGGTGAGCCGGCAGACGGTAGTAGGCCCGCCTCTTGTTGCCTTCCAGCATCCAGATGAACACATCCGGTATGCAGTTCTGAGGCTGCAAGACGCGAGACACAGGGCGTGCTACTGCTGCTGCTGCTTCAGCCAGTCGTTATCACGCCGAGGCAGAGCCTGCCTGAGGCTCCATCGGCCTGGGGGGGGAGCAGAGAGGCTGCCTGCAGAGATCTAGCACAGGCGAGCTACATTGAGGAGGAAAAGTGAAGGTCGCTTGATTCAACGGTGCCTCGATTATAGGGCAGCCAAAGAGCCTTCAAGACCGACCCCCCCCCCACCGTCTGCATAGCGGCAGACCGAGTCAAAGCAACGAGATGGCATTGAGAACGACGAACAAGTCTGTGAGCATGGGCGCCGGCTCTCACCTCGACGGCCAGCGACCAGAGTGTGTCGACGAATCCCTCGCACTCGCTCAGTATGTCCTCGGGCGGCGCCTGCTTGCCCTGCAGACGGGAGGCGCTCTCAACGATGCCTTTCAGCTCGGTGCAGCGAGCCACGTACCTCATGTTGTCCAAGTCGTTGCAGAGACTCGTGGGTCCAGCGTGCGGCACCGATTTGCTGCTCAAACGCACAAAATATGGCGCAGTGAGCTCACAGCCGCTCGAAAAGTGTGCTCGGCAAGAAACAAGCGTCACACAAAGTAGGTGCCAGACGATCCGCTCCTGCAGGTCGAGAAAAAGGGGCATGCCCGGGCAGTGGGTCGAGACAGCGGGTCGAGACAGCGGGTCAAGGCAGCGGGATCATTGCTGCCTCGACAGCCCCGGTGGGCGTGCACAGTTGCCCGCCTCGAGCAGCAAAGCGTAGGCACTGGTTCCACGCGAGTGTGCCCAGCTGCGAGTGTGCGCTGCTGAGGTCGCCAAGCATCTGCAGCTGGTTGCATCGTCAAAGAGCAGTGCATTCGACTAGAACGTCGGTGTCACAGCGGTGCACTTGCTCTGCTGAGGCAGAGCCAAGCCGGACCCTCTGCGAAAACCTGCACGCTGGCACATCACATGGCCGAGCACGGTCACAGGTAGCAGGAGGGGTCCATCGGCTTACCGGCAGCTGCGAGAGAGAGCTCGAGAAGCCGGAGCAAAACAGAGGCCGAGGCTGGGGGGGGGGGAAGAAGGCATTTTCGATTACCCGCACTCCGACTGGATGTACGTGAGAAGCTCGCTGCAAAGGCCTGCGACCTCGTCACTGTTGGCCTTCATCGCGAGCCGGATGCTTGCTATGGCCTCATCCTGCAATGCATGTGCCATGGATCAGAGTCATGGGAGGACACGTCACAGCTGCAGTCGGGGGGGGGGGCAGTCGACAGTCTCTCTGCAGCATGGCTCCTTCCTCACTCTCTCACCCCTCAATCCCGGTATTTTGTCAGACGCCCCCTCCAGGCTGTGGTCGATTTCATATGGAGTTGGAGCAAAAGATACAGTCAAATGGTGAGGCAGGCAGCAATCAATGGAAGCACGAACCGATGTGCTTCTTTAGCTGCACTAGCGCAACAATATGGTAGCCTATCTGAAAAGATGGTGGCCACTCCTCTACACCCGCTCTGAACGCCACGCCCAGGACAGCTGCTGAGCCCCTCGAGAAAGAACACTATCGGCACCTTGCATCCGTTGAAGCCAAAGTAAGCTGCTCCCAGCCTCTTGCTCCGAGCAGCTTGCTTTGAGCCTCTTTTGATGCGAGTAAGGAAAGATCGATGACCGCCTAATCAGTTGTTGGAAAGCTTGAGGCTGCACACTAACTCACGATTAGGTGACATTAAAACAATAAGATATCTGCAGTTTCACTCTAGAGAACTGCCGCGATGCTGTGCACCCTCGGTATGCAGCCCGGAAAGGCACTTTGGCCCTTGTTTGGTCCAGCAGTTAAGGTGCTCGTCCCGACCAAGGTCTGGCTGAAGTCATGGGCTCGAGCCCCGAGGCATATGTGAAGCGCCTGAATAGAGATTAAGTTCTCTTGGGGCGCTATATAAATGAATTACATTATTTATTTAAGCAAAAAGTAAAATCATGGTGTAAAACTCGACACCGTTCGCCCAGCCTGCTGGAAGCATCAGTAGACCAAGTAAAAATATATTTCAACTTCACGTTTGGTGAGCACGAAGCTACGAGGCCATGGCATGGCAATTGGCAAGCATCTTTCAGAGCAATCTAGAAAGTATTGTCTTTAAAAAAAATAGCACCCTCACAAAAATGGTGGCCTACTCAAAAGAAACTGCTCGTATGTGTTGCACAGGCCACTTTAGCAGCTTTTAATAAGGAAAACGTTGCTGCCTCCTCTAATAATAATAATAATAATAATAATACACTTGATTAAGCACCCTCAGAGAACTCCGTCTCTTTCTAGGCACTTAATATTTGCAGCAATGGAAACTACTATTAAATTGTGAGTAATATCGTGCTTAATAAACAACATGAATAACATGGTTAGGGTGACATGCACAGGGTCAGCATGCAAATGCGGTTAGTGGCAGTATGCACAGTGTCAGCATGCATAAGTACCTAGAGGATGAATCACAGGGACCCACTAAATGCTGTCCTAAATAAGACCGTTTTTAAGTTCTTTTTAGATGTGGGCAAGTCAGGGGATGTTGTGATGCAAGTCGGGAGTGAGTTCCAGGCTTTGAGAGCATACGAACTAAATGCACAGTTTCCAAAGGATTTGAGGTTTGTAGGAGGTATAAGTTAACAGTTAGTTTCCGAAAAGCGGGTTGTACGATGCTTGGCCTTGTGGGGTAGTATATCTGACAGATAGGTTGGAGCCATAGAATGAAGGGACCTAAAAGTGAGCGACAAAACCTTGAATTAATCTCGTTGCTTGACTGGTAGCCAGTGCAGGTCGGCGAGAAGTGGAGTAATGTGGCAACTGCAACGCTCACGACAGACAAGTCTAGCTGCAGAGTTTTGCATCAGCTGTATATGCTTGATTGCACATGCCGGTAGGCCGGCAAGCAGTGAGTTACAGAAGTCAAGCCGGTATGTCACAAATGCATGGACTAACTTAGATGTGGTATCCCTGTCTAAACAAGCCCGAATTTTTAGAAATGGTTTGTAGCTGATAGTGTGCAGACGTGATTGTGGAGCTGCCGTGGTGGTCTAACGAAAGGTCCCATGGTGTAACGGTTAGCACTCTGGACTCTGAATCCAGCAATCCGATCAAATCTCGGTGGAACCTACATTTGGTGAGCCGTGATGGCACACCAGGTAAGGCGGTTACTTTCACGACCTCGGTCCCGACCTCGTGGGTTCGATTCCTGCAGTCGGCGATTCTTTATCGCCACTGCAAGCAGTAGTGATGACCGTAAAGGCTCTTCTGTTGCTATACAAAAAGAGGCTGTTTAATCAGCTAGCATTAATTTATTTATTTAAAGGTCACTTTGGGACACCTAGATTTCGTGCAGATTCAACAGGAGATATGGTTGCAGCGCCAATTTTGAGCATCAGCCTTTCCAATATCTGAATCACACTGGGTTTGCCCATAACTAGTAAGTTAGTTGTATCATCGTTTAGTTTAATAAAATTTGCTGCCATCCGTGTGCAGATGTCATCAATACATGCAGCAAGTGAGTTGAGAGAATTCGAGGTGCTCGAAGGCTGGGAGGGATCAAAGCAAAGGTACAACTGAGTATCATCCGCATAGAAGCGAAAGCCTAGATTGTGCTTGGCAATCACATCAGCAAGAGGCAGAGTATAAACTGTGAAAAGAACCGGACATAGCACGGAGCCCTGAGGTACTCCATATTTCAGAGGTACCTCAGATGATCTTTGTCGATTCAAGTCAATACTCTAGAGTCTCCCACTGAGATAGGAGCTAAACCATCACAGAGCAGTGCCAGTGATGCCCAGGTGAGATGAGAAGCTCTCTAGAAGAACTTGGTGATCAATAGTATCAAAAGCTGCCAAAAGATCGAGCAAAACAAGCAGACACTCTACCTGTGTCTGCATTCCTAGGTAGGTCGTTGTACACCCTAAGCAATGCTGATTCTGTGGAGTGATTAGCTCTAAAGCCAGATGGGAATCCTTAGCTGATGGCCTTGCAGCAAACCAAGAGGGTCCATCGGACCTAGGAGGATAGGGTCTAACGAAAGCGTTTGTGGTGACCTCGGCACACTACTTTCGGCTGCCTTTCAAGTGGAGAGGCAAAACTTTCCCCAGTACCTGCCAACCGGCATGAGTTTGCCCCCCCCCCCCAACAGTGAAAAGTGGCTCCTGTGAACACGGGGCTTTTACTTACGATTCAACTAAAAGTAAATCAACTTACGGATACTAGGAAAGGGATACTTATTAGCAACGGGCACTCAAAGTGGTCCTTAGATCTGGTTTGATCGCTAAGGAGCACACGAGCACATCAAGGCAGAAAGAGAGTGTGTGTGCGTGTGGCACATAGGTACTGCACAGTGGGCCTCAAACTGCCGGCGCTCATGGCAGCTGCTATATCTGCAGCGCAGCAAAATGCTTCTTTCTAATATCCTGCCTCGTTTTACCAGGTTATTGGCTAGCGCCTCGAGAAAGTTGACGGCGTCCGTGCGGAAACTGATATCTTCCCATGACGAGTCGACCACAACGCACGGCTTTCGCGATTCCCACGGCAGGAAGTAGTAGTGACAGCCGTCGAAGACAGCATTGCTTGGATAGGATGACGAGGCGCACGGGTGCACCGAGTCGTCGAGCTTGTTACCATAGCTGCCTGCAAGGGCAGACGATTCGACGGGCCAATGAGAGGCCCGGCACAGTCCGAATGCTAGCGCAGAGCCACTAGCACAGCTGCCACCACGGACAGGCCCACGGACGGTACCAGGCAACTCTCGTTTGCCGGTCCTTACCGATGCTAACTTCGAATTCAACTGGGCCGTCAACTTCAGACATCATGGAGGCATCGTAAAACGAGACGTGCAACATGTACTTGTGACGCCTTAAGAACTTCTGCAAACAGCAGTAAAGTAGGCCTAACCGGCTGGCTGCATCTGAACACAGGCCGGGCTAAGCAAAGCTAAAGCTAAAACTGAGCTAGCCTAAGGACGACGACCCAAGGTGGACCTCGGACGACCACCTTGCAGGCATCTTCTTGACTAAAGTTAAAGCCCCCAACGTGAGCCGGGCCGAGCGACTACGGTAGACAGTCGGCAGCTACAGGCAGACAGGCTGCTGTGGTGGTTGCAGGCAGACTGGCAGCTATGAGACGCTGGAAGATATTTGAAGCAGGAACCCACCTGTACTCTCATTGTGTCATCGGCTGATATGTCGATAGGCACCGTGCTTTCGGGCACTGTGCCGAGGTTCGTAGTCAGCTCCAAGAGAAGTCTTCCACGATATGCAACACCCTCACCCTGCAAAACAAGGTGCTTGCAAGCAAAGGGCTCTCAATAAGCCCTGCCTCTTAAAATGAATATATATATATATATATATATATATATATATATATATATATATATATATATATATATATATATATATATATATATATATATATATATATATATATATATATATATATGTATATATATATATATATATATGTATATATATATATATATTCATTTATTGCACCCAAAGAGAACTTAAACTCTATCCAGGTGCTTCACATATGCCACAGAGCTCGAGCCCATGAGCTTGGTCAGCAAAGGCAAGACTATATAGGTTAACTGCCTCTGGGATTCATGTTACATGCAAATTCTCAAAACGGTAATCGTAGAGCAAGAACGAAAGAACGATATGTGGCCTTATAATCTGGAGTTGAACCAACGAACTCTAAAACGGCAAACTACTCTACTAATTCCGACTATGGCTCATCCTTTTCTGCGGTTCTGAGCTACTACTTCCATGCTACTCACTACCTCAACTGCTCTCCTGACTCTGCTATGCTTCCCACTTTCTCTGTGTTGCATGAGATTAAATCTGTTGGCTACCGAATGCGTACCGGAAGCAGCTTAGGCTGTGAGTGCGCTATACAAAACTCTCCTGCATAACACCCACATGGTATGTATGACTTTGTGGAGTTACAGACGGAGATACATTACATTACAAAGTAGAGGTGAGAGTTACATAAACTCGTCCGTGTCAATCGACGATCACGACGAGGCAGAAAAAAGCTTTTGTAAAAATTTAAAATTGCAGCATCAGCTTTGCAGCTACTGTTGCAACTGTAGAGCAGACGCTGGAAAAAATGATGACCTTTTTACAAGTACTCGTAAACATCGTCTGCGGGTCTTGCTACAATCATGGTGCTCTGACATCTAATTATATGCCTTATCATTATCGGCAAACTGTTATTATTGCACAGCACTTCCCAAACACTAAACACAAACACACTGACTGACTCACACTGCACCGATTGCATCACCTACCAAACTAAGCGCCGTCCTTCGTGCACCAAGTGCAAAATCGCAAGCTCAAAATAACTTGTTTTGATAGAAAGTCGGTATGCCACCACTCCGCTAGCAGCTGGTAAACGACAACGGCGGGTAACTGACAAGTAGAGGCTTCCCAGAGCTTCCCAGCGTTTGGCCAATCGCTAGGCCACACCCCTACCGGCTAAAGAAAGAGCAATGCTTACTCGGCCAAGGTTGAGATGCTCATTCTCGTCTCCCAGTTCGCTGAACTCCCTCACCGAGCCGTAGAAGTTCACGAAGCATGGGCCAAATGTAGGCAAGAAGCCTACAGCATATAACAGATAGACGATGCATTCGCTTGTGAATGCCTTTCGATTCTAGGCAAATAACATTGCAAATCGAAGGCAAGGTTGTAAGCTAAATGACGTGCAAGCAAATGAATAGGGCTTCAAAACAAACAAGCCTTGCACTACTTACCCCCTTCCCCTTTTCTTGATATCGAGGGTACATTTAAAAGTGCCGTGGAAATGACATCATGAGCAGTGATCCTATCCCTACAAAACACAGCAGATACTACCTGTTTCTCCCACATTCAGGCGATGAGCACTACAAGCCCCCTCCAGTTAAATATCGGTATGCATACAAGGCAGACCTGCTGTTGGAAGATGCCATCACTGATCATCTACTGATACTGCAAGTTTGACCGAGTTGCTGCTCGCACATGAGCATAAGTTATTTTCACAGTGTTCAATAGTTTTGCATGACTTTGTTAGCATTGCAAAGACAACAAAAAGCACGGAATTCCTTTCAAAGGGCCTGTATGTGATGAGACAGCAAGCCAAGATATAAATTGAATTATATATACCAAAAATACTTTTAGCATTTAGAGTGCTACAAGTGATCAAGCAACTAATAATAATAATAATAATAATGCACTTGATAAAGCGCCCTCAGAGAACTCAATCTCTTTCTAGGCGTTTTACATTTGCTGCAAAGAGAAACACGATTGAATGGTAAGTAATATCATGCCTGATAAACAACATTAATAACATGGTGACATGTACAGGGTCAGCATGCAAGCGTGCTTAGTGGCAGCATGCACAGTGTCAGCACGCATAAGCACATCAAGGACGAATCACAGGGACCCACTAAATGCTGTCCTAAATAGGTGTGTTTTAAGTTCTTTTTAAATGTGGTCAAGTCAGGAGATGTCGTGAGGCAAGTCGGGAGTGAGTTCCAGGCTTTGAGAGCATACGAACTAAATGCACGTTCTCCAAAGGATTTAAGGTTAGTACGAGGTTTTTCTAGACTGTTGGATTCCGAAAAGCTGGTGGTACGATGCCCTGACTACAGCTTTTTTGAAAGGTGCTGGGACATGACCTGAGGCTAATGACATATTAATGATGTTAGTTATGCATGGCAGCAGCAGATCAATGCAACGTAGGAGCAGGACAGTGGGAATAGGGTCCAGAGGACTTGTTGTCTTCTTTGATTGAGATACGAACTTTAGGACTAGATCACTAGCGACCCGCTTAAATGCAGACATTGAGGTGCAGCCAGGAATCGGGGAACAGCATTCTAGGGGGGATATTGTCATCGCGGGGATGGGCTTCCTGATCTTGTCTATCTTCTTCACAAAGAATCGGGAGAAGCAATCGGCAAGATCATCACAAGGATCATCAGGTAAAGAGCTAATCTGGGAGTGTTTGAGGAGATGGTTGATTGTCATCAGCATTTTTGGATTGTGCATCTGTGATTCAACAATGTTTTTCTAGAAGCTAGACTTGGCCTTTGCTAGGATTGATTGGTACGACCTACAGTAGCCTTCATATGTCTGTCGATGGACAGTCAGTCCTGATCTCTTGTGTGCTTTTTCAAGCTTGCGCTTAGTAGACCTGACTAGTTTAATGTCCGTGGTAAACCATAGGCCGTCTGTGCGAGGTGTGCAGTGCGCTTAGTCAGAGGTGCAAACTCTTCGAGCGTTCACAATGCAAAGAAAACTTTACTAGTTTTAAAAATCTACAAACTCTGTATAGCAACACTTGTAGGTGTGACAAAATGCCTTCAGGCTAATTGGAATTGTGCACAATGGAAATAGTAGATCAGAGGACGGAAGCAAGTCAGATTATAAAATTGGTGAAAACGGGCCGTGACGAGTGGCAGTTCTGCACAGTAAATAGCATGGCTATCCAAAATGAGCCATCAGTTGCCCGACCACGTCACATGATATACTATACAAACTAGCAAGTCCTACCAAGTTCACTTCGGCCACCGAATAACACAGTAGTGATGGGTTTTGCAATCAGACTGGCTAAAGACGACACGGGACTCCATCGAATGAATCTAATCAATCGTTGCCTAATCTAGTATGAGACACCATCAATGTCCTGTAGATACCCCCATGAATGCAACGATAGTCAGATATAGAGGAAAGCCAGTCACAGATCGCAGCTATAGGGTGGTATAATGCAGAGGACTCAATGGTTAAAATACTGTAGTCAACCCAAACCTGCCTCACAATCACATTGGTTAGATAAAAAGTTTATAAGCGAGCTGGCTAGAAACAAATTCAAGCCTGGGTGCTAGCCGGTTGCACTGACAAGAACCAATATTTATTATTTAGTATAAATGTACACCTAAACAAAAATCTCTTCTGGCATCTGCTTGATATCTAGGTGTCCTATTCTAATGAGACCTTTCACTAGTTGACTTCGTCAGCTCAAAAGTCAAGTCTGCCTACTTTCAGCTACATAACATTGCAAAAATTCCAGCTTGTTTAGACAGGGATACCACATCTGAATTGGTCCATGTATTGGTGACACACCGTAGTTACTTCGTAACTCACTGCTTCCTGGTCGACCGGCCTGTGTAAATAAGCACTTACAGCTGGTGCACAACTCTGCCACTTGGCTTGTCTGTCGTGAGCGTCGAAGTAGCCACATCACACCACTTCTCGCCGACCTGCACTGGCTCCCAGTCAAGCAACATATCAACTTCAAGGTTTTGTCACTCACTTTTAGGTCACTTCATTCTTTGGCTCCAGCCCACCTATCAGATCTACTCTCACACCAGGCTAAGCATCATACCAACCACTTTTCGGAATCTAACTGTTTACCTATACCACGTACAAATCTCAAATCTTGTGGAGACATGCCTTTAGTTGGAATGCTCCCAAAGCATGGAACTCACTCCAAACTTGCGTCACGACATCTCCCCTTGCCCATATTTAAAAGAAACTAAAACGCATCTATTTATCACAGCATTTAGTGGGTCCCTGCGATTCGTCCTTTATGTGCTTAGGCATGCTGACACTGTGCATGCTGCCACTAACCACACTTGCATGTTGACCCTGTGCATTTTACCCCTAACTATGTTATTCTTGTTGTTTATTGAGCATGCTACCCCTAACCATTCGATCGTGCTTCCTTTGCAGCAACTGTAAAGTGCCTAGAAAGAGATTGAGCTCTCTGAGGGTGCTATATCAATTTATTTTTATTCTTATTATTGCACGTTGACATTGTGCATGATACCTGTAACTATGGTATGCTTGTTGAAATTCTGCATGTTGCCACTAACCATTTGATCATGCCTCCTTTACAGCATTTGTAAAGTGCCTAGAAAGAGATTAAGCTCTCTGATGGTGGCATACAAATGCATTATTAGGATCATTATTATTATATAATAAGAAATCATGTTTCGACATGTATAGTTATTAAACAGGGAAACAGCTAAGGAAAACAACTTCCTGAATCCACAGTGCATCAGCAAAAAGATGGAAACAAACCATGAGTGGCAAATGGCGAGCAGTCCATATCAACCTATGACGACATTAGCCTTTACAATGTGCTAAAAGTAGTTAAGATGTGAGTGCACTGCTCTAGCCAGTATCTTTTGACAATGATGTCTGAATAAGAGGACGAAAGAAGGTCACCAAGCAGCTAGTATTCACTCTAAGAAAACACATCTGTAATCGCACCGGACCAAGCAGCAAGGCATGTATACACTGATTGTAGGAATGTGTCGGTCGTCACAGTAAAACCAGTTTTAATATAATTCATGTGTACCTTGTTCGGGGCGAGCACTTTAACCACTGGGCCAAACCAGTTTTCAATATGTGTTTATCTCAAACAGTGCATTTAGCTGAAAAAATGTTATTTTTGTTTGCTTTGACGTGGTGCACTTAACTAGTCATATACAGTCTCGTTTCTACTAGCTAAAAACATTATAAATGACCACGGCCTTACTATTGGCAAATAATTTTCACTACTAGGTCCCTTACCCTTTCCTGCCATATTCTCTATTGGTACAGGATAAACATCGACATCATCAATTAATGTAAGCCTGCTGCTGCATGCAAATAGCAAATTTGATATCTCAGCACACAGCATTAAGTTGATCGAAGACTACAAGTTGGTATGCCATAACCGTAACTGGAGCTCCACTGCATACATAGCTGGAAAACGAATGACTGCCACTGAACGAATGATAGCGAACAAATGTCACCAGGCCACAAACTTCAAGCAGCATTTCAGCAGCTCGTGTTGCCATAGCCATGAACCTAGCATGGACTTGCCCCCCAACCGTCACCGAGCAACCCGTGCATATCAGGATCTTCTCCCTTATAGTGCGACATTCGGATTAAATGGTAGTCCGGGCAATTTTCAAGACAAGCTGCTTACTTCAAGTGCCACAAGCAATGCTCGCACGCCAAATCAAGCAACTTTATGAGATGAAGCTGCCCCCTGCTCGGGCTGAAGCCATCATAGCCTCCCTCTTAATATCCTAAAAGTAAAGGTCAGCTGATTCAAAATTCTCAATTATAATTCGGCAGAACAACCTTGGCAGCAAGCATGCCCACTTGCACTGGAGGACAATAAGGGATTGCATGTGGAAGAACTCTAACGGTCTGGGTCGTGAATTCCGAGCACTTTCTCCTTGATAGGCTTTTGAAGCCATGCTGCATCTGATTCGGCATTTCGTCTTATTCATCTATTGCTGTAAGAGATTCACAAAGCCACAAAGAAAGAAGGTAGTAAGTCAAAGCATTTTATGAGAGATGCTTTGTAGTGTCTAAACTGCTTTCGGTACACAGATCATAGCTAACAGCCTCATCTTGAAATAACAAAGTGAGAAACATGGCTGATTGGCAGCTGTCTAGGTAGTAAGCCTATGAACAGTACCCTTCACGGCAGCTCGCCGGGTATGTCATGGCGACATATAAGTTTAGTGGTGTTCATGACGGAAGCTTTATTCCACGACGGCTTCGTAGCAGTGGACATGACTCCGAGCAAAAAGATAGGATGCTGCTGTAGGTGAAATGATCGGAATGTGGCCTGGCTATATACAGGCAGCCACCAAATTTACTAGGTACGCTGGTTTACTGAGGTCGACGACGTCTGCATGACTCGAACACATATGCCAAGCCCCCAAGTAATGGATAAGTAACAACTTAATTGGCTAAACATGAAGTGCCCGAGTACGTAACCAAAAAAATAAATATTGCTGGAAAATAATAATATAATGGCTGGGATCATTGACACCTGGCAAATAAAAGCAGATATATATTAGCTGTTTTGACAACATCATTTGCATAGCAGCAGAAGAGCCGTAACAGTTATCACCACCACTAGCAGTTGGTAAAAAAGGATTGCCCATTTCAGTATTCGAATCCACGATCTCGATCGTGAAGAGCAAGCACCTTACCTCCTGGGCTATCACGACCCAGTAGATGATCCACTTCCTACTGATGGAGTGGTATGTTGATAATATCTCTGTTCAGGGCTTCACATGTGGGTTGGGGCTCGAGCATACCTCGACATCTTTGGTATTGGTTGGGATCGGCACCTTGACCACTGGCCCAAACCGGCGATAATGTATTGCCCTGATGAGAATTTAATATAGCCCCATTGAGAATGTAATATATATACATATTAAATCTTTTAGATCCACCTTATGCACCTTGGATGATTAAGGGTTTTAACCAAAAAAATCCCACTACAAACTCACGACAGCTACAAGTGACCTGCACATCCTCTCTAGGCCGAAGAATAAATGCAGGCCATCAATATGACCATCAGTACACGAGCTTGTGCTTATAGTGCTAAAATTCTCCTACAGCACTAATGCAAAAACTGAATACATTATGAAGTAGCATTTTTTCAAAGCTAGAAAATATTATGCATGGGGCCATGTTACTTCATGCTCACTAAGACGTAGGTCCCTTTCAATTTTGAAGGACTTTCTGCACTGGGTGAGGTGTGGGAGCTATGTCAGCTGCTGAACAGCTTCAATCGATGCACTCTGTCACAGTTCATTGAAGATGCTCAAACTGGTCGTTTGCACGTTTGCTTGTGGGATTCTTAAGCACCGGTCTAGGTCTGAATCATTTGAATTATTTGAATTTGTATCGATTTCTGTATGTAAGCCTCATCGTAAGTGTGCCTATTTATCGTTACATAAAGAGATAGAACATCCTAATTTCTAGGGATGTCACACCAGAGCCTTCACGCTGCTTGTAGCTCCAACAGCATTAGAATTGGGTCTGTTCGTGGCCAAATATATAAATATATATATAATATATAAATATATAAATTACAATATTTGCATTAGCCTAATATCCAATTACATGAGTATTTACACAGCCTGCTCCGGGCTTCATAAATACTTAGGGGTCTGAGTGTATAACCAGAGTCATGAGTGCACGTTTTACACATGTAAGTGGCAGACAGAAAGGTGTGTCCTCGGCAATCCAAAAACACGAATTTCTAGTCACTCCTTTGCACGATTAACTGGGTAACTACATTCTTGAATACAAGTACATTGCGTGCTCGGACGCCCACCTAAATAATTGTCGATTCGTGAAAAGTTGAGGAATAAGAGGCAGATTCACACTGAAAGCACATGAATTCTGAAATCTAAACAAGCAACACTACAGCTGCAGCATTGCCATAACTCACCAATCCATTAGGGTTATATGAATGTTGTCTGCAACCGATGGAAACTAAAAACAAGGACAAAAGACTTCTAAATGCCAGTTTCATGACACTAGCAGCTTACTGCCACTGCACAACAATTAGACTTTGCCACAAAAGCATGTGGACAGATGAGGCTGGCACCTGGGTAGCAGCACAATTTCTTGCTTTTCATTAAAAAAGGAAATGCATTAGTAGTACTAGACTGAACAAAACCATGCAAATAAACATGTTTTACATAATTGTGTTTACAGAGCATGTGTGCAATCACAGTATTTAACTTAATATATCTTATAATCTCACGTTGTGCAAATCTGGTTTGCAATGGCATGCAGGACTAGTAATTACCTGTCACTGATCTACAAGCAGTTATCACAATACTATCATCAGGCGTTATTTTACCATGCGTTTTGCGGTGGCAAGCAAGAAAGACATCTCCAGAGGTAACAAGAATTGTCTTAGCTACTGTTCAACCTTGACTGTTTATTCATACAAATAAAGGAGTGAGTTATCTTTACAATATAAACATGGAGGGGATTATGCAATTCCGTGCACACCAGAAATCAGCTCAATTACAGTTGCATGAAATGTCGTGGCAACTCGGCAAATTTAAGAGAAATTATACCTCTCCAACATGGGCACTAGAGTTAATGGTCAAGTTTGCTCACTCCTCACCTGAGGCACACAAAACAGATCAGGATTTGAGCCCTTGGGTAGTGTTCAGGGCATTTGACATGCAGCGTCATGCTTGGAGGCCAGCATCTCATGCATTTCTGCATAGAGTCAGAAGCAAATAGGCACTTCAAAGCCAGAATGGCCAAAGCATGTTATACTTATAAGCCAAGACCTACAAAAGATGGAGCTCCACTAAAACTGTGGTACGTCAGTGTATATTGTGCAAGCAGGCAGTGTGCTCCCCTCAGGAATTTCTTCTTTCATCTAATGCTGCCTTTTCAAGCATAAGCAGCAAGTATCAAAGATTTACAATACGGCTGACTCTCGTGCATTAAATGTGAGCTTTGACATTGCCACCACTTCGTTGGATTTGTAATGCCTCATGAAACATTTGTTTGGTAAAATCTCAGATCTGCATATGAAAAACAGCCTGCCAGTAGCTACAGTTACAAAAGCCTCTTCAAGAACAAAGATCTAGCTAGGAACTGAGCATTCGACAAGGGAGAGGCAAGGGGCAGGTATGTATTAATTATCGACGTGTAAACCTGGTAAGTATTTGTAGTAAATACCATTACAAATACTGTATATTCTTAATGCTGCCACTAGTGGATTGTATTTGTGAATACAGGTGTGTTCAAACTACAAATTATTATCATGATCTGCTTTAGGTTAATCCCAGAACAAGTTCCGGGCCATCCTTGTTCAGACACAATAGAGTGAAACTAACCCTACCAGGCATCTGAGCCTGGCCGGGTGACATCTAAGTGGCTGTTGTGGCAGAGATATCCCCAGAGGTGGCTTACAAACTCGACTCTTTGCCTGCTCTGCCTGCCTCCGGACTGCACTTCTGCCGCAGTAACGATGCCGAGTCGCTTCCAGCTGGACACTCTGCAAGGAACCGTGAGTAAGGGGGGAGGTCAGTCAGCTGGGGGCTAAGCAGTTGGCTAGCCACGTGTGCCCGGCTGCTCTGCAGCAGACACAGCTGCCCCGCCATGCAGAGCACCGATCCCAGCACGTGTACTACGTCTCTCCAAGTGGACAGACTGCCTAACGTGGTGACTCGGCTGGTCACTCCTCAAAAGGCAGAGCCCAACGAGATATCAGGCCATAACTAGTACTTCCATGGGAGGCTGCACTCGTTTTGGGAGTAGGCAGTGGGGAGTAGTGGTAGATCACATTACTTCTGGCATTTTTACTCTACCCACATCGGATGATATCACTCTATTTTAAATCGTGCAATCACAGGACCTCATCGATCCGTTGGGCTATTTTGGTGCTTTACCAGACCGGTTGCTTAATATTCGCTATTTCAATAGTGGTTGCACAGGTCACACTTATAAGTAGAGGGCAAGGGTCAGATGCAGGGGTGGAAAGACTCTAGAAGGTTCACATCCATCATTCTTGAGAGGCGAAAAGAGGTCGATGAAAAGCATGTGTATCAGCACACCATTCGTCATTGCTCACTGCAAGTGGTAGTGAAAGCCAATAAGGTTCTTCTGCTGCTACATAAATGAGGCTGTCGAAACAGCTGATATTTACAATTACTTTTTTCTGCTGCTTTTTTGTTGGGCATCACCTGAAAAGCATGCCCGGGTATTTCTTAGCCACTAGTCATTGTCATTTAAATATAGACTACTTTGTCACTAGAGCAGGTTTTGCATGTTTCAATATCGACTGGAGGTTGTTGTGGCTCTTTTGATGGCTTTTAGAAGCCAACCTTGTCTCCAGTTCCATGCTATACAATAAAAATCGTGAACAGGGCACACAGACCCTCCATTCGTGCTGCTTATACATCTTGTAAGCTTCTCTCAAAGACCTGCAACTGAGTACAAGTTATTTCATTGCGAAGTGGCACACTTTGGTTAGGTGGACATACTCGTAAGGCCGAGACGTTCAAATGATCGAATGATCAAATGGGTCGATGGAAAAAAAACCTGCTGTGCAATCGTAGACGGACATAATAGCATTGACATAGAGCAGAGTGCAATCAGTCACCGGGTAGGGCACGAGCAGAGCAACCATTCGCTGCCGATTTCCGCTGCCTACCATCCCAACTGCTGCTGTAAGCCAACTCGAGCTACACGAGCACCGAAGCAACAAAGTTTCCGGTTGGCAAGCAATGCAGAATTCGAAAATCGATGTGGTGAAATGCAGTAGAAACAAAAAACGGCTACTATTTACCCAGGAGGCCTCCCTGCCGGTCTCGACCAGAACGCATGATTGCAGGGCTCGGGGTGTTAAGTAAATAGCAGTCCGAACCTCAGACACTTACTCGAAAACCGAGCTGCAATTCCTGATTCCACTCCGGCTCATACTGTTCATAGATTATCTTGGTTTGCTGCCTCTTCCCGGCGTATGAGACGATGGCATACGGATCGACCAGCTCCTTGGACTTCTTCTGCCCAATGCTGAAAACCTTTTTAACATTCTCCATCGCGTTTGAGTCCACTGAAATAGCGTGAATAGCATGACCAGTTATCTTGCCTGCTTGCTGTGAGGCGATGCGGTCACTATTAACATTTGGAACCGATAGTAATACCGGAACCGACCAACAAGAAATTTCCATGGCAAAGCTGCCGTTTTTATGTGACGAGGGGGTGGAGAGAATATCGCTGAAAGAAAGAACCACTCACATCGCACTTGAGTAGAGCAAAGCATAGCGGCAGCACAATGGCTGCAGCCAGATTGCAAAAACCCGTGCTAAGCTAAGGCAAGGCTTGAATTTGGGCAGGGTGCAAGAACTGTTTCATACAACCAGCTGGTGTGGGCCCCTCTCCTAGCCACCCTCACCGAAAAACCGTCCAACGTGCACCAGCTATCTGTGGTCGCTCCTTTGAAGTCAACGTGTTAGCCTGAGGCTAAATCACTGAAATTCAGAGGAGCATACGCCTATGTGAGACGAGACAATTAAAGGCGGCTTCTCTATCTCTTTTACCTGTGTACTAAATTTGCTGTTTTTTTATTAAAATTTGCTTTGTTTTGTGTATAACAAACAGTCATCCTTGTTTAGTGAAGCACTCGGCCCACTTGCTACCACTGTGGTGCACGGCTATGCTCTAGGTGCACGTTCGCCTCACACAAAAACAGGGAACACCATGCACTTACTTCGTGGGAGGTCTTCAGCTTTGTACATCCTCACACAGAACGTCGCCGGCTGAAGGACTGTGCCAGCCGGCATAAGCAAATTGCTATTGAACGGAATTACAAGAATAGGCTTAGTTCCAGGGGAGGGGCAAACACTGCAATCCAGGCACCGGTCGCGCTACTGCTGACACGCTGCTACTCACGATTCGATGTCCTCTTCTGCCGCTCCAGCATCTTTAAAGGACTATAAAAAAATTTAGTTACACGTCAGGACAGGGGGCAGCCAATCAAACAACGAGACAGGACAATGGATGTTCCCGAATCCCCTGTGTGCCCTCCATACGGAATCGTTTCTACCCAGCTGTTCCTCATTAATCTTATCTTTCAACAACTCTTGGATTGTGGTACTTGCCAATGCTGAGGAAAAAGCACCTAGAACCCAAGAAACCGGTGAAAGTCGGCTCTACCGATACAGCCAGTACAAGCTGCATTGTATGGGTCCTCACGAAACACAAACTGACAATTATTCCACTCCCTACCCACTCATGCAAAGCAACATTTTGTTCATTGAATTCGGGAAGCACGAAAACCGAAACAGGCTGCATGCTTGCCGTTCCGTATTTTCTTTTACCACTGTGCACCTCTGCTCCTGCACTGCCCACGTGCTCAGCTGTTCTCCTGCAGTCCAGCATCGCATAGCCCTTCCTTAATCATCAACTGTGTGCATAAAGAAAGGTGGAAGCTCGAGGCTCGAGCAGTGAGGCGTGAGGTGTTGCTGCCCTAGGCAGCAGTGATACCATGGAGATAAGGCTTCTGCCCTGCCCATCGTGGGAAGCTACCTGAGCTGATAACCGTGAAAGGCCTCAACACCCAACGTCTAGCTAGCCCTAACTATGCTCTTGCTTTGCAAGGTCACCAAAGGAATGCATAACACGTTTGGTAATAGCAAAACCGTGGGTTCTCGGACATGCAGCCGAGACAGCGCAGCCCGATCTCCAGCTTCAGCTCCGCTGCAACTCCTCTCTACACGGTATCCAATTCTTCTCTCGCAACCGGTCAGAAATGTGTGAGTGCACAGACAGCGCTTGCTTTGGTGCTGCCGCTCTCTCTTCCCGATCCCCCGCTGTCGCTGCCGCCACATCGCGCGATGCTGCACCTGCCACCGCCAGTGCCGCGCACCAGTAGAAAGCAACACTTAAGAATGGGCACAGACAAGTGGGCGACACAAACCGAGTAAGATAAAGATGGCAAAAACGAAGCCACCGAGTTCCAAGCGAAGTTTGTCACAGCAAAGTCACAACCAACAGACATAGTTCACAGATGCCCAGAAAGGCACCAAAACGAGTCGAAGTCAGGGGCAAAGCTAATGACGGCCGATCGTGCAAGCGATCCCAATCAGCAGCAACAGCACAGCAGCAAAAAACCAGTGGCCCAGTATGCGCAGCAGCGTGAGCTCTCCATCGCCAGGAACCAGGAGCCAGCTGCCCGACCGACGAATGCGACATAAACGGCAGGCACAAGTGAGCACGGTTCCGCGTGCTGGCCCTTGGACAGAGCGCCTTCCCGTGCGGCCCCACATGAGGGGTCCTAGCATGTCCAGCTCAGCTGGCTGCACTCGCGCATACGCAGAGGCATGCATCACTTGAAGAGGCATAGCTCGGCGGGGGTGGGGCGACGTAGGGGGGGCCTGGTTGCATGCACAGTATGCACGTCACAGAAGCAAGCTGGACGAAACGTCACAAAAACCCTTGCACCCAAGCTCACTTGGCAAAAAGTATGCAACTTGTGCTTGTGCTTGTCTGAGGCATTGGCACGGCATGGCAAGGGGGTCACAGTAGAGTCACGGCAGGGCCATACTTACTTTGTCGGCCGAGCCGAAAACACTTATGCCAAAGCTCTACGAATCGTTCGCGAAAGGAGTGCATGATTCGAACGCAATGTCCACAGGTGCATGACAAGAGGCGTAATCAAGCTTACTGCTGGCCAGGAACAATTGAATGCAGCAGCTGACCTATCTTTTGACACGGACAATGGCGCCAATGCATGCCTCAGGCTACTTGAGGCAGTGGTGTTAGCATTGGCATGAGAGCACAGACCAGGTAAATGCTGAATAATAAGAAAATGTGTAAGAAAATCTGACTGAAATCGAGTTTTGTTCAGGGTGCATTTCAAAAAACCAACATGCTAGAAATCTAATCAGAAGTTTTCACGATTTTCAATTAAAAGGAAAGCCTTTTAAGAATAATTATGCAGTTGTCTAACCCGGAAGTAAACAGGAAGGACTATATCTACAAATGACATATTTACTGATCTCTGCCTCGAATGCAACTTTTGTCCCAACTAGCTGAACCTTGGTACATCGTAGTACCAGTTTGTAGCTTGGTGAGACATGCTCGTTACTTTCAAAAAGCTTCATTCATAGTGTAGCTTCATGCCGTGTAAATTCCATAACTGGGCGAATATTGCAGGGATCAATGTGAAATTTTAAATGCTAGTTCACTTATCTCTGGTTTTTGAACACGCAAGCTCACTTCTGATTATGGTTGGATAAGCATTTCTACATGTCCTCAAGGATCCTTGAACTTTTATTCTGCAACAATGCTGCATCAGTATGCCATAATTAAAGAAATTGTAGTGATACTGTTTATACAGTTGTTGAGTGTTATGCAAAGTGTCCTGCATCTTTTGAGGGGTTTGGCACACTTTTATAGTGCATGGTCATTAATCTTTTGATTTATAGGATGCCATGTTCAGACATTGAGCCACAGACCGACCTTGACTCTCCAAGGACGTCAAATGGTCGATATTGCACTGATTGTTACATTAAAATATATTATTGTTTGGAAGATGGCACGGCGATCGTTCCATCAGTTCACGTTAAACGAATGATTCTTAAATCTGGGGGATACATCCCAGGTGCAGGGGCAATAACTCTCCAAGCTTTTCCTTTTTCCTACTAATCGATGCTTATGCAGAATATGCAATCGCTGGTTAAAAAATTTAGAACCAAGATATCGGTTAAGAGGCAAACCTAGAGAACACCACAAACAGGAAAGGGACAGCACATAGAAACATCACTGGCAGGTGAGGAGATCGCGGCTTGGAGATGTAAGGCTGCTTACTGTAAGGATACCCTACAGAAAAGTCAACAGATTTCCAGTGCGAAAAAATGTCGCATTGCAAAAAAATGAGCTGAGAGACCAACCAGCTCATTGAGGCCCAGTGTATAATCTTCCATGCAAAACAAAGTAGTGGCTCTGATGTCTTTTTTTGAGTGCTGTATAGGTGAAGGCTCACACGATAAAGCATTACGGTTGTCGTCTCGTGGTCACGACTGGACAGCACACATTAATATTCACTAATAAGTAACCCCCCAGTCACTAATGCCTGGTCATGTGTCTATTCCTAAAAAGCTAACTGCTTCACAGCTAACCCCTGCCTTCAGTGGGGCAGAAGATAACAATAATAATAATACACTAGATAAAGCTTGCTCAGAGAACTCAATCTCTTTCTAGGTGCTTTACATTTGCTGCAAAGAAAACACGGTCAAATGGTGAGTGGTATCATGCTTGATAAACAACATGATTAACGTGGTTAAGGGTGATATGCACAGGGTAAGCATGCAAGTGTGGTTAGTGGCAGCATGCAACAGTGTCAGCACGCATAAGCACGTAAAAGACGAATCACATGGACCCACCAAATGCTGTCATAAATAGGTGGGTGCGTTTCGAATTTCCTTTTAAATCTGGTCAAGTCAGGGGATGTTGTGAGGGAAGTCGGGAGTGAGTTCCAGGCTTTGGGAGCATACGAACTGAATGCACGGTCTCCAAAGGATTTGAGGTTTGTAGTAGATATAAGTAAACAGTTAGATTCCGAAAAGCATGTGGTACGATGCCTAGCCTGGTGATATAGAAATTCGAAATGAGGCCTTAGGCTGGGGATGAGCTAATCAATTACAGCTTGTATGAGGCAAAGGTCAGAGCTGGGTCAAGTACCTTCATGAGCTGATGCGAATCAAATAAATTAAGCTCTAGGGCATTGGTGTGAAACATGTGGGCTTATTGTTCTCAGAATTCATGACAACAATAGCTAAGCTGCCACAGGGCATGCACAATAGGAAGCTGTGGGCTATCCATGCAACGGCCAGCCTTCTTTCAGCCTGCTGAGGGTCAAGGTCAAGCCCACCTGGTCAATTACTCGGTTTGCATAAGCTCGAAGGAAAAGAAGCTACATCTAGGTGGTGAAGCAAACTGTAAGGTATTAACCAGATAACCAAAATATCAGGAACAAATCAGGATGACTCATTGTGCAGACGGACAGGCAGACAGAGTTAATCAGATAGGCAGAGAGCTAGAGAAATAATAGAGGAAAGAGAGATGATAGGTATGAGAGAGTGGGCAAGAAGGAAGACGAGAGAGCAGCAGGATAGAGACGAGAGAGAAAGATAGAGAGAGAGACAGAGATAGAGAGAGAGAGACAGACAGACAGACAGACAGAGAGACAGAGAGACAGAGACAGAGAGACAGACAGAAAGAGGAAAGGTAAGATGGAGATGAGAAAGTTGTGTGAATAGTAAGACGGAGGCAAGAAATGTAGACACAAAAGAGAGGGAAAGGAGAATGAAAGATAACAAGAGATGGGACAGAGAGAAAGAGAAGAAGGTGAAGAAGGAAGGGAGGGAAAGAGGTATTAGAGAGCTATGAAGAAATTGAGATGAGAAAGAATAGAAGAGAAAATATACAGCGAGGGGAGGGAAAGAGAAAGCAGTGGGAAAGACAGATAGGCTAAGATGGCATGTTCGTACTTTTATGCGTACACAGTGATGGACCTATTACACAGAGCAAACCCACAGACTTCTACAAACTCTCCTTTGACAAGCAAAGGATATGTTAAGCTGGTCTGGTCTTGAAAGTTACACTATATTGGGCCCAGATATATGTAGTAAGCCTCTACACAACGTCTGCAACCCAAATGATATGTTGCCCTCAAAGGTTGGAGCATAGCCAAGGTTGCTCAAGTACACTATCGATGAGCATACTGGTGTATGTGTGTGTGTGCTCGCGAGAGCATGTGTATGCATGCACACGTGCAAGTGTGTGTGTGTGCTCGTGAGCGAGTGTGCACCTGTGTGTACACTGTGCATGCGTGTGCATGTGTGCGTGCAGGTGAGAGTGTGTGTGTGTGTGTGTGCACACAAATGTGTGCCTAGGCATGTGGTGAGCACACCTGTGTGTGTGCCATTGTGTGTTTGTGTGTGTGTGTGTGTGTGTGTGTGTGTGTGTGTGTGTGTGTGCATTTGAAGAAAAAAGCAAAAAGCAAGCTCCTTTTGCAGCTTCATTTATGTAGCAGCAGCATAGCAAATATCATCAAATATCACCAAATATCAAGCAAATATCACCCCTGCTTGAAGGAGGCAACAGAAGATTCAATATAACTCAAACCCATGACTCGGATCGCGAAGTTTGAGTACCTTAGTCCTGGGCTAAGGTACACTTTTATACTTTATTTTAGACTTTACTTTTGAATGAATGTGTGCTTGGGCGTAACCATATGATTAGTAAAGAAAAAACGTTGCTGTAACACGCCATTAGGATTCACTTGATAGAAAATATTATCATCTACATTTTCTATTTGGTAAACTTGTATAGCATGCTTCTCACATACCACAGATGAACCGAAATCTGTTCAACAAAGTGGCAGCATACGGCAGCCAATGACAACACAAGGAATTGTGGTCCAGTTGGAAAGAAATAGTAAGGTCAACACAGTGGACTACCCCGGGAAATTCGAGTCGCTAGTCTTATTTAGAATGAAGTGGATTTTAGAATGGAATGCACTGCAGCAAACACTCGAGAGCTGAAGTGTCAACAATCCCTTGCTTATAATGAGAATTAAACCTCCAACCGTGAAGCACCAGACTAATGTAAAAAGAAGGAATGAGCCCAAATACTATTTGCCTTTCACGGTGGCTTTTTTCCTAAACCAGTTCATAGAACAGAAAGATAATAAAAAAGTAAGCTCTGGCCCTTAAAAATTTATTAAAAAATGTAGAGGATTTCCTCATTTTAACGAGCCTTGAAAAATACTACAGTGTCGGTTTTTGGAGGTACTTGGGACAAGCGTGGTAGTATGAAAGAAAACAACAGTAGACTAGCTATGCCCATTTCATGGCCTCAAGCTATCGCCAACCGGCATGCCTCTAAAATTATCTAGATGAATGCCTTTGCGACGGGCCTACTGTGGGCTTTGTGCCAAACGGGATTTGCTAACGTTGCAATAGCTATACAATTTCACATTGGCGAGACTTCGATGAGATACTACATGAAGAAGATCGCTGTGACCGGTATCATCGATTATGAAAACAGACCTGGCAGCCTGTATGTCGCTATAACCGATAGGACTGGCCGATAACGAGTAAATCTATTGGTATAATTTCACCTCAGTGAGGAAGGGTTCATGTTCAAACCTGCTACTGATGATGGAAAACTAGTTTGCAGGAAAGCGATCAGCCGTCGACTGATGAAATTATGTTTGCTCAGAACGAAAAAAAGAATGTAGCTTTTGTCATTAGTGATTTTTGGTAAACGAATTGCATACAGAGCTGTATCGTTGCTCCAATAAAGGTTTTAATGATAATTTTCTTCAGTAAACAGAAATTTGAAGAAGAAAATTTGGGGCAAAGGGATCATGGTCTGGGGATGCTTCTGTGGTGGTAACCTGGCATAATGATGCCAGAGGTTTATTTAGAACCATGGTGTTGCAGCACCTAGCCCAATTAGCCATAGTGGAGATAATTTTGCTTTCAAAAATGACAAAGCCCAAGTGACATGACAAAGTCACGAGCCTAAGCAAGCGGCTAAGTGTGTTTAATATATTTTTATACTACACTTTACTTTAGTTACTTTTACTTTACTTTTACTTTTACTTTAGTTCGTATGCTCCCAAAGCCTGGAACTCCCTCCCGACCTGTGTCAGAACATCCCCTGACCTGACCACATTTAAAAGGAACTTAAAAACACACCTATTTAGGACAGCATTTAGTGGGTCCCTGCGATTCGTCTTTCACGTGCTTATGCTTGCTGACACTGTGCATGCTGCCACTAACCACATTTGCATGCTGACCCTGTGCATGTCACCCCTAACCATGTTATTAATTTTGCTTGTTTTTTAAGCATGATTTTACTTACCATTTAATTGCATTTCCCTTTGCAGCAAATGTAAAGCGCCTAGAAAGAGATTAAGTTCTCTGTGGGCGCTTTATCAAGTACATTATCATTATTATTATTATTACACTGTTCAATTTAGTTTAGGGCCATTATGCTATCGAAATCAATGTTCAGAATGAAAATGAATCCCGTTGAGTGTCTGCGTGCTGAATTGCATAGGTGGATCAGAGCTCAGCTGGATCGGCTCACATCTAAAGAATCACTTTTCTCAAGTTTTCCGGACGTTTGGAGAATGATAAGATGCTTGCAAAGGCTTAGTTCGCTTAATGCCAGAGCAGCTCAGACAGGTTATTGCTTATTGCTGTGGTGTAACTTCATTTTGGCACTACAAATTAATATAATTGCACTAAAACTTTGCTTTCATTGTATGTGAACTTACTCTATATACTCTGCATGATTACAGCAGGTTGCAATAACGTTTGATATTGGCATCGAAACTTTTAGGGTACTGAGGCCATCTTTGGGGCTCGCTGGTACATCTGCACTCGAGTGTAATTACAATTATCTATCGCGCCCTCGTGAACGATCCTACATCAGAATCGTCTAGAATGACTAGCACGGCCTCGCCGAAGCTGTTTGTGTATGTGGAGCCACTGCCTGAACATGTGCATGGGGCTCTCGAGAACGCCCGGATGGCAAGTGCTACAAATTGATGGCTGAGCACTACTAAGAGAGAGAGAGAGAGAGAGAGAGAGAGAGAGAGAGAGAGAGAGAGAGAGAGAGAGAGAGAGAGCAGACTGCAAAGAATGCACAGCAGAGGGGTGGTGACAGGGGAGGAGCAGAGACAGGGAGCGGCAGAGACTGTGGGGGTGGTGTAGAGATAGAGCCGAGAAAGAACAGAGGGAGAGACAGGCAGACAGATGTGGAGCAGCGGTCGCTCAGCTGGAGACTCGGGGGGGGGGAGGGCAGCTCCTCACCATGGCCTATGGAGGGTGCCCCTCCCCCACCACCCGTTTGGGTGATGCACGGTGCACAGAGAGGCTATAGCCGGCATGTTAGTTGGTGTTCATGGCAAGCTGCATTGAGAGAAGCCTGTCGGAGCAGCAGCCAGTGCTCAGGATGGTAGGCAGCAAGACTGATCAGGCAGATTGGGCTGAGCTCGGCTGGGGTGCGTGCAGTTAGTCAGTGGCTAGGCAGCACAGGCAGATGTCTCCCGTGTGGCTAAAGCATGAGCAGTGCATACTTACTGACGAGCCGGCGGAGCCAAATACCTAAACATGTGGAACCAAATACGAGCGTTCACAGAAATTGTATTCGAGTAAAAATATAATAATAATAATAATAATAATAACAAATGAAAGAGACAGCCTACAAGTGCTGCCCTCCTCCTCCTCCACCTGATGCTGCTCGTGGTGTTGAGGAAGCAAAGTGGAGGACCAGCTAGGAGCAGCAAGGCTGAGAGTAATGCCCAGAAAACAAGGCTTAGACCTGAACATCTAAATGTGATAATACGCAGTGTGAACCAGGCGCTAACTTTGCTGCTAAATGTAACCAAATGTAAAGCGCCTAGAAAGAGATTGAGTTCTCTGAGGGTACTTTATCAAGCGTATTATTATTATATTAAATAAAAAATATTAAATAAATTAAAAATAAATAAATAAAATTAAATATTAAATAAAAGGCAAGTGCCAACCTCGGCGGCGTGCTTAATCTGGCAGCTGGCTTGAACTGAGTGATGCACAGAGCCGGCCAGCATTACCTCACAGGCAGCGATGCCGTCATATCCCATCGTCTTTGATGTCAATAAAATAAATAAGTTTTAGCTAATCAAACAACCTCACCTATCTAGTGACAGACGAGCCACAGCAATTATCACTCCGGCTTGCGTTGGACAATAATGAATTCCCTGGTGGCAGACTCGAACAAGCGACAGTTAGTCGTTAAGTGCGGGCATCTTACCTCTCGGCTAAAACCCACGGGTGAAATCTGAATTTTGATACACGACACTATTGCCCAACTCAAGAACACCTGCTCTCAGCATGTTTCCTTTTTCAAAGGCACGCATCGACAGGCAAATCGAGACTCCGGTATCTGCATTGCTAGCACTTGCCTGCACCGACTGCAGCCGAGGGGAAGCGCTGCTACAAGCTGAGGGCCTCCTAGCAGGGAGGGGGAGCTAGAGGAGGCATGGCATTTTGCAAGCCAGCAAATGTGTTAATGAAAAAGGAAGCCAAATAGTCCCGTAACGTGCCACTGGGACAATCTGAGCAAAAGCTTACTTGAGCCTGTTTGGTCAAGTACAACGGTCGTATACACCTGTACCTGGTTATGAAGCTCTGGGCCTCCGAAAAACAAGCTCTGCACCTCTGCATGTTCACTCTGCACTTCACTGCACATTCCTAGCCTTTCAAACTTTCCTCTATTACCCGAGCAGCACAAACATGCATTAACTGTAAGCATATCGTTTGCCTTGCACTGCTAATGTTTCAGCACCTCTGAGGTCACGCTCTGAACCAACAGCAGCATGTTTGTAGTTGGGGAAACTATAGATGTAGAATCGGACATTAGCCATCTAGCCCTTGTTCTCCTCATAACTTGAGCAATATTGCAACTTGGCAACTGGGTGCACGGTACAGCACAGTTGGCTACAGCAACACTAGCTAAGCCAGGATGACAGTAGCCGCTCTACAGTGTTTAGCTGGTTAACTATTAAGTCATCTGGTTAACTATTAAGATCCACGAGTACACATCATACCCGTGTGTCTTAGCTAAGGAGTAAGGTTCTGCTCGAGCTTCACGATCCAGATCAAAGTGTCAAGCCCGTAAGCATGCGATACCTTATTGCTCATTAAAAAACGGTGGTGATAGCCATTTAGTGCTCTTGTGCTGCTATATAATCATTTTGGTTCAAGCAAATTCCGGGGCTAGATTATATAAGAAACATCTCAAGAAAGCTTTCAATGTTGAAGATATTGTTGCAATTTTGCTCACTGCAAACCGGGCAGTCTTAAACCAGAATATCAACAAGGATGTAGGCTGGTACTAGCAAAGCAGGACAGATCACATTATCACAAGGCACGGCAAAACAAAGCACACATTACGTGGCCACACGTGACGTGGTAGCAAGTGCGATTACAAAAGATAACACAAAACCAACATATATTAACCCTCAGATTGAAAAAAATTAATTGGGCTAGCCTTGTGGGACTTGAACAACATTAACTAGTGCCCAATCCCTTACTCTCTCGGCCAGCACAGCTCGGTGTGCACTTACCGGAGCACTGTCTCCAGCTGCTATAATAGCTAGGCAGATCTTAAGGTAGCCCTTGACGTTGGACTGGCTGTCATCAGAGTCGGCAAGAACGAGCCACTTGTTCAATATAGCATGGTTTTCTCTGTCGTATGCAGTCCCAAGGTCACACTATCAAAAGAGCGGCGAGTGGTACAGGGCAGCAAATACACAATGTTTCACACGATTTCAACGTATGCTTTGTCGCAATCCCATTCGCATGTACAACATGCAAGATACTATGGCAAGACACCTCGCAAAAGATAGCATTTGATTAATAATTGCTCAAGAAAAGATGCTGATATCTCGTGAGGTGCCACACGGATGACTTCAAACCACAGCCTGAAGTAATCTGCACTCGTACGGTTGACGGCGACCTTGTGGGGGGATTTGATAAAAAAAATATTTATAAAAACCCAGTTATTTAGGAAGGAGTGTGGTTTGCCATAGCTATCCGCCAGTAGATATTCCCCAACCGGAAGTCGAGCTTGAAGTAAATAGCATAGAAAAGCTCTGGTAAACTTCTCGCGTAAACCGTATGCTACTGCTCGACACGTAAACATAATTTTAAGCATAATCAAGCCACGCAGCAAAAGTCAGACCATATTCAGGATGTAAATTGTACGATATGCCCATGATAAAAGAGACATACAGATGTGTTGCTGTATGCGACTGTATGTGATACCATATAGCAACGATATCACCCAGTTCTGCCTTGCAAAAGGTAGAAGCACCCTCGAATTGCCAAAAATCATATATGATCTGCCCAGAATGCAAAAGATCATGCATGGCTTTACGAATTTCTTCAGACAAGGAAACATGTTGTGCATAGATATTATTTCGCAAGGCCTTCAACCATCTGCCGATTGAGCTAGAATGTCCCATAGCTTGCAAGATGCATTTATTATTAGGCAATTTTTATTCGGGAATGCATGAAGAGTGACAAATTAGATCAGACGACCAGCTCCATGACGAAGTAGGTCTGAATAAACATATACACCAGCACCTAAGACAAGTGCCGAAGTATATGTACAATGACATACCACATGGAACCAAATACAGATTTAGCTGCCAAATCAGGCACAATGTGAGCTAAGTCTCGAGTTTAAGCTGGCAGTCACTGTGTACCAGGTGTTCGCCCACCAGAGTTACATCAACAGCAGTCAAACCATCACGTCTCATACTCATTAATGTCAATCTAAATGTTGATACACGAAATCTCAGCCCAACTGAAAGGAGCCTGAACTGAACTGATCTTCAGCTTCTCTCCTTCTTTAAAGAGCTCCTTTCAGGACAAGCAAACACACTCCTTTCCTTTCCTACGTGGCCGGCCGACTTTAATGTTTGTTTGTCACACCATCGTTTGCCTCTTTTTGCTGCTGCTTGCCAGGCTTATTCTCCCAGCGACTGCTGTATTCATTACAAAGTGACAGCACTCGGCATAGGCAGCAGGCAAATCAGTTTAAAAATCCTTGCTAGCAGTGCAGTGCCAGCAGTGCCAGAGCAAACCAGTGGTGCAAATCAGTGGCACTCGATAGTAGTAGTTGCTCGCCAAACCCTCCATACCTGGAATGTTCCAATAAGTGCATCAGCACGCAGTTTTCTCGAGTTGAACACCTGCAAAAAAAATGTGCATGTAAACATCTAGCCACGGTTGCCAATAGCGACAGCACAGGAACAAATGTAGAATAGAGTTTTACAAGAAGGCACCAGACTAGATCGATGTAATCAATAGCATGCATGCGTGCCTGGCATTCTTTGTCGACCAAAAAGGCATCGGTGTCAGGTGGCAACAAACCGATTTCTCCATTGTGGTTCTTAAGTGTTGCTTTTTATCCCTGGACAAGTCAAAATGCCATTAAGCCAGTACTTTCAAGGACTTGATCATTGATTGTGGCCAGTCCATGCTGGACAAAGAAATGACAAGGCAACTTAGCAGTGCTCGATCATCAGTTTGCAAACAATCTGACATACTGTCGAACCGCCACATAATCCCACCAAGTGACAAAATAGATGCACTGCCAATCCTGCCTCTTTCAGGGGGATCCATACAAGGGCAGGCAAAATAGTGGTAATTTCGGGTTGCCATAAGATATCTCCAAGATATCACAAGCTTCTCATGCCTACCAGCTTTAGACTACGTGGTTTACTTTGGCAAGCAGCCTGCGTACATCTTTCCGGTCGTGATTAATCGCCACAAGTCTTGGCAAGCAACTCTATGGCAAGCGTTACCATGAGCTGCTCACGAAACTTGCAGCCTTTTTGTGACTTAAAGAGAGATGGATCAAGACCCACATGTTTGGTGTCACATTTAGAAGTTTTAGTTCGAACCCAGAGACCTGCATCTTTAAATAAGAAAAATATTCCTGCTTGGTCATTGCAAGACTTCTGGTAGCAGTGCTTCTCATTCGTTTCAGTTTAGGCTGTGCCTGTCATCTCTAACTATATTATGCTCGTTTTCATTGAGCATGCTACCACTAACCATTCGATCATGCTTTCTTTGTAGCAAATGTAAAGTGCCTACAAAGAGATTTTGTTCTTTGATGGTGATATAACAAACGTATTATTATTAGTAGTAGTATTATTGGGCTCCAAGTCTGGACACTTTTGCAGTAGCATGTTATTGTTTCTTATGGCACTGCTGCCGACGACACCACGCCGGGACAGATGCACAAATCCTTCAGAACAAACCATCCGCATCTGCCACAACAGAGGCCCAACGAACCGGCTGGCCCGCTTCGGGCAGGCACTCCAGTTGTTGCTGCAATCGGCGTGCCTTTTATGCAGCCACCGATGAGGCTGGCCAAAGGCTTCAATTTTTTTAGGGAATACGAATTGAGCAAATGACTCGCCCATTGGCCCGTGACTCGCAAATTGGGAAGAAAAGCGGCTGATGGTCGGTAACCGACTGATCTCGGTCTCGTCAGGCTACCAGTGGTGCCCTAGCACAGCAGGTTCGCTTCGGAGCTAGCAGGCCGTGGTCGGCTGGCCTTGTTCACACGCACGGCATATCTGCCGAGCCTGAGTCGAACCAACCAAAGTGGTGCCTCTGGCACAGCTGACACAAGATCAGCATGGAAAAGAAATCTACCGTGGAGCTGGGTCTGTAGAATCGGGAAGCCATATCCAGTGCCAGGCATGTTGGTAACGGTGTGCCTCGCAACTTCAGTCGGCTGCCATGGCCTTGCTGGACCGATGGTAACTACTTCCGAAAATCACTCCCTGCGTGTGTAGCTCGGCCTGTGGAGGCGGCATGAGCAGGGGCCATCTATACCAAGCGAGCATTGAAGGAAGTTGGTGTTACTACAGAGTCCACTACTGAGCAGCTTACAACTGCCCAGCTAGAATAGACGAGGCTGGCTCGGTCAACAACGGTCTGCCTAAATATCTGCTCTCGTCGGCACAAGCAACGACAAGTTCTGTCAAGGTTTAAGCAGCACCATGCGAATGTCTAGCACTGTTCGACAGCTTTGCAGAATCTGTGCAAGAGCGCATTCACTGGCAGAGCGCACTGCAGCAACCAGTTGTGTGAAAGGAGCCGTTTAAGCTCATACAGATTGCAGTGCAGAAAACCAAAAATAGGAATCAGCATCGAAACACTGACGACAGCGAAAGGCAAGAGAGAAGGAATTAGCGAGCTGCTAGTGACCAGCGCTTACCTCAAACTTGATCATCTCGTTCACGATCTCGGCAGGTGCAATGCGCGACGAGAAGTAGAAAATCTCATTCCAGTTCGGCGAGCTAGTGGACCTCTTGATGCGCGTGCAGCGTGTCTCGTGCAGCACGCTGACTTTGCACACGGGGTGCACGTTGGCACCCTCCAGCTGCTTGGCACACACGATCTTCACTCGCACCTGCAGAAAGCGAAGGGCAGTCAGTGCGATCGGCAGAGCTCACGTGTGTAAAAACATGTAACACCACAAACACACATGCGCACACACACACTCACACGCACACACACACACATACACAGGGATACACATACACATGCACAAGCACATACACACAAGCAAACACACACACATGCACACAAGCATATATACACTCAAATACAAGCACATGCATGCATACAAAAACTTGGGCATGTTATTCGTTTGCTATCGCTACCTCCACATGCTAAACAGCAGCAGATGAGAATAAATGCAGATCTTTAGAATGTCCAAAGGGAGTTGTCCGTGTGTTTTACTGTGCAAATGGTTTGATAGCACTGGGCGGCAGCTAGGGCAAGCAAGCGAACGAGTGGCTGCTGTGCAACACACCATGAATGAATGACTGGGAGCCCAGAACGTTCTCAAGCAAAAACGGCATGCCCCTTTGCCTAAAATTAATTTACTTGACTCTATGCATCACTTTATTGCCTTCTAGGAAACGTGTTCACATCACTAACAGCTCTAGTTGGCATCTGTCCGACAATAGTGCCATTTGCAAGTGCAAGACATGCCAGTACCATCCCAACCCAGCACACTGCTGACCTCCTCTGAGCGTTATCTACCACGGTGCAGTAAGAAATCTCAGAGAACGTAAATTATGCTTGGTTGCTTCAAAAGCGCTAATGGTCGTCGGCTACACTGCCTAGAGAGGCATTTTGTTCAGCAGCCTTAAAGGAGAGTCACAGTACTACAGACACGTTATATGAGCAAGGATGCGCCACCAAAAAAAATGTTGCCAAAGGACAGCAGCAAAACAGGAAATAATATCCACACTTCTATGGACAGGAATCAGAGGCACCTTGTGTGCCCAAGCGGCAGCTGCCAGCATGTAGAGTCTGGGATGAGGTAAGCCTGTACCTGGAAGTCTTGTGGCTGTGTCGACAGCTGCCCCCTATCCTTGGCCCCTCGCCGTCTGCGTGGAGCAGAAATACCGCCGCCGCCGGCTGCAGCATCAGCTTCTCCTTCTCCATCGGCTCCACCATCGACTTCGGCTTCAGCTTCATCCGGGTTCTCGGCCGCCACATCCGGATTGTCCTCGGGTTTCGCTGCGACTCCAGCTGGATCGAGAAGCAGCGGAGTGAACACTCTCCAAGGCACTCGGTATTGTTAAATCGAGAAACACTCACGCACATAATCAGCACTAGCTCTGAATGGAGCCACTGTCACTGCGACGCCGTCCCGGAGCAGGAAATTAAGTGAACCGAAGAGGGTGAGAGGAGCATGAGGATGGAAACTCTATACAGGGAAGAGAAAAGTCCTGCTATTGCTCAGAGGGAAAGCCCGCCGAGGTGATGACGATGACGACTGATTTTTCGCTGGTGACATTCGCCAAGCCTCGGCCGGCTATTTCTGCCTCTTCAGCACGAAGAAGAGGTGGCAGGAGGCAGCATAGCAGGCTCAAAGCTGCTGCTAGTGGTAAAGCCGAGCAAGGCTTAGCAACCCTTCGCTAGCCAGTGGAACCCGTCAGCCATGTGACCAATCGCCAGCCAAGACGCCCCTTGCACGGCTGCCAATGATATCAAGCTGACTCAGGACAGCCAAGCAGTGTGCCAAGCCACCTGACCACCACCACCGCCACCAACTCAATGCTCTAGCAACTCTGCTGTTGTTACTAAAATACAACAGCTGATTACAGCGTTGGCCTTGGTGTCTTAGACTAGAGGTAAGATGCCTGCACTTCACGACCCCGGGAGCCGGTTCGAGTCCTTCGGCAGGCAATTATTTATTGCCCACTGCAAGTGCAATGAACATTGTCTACCCGAACTGCAAACCATCAAGTTGGTAGATCTTTCATGAATAGTTAATTACCAAGATGTCAATGGAAGTGATGGCGCAATAGGTAAAGAGTTTACTTTTCACTACCTCGGTCCCGAGGTCGTGGGTTCGAATCCTGTGGTGAGGGATCCTTTAATGCCACTGCAAGTGGTGGGGATAGCCGCAAAGGCTCTTCTGTCGCTATACAAAAGAGGCTGTTGAATCAGCTAGTAAAAAGTGACTGTGCCACATCAACTTATGTATTTATAACCGGTCACATAAAAATGATCAGTTTACCTTCGGTCTTTTAACCAGGTGCCTTGACCTCATCTAGCTTTGATTGCCACGTGCATTGTCTTAGAACCAGCTAATTATGTTGACCATGCTCTGCTTCGTCTCTTGGACTGCTTGTGTGGCAAGTGCATCTTGGCAGGTCGGTATCATCTTGCCAACAGAATGCAAACCTTTAATGTCCACAGCTCAGCTGTGCTGTGTCTTTTCGGTGTAATAAGAGCTGCATAGAGTGTTTTCAAAAGTTGACAGCTACTTCAATAATTAGCACAAAAACGATGTGAGAAATCAGCCAACGATTATTAGTAGATATGATCCAAAATCGACAGAACTCAATATACACTTTGGAAATTAATATTTACGATAAGAGCACTAGACTCCTACTCTTGTAATCAACAGCAGGGCTCAGGAACGAGTTCGACAGTTCACACAGGACGACCTAGGATCAGATTACAGCTCCAGTTTAAGGCTTGTCTTCAGATCTTGCTCAGCACTACCTAAACCCTGGTGCACGGATAACTACTGGCAGCCAGGCTAACTTGGCAAGCTTAGGCATAGCCAGTTGCCTTAATGGATCAACCATGGCTGCTGCTCAATCGAGAGATTTTAAAGCAGAGGTCGAATGAATCTTTGTCGGGACATGTTAATATCGACTTTTCCTGGACCCTCCGCCCACAGAAGAGGCTGGTGGGGCTTGTAGGTTTCCAGGTGGAGCCAAGATGGGCTTCAGCTAGCTGGCTTCTTTCCAAATACCCATGTGCTGCTCCTAATAATATATTGGAGGGTGGTGAGCGATACGGGGTAGAGAAGAAAACACAAACTGCTCGGAAACAGTGGGTAATCAAAGGAGCTTTTGATCATCCTGTGACCCTTGAGCCAGGCAGACAGTCTTTCCTAGGCAACTATACAGGTTGCTATAGGCACAAAAAACTGCTTTGTTTGTTTGTACCATAGAATAATCAGGTTCTACTGCACCCTCCTCTTCCATTCCCTCGTTCTCTACCTGCACTGCCTGCGGCCAACTCAATTAAATAAACTCTTAAAAACCCTTATATATGCAAAGCACTTATCTCAGAATGAGATGCCCCTTACAATCTCTGCAAGTTTAGTATTTTTTTTTAAGTTTCTCCCCATACACATAAGTATGCAATGTCCTTGTGCTTCATGCACGGTTGCCTTTCAAGTGTTACAACATTGGATACAAAGCAAGTTATAAGTACACTGGTCAATTCAAGCAGAATACGGCAATCGATCAAGAGAGGCCCCGAGGATCTCGTCAAGAAGTTCTACAGTAGAATGCTTGGCCAGTGCACATGCGTTTGGCCGCAAATCGAAATGAAAACGAGTCCGAGCTATTTCGGCACCCACAACCCCCCACCCCCAGCAGCCCGAAAATGCCTGCATATTTGCCATCTCGGGAAAGTCTCGAGCAGCAGAAAGCTGTACTTCAGGACTAAATCCTTTTTTTCTGTCTAACCTGGCTTAAGACGAGTGAGTTTAACTACAGCATCGACGACTAGATATAACTTCGCAAACATACTGGGTGAGTGAGGCGATAGTGCTGGCCAAATGTTAGCAAGCGTTATGAAAGACAAGTGTCCAGAGAGGCACCACATAGACAGCCTTATAGCCAGCCGATAAGAACCACAGCTGCCAGCTTGCCGGCGCAAATAGCTGTCCCATCATGCCAAGTGCTAATTCCAACCAACGTTCTGGTCTATGCCTAAGTGCTCTTCGTTAAAAGAATTTCCAACCCTGCAGCCAAGTGCATTTACAAAGCCTGCACACCATATTCCTCTGCATGCATGCACATCATAAGCGATCAAGCAACATAAAATGCCAACAGACATTGGATTATCAGTACTTTAGCAATAAAAGCCTGCACGGAGATCAGTGAGCCGGTAGAGATAAGGTGCTGGAGCAGTTACTGACCACCAAACGAGTGCACAGCAGAGTACAACTTTAGAAAAGCATGGAGCCGTACAGTGCTCGCAATTGTAGAAAAGCATGCCTTCAGTTTGCACGCATGGTTGAGTGAACAGCCTGGGCACTTGCTGCAAACAGCATGGGTCCTTGGGAACGTGAGCGACTGAATCACAAACCTTCGCTAGCAGTTGCATCAGCAACAACTGCACCTTGGCCTGCGACTCCCGACTGTCCAGCATTGGGGTCTTTAACTAAGGCAAACAAATCCAGTGAACAGCTTAGCTGCACGGCACAGACCTTTCTAGGTTCGTGGACCAGCAGGTGCGAATGTGAGTGTATGAGACCACATCCAGTTGTTAGAATAAGCATTTGCTGATTACCAATCCTCGGCCAAGGCACAAGGAAGTGGCAAAAGCACTAGTCCCAGGAGTTCAATGCCTGGGACCAGTGTATGAGCTGCACGTGCTGCAGCTCTCACTTGCCATTCCTTTGGCCTTCTACTGCGCTGCAGAGGCCACTGCATACAGTGGGCCAGTGAAGCATAGCAGAGTGCTGAAGTACGACAGGCCTCTGGTTAGAAATAAAAAAAGACGTTGAAAGCCAGTGTAGCCTAATAGTAGGTGTTGCTAAACAGGATTGTTAGGCATGAATGCTCGTTTGGCTATAGAAGGATCAGTAGAGGCTACGGTATCTAATTAAGTGCATCAGCAAAAATGGTGTCACCCTTGCAAAGAAGGGCTGCAGCTCAACAGCTCCAAGTAAGCACAATACCAAGCAACTCTGAGAATAGCTTCAAAAGTTGAGGCTGCTTAACTGTGATTAGTTCGACATATAAAACGTGAGAAAAAAACTGAAGGATAAAATTGGCAAAAACGAAACCGTCCTGATTGCATGCTCGTCCGCCTCATCCCATCATCATAACCATAATCATTACCATTCCTAACATCATTGTCACCAACATCAGCATCGTCTCCACGACAGTTGTCAACTCTGACCACGAAAGGTGGATAGCTGCTCCGAGCCTTTTTTGTGTAACCCTGCCTGGGGCTACATGAACTGTGACATGTTCAGCCTAAGAAAATGAACAAGAGTGAAACTCACTCATGACTGCTCAGACTTACTCGGGGTTCGTATCATTTCCTAATATTCAGTATTTGCACATTTGCCACGAAAACTTATAGTTTGAGTACAACGATATCCTTGTTACCTCATGCCTTCCTTAGCAACTTGTTCATTGCTATTCAACCATCAGTATCTCGATCGAGTTGTTAATGTAGAGAGAAGCTGATTCAACAGCCTCATTAAAATGGCTGCAGAAGAGCCCTAGTGACTGTCACTCTGCAAGCAGGAGGCAAAATAAATATAATTCATTTGTATATCACCTCAAGAGAGCTTAATCTCTAATTTGGGGCTTCAAATATGCCTCGGGGCTCGAGCCCACGACCTCAGCCAGACCTTGGTCGGGGCGAGCACCTTAACCACTGGACTAATAGAATTTACTGCACTAGGGCCAGAGCCCACGACCTCGGGTTACGTTAAAAAAAATTTCTACGGATTTGGATCACGACATCCCCTGACTTGACCACATTTAAAAATAATCTAAAATGTACCTCTTTATTGCAGAATTTAGCTGGTCCCTGTGATTCGACCTTCATGTGCTTGTGCATGCTGACACTGTACATGCTGCCTCTAAGCATACTTGCATGCTAACCCTGTGCATGTCACCCCTAATCATGTTACCATGTTAATCTTCTTGCTTATTAAGCATGCTATTACTAACCATTCAATCGTGTTTCCTTTACAGCAAATGTAAAGCACTTAGAAATAGATTGAGTTATCTGAGGGTGCTTTACCAAGTGTATTATTATTTCTGCTGAGCTCAGACCCAGGGACCATTTATTACTTTTGCAAATTGGGTTAGAGATTTTCACTCTGGTCTTCTCCCTGCCTCTGGTTCTCATCAGTTTTCAGTCCAAAACTCTGTTTCCAATATGCATAAGCAATGGTCTGTCGAACATAAGGAATTTGCCTCAACGAGTTTAACTCAGTGGCATCTGCTATTAAGAACTTCAGATGAACTTCAACGACCATTCATTCTTAAATGAATCCCGGTATCTAACTGCAACCTCAGCAGGAGAGACGTTAGCTATCTGCACCAGAATCTCGCGACCCATTTCTATCGTGGCTCCTCGGACATTTGTAGCTCACTCTTCCCAATACATATGCTGCAAAAGTAACTTCCATTTGAGTGAGTACCAAGTTCTAAGCCGTCCTTCTCTATCCTACTTGCATATTTTCCCAGCTGGTTCGTCACTCTTCTGTTAATACAGCAAACTGACCAAGGAATCTATAAGCCAAATGCAGATGACTCTTCCTCTCTGTCCGTTCTCTCAGCTCTCCATGTTTTTACATTCTGCATCGCTCCGTTTGTGTCCTTCGGCCAGTTCTGCCCAAGTGTGCTCAGATGGACTCTCGTTACAGCTAGTGCAAACTTTGGACACAAGCTAGCAGTGCAGCTGCTTTGGTCCTCTCCTCTATTGTCCTTGGCTTACCCAAAGCATGCCTTGAGCTGATCAGCACGTAGCCACTCCTTACACGAACAGGGGTTTAACAGACACTGCGATAGCAGCAACACCAACTAAAAACTGAAGTCAGCAAAGCCCTAATACTTATTAGAAACCTTGAATTTCTTGACCTGTGAGATAACTGAATACGGAAGCCTACATGTAGCTGATACAAGCACGTGCAGCCAAGCCTAAATGATCGCTTTGATTGGTAGCTGCTGCATCTCTGGAAATTACTACCACGTGACCTCTGTTCGAAACTAAGCAACAAAATTCCTTTACCACACTGCATAGTGCATACCGGTATACCCAGTGCAAGATACGGTCACATTATTGGGTTTGAAACCAACATTAGCATAGGTTAGCTGACTTAAGAACCGTGATCTGAACAGAGACGGGTCAGTATCAGATGGACTGCAGGCACTCGTCAGAAGTGACGCAGCCATGGGGTTGTGATGCCAGAAACAGCTCACCTGCAGCTACTCAGCAGGAATAATTGTCATCCCCAGCCGCAGGCAGGCAAGGCATGCAGGCAAGAGTGGCAAGTTAAGCAAGCCGAGAGACTGACCAGTGAGACCTTGGATTCTGGACTAGTTATTACACCTGATACCAAGCCATGCCAGCAGACCTTGAAGCAAGCAAGTCACCGGGCATTAGTCCAGCTGCCTCAGCAGCAGCAGCAGCAGCAGCAGCATGAGCAGACCGGCCGACGCCTGCTAAATCAGACCTTCGCCCGAGCCTCCTCCAGCTCCATTAGCAGAAACGCTGGAGGTCATGGGTGCCGCTTGTGAAGAGGCCCCTTTCTGACCACCCGGTGGCTTATAGTTGATTCTGAGGGATATAGAAATCTGCAAAGTGAAGACAGAATTGACAGCATAACTTTCAAGACATCCGAATTATCAGAATGAAAGCTCAGCGCCAGAGGATGCATACAAAGTAAAACAAGCTAGTTGGCTGACTATTACCAGCACTTATACACATACGCACAAAGAAACTACAAAAAAAGATTCGAATATTGGTGAATTGAAAACTTTCCGGCTACATGCTGCCATATCTAAAGCAACTGAAATTTCTGGAGATTTCAGGAGTCCAGGACTGGGATGATGAAACAGAAGCCGCTTTCTAAAGAAGGATCCATCTCTAGTACTTCCAATGATAACTAGCAGCAATGTGCTGAAGTGATAGCCATACTGGGTGTGCTGCCCTACTCTTACCAGGGCAAGTGAGCTTCTTACTTTCGGAAGAGAAACAGCAGCAACAGCGAGTAATAATCAATTTTTTCCAATTAAAATACAGGCGGCAAAAAATAATGGATCAGATTTTAAAGTTCTATCTGAGCCATACGATGCCCCTACACTCCCCCATGATTATTACATATCTACCGGCTAGTGCTGGGCTGCCTGCCTTGCTTCGATCGTCCAATGCAAGAATGCCAAGAATTTTCAACATTCGCAGCAAAAACTAGTGTCACACGTGCTGCCGTGGATGCAGTGTGACTTTTTATTGCTAGACGTGATGCACGGCACACAAGCATTCTTACTCTTTCAAATGAGAGCACATATTTGATCTATATAGACAACAATGTGGTCAGCCTCTGACTTCATAAAACGCTGCACAAAAGGTGAAGGTGGCTGCATTCCAAGAGTCCCAGGCCCTTCGACGGCACACACAGGCAGTACACACAAGCCAAGCCATCCAGCATTCCAGCAGGCAAGGTGAGTGAGATGCAGGCAAGCCACCCGAGCAAGAAAGGCCCGGGTTACGGCAGTTCCAGTCCGCCTGCCTTGGCTAGTAGCAGCATTTTGGGGCCAACATTTGAGCTCTGATGACTTTAATTCCTAGAAGCAAACTGCTGTCTAGTTTGGTAGGGTAACCCATACGATTGATTCGGTAAGCAGGCTGCCTTTGAGTGACTTCGGTGGACTTCACTTCTGGCTAGCTATTTTCAATTTCTGTGGAATTAAAGCAGGTAAGAGAAAGAGCCAAAAGTAGCCACTGTCGGGTGGCAGAAGCTTGCAATCAGATCACTCAGTGATAAAAAAAAGTAGCCAAACGTCACATTCTCTCCCATGATGAACCCACTGAAAGCTATGTGAAATAATAGGCCCCCACAGTATCCTGCAGTATTCGAAGGCAGGATACTGCATCCCGGATAGGCATGAGGTATCTTTTTTTTTAATAAGAGCAGTGAACATTGCAGATTGTGCAAAAGAGAACACATGACAAGGCGGTTCACAGTCCAGGCATAAATATCACAGTGCAGGTCATACAAAGCATTCAACGTTGTGCTGCAAGTCAAGGTAACTGGTATCACTAAGTTAAACAAAAGAAAAAGCTTAGGCTGGGACATCATCCTGTAAGATTAATGCCTCTAAGCAAAAACCGCTATCTGATGATGCCAGCCTGGTTTAGGGCATGACCGTTTTGAGGCAAAACGTTGGAGCAGTACCAAGAACAATCTGTACTAGGCAAGTATTAAGCAACTTGACTTAACAGTTCTTTCTGTCACAATATATTATTTGGCATTAGGTCGAATACAGACAGATTTCAAAAAGTAGCATGCCCCAAAGCACATAGTAAAAGCGGAGAGTTAAAAATGGTGTGCGCAAACAATGGTTGACTGATTTTGGCATATAATTAAGAAAGTTCATTACACGCATATAAACACAAAGCCACTTTGGTGGGTCTATGATGCAGTATTCGATTAAAAATCAGATGCCTAAAGCACCAAAGCTGAGTATATCGTACAATAACACACTGTATTAACAGAGATGTGCATTGTATTATCATGCTGCTTCAGTTAATTATAAATAGTCATCCTCTTCTTTTGGGGATACATTGCACTGGTTTGGGCATAAATAACTTTAGCTGCTGAATCATTTCCTGCAACCTAATAATAATAATAATAATACACTTGATAAAGCACCCTCAGAGAACTTAATCTCTTTCTAGGCGCTTTACATTTGCTGCAAAGGGAAATGCAATTGAATGGTAAGTAAAATCATGCTTGAAAAACAAAGACAATGAATAATATGGTTAGGGGTGACATGCACAGGGTCAGCATGCAAATGTGGTTAGTGGCAGCATGCACAGTGTCAGCACGCATAAGCATATGAAGGACGAATCACAGGGACCCACTATATGCTGTCTTAAATAGGTGTGTTTTCAAGTTCCTCCTAAAGGTAGTCAGGTCTGGGGATGTTCTGACGCAGGTCGGGAGGGAGTTCCAGGCTTTGGGAGCATACAAACTAATTGCACGGTCTCCAAAGGATTTAAGGTTTGTACGAGGTATTTGTAGACTGTTGAACTCCGAAAAGCAGGTGGTACGATGCTTGGCCTGATGGGGGAGTATATCTGAGAGATAGGTTGGAGCCATAGAATGAAGGGACCTAAAAGTGAGCGACAAAACCTTGAAGTCAATCCGTTGCTCTACTGGTAGCCAGTGCAGGTCGGCGAGAAGTGGAGTAATGTGGCAACTGCGACGTTTACGACAGACAAGCCTAGCTGCAGAGTTCTGCACCAGCTGCAATCGCCTGATCGCACATGCTGGTAGGCCCGTAAGCAGTGAGTTGCAGAAGTCGAGACGGGATGTCACGAATGCATGGACCAACTTGGACGTGGTATCCTTATCTAAACAAGCCCGAATTTTAGCAATGTTATGGAGCTGAAAATAGGCAGATTTGGCTGTGGATCTGATATGGTCGTCTAACGAGCGGTCGCGTTGGAATATGACACCTAGATTTCGAGCTGATGCAACAGGAGATAGCCACGCACAGCTTCAAAGAAATCGTCCACCCAGGAAGTTGGACTGAGAACGCTTCTTAATCAATGCTATCCCACAGACAAATTATGGAATCTGAATATGTGAACTGACATGGCCAATTCATCGCCTCCTCAGTTCTGTTTGCGAGAATTTTGTCAACCACCATGCCTAACATTTAGGATGTCTGATAAAATCTGTTGTCACCCAATGATCGCTTAGCACTTGGAATTCTGCTTGCATGCAACACTTCAAGATACATTCTTTCTTATCTACAGCTCTAGGAATATAATATAGCTCTTCAATACAGTACAGGAAAAAGACGTCAAAATATGATTGTAGGACTCGTATTTAACTGCACACTGAAGGCAGCTGCTATGGTACTCACCACCTTTCTCTAGGCTAACATGAAGCCGAGTTTATTTTAATCTGATGATCAGAGATTTACTTCCAGTAATAGGTCCAATAATCTGATCCAATAAACTGGTCAATAAACTGGTCTTCAGTCATCTAACATGCACGATGCTTAACTGATTTCGGCTATTTTCGGCTATTTATGCATCTCACTCAGCTTCACTGTCTGAGCCGCTTACCCTCCCCTCAACCAAAGGATATTGCCCTCGGCAAATTGACGACGACGTACCGCTTGTCTGCTAACCCTAGTCCCAGTGGCGGGCTTCAATGATTAAGATGGCTTGGTAAAACTAGCAATATTATCTCACTATGCAAATATCTTATGCAGACAGCCCATGCCGGTCTCTGTCTTATTCTAAGGCAAAAGATAAGTATCCGAGCAAACCTTCAGATTACTAGAGCCTTTTCGTGAAGGGCTAACCGAATTCCTTCAGGGAAGTCTCTGTGCTCCTTAGCTTTCGGCATGCAGCAAAGAAAACTGTTAGTGCCCGGAAGGTCGTAAAAAGGAAAAGAGAAAAGCAGGAAGTCAGAACATAACATTTGCTAATAATGTACAGAAAACTCTTATGCTAAGCTATATATAAGCAGGACCCTTAAAACGGCAGATATTCTACTCGCATTCGAGGCTGCACTTGATTCTAAATTTCTCCCTCATTGATGACAGCCTATGGGCTGCCGCATGCTAAGAGTCGTCGTGCCTGTCGCTAAGCACACAATCTCAACCGCTAAGCTGCTTTCAGATTGCACAAACTTAGTTCATCGCCTGCAGCCTGCTTACACGGCCATGGCCACGAGTGTGCAGCTCGGGTGGCAATCGGTAAAAAGAAACTGCAGAGGCAGCATCTCACTTCCGATCCTGGACAGCTGCTTGCTTATAGACGCCTTTGCGCTCTCGTCTGAAAACTATTGAGAACCAGTACGGTTCAGTTGGCACAAGAGGATTGAGCCAACTGAGAAGTTGATTCAATATAGATGTCACTAGCTATAAACACCCACGGCAGCAATGCTTCAGCCAGTGTCTCCCCATACATTGCGAGCCACATTTTGCAGTCCAGCTTCAGATAAGCACAAGTTGCCATGACTGACTAAAACTGCCACATTATACTCCATACTCTAAAGTTGGTGCCTCAATACAGAACTCACTCGGTGGCACACAGGTCGGGCGAGCCAAAAGGTAGAAATGGCTAAACAGTAAGCTGGAAACAACATCGGGCATGGAGAAGGAGCAGTAAGGAGGCCGTGAACTGAACACCCTGCCCTCTGGCTAAAATTGGACCATGCAGCAGCACGGAGGTTATTGGAAAGTACCTGTTTCGACCTGCCACGACTCCATCGGCTGCCTGAACTCTGGGCAGGGTGCTAGCTACTTTCTAGTGAGCCCAAGTGGTCTCACTTCATTCGCAGGGGCTTGCTTCCTAGAAGCAGCCCAGCACTTCAGGTGCTAGCTGAGACACCTGCAGGCTGATGACAAAGATAGATGCCAGCAACTGAGCAGCCGTTCACTAGTCACGCATTGCTACTGCACTCGGCGATCCTGTTTATTCCTATATTCTATTTCCTAGCTCTCACTGACTCCCCCTGACTTCGGCTTGCACGGCTCGACAAGAGCGCATGCGAGCTCAGTGCAGGCCTCCCATCGGCCATCGACAAGCCCAGCTTCAGAGCAGCAAACGCAAATATAAGCATGACCGATACTGAAGTCATAATCTTTGCTGCTACACAGCTGTCTGCTGGAACGGGGCAGCTACTGGGATGTTTGTTCCGAGAATCGTGGGGGCCCGGATTTGGCCCACAGCATCAGCGAGACTTGACACATTCCTCTGACGAGAAAAAAAAGACGGCAGCATTTCGGAGCAAGGACTGCAGCCGTCTGACAGCCTCTACCACATGATCGGCACTTCCCAGCCTTCAAGAAGGATGGTTAGGCATCGAATATAGTAGCTTTCTCTCTCTCTCTCTCTCTCTCTCTCTCTCTCTCTCTCTCTCTCTCTCTCTCTCTCTCTCTCTCTCTCTCTCTCTCTCTCTCTCTCTCTCTCTCTCTCTCTCTCTCTCTCTCTCTCTCTCTCTCTCTCTCTCTCTCTCTCTCTCTTTCTCCCTCTCTCTCTCCCTCTCTCTTTCTCTCTCTCTCTCTCTCTCTCACTGTCCTACTAACTCGAGTAAGTAGAAAACCTCTCCCCTGTGAGCAAAACGACAGCGCCTGCTCCTTCCTGCCCACTGCTGACACGATTGGAAAACATCTTGTGAACGTTTAGATGACCGTACCCCTGATTGCTGCCTGAGCCGACCTCCAAAGGCACTTGCCCAACAGTAACCTGTGTTATATAACGTTTAATTTCGGAGCCCTTAGCTCTTCACGCACTTCGTAAGTTAATGGCTTATGTTCGGGCCTAATGCAAAAGCTGCAATTTGGCAGCACACTCGGCCCCCTAAGGCACTATGCATCGAGTCGTGCACACGGCATGCAGGCACAGGTTAAGCAGTCAGTCGGCGATGAAAGCCTCGAGTCTGCTCTGAGTAATGAGGGACCGATGTAGCAGCCAGGCAAGCAGCATGCCAGCATGCTGCACATAAGTGCGCTCACGCGTGCGGTAGCCGAGCGACCAGGAGACCGAGTCAACTTACGGTAGTTGGTCGTCCATTGGGGTCGTTTAGATTCAGCTCCACCTCATACGAGCCCCTGGTGATGATCTCTCGTGCAGGAACAGATGTTTGGCCAAGCAGCCTACATATAAATAAATAAATAAATAAATCCAAGCTGATTTAACAGCCTCTTTTTGTATAGCGACAGAAGAGCCTTTACGGCTATCACCACCGCTTGCAGTGGCGATAAAGAATCGCCCACTGCAGGAATCGAACCCACGACCTCGGGACCGAGATCGTGAAAGCAACCGCCTTACCTAGTGTGCCATCACGGCTCAAGAACAAATCACTATCCGGCTTGAATTCTGTTCACTCGACAGGAAATGATTGCTTAAAAGGCTTAAGAACTACGAGAATTAAGCTGTCCAACTAAAAGCAGCCCAACTTTGTTGAGACATCGGCATATTCTGTTGCCTTGAACAATAAATGACTCTCCGTAGCTGCTTGCAAAAATAGCCATCGAGGGGGTGGGTCATCGCCTAATGCTAATCTCTCCAGCAGCTGTCATCCACCAACTGCAATCAAGAGCTGCCTCTCAAAGCCTAGTTCGTAAGCTATACATGAACAGGTTTGTCTGACATACTCTGCAATACGGAATATCTCAGATCACCTCGGAACGAGACTTTAATAGATTTTTGGCCTAGGAAAGGTTTTTTACGGTGTCCACCTGTAATGTCTGGGTTACAGTTCAAGACAGGGATGTGTATTTAACTTCAAGAAGCAGGGTATATGTGCTTTGAAATTAGCTCAAATGTGAAAGATACTCAAAAAGCAAGCCTCCTTGTCTTGCATACAGAATGCCGAGGACAGTTTTAATTTATAGCCCGGATGGCCATTGAGGCGATGACACTTTGCAGTAGCAAACAGATACTCGTGCTCAAGAATTCGACTACTGCAACTGCAAACTGTAGCACCAGCCCTAATGAATACTATGGGATTATAGGGCAAGGAAAAACTGCTAACTATCATCGGAAGAAAAGACCCGTTAGGACAGCTCAATGCATCTCTCCTCACAAGTAGGATTTTCTGGAAGACTTGATTGGCAATCTTTACAAATGTAGCAATAGGTTTATCGCATGGGCTGGCAAGCTTTACAACTTCTACATTAGCTGCAACTATTGAGCTTTGTAATTCTGGAGTTCGGCAGCTTGTAATCTCTGTAAACAAGTTGTGTGCATTACTTTGCAACAACACATTTTAGATTCTGATCCATCACATACAGCATGTACAGCATATACTGTAAGTGATAAAAAGGCAATTTTAAAACTTGGTCGCCGAGTCCTGAAGCAATCAGGCTATTGTAGCAGTTGATCAGGCAGAGGCCCAAGCATACCTATACTCATTACCTTTTCTGGAGAATAAGACCGGTCACACCATTCAATTTCTGATAATTCTCACAAAATGGCTATGCCCAGAACCGGTGCCACCGCAAGACAGACAATCAACAATTAGTGTGCATGATAATATTGAAACAAAAAAGACATGGACATGATTTGCATATGAGAAGCAGCTGAGTGTGGTGCAGACTGGATCAGATGCCCTCTGTTCCGAGAAGGACTGCAACAATATCATGTGGCATTACCAAATAAATAGAATGAGAGAGCTCATACGTAACCATTGACGAAACTAGCTGCTTATTTGCTAGACTATTCCTTAGAAGTTCATCAGTTATAATGTGGCGACAAAGCTCGAACAGTCCACTAGCAGGCTGCAGTCTTAGCTCTTAAGGTAAAATGAGAGCTCACACAACAGGTCAATATTTCCACACAGTTGACAAGTGACAACTGCCCTATTGTCAGAAACCTTGTACATCCTCTGAAGTGGAGTGTATGATCGTCGACTGATTATATCACCTCCAGGTATGTCTTGCTGGACATTCTAAGTCACTGCTGGCAAGAAATTGCTCCTCAATTATGATAGGGATAAGGGCACCTATGATCTATGTTATATTGACTTCAAGGTTTTGTCCCTCACTTTTAGGTCCCTTCATTCAATGGCTCCAGCCTATCTGTCAGATATACTACCCCATCAGGCTAAGCATCGTACCACCCGCTTTTCGGAATCCAACAGTCTAGAAATACCTCATACGAACCTTAAATTCTTTGGAGACCGTGCATTTAGTTCATATGCTCCCAAAGCCTGGAACTCCCTCCCGACCTGCGTCAGAACATCCCCTGACCTGACCACATTTAAAAGGAACCTAAAAACACACCTATTTAGGACAGCATTTAGTGGGTCCCTGTGATTCGTCCTTGATGTGCTTATGCGTGCTGACACTGTGAATGCTGCCACTAACCACATTTGCATGCTGACCCTGTGCATGTCACCCCTAACCATATTATTCATTTCGTTTGTTTTTTTCAAGTATGATTTTACTTACCATTCAATGGCATTTCACTTTACAGCAAATGTAAAGCGCCTAGAGAGAGATTAAGTTCTCTGAGGGCGCTTTATCAAGTGAATTAATATTATTATTATTATTATTATTATTATTATTATGTCAGACAGGAAGTGATTAAAAATCATGGTGGTTGTGCCCTCCCAGTTAGCATGGGTAATTTGATCACTAAACAATTAAGTGCAACATGCTTAGCAATAACTTCGACTGCAGGCGAAGAAAAACGTCGAGAAGACTTAAGGAAAATTGACCCTTGAACGGCAGGTCCTCTCCTGTAAAATACGGTGGTGCAGTTAAACGTATGGCTTATGATAACACCTGTTTAAACTATTTACATAGATGTATTTAAATATTTATTTATTTATTTATAATAGATGTAAATAAGTACACGTACACATATAAATTTGTATGAATGTGTGTGTATGTGTGTGCATGTGCATATATGTGTGTAATATAGTTCTCTGCCACAATAGACATGGACATGCCTGCCTGTGACCTGTGACGACAATCAAACTAACTAGTGACCATTTGTTTTGCCACAACTAAGAATTGACGACTTCTTAGATCTTTGCAAAACTAATGCCCATTAAGCATCAGCATAGCAATAGAGAACTACTCCTCGACCAAGAGGCAAAGTGTGTAGACAATACATGACTTCTAGACAAGAAAGTATCTATCAGAAAAGTGTGGCTATTTTGTCCTAAGATGCAGCTAAACCAGGTTTAGACGCTATCAGAAAGCTAGCAATATCCTTGGTCCATAGCTGCCACACACTGGTGCATTAACATGTTCACACTAGAAATGCATAGACCTCGATCCTGGCTGGGTTTTGAGGCTGATGTTGAAGTCCGGGCGAAGTGCACCCAATTTCAATTTGTTTGCTCATATTCTAAACATTGTAGTGCTAGGATTAAAGGCGGCTTTAGTAAGAAATTAGTCAGGCAAAAGAGTTGCTTGCGCCCTGCTTAAAAATCTCAGTGGCAAGGGGGGTGGGGCACCTCAGAGAGAGACCATCTACTGTGCCCATCAAACGTTACGAGTAAAAACAACATGCCATACTCCGAGGTGTTTTGGACCTACTGAAACACCATCAACCCACAAACATTTCGATGGCATGGCCATCCCCAGTCGGCTAGGCGATGGCAGAAGGTGCAACCCGAATGCACCCACCGTTATAGCCATTCAATGGCTGCTATCCCTGTCTAGCAATCTGCATAAAAGATCAATTCATCTCCCTACGATATTGTTCAGGCAGGCTCTGGGTTGATGCTGCAAGCATAAAAGCACAGGTCCAGGAACTGCTGAGCCACTCTCTCCCCCACTCCCCTTTCCCTTGAACAGATCCCTAGAGATAAGTCACCTGTTGGCCAGACAGCTTTGCAGCTCTCCCACCCACACTCTGAGCTCCAACCCACGTCATCACCCGACAAGCCGATGCTTAGTTGATAATCATGATATCAGGGAGGGGTACCATTGCAAGAGGGCTAGCTGCCAGCACAGATATAGAAGAAACTCGCTCTGTCTGTCTGTCTGTCTGTCTGTCTGTCTGTCTGTCTGTCTGTCTGTCTGTCTGTCTGTCTGTCTGTCTGTCTGTCTGTCTGTCTGTCTGTCTGTCTGTCTGTCTGTCTGTCTGTCTGTCTGTCTGTCTGTCTGTCTGTCTGTCTGTCTGTCTGTCTGTCTGTCTGTCTGTCTGTCTGTCTGTCTGTCTGTCTGTCTGTCTCTCTCTCTCTCTCTCTCTCTCTCTCTCTCTCAACATCAACAGAGGGCAGGGAGAGTCAAAGCGCAGGCACAGAAGACTTGGCTGGCTGCCGACCAGCACTTAGACAGACGACTAACCCGAGACTATGTGTTTGCACAGACTGGAGCATGTAATCAGCTACAAACTCGAATGAATACCACTGCAAACAATGAGTGCTAGCTAGCTAGACAGACCTCGGCCGAGTCAGTTGGGTGCTAACAAACGTGACTCGGTAAGGCCTCGGTGGTGGGCGAGGCACCAACCACCCTCCCATAACCTCAGCCAAGCCAAAATTACAAGCTCAGAACAAGTTTCCATCATGGTAGTGCAAAAACCGCTGACCTTGAATCCTGGAGATATGTAATGACTGCTACAATACCACTAGACCGAAAGAAGTTTTGCCAGCAAAAATCAGAGAGCGGGCCACCGTGCAGCATCCACCGAACCCCCCCCCCATATAAACAGACCAGTCCTGCAAGCATGTTAAGATTATCTGTATTATTATTAAGTATTATTATTGTTATTAGCCGTTAAGATTATTAGGTAAGAAAGAGAGAGACCTACTTTTTTTGTCACTCAATTCCCTAAAGTAGAGAGCTCGGATGCCTTTCGAGTGTGTGTGTGTGTGTGTGTGTGTGTGTGTGTGTGTGTGTGTGTGTGTGTGTGTTTGTGTGCGGCACGGGTGAGCTTTTGTGCATATATGTGTATGTGTGAGTAGCAATGAAGTAGCAGCTCTGGACCTCTTCAAAGGACAAGCTATAGTCGGCAGCAGGAGAGTAGTTGTCGTTGCTTCAGAACTGTGGAAGCGAGTTCCGTAGTCTAGGACCTGGAGAACTAAAGTTTCTGTCGCCAACGGTCTTTAAGCAGAGGAATGGAACAGCTAATTTACTGTCCACACAGGACCTGAGGGCACAAACAGGCTGAGCTGGTGCAGCAGTTCAGCTAGGTACGAAGGAGCCAAGCCGTGGCGAGCCTTGTGGGTCAGCTTAAGAACTTTGCTCTGAATCCGTTGCTCAACCGGCATCCATCCTAGCTCTTTTAGCAAAGGAGACACGTGCTGAAACCTCTGGGACTTGAAGACAACCCTTGCAGCCATATTCATAGTCAGCTGCAAGGGCCTAGTTGCTTTCTTTGGTAGCCCAGCCAAAAGGGAATTACAATAATCAAGCCGAGACAGAACTAGTTAGTTAAATTTGTTGCAAGCCACTGTGGAAGATGGCTCCTAATCTTGGATAGGGATCGGATGTGGTGGCTAGCTGTAGAGGCAGTCTTCTGAATGAAGCTTTTGAAATTGAGGCAGCTGTCGAACACGACACCTAAATTACGAGCACGTGGTGATGGTCCCACAACAGTATCCCCTATTAGAGGAGCAAAGCCTTTTAATCCAGCCACACGCTTAGGGTGTCCTATGAGCAGTAGTTCGGTTTTATCGTCAATTCATTTCAGAAAGTTTTCCAACATCCAGGATCGAATATCGGCAAGGCAAGCATTCAATTTTTCAGTTGCTGCAGCATATTCCGACGGTTTGAATGACAAATACAACTGAGTATCGTCAGCATAAAAGTGATATCCTATTCCATGGGCCTTAATCACTTTTCCCAGAGGTTGAGTATAAATGGAGAACAGCAATGGACCGAGTACAGACCCTTGAGGGACTCCACAGGTGACCGGTCTCGTGTGTGAGACCTGACCCCACACGACACGGATTGAACACGATCAGACAAGTACGATTTAAATCACACCAGTGCTTCGTCTGCCAGACTGATCGTTGTTCTCAATCGTTCAAGCAGAATATTGTGATCAGTGGTGTCAAAGGCAGCAGGCAAATCTAGCAGAGCTAGGGCAGTGACATTCCCGTCATCGTTGCCACGTAGAATGTCATTGTTAACACGGAGGACAGCAGTTTCAGTGGAATGCTGCCTCTTGAATCCTGATTGAAATGTTTCTGACATTTCATTCTTTTCAATGTGTTCAACCAGTTGCTTAGCAATAATTTGTTCAAGAATCTTTGACAAGAAAGGAAGAAGGGAAACTGGGCGATAGTTTGCAAGTACCTCTGTATCTAATCCAAGCTTTTTAAGTATGGGTCTAACGATAGCCGATTTGAAGGACTTGGGGACGACCCCTTTTCCCAAAGAATCATTAAAAATCTCGGTTATAGCAGGGCAAAGTTGGTCTGCCAGTGGAGACCACAGAGATGGTGGTATAGGGTCTTCAGAAGACGAGCTCTTTTTGCTAGACCTTATTAAGTTAGCCACATCGCATGCAGAAACCTCGGAAAACCTTTTATGGAAGGTCACAGGTTGTGATACCGCAATTGCTTTATTCAGAGGGAGCTTTATGGAGGCACGAATGTTCACAATTTCTTCAGTAAAGAAGACCGGAAATTTTTCGGCTGAGCCCTTAATATTTGGGGAGTCAGACCTCTCAGCATTGGCCAGTAAATGGTTTACTGTCTTATAAATCTGGTAGGAATTCAACTTTCGAATGAGAAAAGAAGCCCTGGCTTTTTAAGCTTCTGGGTGTAAATTCGAAGGAAATCTTTGAAATTGATTAGCTCTGCATCAGACCCGATTTCTTGAAACGACGTTCAAGCCTGTGTTTAACCCGGCACATCTTTAGAAGTCTTTTTGTAAATTGAAAGGAATCTCCACGACTCTGTACACGGATAGAATGAACGGGAGCACGCTTGTCAAGAGCACTCTCATGTGTCATGTTCACTCCATCAGTGATGGTATCGAGGCTGCCGGTCGAGTCTGAATGCAGATCAAGAAGACCTGCACCACAAACAGATTTCAAAAACTTATCTGTGTCAATGATTTGTAAGTTACGTCGCTTGACAAGTTCGACATTATCCTGTATGTACAAGGGAGCAGGAACAGTAAACGAGACCGAACAATGATCTGAGAGGGTGGGAATGAGCTTGAGGGATTGAAAGACATGCTCATCTCATTTCCCGGAATTTCCCGGCATCTGTTCGTGCCGGCTATCTTTAGGACCGTTTGAAGCTGAGCTTGTTGGCAGTTTGGAGCTAGTTTGGGACATTTCGGGTGCCAGACATCTGGTTTCTGCCAAACTTCTGCCAGTGTAAACGGGGTGTAACAGAAAACGGCTGTGCCCGACCTTTTGGCTAGGGCTCTTGTCAATCATATCATGCATCTATGTTGCATTCCGAGTTGAGTCGGGGGGGGGGGAGGGGTCAAGCTTTGCTAGCTAGAAGTTGATGAGAAAGTTAGATCCCTGCAAATTTACATTTTCCAGTCCGTGAGCAACGGCTGATAAATAGGACTTCGGATTGTAAACTGGATGGCAGCACTGGTTTGGCCCAGTGGTTAAGGTGCTCGACCCGACCAAGGTCTGGCCGAGGTCGTGGGCTCGAGCCCAGTGGCATATGTGAAGCACCTGAATAGAGATACAGTTCTCTTAGGGCACTATGCAAATTAATTGTTTATAAAAACTGGATGGACCTGCTCAGCCGCTCACACGAGCTGAGAACACTGGGGAAAGCTTGAGATCAAAGCTGTAGCTCGTTAGCTGGCACTCAAGGGTGAAATTTCTACACTTGAGAGCCTACCCATTAAGAAATATGAAGGCATACAAGTGCCTGTTCCGACAATGCGGGTCGGAATACCTTCTATTTGCTGTGGAACACCGGGACCAGCATTAATGGAGCAAATCTTTGCCATTACCGGTCCACAGTCAAATGTAACTGTTTGCTCGTGGTGCCGAGGTAGACCAGCAGCTCACGAACATTCCTCTCTATGTTGACCTAGAAGCAGTGTGCCTCAATCTCGGCTAGTCAACTTCGGGTCTGCAGCTGTTTCGTGTGCTTGGTCGTGCACAGATTGTCAAGACATGCGCCTCGGATCGTGCAGACAACTCACGACAGACTCACGTCTGGCAAAGCTCGGTAGCCCTATAGCTCCCTTGCTTTAAAAGCCTGTGGCAAAGCAGACTGAGGACCACACACTACAAGCATTCTATCCTAGGCAATCCTATGCGAAGGCCCTCACGCACGAAGCTAGCGGACTGCTCTTTTTCTGGAGCATCCTGTCTGCACAGATAATTTGTTTGTGTCGGCAAACTGCTTTTAGCAGAACCTGGATGAGCTGAGCTGGTTTGACTGCAGCATCGAATTTCGGGGGCTGTGAGTTCAGCTGCCGAGGACGACAAAGTCAATTAGTGAGCCACGGTATCCCTTTGAGGTGTTCATGGTTAGTTACACAATCTGCTCAGCTAGCTCACCCAATATTTTATAGTGGCAGTTGCCGGACGCTTTTGCTGCTGAGGCCAGACTAAAATTCATACTCATGGAGACGGCATATATAAGCCATGAGTCTGCCCATTCACCCTGAGAGACCTCTGTCGCCTGCTCTACGCACAGCAGAAGTTTGTGTACAGCACTGCAACAGAGCCTCGTGGTAGGGATGGGGGGGGTGTTCTGGACATGGTGTACAATGGCAACATTAAGAGTATCATTTAATGAGCACTGGGGCATTTGTACAGCTTCCTGATATGACAGCCTTTGAGAAGATGCTAAAAGCGTGCATGTTCCTACTTCTGTCCATGTTAATTGTCCTCGGTGCACTTTTGCGTAATGATATACGTTATAAAAAGGTTAACTGATTTGACAGCTTCATTTGTAAAGTAGCAGATGAGCCTTAACGGCTATAGCCACCACTCGCAGTGGGCAATAAAGGTTCTTCCATCGGAGGACTCGAACCTACGACCTGGGTCGTTGAGAGGGAACACCTTACTCCTGAGCCAAGACCCGGGTTTTATAACTATTCAATTGAAATGCTTCCTGTCCAGCACATGAAAAGTGCTTAGAGAGAGGGAAAGAGAGAGGAAAAGAGAGAGAGAGAGAGAGAGAGAGCGACAGACAGACAGACAGAGAAAGAGACAGAGACAGACAGACAGAAAGAGAGAGAGAGAGAATTGGTGCTCATAATAGTGCTATATAAATTGCCAGTGTTGTTATTATTAATATGTACTGTTGCTGATGATGATGTGGATGTTGTTGTCATATCGTCATAGGGACCCAGCAAACAAGGACCCAGCATCCATTGGCTGCACCAACGGCTTGTGGAGGCTTGTCGGCAGCAATCGCATTGCACTCACTTGTCATTGCCGACACGCTCCCAGTCCCTGACCTTGACAACCAGAGACTCGTTGCTGTCCAGAGGCTTACCGTTCAGATCAAACTGTAGGGTCTGAAAAAGGAAAACGATGCATGCCACTTTGATCAGCCTGCCCGCAGGTACAGAGCAGCAGCAGCAGTAGTAGCATCTGATTCTGCAGCCGTAGCGACTGCCGATAGTGGTGGAACACCAGCCAGCAGACAGAGCATGGACAGCACAGGTGGACATGGTCAGGCTTGCCTGGCAGAGCAGCTACAAAAAACCTGGTTGCCGGTCATGAATCTTAGGTCACGGTGGGCCAGATCAAATCCAGACCACAAATACGACCGAATCAGCAATAGCCACTGAGAGAACAAATTATCCCTTCAAAATCAAGATGCAGATACCTGGACCCAGGTAATTAGCAGCAGGCCCCAGAAGTTTGGGTCAGCTGAGGCATATTAGTGCCTGGCACTAACAGAGCCACTGGCATCAAGTCCCAGCGGTTTGAGCACGTGTCTTCTTTGCTAAAAGAGCTAGGATGGATGCCGGTTGAGCAACGGATACAGAGCAAAGTTCTTACACTGACCCACAAGGCTCGCCACGGCTTGGCTCCTTCGTACCTAGCTGAACTGCTGCATCAGTTTCAGCCTGTTCGCACCCTCAGGTCCTGTGTGGAAAATAAATTAGCTGTCCCATTCCTCCGCTTAAAGACAGTTGGCGACAGAAGCTTTAGCTCTGCAGGTCCTAGATTGTGGAACTCGCTTCCACAATTCTTATGCAACGACAACTACTCTCCTACTGCCGACTATGGCTCATCCTTTTCAGCGGTCCTGAGCTGCTACTTCCATGCTACTCACTACCTCAACTGCTCTCCTGACTCTGCTATGCTTCTCACTTTCTCTTTGTTGCGTGAGACAAAGTCTGTTGGCTACCGAATGCGTACCGAAAGCCGCTTAGGCTGTGAGTGCGCTATACAAAACTCTCCTGCATAACACCCACATGGTCTTTATGACTTTGTGGAGTTACAGACGGAGATACATTACAATGGCATCAACACCACCATCAGCAAGCAAAGCAAGTCCATCCCCTTCCCCCTCCCCCCCCCCCCGAGTCAGCATAGATGCATGACATGATTGACAAGACTAACCCTAGCCAAGAGATTGGGAAAAGCGGTTTTCTGTTACCTGTTCCCGTTTACACTGGCAGAAGTTTGGCAGAAACCAGATGCCTGGCAGCTGGCTGAACAGCTCGGCTCAGCAGATTGTAGACCTGCTGGCTGCCATTCAGTACCTGAATGTCCCAAACTGGCTCCAAACAGCAAACAAGCCCAGCTTCAAACGGTCCTAGAGATAGCCGGCACGAACAGATGCCGGGAAATTCCGGGATATGAGATGGGCGTGTCTGTCTGTCAATCCCTCAAGCTCACACCTAATGCTATTAAATACCACACGTGCACAAATGCAAATGCTCGTGCAGGGGCATGCGAGCACACACACATACAGACACACACAGAGAGACACACGCTCATCACTCACTCACTGGCGCATTCACTTCATAGAGCAGAAAAGGGGCTCAATCTAAGGTCTGCATACCTGCAGGTCAGAATAAGCTGATTCTGAGTAAAGGCTTCCTGCAAGCACTGCATATAGAAGAGTGCTCAGCAAGTGTTCAGCTTTATCCCAATCATCAGGGAAAATTACTTCCGAAGTAGAGCTAGGCAAAACAAGCAGTACACGTGGGAGCTAAGAGATAAGACAAGCACTAAGTTAGGTTCATGTGCTTCGTCCTTTGTGTGCTTATGTATGCTCACACTGTACGTGCTGCCACGAACCATATTTGCATGCTGACCCCTGTGTGTATTACTTCTAGCCATGTTATGCTATCGACATTGAGCCTGCTACCATTAAACATTCGATTATGCTTCCTTGACTACATATATAAAGTGCCTAAAAAGAGATTGAGCTCTCTTAAGCTGCTATGCAGATGCATTATTATTATAAACAGCTAGGAGGCTGGGCTACGTGCCACACCCTCCCCCAGCTGCTCCCGAGTTGCAGCTATCCTGCTCACTCTGACCATTCCACTGAGTCAACATGTCAAGCCCCATGTCAGATCCTGGCGCATGCAGGCCGTCTCACTACTATGATGTGGCTGCATTATCGGTTCTATTGAAGGAATTGGTATCCTTATTTCACTGTTTGGTTGTTTCCGGACAGCAGCCAAGCTATAGTAATTCAAAAGAGGACCGATGGCTCCAGTGTGCATGGCAAGAATGCACTGTGACAGCCAGCATCGTGATAACTCGACGTCCTACTCTTGGTGCCGAAGGTCTACTAAAGCCAAATGGTTACAATAGTGCACTGGAGATTTTTTTAATAGCTGATTCAACAGCCTATTTGTATAGCAGTAGAAAAGCCTTAACAGCTATCGTCTGATTGTAGTGGGCAATCAAGGATCACCCACTGCAGAGCTCAAACCCACAATGAAGGTCGTGAAGAGCAAGCACCTTGCCAAACTCCAGCTGTCACCAGCAAGACTCGAACCAATAGCATCTCGATCCGGTATCAGTACCCTTCACCTTGCTACATTCATGTGTGAGAAGTCAGTAACACAAGCCATAAGTCCATATGCCCAAGTTCATGGTGAATTTAATCAGCTCGAAATCTAGGTGTCATGTTCCAAAGTGACCTCTTGTTAGACGACCACATCAGCTCCACAATCAAGTCTGCCTACTTTCAGCTACATAACATTGTTAAATTCGGGCTTGTTTAGATAGAGATACCACGTCCAAGTTGGTCCATGCATTCGTGACATCCCGTCTCGACTTCTGCAACTCACTGCTTGCTGGCCTACCAGCATGTGCGATCAGGCGATTGCAGCTGGTGCAAAACTCTGCAGCTTGTCTGTCGTGAGCGTCGCAGTTGCCACATTACACCACTTCTTGCCGATCTGCACTGGTTGGGCTATCAGTCAAGCAACGGATTGACTTCTAGATTTTGTCGCTCACTTTTAGGTCACTTCATTCTTTGGCTCCAGCCTATCTCTCAGATCTACTCCCCTACCAGGCCAAGCATCGTACCACCTGCTTTTCGGAATCCAGCAGTCTACCAATACCTCGTACAAACCTCAAATACTTTGGAGACCGTGCATTTAGTTCGTATGCTCTCAAAGCCTGGAACTCTCTCCCGACTTGCTTCAGAACATCCCCTGACTTGACTACATTTAAAAAGAACTTGAAAACACACCTATTTAGGACAGCATTTAGTGGGTCCCTGTGATTCGTCCTTCATGTGCTTTTGCATGCTGACACAGTGCATGCTGCCACTAACCACGTTTGCATGTTGACCCTGTGCATGTCACCCCTAACCATATTATTCATTTTGTTTGTTTTTCAAGCATGATTTTACTTACCATTCAATTGCATTTCCCTTTGCAGCTAAGGTATAGCGCCTAGAAAGAGATTAGGTTCTCTGAGGGCGCTTTATCAAGTGCATTATTATTATTATTATAAACAGAGATCAAGTTTTCTTAGGGTGCTATATGAATGAGTGAGATTATTAGTATTGTATTATAGATAGCAAGGCTGTTTGCAGCAAATCGCTTGAAGCCACCTGGTAGCTAGTACCTATGCAGGCCAACCCTGGCCCCGAGAGTATAGAAAACCTGTGAATGGGCTCCGACGTTTAAAGTGAAAGTCTCCATCGAGAGGCCGGTGCTTAGTTGTGTCTAGCAGATTCGACAAACAGTTATGCCCAAACCAACCCACTGGACAGTCAAGTGACTAACCAAAACCTGGGTGGCTCAACCGATTTGCTCCAGCTAGCTCTGCTATAAATCTCACTGTCAAGATATACTGGTAACAAAGATTGAGCCATGTCAGCACACTATATCTCAGGGTCACGTGTGCAGGAAAGATCAACAGCTGCAGACTATCCCACCCCCCCCCCAGTGGCCACAGATGTTGATCCATTATATCAGCTAATGGATTAAGCTACTGGATTGCTGCCCTCAGCCACACTGTCCAGCAAGCCTAGCTGCTAAGTGCATCAACTCAGATTGAGCTGCTGCACATTTGGAACGCTTGGCCTTCTAGAGTTCTCAGCCATCTGACCTTCCGACATTAAATTTCATCGTCCATCACAATCGCATAAGAAAGCCTGCAGTCTGTCGGGGGAAACCATACCTCAAACCCGAGATATGTTAGCGACCCTTTAAGCAAGATCGATCTCGGCAGACTAAGACCAGGACTCACCATACAGGGGGCCCTCACTCGGCCGTGCACAGGGGGGGGGGTTGCATAAGAAGAGCTACAGGCCACACTTATAAGCACTTGGCCCGAGTCACTCTCCCGACTGAAGAATAACCTTGCAAAATGAAGGCCGTCCTGGTTTGGCCCGGGGTTAATTAAGGTGCTGGCTTTTGATGACTCACACGCGGTGGTATATTCTTTTTGAGGCGCCCGGATAGAGATCAAGTTCTCTTGGGGCGTTAACAAGTGAATTATATATAGTATATATGTTTCGATGCGCTCAATGTGCCCACACATGCGCACGGTGGCTGCTTCGGCTTTTAGGGCACTGTGGAACACAATACGAGGTGGCCAACACTTACACAATCTATGTGGTGCAGCAGAGATGAAGACAGACAGCACTGATTCACAGCTGACAAGGTGGTGGGTGAGGAGAAAGCTTGAGTTGGCATCAGGAGGCAGGCCTATTCTCTACGTCAGCCTGCTAATGAACAAGGACCAAGCATAGGTCCAAGAGTTTTGAGTTATCTTTCCCAGCAGTTCCTGATCACACTCTTGTCTTTTCACAGGCCCCAGTCATCTGTTCGAGGTAAACTATTGAAACTGTGATTGGTGTATACAAAAAACCTAGCCAAATTAAGGTTTTGAAACGTTTATCCCTTCTTTGCAGACACAAGACGAGGGCAGGCATGAAGATAAGTGTCGGCCAGCAAACTGCAAAATAGTGCTGCATCAGCTGGGGTGCATGATTCTGTGCAATGCTTCTTGCTCTATGCTTCAGAGAACCGAGTTATGTCTTCAACCCAGCCAGTGCCTCGTCTGCCAGACTGATCATTGTTGTGTATCGTTCAAGTAGGATATCGAGATCAATAGGTCACTTTGAAACGTGACACTTAAATTTCGAGCAAATTTGACAGGAGATATGCTGGCAGAGCCGTTTTTGAGCGTTAGCCTTTCCAATTTCTGAATCCCACTTGGTCCGATAACTAGTAAGTTGGTTTTATCATAATTCAATTAAGAAAATTTGCAGCCATTTATGTGGGGATGTTATCAATACATGCAGCAAGGGAGTTAAGAGAACTCGACGTGCCGGAAGGCTGGAAGGGATCAAAGCAAAGGTACAACTGAGTGTCATCTGCATAGAAGTGAAAGTCTAGATTGTGCTAGAGTGGTGTCACTTGAATCTCGATTGAAATTGTTCTGACAATGTTTTCATTTATTGCCGAGTCTGGGTGCAGATCAAGAAGACCTGCCTCAAAGATAGATTGGAAACATGTCTTCCAGGTCAATCTTTTTTCAAGTTAAGTCGCTTGATAAAGACGGGGTTCCATTGCATGCAAAACGGAACAGGAACCAAAAACGAGACTGAACAATGATCCGAGATGGTCAGCAGACACAACAAGGTCAGTGGGGCCGATGTCCTCAGTAATAACGAGATCCCAGGATACGGCCGCCGATACGAGCAGTGCGATTAACGTGTGGGATCAAACCAAAGTCTCTAGACAGACACGAAATGAGCACACCTGGCTTTTGTTAGGAACTCCGAAAATTCCTCCACAAACAAGATTAGACAGCCAGAATGATGTCGGAAGATTACAACTGTGAGAGGCATAGGCTGCGATGAAGACCTGATAGCTAGTGATTCAAATGATGACCCATGCACAAAACTGAAAGTCTTACAGCCAGCGATTTACGAACAACAACAACTCACTCAACCACCTTGTCAGATCGCATGGACAGAAAAATGAAAACCAGATGGGCTTGTCTCAGATACACAGCTCCCAAAGCAGCACGTCATCCACGTCTTGGTCAGAAGAAATGCATCTAGCTTCTCTAGGAAAACCTGATCGCTGAACAAGGAAACCCTTAGTGGTTGGTTGCTTGCCTTTGACGATCGAAGTCAAGGAGCCAACTTTGGTTCTACAGTCTTCAACTCAGGCAACTGGCTGGGCCACTGCACCAGCACCACACAAGGAACTGGATAGTGTCCTACAGTATAAGAGAGATGTCAAAGTGTAGATGTTATGGTTGTTGGTCATCTGGGGAATTCCTTAAGTATAGCATACCTCAAAGTTCGGCCTAAGATTTGGGCAAGCATAGTGTCTCCCTAAAATTGGAAGACCTCATTCTGTAGATTGGTTCTAATAATAATAATAAAATAATAATAGTTCACTTGTATAGCACCCTGTGGGAACTACATTTCTTTCTAGGCATTCTATACATTCGGGAAAGGAAATCTAGTAACTTTCCTTTAAGGTCTGCCCATAATTAAATGTAAAGCCCTAGAAAGAGATTGAGCTCTCTGGGGGCGCTTTATCAAGTGCATTATTATTATTATTATTATCATTATCGGTGCATGCTGTTCCAAAACGAAACCTGTCATTAGATCAAGAAGTGGCATGATCAAGCACGGTCAAGTCAGCCTACTCTCATTTAAGAACATAGCGAAGTTAGGGCATGCTTGGAAAAGAGTACAACAGCCAAGTTAGTTCCTTCCTTGCGACATTTCGTCTAGATTACTGCAACTCTCTTTATTTAGGACACCCGGCCTGTGCCCTTAATCGTCTGCAAATGGTACAAACCTCAAAGGCTCATCTGGTCTGTTGTCAACAGAGTAGCTCACAAATCATAACATTTTGCTTGAGCTTCACTGGCTCCCTATCAACCATCAAATCGTTTCAATATCCTCAGTCTAGCTTAAAGATAACTTCACTCGCTTGCACCAGCCTACCTATGTGACCTCCTTGCGCCTAACGTGTACTTGCGCACCACTGACCTCGATTTCCAGTTATCTTGCAGTTCCTCATACTAAATTAAAATCTTTTGGTGATCTGTATTCAGTTCATATGCAATAAAAATCCGGACCTCGCTTCTGGCTTCTGTCACCACTTGCATTGACTTGGAATCATTTAAGCCTAGTCTAAAAACACATCTGTTCGGCTCAACTATCTTTGCATATCATTTATGTTGCTCATGTGAGCTGTGCATGCTGTACTTGATTCCCGTGCACATTACTAACCAGGGGTCCTACTAACCAGGGACCATGAGTGTCTCCTTGTTTGCATCTGCCTGCTGGCCTGAGCATGGTGCCTTGCTTGGCATTGACTCTTGGTTATTATTTCTTTTGGAGCAAGTTGTAAAGCTCCAGGGGAGAGATTTTGTTCTCTTTGTGTGCTATAAAAAATACTTTTCATTATGATTATAATAACATGAAGCCGAAGTAGAGTCATTGTTCATGCCTGCAGGGCAGAAATGTTTTGCTACAGCAAGCTATAAAACTCGTGCAAGTTCAATATTTTTCATTTTCAAGCTTGTTTACATGGGGAAAATTCGTACCTGTCAGCTTGTGATTTACAAACTTTTGTTTCATCACAGCATCTTAGTTCATGCCCTTCAATTCATCGACAGCAGTCAAAGTCACTCCGAAACCAGTATGAGCGGTAGGGCGTCGGCCGATGGAAAAGCCTTATAATTGTCCACTCGTAGCTTTACCGAGACCGTATTCACAATGGATCTCACTAAGCATGCAGCAGCCTCAAACAGGTTTTGTCAGGATCAGCAGTTTCCTGCGAGCACTGAGGCGATCGGACTGGACAAGAGATTGGAAATGCAAATTCGAAGCCAGACAAGCTGAATACGACGGTACATCGACGATCAAAGCAAAAAAATTTGCAGGGTGTGAGCCCAGAATGAGGAAAGCTGCATTTGTTACTCTGATCAGTTCCACTATCCACACAAAATTGCATGGCATAAATTCCATTTTTAATTTGTGGTGCCTGATGTGAGTTCAAATTGTCGTCAGATTCAGTTAAGACAAGGACAATAGTTGGAATAAAAATTAGAAAAAAATGTAATTCATTTGCACATAAGTGCCATAAGACGTGCCCAAGACCTCTGTATACAAAGGCGAGCACCCTCCCGAATAACTTACGTGTATACTTTAAGAGTCTTCAGTATGCAGACATTATGCACCCCTGATTTTAATTCAACCTCGTGTTAGCTAATGAGGGAAGTAATTCGTGCAAAATCAATCATGAACACCAGACGACTTACAGAGGTTCAGCGTCCCTTCCAGCTATCCTCTCCCAGTAGACCTGCAGAGAAGCAGGGGCTAGGGTTCGAGGGGGCGACAAGGGCCACAGGCAGAAGGCATGCTTTGAAAGACAGAGCAAAGCCTAGAGCAAGGCATGCCCAGCCAGATGGACTGGATACCTATACCAAGGACTTGGTGTTATCACTGGGATGGCAAAAATGTGACGTGCATTCCACAGCTACTGTCGTACAAGTTGTATGACCATGAGAGACCTCTGCAGCTTAACATAAATGCAGGACTCACTCACAGTGAGGGCGAGCAGAGAGGCGAGGCCTCTAGTTCGGTGACCTAGAGGTCACGTGAACCAACTTTGTAGCTGAGCTTGCACACAGCACTCTGACCTAAATAGGTTCTGAGAGTAAATACTGCCTATGTAATACGTGGTATACAGTATTACAGAACGGTCAAGTGGAATCACTTTGTAAACAGCCTGCCCTTTAGCCGGGTCGGTGCTAAGATGGTCGAGATTATAGGTAGCAGAGGAGTACGTTGTTTGCACTTCAAGACCCAGGTCGTAGGTTCGAGTCCTGCAGCTGAAAATTCTTTGTCGCCAATTGCAAGCCAGGTTGATAGCAAGCAAGGTTCTTTTGCTGCTAAATAACTTAGGCTATTTGATCAGCTGACCTTTACTTTTTACTCTATAGCCTCTCGGATAGCATGCAGACAGTCTATGAGTGCATGGATTTAGGCTTGAAAAAATGTCTGCTAATGTCATGCTGATACCCTCAGTTAAAAACACGGATGGGGATAGCTGCAGCCGGCTCTAGAAGTGCAGCACAACAGAGCTGCCTACGTCCGTCCTTCCTCCCCCACCAGCAGTTCTCCCCCCCCCCCAGACCTCTTCTGGTTTGATGGGTCGCTGACATGGCTAAGCCACGGCTGAGGGCGGCAACCACATGACCCGCCGGGCACTGGTGGCCGAGCTCCGGGTGCAGCTGCAGCCCACCTCAGGTTTTGAACCGCTAGAGCCCGACAGCCGGTAGGTGGGCGTACGAATCTATCCTCGAGTGGCTGCAGACGACAAATGGCTAATCAGGGTCGAACAGCTCGGCCAATCCATCATGCTTGGATGGGACGAGAAGCAGCAGGCAGCCGGCAGGGTGGACGATACCGAGCGAACGCCGGATTACGGGGGCGGGGCGCCGGAACCGACCGGATGACTCAGCTCGGAGCCCAGTTCAATTCGCCACTGCAGCCGGCGGAGGTGAGGCCGGCAGGTAGGTGGGACGTCTGCAGCAGGGTAGCTAGGTAGGTGTGCCTGCGGGCGCCGTCTCGGTCGTCGGCTGCGGGCGAGGCGGCAAAAGCGAGGCTACCCAAAGCGAAAAGATGGTAGCAACCGACTCCAAAGAATGATCTAAGAAGACGAGCTAAAGCTGCTAGGAAGGTCTAGCGCCAACGGCCATGGCTCGCCCGGCTGTAGACGGCACTTGCCTCGTTCCATTCGGGATTTTCGGATTCCTTAACGACCTTGGTCTTTAGCTTTACGCCTGCAACGTCCGGTAGCGAAGCGCTGATTCGCCGACTGCCGGCGATCGGCTGCGGCAGCGGGTGCAACTGCCGCAAGACCAAGACGAGGCCGCTTCGCTCCTGCACCAACACAAGCGCTCCGTCTGGCACTCCGCCCACGCCTTCCTCCACCACCGCCTCACCCACGGCAGCAGCAGCCGCCGCCCTGGTTTAGTACGTTGAGCCAAGCGCCGCTGGTGGGACGTGAGAGCGGTCAGCAGCCGCCGCCCGCGATCGAACGCCAGCCGCCGCCCTCAGGCCATAGGGGCTGCGGCTGCCGCACCTGGATGGAGGCGTCAAAAGACCTTTCGGCGCCTTCACCCCCACCCCACCCTCACCCCCCCCCCCACCAACCCTCGCCCTACATTCCGCCGCCGCCCGGCGCGTCCTGTGCGGGCGCGAGGCTAAGCCGAGCGGCCAAGAGCAAGAGCCAGCTCATTAATTCACGGCGAGCCGCCGGCGACGTGTATCGCGCTGAGAAGGCCAGGCCGGGGTGAGGGCGGAGAGCGAAGAGCCGCGAGCGGGCGGCCCTTCGCTCTCGGGCGCGCGCCGCCGCCGCCGCCGCCGCCGCCGCCGCCCTTCGCTGCGGCCGCGAGAAGCGCGCAGCAGCAACCGGCGGCGCCACCGGCGGCCGAACCGTAGCCGGCCGCTGCGAGCGAGCGAGCGGTTCGGGTCGTCTGCGAGGACTGCAGCGGCGGCCGCGGACGCTAAGCCGGCGAGTTGGCGATCTCGCGAGTCTCGCTATCTGGCGAGTTGGCGATCTCGCGGCTAGCGGGCGAGCTGAGAATCCTCCTCGTTTGCGGCCAGCCTTGCGACCGCAATTCGTGCGGAAGCGCCGGATCGGGCCAGCGGCGGCCGCTCGGGACTAGCGCGAATGGGGATGCGGTATGCGACCTGGCGCACCAAGTGGGTGTGGTGCCGGCCGGCCAACGTCAGCATCGACGGTGCGGCGCTCTCTTACCTTGATACTCCAACTGAGCATAGGGGTCGCTCTTACTACCCAGCTTTTCCTTGGGCACATTTTCGGCCTTGAGCACAACCACTATGAGAGACATACCGGAACTGTGCAGTCCCGGTAAGCCCAGCCGCTAACGCTCGGTCGTACAGTTCGGAGGCCGGAGGGCGTTATGGGATACCGTGACGGCGCGCGCGCGCCTATTGGCGGACCAAAACGTGCGAGCCGTAGGAGCCTTCAGCGGCCCAGGAGCCCGGCTCGGAGGTTCGGAATTCGCGGCGGCCTTTCGCTGGCGGCCGCTATGGGCTCGCCGGGGCGAGGCGAGCCTCGCCAAAAGCTCGGCCCAGGTCTCGCTCGTGTTCGCGTCGACGTAATTGAGATGCGCTTGCAGTTCGACCGAACTGCTTTCTACTCTCACACGACACCCTGAGCGTAGGGCTAGACTGGGAGACTGTGCTCACCTTCAATTGGCGGTGCTGTCGAGCGACCACCATCGAGTGTCCGGGATTTCGCTGACCTCTTTGGAAGCTGCTTGGCATTCGAGAGTGTCAATGAGAAGCGACCGCTGCCAAATGCTGGACATCACGATGGACATGCTTACTGGCATGTGCATGTGCGATCAGGCGATTGCAGCTGGTGAAAAACTCCGCAGCTAGGCTTGTCTGTCGTGAACGTTGCAGTTGCCACATTACTCCACTTCTCGCCGACCTGCAATGGCTACCAGTCAAGCGACGGATTGACTTTAAGGTTTTGTCGCTCACTTTTAGGTCCCTTCATTCTATGGCTCCAGCCTATCTCTCCGACATACTCCCCCATCAGGCCAAGCATCGTACCACCTGCTTTTCGGAATCCAACAGTCTAGAAATACCTAATACAAACCTCAAATCCTTTGGAGACCGTGCATTTAGTTCGTATGCTCCCAAAGCCTGGAACTTCCTACCGACCTGCGTCAGAACATCCCCTGACCTGACCACATTTAAAAGGAACTTAAAAACACACCTATTTAGGACAGCATTTAGTGGGTCCCTGTGATTCGTCCTTGATGTGCTTATGCGTGCTGATACTGTGCATGCTGCCACTAACCACATTTGCATGGTGACCCTGTGCATGTCACCCTTAACCATGTAATTCATTTTGTTTGTTTTTCAAGCATGATTTTACTTACCATTTAATTGCATTTCCCTTTGCAGCAAATGTTAAGCGCCTAGAAAGAGATTAAGTTCTCTGAGGGTGCTTTATCAAGTACATTATTATTATTATTATCACGTTCGATCCCTGTCCAAACGAACATCCGCCCCGATGGCTGGCTAAAGATCCAACTAGTTCATCGGTTCTGTCTAGCCTGAACTGCTGCAATTCCGTTTTGGCTGCGCTACCGTAGAAAACCGTTGAGCCTCTGCAACAGGTGATTGATACGGTTGCTGGGTTGTGGAACAAATCCAAGAGGTTCAGGAGGTTCAGCTGTGCGTCTCCTTTGCTGATGAGAAACTGTAGTGGCTCCCGCTTGATCAACGGAAACAGAGCGCGAGAATTATTCTAGCCCTCTCGCCATGGCTTGGCTCATTCCTACTTAGCTGGCCTGCAGCACCAGTTACAGCCTCCTCGTGTCCCCAGGTCATCTAGGGGTTCTTCGGGGGGACTAAGGTAACCGCCCCATTCCTTCCGCTAAAGACTTCTTTGAAGACCGAAGCTTTCGCTCTGCAAGTTCAAGATTGTCAACCTCACACATAGAAATCCAAGAAACGACATCGTCTTTCCTGCAGCGGACGTGGCGCATTCTTGCCAGTCGTCCTTATAATAATAATAATAATATTTCACTTGATAAAGTGCCCTCAGAGAACTTCATCTCTCTCTAGGCGCTTTACGTTTGCTGTAAAGTGAAATGCCATTGAATGGGAAGTAAAATCATGCTTGAAAAACAAACAAAATGAATAACATGGTTAGGGGTGACATGCACAGGGTCAGCATGCAAATGTGGTTAGTGGCAGCATGCACAGTGTCAGTACGCATAAGCACATCAAGGACGAATCACAGGGACCCACTAAATGCTGTCCTAAATAGGTGTGTTTTAAGGTTCCTTTTAAATGTGGTCAGGTCAGGGGATGTTCTGACGCAGGTCGGGAGGGAGTTCCAGGATTTGGGAGCATATGAACTAAATGCACGGTCTCCAAAGAATTTAAGGTTTGTATGAGGTATTTCTAGACTGTTGGATTCCGAAAAACGGGTGGTACGATGCTTAGCCTGATGGGGTAGTATATCTGACAGATAGGCTGGAGCCATTGAATGAAGGGACGTAAAAGTGAGCGACAAAACCTTGAAGTCAATCCGTTGCTTGACTGGTAGCCAGTGCAGGTCGGCGAGAAGTGGAGTAATGTGGCAACTGCGACGCTCACGACAGACAAGCCTAGCTGCAGAGTTTTGCACCAGCTGCAATCGCCTGATCGCACATGCTGGTAGGCCAGTAAGCAGTGAGTTGCAGAAGTCAAGACGGGATGTCACGAATGCACTGACCAACTGGGACGTGGTATCTTTATCTAAACAAGCCCGAATTTTAGCAATGTTATGAAGCTGAAAATAGGCGGATTTGACTGTGGAGCTGATATGGTCGTCTAACGAGAGAACGCTTTGGAATATGACACCTAGATTTCGAGCTGATTCAACTGGAGATATGCTGGCAGAGCCAATTTTGAGAGTCAGCCTTTCCAATCTCTGGATCACACTGGGTTTGCCCATAACTAGTAAGTTAGTTATGTCATCGTTTAGTTTTAGAAAATTTGCTGCCATCCATATGCGGATGTCATCAATGCATGCAGCAAGTGAGTTGAGTGAATTTGAGGTGCTCGAAGGCTGGGAGGGATCAAAGCAAAGGTACAACTGAGTGTCATCCGCATAGAAGTGAAAGCCTAGATTGTGCTTGGCAATCCCATCAGCAAGAGGGAGAGTATAAACCGTGAAAAGAACCGGACCTAGCACGGAGCCCTGAGGTACTCCATATTTCAGAGGTACTTCAGATGATCTTTGTCCATTCACGTCAATACTCTGGATTCTCCCACTGAGATAGGACCTGGACCACTGCAGAGCAGTGCCAGTGATGCCCAGGCGAGATGAGAGGCGCTCTAGAAGAACTTTGTGATCGATGGTATCAAAAGCTGCCGAAAGATCAAGCAAAACAAGCAGAGACACTCAACCCATGTCTGCATTCCTAAGTAGGTCATTGTATACCCGAAGCAATGCTGACTCTGTGGAGTGATTAGCTCTAAAGCCAGACTGGAACTTACTAGCAAGGTGTGAGGTTTCGATACACGAGTTCAGCTGGTCCACCACGACCCGTTCGAGTGTCTTTGATAGGAATGGTAGAAGGGAAACTGGGCGGTAGTTGCTCAAGTTCTCTCGGTCAAATGTAGTTTTCTTGAGAAGTGGCCTGACTACAGCTTTTTTGAAAGGTGCTGGGACATGACCTGAGGCTAATGACATATTAATTATTGCCACGTCGTTCACTTCCTTGATTGCCCTCCTGACTCAGCCGTGCTTCTCACTTTCGCCAGATACCCGGAAGAACGAGGACCTCCCGAGAAAGAGACGCAGCCTCGCAGAGACTCGGAACTCGGCTAAACGCGCTGTGCTCGTTCGCGAGGCCCGCGCCAGCCCGCTATCCTAGCTTGCGGGTGCAGCTGTTTTGATACAGCGAGTCGCCTACCGATCGACCGGCGGTTCGCTGAACCGCTCAAGCCAAGAGATGCGGCTGCCGAAATCGGTCGGTCGCCTCGATTCTTTATTCAAGATCTTTATTCTCGATCGATTCTTTATTCTCGATCCTCTATTCAAGCGGCGATTTGCAGCGGCTGCCGCAACAAGTGTTCTGCGTTGCTCGTTGCAGGCGCTCGGTCCATCCTCTGGCGGCGCCCTGCGATTGCGCCGCATCCTGCTCGCTCCCTTCTCCAGCCCCGCCGCCGCCGCCGCCGGATCAATGCCTTCGCAGAATTTCGCTCTCCGAAAATTCACGTTCCTCGATTTCTCTTGAACATCTAGGCTGCACGATTGCTGCGGCTTCTCGCTCCGATGTGATGGGCGGAGCCAGCAGAGCGTAGCGCCGCAACCTTCGCCGCTTGAGAAGACCTCGGCGCCCGCACCGAGGCCGCTGCTTTCCGTTACGCTTCCGGAGCCATTCTCTTACTTGTGCGTATGTTGGGCTTCCAGCTCACAACCTCGAAAAGATGAGTGACATAGCGCAAATCTGGGATCGAGCGGTTCAACGGCTACTACGACTGCCTCCCGTTGTCTTAACTGTTCACTTTACGTACTCTTAAAATCTGGAGTCTACTTTTAGCAACTGTTCGAGGAATGATCTTAAAACGCGAGTGACAGTAATATTGGAATCTCGGCTGCAAAGGTAAGATAACTAGTTCAGCCTCAAGCGGAGCGGGAGGGAGCCCGCAAGCATCCAGACCAGGACCAAGGCTCAAATCGCAAAAAAAATTGCTGAAAGGCTCGCTGAACGCGTTCGTTCGGAGGCTCGCACTCGGCGCCTGCTTGCTACGGCGAAACATCCGAAGTAACTTAGAGCCTTATCATCGGGATGCGCCGAGGGCTTCGGTATCGGTCAGCGATGCGATTGCCAGATTCGCTGGCCAATCTTCGGAGGAGGTGTACCTGTATAGCAGAGGCGGCGAGTCGGTGCCCTTGCCGCCTTTCTCCCGCTTCACCTAATAGACGCCCGGGCTACAGCATCTGACGTCGACGTGCCAGGACTAAGCCAATGGCAGGGCCCGACTTTGAGCTCGACCGAGGAATAGCAAGAGACCGGAGGCGTGAGGCGGATGGCAGGAGGCCTGAGGTTGCTTGGAGGTTGCCAGGCACATTGTCCGGCACATCTTCGCGCTCAAACGGCGTGCCGCGCGTTCCTGCGCGGCACGCCGTAGGAGCGGGAAGCCTCAGCGTATAACTCAATCTCAAGAGACCTCGCCACACCCTAATACGCACTAGTTAATTCGCGGAATACTAGCAAGGATTTAGACGGCGGAGGCGCAGCCAGCCCTAAATCCTAAACCCTAAAACTCCAAACACTAAAACCTAAACACTAAATACTAAACCGTAAAAACTCTAACCCCTAAACCCTAAACACTGAACCCTAAACAGCATACCCTAAAAGCCTAAGTACTAAATTCTAAACCCTAAAACCCTAAACCATATACCCGGAAGGGGGAAAATGTAATACCCCAGGGGAGAAATGTCCGGGGGAAACGTCCAGGGGGAATGTCCGTACCCCAGCTCTCAGGAGAATCTGAGTCTATTATTGGGTCCGTTGTTCTCTTTTGGGGACTTCCACCCGCTCGGTACGCTCTCGCGGTACAGCGGACCCGACACATGCAAGCGCTGCTATGGTTCTTCATCTTTAGTGTCGAGGACTCTGTCGTAAATCTGGCAAGCTATGAAGTTTCTCCCTAGAAAAAGGCACAAAAGCGCATAACACAACTTTTTTGTGTAATTTATGTGCTCTATTTTATTGAAAATACATTGCCTCGTACAGATTATTGTATTCATACATATTTAGGAATTAAGTAATTTGGCCGAAGCTCCTAATATCCAAGTCGAAAGGCTATTTCCGGCTTAGGTATCTAAACTCATTCAATCCATACGCCATGTACCGCAGCTTCGGACTGCATTGATAGCATGTTTATCCATTGCAATGCACAAACAAGACCGTCCTTAGAGTAATTTTTCAGGCACTACGCATCAATTTGATTGAATGAGAAACCATTCTGAAAATAATAACCTGACCAAGAAGAGGATTACATATTATCTGATCAGGAATAATAACATCCCGTGCAACATCACAAATTTATGGGCTTTTTCTGTGACCAACAAAGAATACATGAAATCCCCAATTGAATGAAAAAAGTGAAGTGAAAATATATCATGAATACAAATTTTACATTCTATTTGATTTGTATGGACCTTCTAAAGCCTATTTGAGGCCTTCCATGTGGTTCATTGACTCAAAGTAGGAAATCCTTAATCTGCGATGAAAGCTCGAAACGGCTTTACTGAAATGAATGATTGTCTGTCAATTAGCCAATCGCCGTTCACTTAAAAACATCCGTGTCGAAAAAAAAAGTCCAGCTGCAAGGATAACCCTGTTAGAATGCGGTTTCACACCAAAGAACAAGTAGTAAGACACTATAGCCGAGTAATAGCGTTAAGAGGATCGATACGAATCATTAGATATGGGGACTCGTCGCAAGAAAATATCAGGTATTGTAAGGAATGCATTTCATAAAAACTAGCGGCTCTTGCACCTGTCCACCAATCCCACTTTCTTGCTCCTACAGTATGCTCTCGTGTCACTCGCTTATAAATAAATAATAAATAAATCCTAGCTGATTTAACAGCCTCTTTTTGTATAGCGACAGAAGAGCCTTTACGGCTATCACCACCGCTTGCAGTGGCGATACAGGATCACCCACCACAGGAATCGAACCCACGACCTCGGGACGGAGGTCGTGAAAGCAACCGCCTTACCTAGTGTGCCATACGGCCTTCCCGTCGGCTCGACATTACTCGCACTAAACTGAAATCCCTTGGCTTTCGGGTAATCAGTATTAATGATAAGAATAATATTTATATATAAACAGTCGCTCTATGAGTATTAAGTCTCTAACCTGACGTTGTGCAACTTGCTGCAACAGAAACCGATAACCAAAAGTTAATGACATGTGCGGTCTCATGCTTAGACAACCGTGCAGAAGCCCGAAAGTACCATCTCTATTATCGCCAGTGCCTACTCTAGTCCTGCACTCGGCGATCCCGGCTAACGAATGACCCCTTTAACCACTATGCCACTGTTCAGAGTCAAAGAGATTCACGGCAAGAGCATCTCTTTGATTAGTCCGCAGGGTCAGAGTAGCTGAGAATCGGTGTCTACAGCCCTTGCATGTAGGTATAGATGATATAACCAGCATGTAACCTGGTACTGACCAGGTCGGCCGTGCTCTAAAACTGGGAGGAATTGCTTATACTTACGTGAACTAATAAAAAGTGGTGCTTTTTATCGGTCCGCATTTTACGGTACGGTACAACCAATTCGGCTTGTTACTCAGGGTATTGTGAAGTCTCTTGATTTATGACTCCCCTTTGAGCTGATAGAGCAAGGGTTAGTAAGTAAGCAGATTTAAGAGTGGATAGAATTATCAAGGAGACTCAATATGAATGCATTGCATGCAATATCCTTTTAAAGTGCCTTCTAATTACGTCCCTGGTGGGAGAAGTACCTCTACAAGGCTGGAAAGGCTAGGATGCAACCGGATTCATGAAATAGTACCATCAGCAACGTCTTTCATGATTCTAGCAAGCGCAGGAAGTGGAATCTGGGGCTTGCACTAGCTGGTTTAGGCTGCCGCCACGAAGGACTAGGTTGGGGCAAGTTCCACTGCTGGAGCTGCACGACATTTTGGCGACGTGACCAGGTCGGAGAGTGTGCATTGGTTTTGAATGTGACTAGGCAGGTTGAAAGGAATCGTGAGGGGAGTCAGACTACTGCCACTAAGCCGCCGAATGACTAGGGAGTCGGCCCTACTTGAGTAAGCTTACATGGATCCAAACAAGGACCGTGAGACCTGCATGGCTGGCTGTTCTTCGGGCGACGTTTGACAATTGTCATCGCCTCAAGATAGCCTTGCAGCAGTAACAAGCGTGTGAGAGACACTTAGCTGTCAGATCGCTGGAGTACGTTGTGTCAAATTGAAGCATTGGATGCTCACATCGACTGCTGCCGGAACTAAAAAAGGTGAAAGTTGACCGGTGAGCGTGGCAGTCGTGCAGAGTCCTAGGAAAGGGGTGAGGCTGTTGCCGGTGGCCAGCGTTGTCGAAAAGATAAGGATGGTGCAGTCGTGCCAGGTGCAGTCTATCGAAGCCACTGCTTATTAAAGTGGGCAGTCAGTAGGTGGGAGCTGATCACTTCCGGTTGATTTACCTAGTAAATTCTCTGCTGACAGTCTATGATATTTTTTCGTGGTTTTTGCCTCTTATAGCCACGATCCTCGTCGGGTTGACTGTGCCGAGGGAGAAGAGCATGTAGGTAGCCCATCAGCAGATGCTTAGCTGCCGAGTACTTAAATAAATAAGCCGCAATAATAATAATACATTTGTATATTGCCTGCAGAGAACTTAATCTCTTTCTGGGCGCTTTACTTATGCCGTAACCAAAGCATGACCTATGGTTAGTGGTAACATGCTCAGTGTCAACATGGATAATAATATGGTTCTTACGCAACGACATCTACTCTCCAACTGCCGACTATGGCACATCTTTTTCAGCGGTCCTGAACTGCTACTTCTATGCTACTCACTACCTCAACTGCTCTCCTAACTCTGCTATGCTTCCCACTTTCTCTTTGTTGCGTGAGACGAAGTCTGTTGGCTACCGAATGGGTACCGAAAGCCGCTTAGGCTGTGAGTTCGCTATACAAAACTCTCCTGCGTAACGCCCACATGGTCCTTATGACTTTGTAGAGTTACAGACAGAGATACATTACATTACATTACATTACATTAGTTCTGAAAGCTAGCATAAGCATTCAACGAACAAATCACAAGGATCCAGCAAATGCTGTAAAGAAGTCCTCTTTTTAGCTTCTTTTTACATGTCAAGTGAGGGGCAGGTGTTGTGACGCCAGTCAGGAACACTTTATAGGCTCTGGGTGGGTAAAATACCTACTCGGCACGGTGACCACCCGGAGTAAACGAAGTCACAGGACAGCAAAAAAACTTAGTAGTGCAGCTGAAACCAGCAGGTGTGTAGAGTTGGTCACTCTGTCAAGAGCTCGGGGCACCCGAGGGAAGGCTTTGCTCCAGCAACTTGAGAGTGGGCACCGGGGCACGTGGTTCAGACAGATGAATGCGAAGTGCTTGCAAAATCAGACAGCCAGCGGTCTCGTCCAGGACAGCCGATTCTATTGTTTGGCTGCAGCAAGGAGCACAGCAGCTAATCGAGCAAACTCCCGGCCCAACTATCCCGGTCTGCAGATGGCAACCAGACAGCCAGCAGCAGCTTCCGGTTCAGGCAGGCAGGCAATTGTTGCTTGACTAAACTCTTTTGCCAAATAAGTGAAACACTCATTGTTGGTGCATGCACACCAGGCATACCGGCCGGCACCAACCACTACTGATGCCCGTGCATCAGCTATTGCCAGATTCAGCCTGCCAACTTGCCTATGAATAAGAATTTCTTAGGGCCGCTTACGTGCAGCGGCTTTTGGACTAGTGATGGTGCCTCGAGCATTACGAATGCTGTCTAACCACTTTCGGAGCTTGCATGCCATGTTCGAGTCAATAAGGCGTTTCGGTGGCAATAGGGCATTTATATATCTATGCGGTTGCTCTTTGAAGACGAAGAAAGAAAACTGCAGTGCTGTTTTGGCAGCCGAATTCAAAATAAGGGTAACAGGGGAGACGACCACGAATATATGGCAAGCTGTTTGTGCAGCAGTCAAACTGTTTAGTTTTGAAGCTGTTGTACACGTTTGCAGGCGGGAAGGGGGGTTCCCCGTAAAGAATCGAGAATAGACCTAGAACTGCTGGGCTGCAGCGATGCCGTTGACTGTGTTCAGACTCAAGACATAATCCAGGCTGTAGATGCTGAGAAAACAAGCCATCTGTAAAAGCCCACTCACGAGTTTAATCGCAAACAGTTAATTATTTACATGGAAGCATGCTGCGCTCGCTCAGGCGTCAATTCTGAGTGCAGACACGCGAATACTCCACGAGTAAAAGCACACATCGAATGACAAAGTTATAATACTCGACGGCCGACAGATTTCTTCTGCTTGCCCTTTTGCTCCTTCTAAAAAAACAGATCAAGTGACATCGGACTGAAGAGGGCATTCCGGTGTTACCTGCATGCATGGAACACCGAAAGAAACAAAAAAAGAAAGACTTGCTGTGATGCATTGCATATCAAGCGCACAACCTGCCATCCTCTTCATCAATGCACCAGTGTTGGTTAAGTGGTGAGAACGCTGCTTCTTTAACTACACACGTTTCAGTGCAGTAGCTGACGCCAATTTTTTGTTAGAGCTTGCATGTCTGCTCACAAATGAGATGCCTACTTCAAAAGGTATTAAGCAAATTTAACAAAGCCATTTTAAACAAAACACTTATGGTATGTTTAGGTTCAAATGACTCTTTACACTGCTACTTCAGCAAGATTCAAACTGGTCCCCCGGAGTCAAGAGTCCGAACAGACACGAGCCAATAGGCCAGCAGTTGACATAAGGGGCCAGGCCAAAGTGCCGAGAACCCATAACCCTCAAAACAATTTTTTGGCACTCAGCCTGCCGATAACACTGCCTATCGGCCTGTCATCTAAAAAACAGGAAACAGTGGAAAATTAGATTCCCACAGCAATCCCCCCATGCGGTATCTCGTGTATCACGTGTTGCCACTTCAGACAGGCCTTCTGCTGCACGTACTTCTCTGTTGCTGCACGTATTTCTCTTTTACTGCACTACTTAGACGTCTCATTCACCAGCCACGGTTTCCCACAGGCTCAAGGTTCCTCGACTTGGCCAGAGGCTCTGCTCACCGTACCGACTGCTTCAGTGCAGCATTTGCAAGCCAGACTCAAGCAGTGGTCGTCCAGGGTAGACAATAGACCGGTCTGCTGATTCCGCAAATGTGAGGAATACTGCAGTTAATCAGGCCGAATTTGTCCTGCAGTCTTGGTCTGCATCTGATGACTGGACGACCAGCATGAAGCCTCTTCTTTTTTCGCAGTGTTATCCATAGCCGATTGTTTAACTCCATTATTTTGTCGTTTTCTGATCTTGCGTCAACCAGTAGGAGATCTCGTTGTGTACCCCGAGGTGTACTTAGGTGACGCACTCCAACATCGGGTGAGCAGCGAGTTCTCATACTTTGCAGAGCTTTTTTGTTGTCTGTGCACTTACCTCGGTGCAGTTGAAACCAAAACAAAAGATTCTTGTCGAAAAAGTGGAGCCACAGCAGAACCAAATCTTCAATAAACGGTTAGAATATTAGGGCAGTGACAATCAACTGTGGCATCCCAAAAAGATTAAGTAGGCCACTATCTGTTTGAGGAGCACGTTGAACCCATCTGTCACGTTGCCAGACGACGCCTTAAGGTGCACCGCAAGGCACTGCTTTCGCAATAGAAAGCAAAATTTAGATTCATAATACATAATTTTTTGGAGTTGGTGTCCTTTGAACATGGAATAAGGGCGGCCATGCTGAGCACGTCATTTAAGAGCTCTGGCAAAGCGTTACTAGTCTGGACAATCAAGCTCCAGCATCTTTGTGACTGGAAGACTTTGCCTCCATGTTCTGAAATGCAAAAGACTTCACATATCGCAGGACCAAGCATTACTATGTGCTTCCAAACCTGGAATGCTTCCACTAATTAGATGATCGGTATAGGTTAGGAAATACCTGAAAATGAACACATCGTGCACATAGCATTTTCAAACAAATAATGATCGCTCAGAATAAATAGAATCTTGTCTGTTGACACGTGCCCACCACTACACCATTGCAAAGTGCCAGTGCCCAGCACAACGATTCCCTGTTAATGCCTAATTTGAACAAACCTTGGACCTGCGTTCCGTCTGACCAATACTGCCGATCTCAAGTCGTTTGCAATATCAATTGCTAGCATAATAATGAAGGTGAGAACCAAGTTTAGATATCACGATAGTGGGCAAGCAGCTGCATGCTATCGACCTGTTCCCAGAAGCATGCCAGACTCCCTTCGATATAGGGGCTGGTACTGTGACCACACTCTCCAAGAACAGAAATAAGAATTGCAGATCCCTAACTATTACTACTACTAACGCCCTCGCGAACATAAACGCACACGCAAACATGCCGAGGTTATCTCCCGAATACAATCTCTCTCTCCCCTCTGTATGTCCGCCCCTCTCTTTCTGTTTGTCTGTCTGTCTGTCTCTCTCTTTTTTCTCTCACTCTCTCCTTTCCTCTCTTTGTGTCTCTCCTCCTTGGCACACTCCTGATTCATTTTGCCATAAGCATGTGGATTTCTCTTAATTGTTCTGTATCGTAGGTATTACAGGGATGTGTAAGGCTCTAATTCAACGGCCAGTACAAATACTTATCCTGGAAACGTTCGACGATAACCCGTATGTGCTCAGCTACTCAATAATACGGGTTGCCGAGCTTAGCTCAGCCGAGTTTTTTCTGTTTGCATAGCTGAATCAACGTGCTGGTCGCCTTGTCCAATTGGAGTGTATCGACGCTTGATTTTAACCGACCATTACGCTACTTAATTCATGCACTGACCCGGTTAGAAGATCTATGACAGTGGTCAGAGCATTTCACACGATTAATTTTTAGTCCATTTAACACGAAATTTCTTCGTCTCACCAAGTCGACGAAACCAAACGGAAACCGGTTAAAATATTAGCCACTAGCTCATTATTTATGGTGGCTTACGGGTGGCAAACACGACGTTTAGGTAAGGCACCGGTCTCAAGGCCACTAGAACTTGGCCCCGAAAAACTTCCGGCCTGAAGGCGGCTGTGGAGAATTGCAAACAGGGGAAGCTTACCATTTATAACACCGGCTTACCGCCGAGCTATGCAGAGCTCGGGCTGAATCGTAAACGCTGGCTTTTATTTAAGCTGCTGTAGAGCTCAGGACCAAGAGTAGGTGTCAAAAGATTGAGCCGACGAAGAAAAGCGCTCCTTCGCACACACCGGTGGTGAGCACTCAGGCGAGAATCCCAGCTAACTCACATCGAAAAAACCGACTCTTCACCTAGTCACTTCATGTAGAGCGACTATCTGCTTTTTGCCCTACACGACACTGACCACTGTGGGAACACGGCTCAACGCTTAAGACTGATCGGTTTGACCTGCCGGACCGATACGTCATGCACGTTACGGTTCTCTCGGGCGAGTAGCTCTCGATTGCATTTTAGCCATCCGTTGCCGTTTGGTTCAACATGAACATCGGCTGCTAGAAGCTAACAGAGGCTAGAAGCTAAACGACATCGAATAGAACCGGTTATGGAAAAATGCAGGGCTGCTTAATTAATAGGGCTCTCAGCGATCATCCTAGCGACTCGGCTTCAAAGCTAAGCAATTACTCCAGAACGGCTGCAAACAACAAAGAAGACAAGAACACGAACTTGGAAAGTCAAGATGTAACTACGTGTGCCTGCTGGCCCTAATGGCTGAGAGATAGCTGCTGAGTCAGTGCAGCCGAAGCGCTGGACGGTGTGGTTCCGGGCTAGATTGGCCCGGGTCCATTAACAAGATCGATGCATTGGGGTGGGTGGGCAGCTCATCTTTTAGAGTGCACCTGACTGGGTGATACGTGGGAGTGAGCGAGAGTGGAAAATTATAAACGCCGGACCAGAAGACGGAGGGACGACTACGGACACACGTGTGGCTGAGGCAGTATTAATGGCAGCTGGCAGTCGTGCCATCCGGTAAATGACGCACCTATATTTTCACTCGATTAACAGGAGGGCTCAGATATCCCAAACATTTTAGCAATGTCGCTAAAACGCCCGTTTTGCAACAAGTAAAATGCTGCTCTTATTTTCAGGTCGCCATTTTAGCCTACAACCCTCACAAATACTGAGTGCAATATCTAATCTGACGAACAGCTCAGCGAGATGATACTGCGAAATAATCTCGAGGTTCTTTGCAGAATCGTCAAACGCTTTACAAAAACAGCACACCCAATTCGACTCACCGCACGAAGACATTCTTGTATTTACGTGCTCTGGGCAAATTACCGGCAATTTCGTGGCACCGGAAATTTCAGCACCAGCAGCAGACAGATGTACAGGGGCTAGCAAAACGACTTTCTGCAAGGGATGCTGGCGATACGCCAGAAAGTGAGTAGAGGAGAGCAAACTCCGAGTGGCGAACAGCTGTCCCCGATTCTGGGGTGGGGGAGAGAGGATATCCTTGGAAAGAGTTGCCATTCCATCAGGCTACTCTACTGCAGCCGCAGGAGAAGTTGGAAAGATGAGCAGCAAGCACCAGTCTGGTGCAGTCAGCTGGCTTCCTATTCTCAGGCTGCTTCTCAGAAACCGCAGATTCATACCGACGTGGTTCTCTGCCGAGAGCGACTTTTGAAATTTGCGGGCAACCGGAAGGAGCAGCGCACGTTCGTCGTCACAAATGGACGGCTCGATCCACAGCATTGCAAAACGATCAGGCTACGCCAGCTGGCTGAAGACGAAAGCAGCGAAAGCTGGAATGGCTGCCTTGGGGCCTCTGCTGCTGCTCGTCGCGATGGACCACCACGTTTAGATACAGGCCAGGGCCCAGGTGGGTCAGCTAGGCATACGGGGCGAGCGAGCAAATGAAGAGATGAGCTTTTAAAAAGAACAGCTCACTATCGAACCTATTTTCTTGGGCTAAGATTAATTCGCCATGCAGCACGATAAGAGGGAGGATAAAAAAGAGACCTCGTGAGAAGGCGAGGGATACAGGCAGACCGAGACAGACAGGCACACAGGGAGCGTAACAGAGATTTAGTGTGAAATTCATTATGGGCACTCACTGGAGGATCGAAACATTAAATGTCGGCGCAGTCAGAGTGTTACAGATATAGTAAGACATTAAAGAGGCACAGCTTTCGAAAAGCATGAAGGCTACTTACATGCTTCAAGTAAGTGCTTAATCAAGCAATTCGTCAAGTTGCATCGTTGCAAATGGAGTGTAGCGGCTTCTGCACTAATGTCCTTAGGCCGCAACCAATGGGCACATGACGATGCTATTGCCAGCCCATGCGCAACAAATACCATTACAGCTTCGCCTCGAAGAACGGCTAGCGAGTCCTAGGGGCTGCCTCGATACACAAGGGTATTATGGTCGTCTAACTGAGCGCAGCAGCAATGCAGGTCCACATCCATAGGGTAAAATAGTCTATTCGACAGCTGCAGTGGGCTACATGTGTCGAGCACCAGCGAGCCATTACTTAGGAAAACTCGTTTGACGCCTTTAGTACAACTCAACTACCTGGCTCAAAGCCTAGAGCACAACCACCTGACTGTTACATGATGCGGGCTTTTAATGCCGTTAACGTAGTTTCTTACATGGCCGGTTCTTAATCATTATAATTCAAGAACCACAAATAGTCTCTCGACATTCATAATCTGGCTGGTGAAGCATCCCAACGTCTCAGAATGAAGTCTTAAATAAGTGCTAGGCATATGCAGCTCAGGTAATATAAAGTAATGTGAGGCTATACAGTAACTTCTACCAGCGCTACCTAACGTGTAACGAGAACTCGAAGGATTCATTAGATGTAATGGCTTACAAGTTTTCTTAGATGCAGGTGTTCTGCAATTTTTTCAGAGTAATCTCAGCCGTTTCGTGTCGTACCACCACCAAATATTCAATTGCTTTCTGTGGTGGGGCCTTAAAAGCCAAAATAGCCGAACAGTTGTGGTGCTTTCCCAACATTCTGTTTTTTCCAGCTGATCTTGGATCACCTGACATCACTGGAAAACCGCAGCTAATTGGGTTTGGAGCAAGAGCATCTGTAGTATGGGTCATGCCGATCTGATAATAATCATTTCGGCTGTGGTCTGCCTCAGCCACATCCGACTAGTTAGGGCAGAGGCTACGATCGGGCGTAATGCTTGCTCCATGCACTGCGAGTGGCCGCTTTCGCTTGTGGAGATTAGTCAGCTCAATGACGTCTACAGTAGGTTTCCGTGATGTACAGTGCATTGCCAAACCAACGGTTAGAATAAAAAACGCGACCGGACGATCTAATTAATCACTTCCGGCTTCTGCCACCATCTGCATCGACTCTGAATCATCTAAGTCGCAGTCAAAGTAGCATCTACCCCGCTAAGCTGTCTCTAGGCCCGCAAACTTGTCTTTTTTCTGCGTGCTTTGCGAGCTTACTTGCGTATGATTCAGTGCACATTACTATAACCAGGGGTCGTACTAACCGCAGCGCTGAGCGGCTCCCTAGGTGCCTTTGCATGCTTGTCTTAGCATGATACGTTGCTAGTCATCAGCTCTTGGTTGTGGCTTCTCTTCAGTATAAAAGCACCAAGATAGGGATTTGGTTGTCTTAGGATGCCATTCAAAATACTTATTACAATTAATATTAGTAAGCAGTAGAACCATAAAAGGTTTTCTGAACCCAAAGACGCAGCGTTACCTATCAATAACATGGTCACTTAAGACCTCTGTCGACTATTCCCAAAAAACAGCAGTCATTATAGAAACTACCAAACAAAAGTTGCTTTCTGGGTCTGATTAGAAGCCAAAGCACAGACCTTTTATCCATGGTAGGCCTCGACGACATCCCGAAAGGCTCTTCTAAATTGCCATTACCTTAGTCAACCAAGTCAGCAACGATGCTCTGTGTTAGTCCTGCTAGTGGGGTTGAGCTGAAAGTTTCGTCTCGCAAGGGCAATGCTCCCGAAAGCTGCAGTTCACTGTGCCAGTGCTGTGCTAAGCAAGCACTAATAGCTCTTCTCTCGACACAGAGCTCAAAGCCTGGACTCTTAGTGGCTCCATAAGCACCCAACCTGATTCCTACTGTCTCGCCCAAATGATTCATTTGGGAGCCGAGCTACAGCCACATCAAGTCTGATGCTGTCGGCCATCGAAATGCACTCCACTTATAGTAAATCTACCCACGCAATCTACTAACTGGCATATACAATATTTGCATATCAATGCACACACATACATACCGGTACATGTACAGATTTATAATTATGCAATGCTATATATAAACATACCAGATATGCAGGAAAGAGTTTCTGCAAATGCTCATCTCACATTTTATGGTGGCGAAGTCTGCTTTTCAAGAAACTCGAGCATTCAAAATTATGCTAAATGCATAGTTAATAATAATAATAATAATAATATTGCACTTGATAAAGCGCCCTCAGAGAACTTAATCTCTTTCTAGGCGCTTTACATTTGCTGCAAAGTGATACGCAATAGAATAGTAAGTAAAATCATGCTTGAAAAACAAACAAAATGAATAACATGGTTAGGGGTTACATGCACTGGGTCAGCATGCAAATGTGGTTAGTGGCAGCATGAACAGTGTCAGCACGCATAAGCACATCGAGGACGAATCACAAGGACCCACTAAATGCTGTCCTAAATAGGTATGTTTTTAAGTTTCTTTTAAATGTGGTCAGGTCAGGGGATGTTCTGATGCAGGTCGGGAGGGAGTTCCAGGCTGTGGGAGCATACGAGCTAAATGCACGGTCTCCAAAGGATTTAAGGTTTGTACGAGGTATTTCTAGACTGTTGGATTCCGAAAAGCGAGTGGTACGATGCTTTGCCTGATGGGGTAGTATCTCTGAAAGATAGGCTGGAGCCATAGAATGAAGGGAACTAAAAGTGAGCGACAAAACCTTGAAGTCAATCCGTTGCTTGACTGGTAACCAGTGCAGGTCGGCGAGAAGTGGAGTAATGTGGCAACTGCGACGCTCACGACAGACAAGCCTAGATGCAGAGTTTTGCACCAGCTGCAATAGCCTGATCGCACATGCTGGTAGGCCAGTAAGCAGTGATTTGCAGAAGTCGAGACGAGATGTCACGAATGCATGGACCAACTTGGACGTGGTATCCTTATCTAAACAAGCCCTAATTTTAGCAATGTTATGAAGCTGAAAATAGGCTGATTTGACTGTGGAGCTGATGTGGTCGTCTAACGAGAGGTCGCTTTGGAATATGACACCTAGATTTCGAGCTGATTCAACTGGAGATATGCTGGCAGAGCCAATTTTGAAAGTCAGCCTTTCCAATTTCTGAATAACACTAGGTTTGCCCATAACTAGTAAGTTAGTTTTATCATTGTTTAGTTTTAGAAAATTTGTTATATAGTTATATAGTTAATATTTGCTCTAGCAGCCTACCGGGCAGAACATTGACTAAAGCTGTAAACAAGATCATCCCTTATAGGAAGTAAAATATATTTTGCCTTTTAACCTAAAAAGCTTCTACATCTTGTATATTACAGAGTATGGTTTTTGTTGAACACGAGGTTAACTATCAGCCGAACTTGTCTAATGCAAAATACTGACTTAGGAGATTTGCAAGACGCTCCATGCTACAAAAGCAAGAATGAGTCTCGGCTGTCATATAAGCTGTTCTAACAGACTATGCGCTATACGAGTTCAGATTGGCATCGAATAACCCATGCAAAAAAGGCGCTGGTCAACACGAAAAGAAGTGAAGAAATGAGATCGAGTCGTAGCACATGTCAACTGGGCTTGGGTGAGCTCTACTTCAACGAAGACATTACAAAAATGAGAAAGTTCTTGGAGACCTGGAGACCATGTAGCCGCAATCCATACTAATAATACCAACAACCCAAGGTGTGTGTTTGTAGTCCTTTAGATTAAAATTAGCAGCAAGCCAGATTGATGCAATGGGAAAGTCAGTCAGACCTCGGCATTCACCGATGGCAATGCTATCAGATCTTCGATGCACTGTAATACTGTGCTCACAACATGGAATGTACCACCTAAGCAGAAAGTGCCTATCGTCTACACTCTATAGCAGGAGCTCCATGATCCAAGACCAGTTGAGGTCACATGTGACCTATCAAAGAAGACGGCACTAGCCTGGGATCAGGGCAGTGCATAATCGGGCACTCGATTAAGCGAAACCGGGTCGAATATGGGAATTATCAACGGATACACCCAAACACCCAAAAAGTATTAACAGAATCGTCATAGATTCAAACCTGATGCTTTGACAGCTACGATTTGCGTATTTATTAAATATATTTCAAATTACATTTTCAAGTTTGGTAATTAATTATTTTAAGAAATTACCGAGTTCATGCCTATATGTGTTATACATGCTTCGTAGACGTTAGACATGCTGCCTTCTAATTTTTCAACCACTTGCACTGCAACACAGTGCTGCAGCACTGGTTTCTGCTCGCAAGTTTTGAAGATATTTCTGTGTTGCAATGCACACGCGCTATGGGCTTCTGCCCGTTCGTATTCTGACAGCAAATAGATAATCTGAACAGACCTACAACCGTCACTTTCGGATATGCAAAATGTAGAAGCTCAGCCCTTGTCCACCTGTGCTGCAGATACCTTTGCCTGCGGCACAGGCGGTCACTTGCCTGAGGAAGGCCACTCGACACACATCAGCACAGCTGCGACCTCCTACATGACAAGCTGGGGTGAGGCCAACCAAGGTTCAAGCAGCGAGGCTGATAACAAGTGTGTACCCTAATGGGCAGACCAAGTGAGCAGTTGCATCGCACCGGTTTGGCTAAGCAGCTGGTTCTAGCTTACCAGTTGCTCTTTCTCTCTCCTGCTGATGTCGGCCATATGCATCGATAGCATGTTTCGTTTCTTTTCTAGCTTGTTGATCCTACATAAATCAATGACCGCATCACTGTATATATGTTACCCTGTTAGCAGTGACACACTATACCCTAATCTACTAAAGGAGAACAGGCATGCTAGCACTGTCAACCGAGAAAGACTCACCGTAATCGATTACATTAGGACAAGCCTATAACTGTGAAAAAAGCCAGTGAGAAACTCAATTTTGATCAGGAAGGCTGGCCTAAGTGCCAGCTGACCTAGATTGCAAGGTCACCCTACTGAATGGCAATAGATCAGCTTTTTCTTAATTTAGCTGAATCTCTATAAGGGAAAAAATGAAAGACATGTACAGTGCCTAGAAAAGCTCCCTAGGTTGTTATACAAATGTTGTATTAAGAATAATAGCATTAACACGGTTGATAAAGCACCTGAGAGAACTCAGTCTCTTTCTAGGCACTTTAAGTTTGCTGCAAAGGAAACATAATCCAACCGTTAGCGGTAGCACCCTCGATAAACAACAAGAATAGCATGGTTAGGGGTGACTTGCACAGGGTCAGCATGCAAGTGTGGTTAGCGGCATCATGCACAGTGTCAGCACGCATAAGCACATAAAGAACAAATCACAGGGACCCGCTAGATGCTATGATAAATAGGCGCGTTTTAAATTTCTCTTTAAATGGAGTCAAGTCAGGGGATGTCCTGACGAAGTCAGGAGTGAGTTCCAGGCTTTGGGAGCATACGACTATACAAAAGATACGACTTATACAAAAGGTACGACTTATACAAAAGATCCGGACTAACTGTCCATCGACAGGCATATGAAGACTACTGTAAGTCGTACCAATCGATCCTAGCAAAGGCTAAGTCAAGCTTCCATAGAAACATTGTTGAATCACAGATGCACAATCCAAAAATGCTGATTTCGACAATAAACCATCTCCTCAACCGGTCCCAGGTTAGCTCCTTACCTGATGATCCTTGTGATGATCTAGCCGATCGCTTCTCTCGATTCCTTGTGCAGAAGATAGACAAGATCAGGGAATTCATCCCTGCGATGACAATCTCCCCACTAGAAAGCTGTTCCTCGGTTCCTGGCTGCACCTCAATGTCTGCATTTAAGCAGGTCGCTAGTGATCTAGTCCTAAAGTTCGTATCTCAATCAAAGAAGACAACAAGTCCTCTGGATCCTTTTCCCAATGTCCTGCTCCTACGTTGCATTGATCTGCTGCTGCCATGCATAACTAACATCATTAGTGTCATTAGCCTCAGGTCATGTCCCAGCACCTTTCAAAAAAGCTGTAGTCAGGCCTCTTCTCTAGAAAGCAACACTATACCAAGAGAACTTGAGCAACTACCACCCAGTCTCCCTTCAATAATTCCTTTCAAAGACACTGGAACGTGTCGTGGCTGACCAGCTGAACTCATATATCGAAACCTCACACCTTGCTAGTAAGTTCCAGTCTGGCTTTAGAGCTAATCACTCCACAGAGTCAGCATTGCTTCGGGTAAACAACGACTTACTTAGGAATGCAGACATGGGTAGAGTGTCTCTGCTTGTTTTGCTTGATCTTTCTGCAGCTTTTGATACCATCGATCACAAAGTTCTTCTAGAGCGCCTCTCATCTCGCCTGGGCATCACTGGCACTGCTCTGCAGTGGTTCAGGTCCTATCTCAGTGGGAGACTCCAGAGTAATGACGTGAATGGACAAAGATCATCTGAAGTACCTCTGAAATATGGAGTACCTCAGGGCTCAGTGCTAGGTCCGGTTCTTTTCACGGTTTATACTCTGCCTCTGGCTGATGTGATTGCCAAGCATAATCTAGGCTTTCACTTCTATGCGGATGACACTCAGTTGTACCTTTGCTTTGATCCCTCCCAGCCTTCGAGCACCTCAAATTCTCTAAACTCACTTGCTGCATGCATTGATGACATCCGCACATGGATGGCAGCAAATTTTCTAAAACTTAATGATGATAAAACTAACTTACTAGTTATGGGCAAACCCAGTGTGATCCAGAGATTGGAAAGGCTGACCCTCAAAATTGGCTCTGCCAGCATATCTCCAGTTGAATCAGCTCGAAATCTAGGTGTCATATTCCAAAGCGTTCTCTCGTTAGACGACCATATCAGCTCCACAGTCAAGTCTGCCTATTTTCAGCTTCATAACATTGCTAAAATTCGGGCTTGCTTAGATAAGGATACCACATCCAAGTTGGTCCATGCATTCGTGACATCTCGTCTCGACTTCTGCAAATCACTGCTTACTGGCCTACCAGCACGTGCGATCAGGCGATTGCAGCTAGTGCAAAACTCAGCAGCTAGGCTTGTCTGTCGTGAGCTTCGCAGTTGCCACATTACTCCACTTCTCGCCGACCTGCACTGGCTACCAGTCAAGCAACGGATTGACTTCAAGTTTTTGTCGCTCACTTCTAGTTCCCTTCATTCTATGGCTCCAGCCTATCTCTCCGACATACTCCCCCATCAGGCCAAGCATCGTACCACTCGCTTTTCGGAATCCAACAGTCTAGAAATACCTCGTACAAACCTTAAATCCTTTGGAGACCGTGCAATTAGTTCGTATGCTCCAAAAGCCTGGAACTCCCTCTCGACCTGCGTCAGAACATCCCCTGACCTGACCACATTTATAAGGAACTTAAAAACACGCCTATTTAGGACAGCATTTAGTGGGTCCCTGTGATTCGTCCTTCACGTGCTTATGCATGCTGACACTGTGCATGCTGCCACTAACCACATTTGCATGCTGACCCTGTGCATGTCACCCCTAACCATGTTATTCATTTTGTTTGTTTTTCAAGCATGATTTTACTTACCATTCAATTGCATTTCCCTTTGCAGCAAATGTAATGCGCCTAGAAAGAGATTGAGTTCTCTAAGGGCGCTTTATCAAGTACATTATTATTATTATTATTAACTAAAGGCCCAAAGGATTTGAGGTTTGTACGAGGCTTAGGTAAACGGATTCCAAAAAGACGGTGGAAAGATGCTTGGCGTGGTGGGGGAGTAGATCTGAGATAGGTTGGAGCCAAAGAATGAAGTGACCTAAAAGTGAGCGACAGAACCTTGAAGTCGATCCGTTGCTTGACTGGTAGCCAGTGCAGGTCGGCAAGAAGTGGTGTGATGTGGCAACTGCACTGCTCACGACAGACAAGCCTAGCTGCAGAGTTTTGCACCAGCTGTAAGAGCCTGATTGCACAGGCCGGTAGGCCAGAAAGCAGTGAGTTGCAGAAGTCAAGACGGAATGTCACAAATGCAAAGGTACAGCTGAGTGTAATCCGCATAGGAGTGAAAGCCTAGATTGTGCTTGGCAATCACATCTGCAAGAGGAAGAGTATAAATCGTGAAAAGAGCAGGACCAAGCACGGAGCCCTGAAGTACCCCATATTTCCGAGGTACCTACGATGATCTTTGTCCATTCACATCAATACTCTGGTTCTTGAATTGTATTACCTGAAACCATAGTCATATAAACCAAAACCTAACCACTTGAAATTAGAAATGAATTCAACAGTGGTATACAAGCAGAGCTGAACTCTTATTGAAACTTCACGCTAATACGATAAGTATTGGTGGAGATAAGGAATATAGCACAAAGCTGCACTACACATGGAGGAAATTCTAGTCTGAGTACAATGCCCTGTTGCTTGGAAGCTCGGGATCCCCCAGTCGACCATTAGTACGACGTCACCCGCTGCTCGTTTTTTCCCGGTCACCCCCTGGCGGCCTAGCTCAACGTTGACGTCTATGAAGCTGCTTAGCTGGTGTCAAAGCCTTGATCGAACGATTGCACGATTGCAGGTGCCTGTCGCTGCCTCTAGAGCGCTTCAGGGTCAGCTTCCATAGGCCCTTGCGAGTCTATGGACGTCGCTTTGGAGGCAAACTTCAATGATTGACAGCACGAGCACAGCACTTCTGCACGTGCGTTAGACGTGAACATCGCGAATGAACATAAGTGCTGGCGCAACCTATTCAGTACTTAAGCTCACCTTTCAGCTTGCACGGCTATGACATCTTCCATCCTTTGCAGGTGATTCGCGTACTCTGTCTAAAAAGAAATCAGCAGTTGAGCAAGGCGAGAGAGAGAGAGAGAGAGAGAGAGAGAGAGAGAGAGAGAGAGAGAGAGAGAGAGACCTCCGTGGACGAACAGTAGGATTGCATAGTCGTAATACCATGGCTTTCTGTGAGGCCTCCTATATATATATATATATATATATATATATATATATATATATATATATATATATATATATATATATATATATATATATATATATATATATATATATATATATATATATATATATATATATATGTCGGTATATATATATATATATATACCGACGTTATGAGCACAGTGGTTCTGGCCACAACGTTAGTGCGCAAGGTGCTACAGCTCACTTGTAACAATGCGCTACGGGTGCTCTGTGAGCTGAAATGCAAGCAGACGTTGGTGCTCCGACTCGCAGCTTACACGAGAAGCATTGCACCTGTCCTTAAGTAATTACACTTGATACTCGAAGCCTTGTTTGATTCAAGTACCTAAGCTTCAGACACTAGTCAGCCGGAAGCACAGTAAACATGATCGGAGTCTCAAGCTAGCAGGCACGACGACAGAATTCTTTTCTCACGAGGGCTGTGTGCGTGTGTGTGTGTGTGTGTGTGTGTGTGTGCGTACGTGTGCATGTGCATACTACATACCATCTAGCATGCAGGCCAATTTCAGCTCAGTATATTCTTTGCTTGAGGTAAACCACCAGTAAATACAACATCTACCTGGAGCCCCAGTTGCCTGGAAAAGGCTTAACATACTAGCCGAAGCCCCCACTACTTCCAGACGACCCCTGCAGGCGTGGGTCAGCCTCTTAAATTCCGTCTGTTAAATGTCGGCTCGCCAAAAGCCAAGGGTTAATTACCCGCGATCAGGTTGTCCAGGGATGCCTATCTTCTGACCGAGACATGGATGATGCCATGCTCTGACTGCTGGCTATTCGACACAACAACACCAGGATTCTATTCTTTCAGTCCACGAAGTCTGATAAGGTGGGTGTGTAGGTTGCTGTCATTGTTCGTGAATCGCTGGCAATAAGACCTAAAGTTTTTTGCATGGGTCATCGTTTTGAATCAGTTGCTACCAGGTCGTCATCTAAGACCATGCCTCTCACAGCTGTGGCTACCGAGATTTTTCTTTCTGTCTAAAATTGCTTACGGAAAAGTTTTCGAAGCTTCTCACTAAAATATTCGTGACAAGCCGTTATTGATTACAGGAGATTTCAAAACTCAAGTTGACAGCCCTAGCAACAAGCAGGCAGTCAGCCTATTTCTTGACTGTCTGGACAACTCCAGTTTGGTCCCACACGTTAATGATACCACAAATATCGGTGGCGATATCCTTAATCTCGTTATCACTAAGTATATCTGCCTCACTGAACTTGTCGTGTGCCTGCTGATAATATCGGATCATTGTTCAGTCTCGTTTACTGTTTCTGTTCTGCTGTACGGGCAGGGTACCTCGTTTGTCCGGCGCATTGAAAAGCATTGATTCCATAGATGTGGCTACCTTAATAAAGTCTAGTAAAAAGAACTTGCCTCCTAAAGGCTCTACACCATCCACTCTTTGGTCTTCACTGGCAGACAAACTTATTCCAGCAATAACTATGATCTTTAATGCTTGTATGGCTTGTATGGATACAGGGATTGTTCCCGAGTGCTTTAAATAGGCCATCACTCGACCAATATTTAAAAGCCTTGATTAGATTTAGAGGTACTAGCAAACTATCGCCCAGTTTCTCTTTTGTATAAAATTTTCGAAAGTCGCTAAGCAGCTTGTAGTACCATTGAAAAGAAGGAGTTTTCAGATAGATTTAAGTCTGGATTCAAGCACCACTCAGCTGAAACAGCTCTCCTCCGTATTATCAACTTCATTCTATGCAGCAGCTAAGGCGGGAGTGTCACTGCCCTAGCCCTGCTGGATCTATTAGTTGCCTTCGACATCATTGTGATCCCGACATGCTTCTTCAACCACTGAGAACGACGTTCGCTCGGACAGATGAGATGCAGCTGTGTTTCAAATCGAACTTGTCCGAGCGTGTTCAATCCGTGTCGTGTCGTAGTCAAGTCTCATTCACCAGACCAGCATATGTGGAGTCCCACAAGGGTCTGTTCTTGGTGCTGAACTGAACCCGAATAATGAACCTCTGAGGAAAATGGTTTGGAACCACGAGGTCGACTATCACGTTTATGCTGCCGATACTTAACTGAACTTGTCTTTTAAACAATCGGAATCTTCTGCAGTGACTGTAAACTGACTGCTTGCATCGTAGACAATCTAATATAAATGTCGGCAAATTTTCTTAAGCTTGACGACAATGAAACCAAACAGCTATTGACAGGACACCTCAGGCATGCAGGTAGAATAGAAGACTTTGCTCTACTAATAGGTAATTCTGTTGTGCAATCGTCACCGTAAGTTTGGAGTTTAGGTGTTGTCTTCGACAACTGCCTACATTTTGAAAGTTTCATTAAGATGCATGCCTCCACATCCAGCCATCTCGTCCAATCCGTATCTAAGATTAGGGGCTGTCTACTGTGATGGCTTGCAACAAATTTAACTGGCTCCACGGTTCCATATAGGCTGGATTTTTTCAATTATATTATGGCTAAGCTACCGAAAAAATTTATTAGACCACTTTGGCAGGTAAGGAATATGGCTGCAATGCTAGTTAATAAATCCCAGAGGTACAGCCACGTGTCTCCTTTGCTGAAGGAGCTGCAACGGCTCCCGGTTGATCAGTGAATACAGAGTAAAGTTTGAAACCAGTTTCAGCTTCCTCATGCCTTCAGGTCCACTATGGACAATAAATTAGCTGTTCCATTCCTACGCTTATAGACCGCTTGCAACAGATGCATTTGCTCTATAGGTCATAAACTGTGGAGTTTCCAGCCGTCCTGAATGGGAACTTCCATGCTGCTGCCTACCTCAGCAGCTTCTCTCCTGACTCAGCTATGTTTCTCACTTCTTTGATGGGTGCGATGAAGTCTGTAGACTACTGCTTTCATACCAAAAGCCGCTTAGGCTTGAGTGTGGTACACAAAATTATCCTTCGTAGCTTTCACTTAGTCTTTACAACTTTAATTTCCGTGTCATATCACACCGAGCCTGTTTCTTACCATGCCTTGCCGTGTGAGAAGTTGGAGATCATGCTTCTGAGCATGTTCGCTTTCTCTTTCTATAGGACTTGCAATACATTTTCCTAACTAGCAAAGAAACTTTCGTTTTATCTCCCAGGTTACTCCTCATTCATCTTCTAGCAAATCACAGGGCCTATTATGGAAGGAAGTGATCCCATACGAGAGACCAAGTCTTAAGGCGTCAGGTTTGCCCATACAGATATTTATTGCAGGCCAGCAGCAAGCTATTTAAAACAACACCTAGGAATATATGCAGAAACAGACGTCAAGATAAAATATCGCAAGAATTCACGAGCTCACGCCTTACATTTGACTGTTTTCACAGTCCTTACAATTTGCTGACAGTTTCCTGCAGATTAATATTGAAGTGTTACTTCAAACTGTGGGCACCTGGGTGTGACTAACCCGAGCGGTGTCCTCAAGCAACTCCTATATGGGGCATAATTTCCTTCATTGCACATAGGCATCCGTGCCCTCACAAAACAAAGTGATTCTTTGTGCGCATTTAATGCAAATTTCGTTCAGAATTATAAATCCTGCATAGCACACAGACAAAATAACAATTGCGACTGAGATGCATTGTAGTGAGCAAAGTTATGTATGAAACCTGAACGAAGCACTTTTTGCATAGCCTGAGGTCAGAAAACTAGTCAGTCTGTGCAACCTTCTTGTACACAAACCAATCAGATGGACTATAGTCTGCCAGTTTCATCTAATGAATCTGGTTAATGCCTGTCTTTCAGCCTGTTGTAAAATATATTGTGAACTGCAAGGCAACGATGAGGTCCAAATAAAAAAGAGATCACTTTTAACGGCATTTGATATTTCAGTTCCCGACGGCTGTTCGACTGAGAGGCTTGAACGATTCCAGAAGCAGCTGCCATTTTTTTCAAGACTAAAGAGTGGCGGTGCTGCTAGTTGGCTTTTGATGGCATGGGTCACGTGGTGGTAAAAAGAGAAAACCCAAAATAGTAAAATGTTAGACCAAGCAGCCCATTCTTTATGGGTCTCACGGGACTCTTAATGTCACCAAAGTGTTTGCTTCTCTTATACGAATGGGGCCGGGAAGCAAAGCTATTACAAGACGGAAGCATGCATTTCTGATTTAGTTCTAACTCAGATTACTTTGTGAATGCCTAGATCAAATGTCCATCTTAACACTTCTGCAATATCATGCATGTCAATCATACAGTATAATAATATTATAGGTCGATAGCACACCAGCAAGTTATAAAGTTATGCAGCATAGTTTGATTATGCAAAAATAATTAAGACAGGCACGAACTTGAATATCAAACAGATATATGCCATTCTGACCTTCATTGTGCAAATTGTGCCGCTTAGTGTATCGATAACATCTCTCATTTCCTTGAAGTCACGGTCACAGCTTTCAGTGTACTCGAGAATAAGCTGTTCTCTGAAACAAAAGGATATTTTCTGTAAAACATATCTTGGTCATAAATCAATTATACACGTGTCATATTCCAAAACGACCTCTCGTTAGACGACCACATAAGCTCCACAGTCAAATCTGCTTATTTTTAGCTTCATAAAATTGCTAAAATTCGGGCTTGTTTAGATAAGGATAATACGTCCAAGTTGGTCCATGCATTGCATAGTTCTGTCTCGGCTTGATTATTGTAATCCCCTTTTGGCTGGGCTGCCAAAGAAAGCTATTGTGCCACTACAGCGGACAATGAATATGGCTGCAAGGCTGGTCTTCAAGTCCCAGCGGTTTGAGCACGTGTCTCCTTTGCTGAAGGAGCTAGGATGGTTGCAGGTTGAGCAAAGGATACAGAGCAAAGTTCTTACGCTGACCCACAAGGCCCACCACGGCTTGGCTCCTTCATACCTAGCTGAGCTGCTGCATCAGTTTCAGCCTGTTCGTGCCCTGAGGTCCTGTGTGGACAATAAATTAGCTGTCCCATTCCTCCGCTTAAAGACAGTTGGCGACAGAAGCTTTAGCTCTGCAGGTCCTAGACTGTGGAACTCGCTTCCACAATTCTTATGCAACGATAACTACTCTCCTACTGCCGACTATGGCAACTCCTTTTCAGCGGTCCTGAGCTGCTACTTCTATGCTACTCACTACCTCAACTGCTCTCCTGACTCTGCTATACTTTCGAGTTTCTCTTTGTTGACGAAGTCTGTTGGGTACCGAACGCGTACCGAAAGCCGCGTAGGCTGTGAGTGCGCTATACAAAACTCTCCTGCGTAACACCCACATGGTCTTTATGACTTTGTGGAGTTACAGACGGGGATACATTACATTAAATTACATGCAATCGTGAAATCCTCCCGTCTCGACTTCTGCAACTCACTGCTTACTGGCCTACCGACATGTGCGATCAGGCGATTGCAGCTGGTGCAAAACTCTGCAGCTAGGCTTGTCTGTCGTGAGCATCACCGTTGCAACATTACACCACTTCTGGTCGACCTGCACTGGCTACCAGTCAAGCAACGAATCGACTTCAAGGTTTTGTTGCTCACTTTCAGGTCTCTTCATTCTTTGGCTCCAGCCTATCTCTCAGATCTACTCCCCCACCAGGCCAAGCATCGGACCACCTGCTTTTCGGAATCCAACAGTCTACAAATACCTCGTACAAACCTGAAATCCTTTGGAGGCCGTGCATTTAGTTCGTATGTTCCCAAAGCCTGGAAATCCCTCCCGACCTGCGTCAGAACATCCCAAGACCTGACCACATTTAAAAAAAACTTAAAAACACACCTATTTAGGACAGCTCGTCCTTGATGTGCTTATATCTGCTGACACTGTGCATGCTGCCACTAACCACGTTTGCATGCTGACCCTGTGCATGTCACCCCTAACCATGTTATTTATTTTGTTTGTTTATCAAGCATGATATTACTCACCATTCAATTGCATTTCCCTTTGCAGCAAATGTAAAGCACCTAGAGAGATTGAGTTCTCTGAGGGTGCTTTATCAATGCAATATTATTATTATTGTTCATGCATACGAATAGATTTCAACCATGAGAGATCAATCGAAAGTCACATATGCTCGAAGGCTTGCTCAGTGCTGCAAGAAATTTCCTTAATAGTAGCAAGAGATATATTAAAAGAGTTCAATGAAGGAAAATAGTGAGCAAAAGTGTGCTTGCCGTTCTTGTTCGTATTCATCCAGAATTGCAAGATGCTCTTTCTTGTATTCTGCTGAATCTGTCACTGTCTTGTTCCACGAAGGCTCACTTAGCTTCTAAAATGAAACAACTACGGTTCATCAATAACCGAGCTAGCATATTTACTAAAGCTTGGCAAAATCGCCCACTGTAATAATGTGAAGTCCGGCTATCCTGGAACATGCTTCTATCAGTACCGAGTCAATGTATCGAGTAATAGTAACGGCCCCACCCTTGTGAAGTTCAACAAGCCTAGCCGGCTAAGAGATGAAGCTTAACAATGTCTTGCTAAACAAGACTCCTTCCACAGTAGCCATAGTAGCACAAGATCCAACAGTTTCATAGTGTGGCAGCCATAGCAGCACAAGATCCAACAGTTTCATAGTGTGGCATTTTGGCTTCTTCTTTGTCACCTCAAAGTGTTTGGGGTGTTCAACTCGAGTCAAGCCAAACAAATTGGATTGCATGGTCAACGACTGAATTTCTATTAGAATCATAAACTGCCAATGTAAGATTCATGTTAGTTTTATTGATATATCTTGGTTCTATTGTTGCACAAATGATCTATCCTGATGTTAAGGAATAATTCAGACTCAGTTTCGATTGTATTGGCTTTTATCACTTAAGGAGAAATCTATTGTAATTTCAAAAACATGAATAGATTGTATTTAGTCAGCCGGATGCATAAGTATGTTGATCTTTATGCGCTCTATCAGAATCGGTAAAAACTCACCGGCTAGGTCACAAATGCTGTGCATGGATGGGTTCTGCTTTAAAAATAAAACTAACGGGAATAATAATAAAACGAATATGTAGATAAAACAATAACGAGCTCGTAGTATTACCAGCTCCTCATATCGTTTTGAACGTGCTTCACCACTGATTCTTTTCAATCTACGGGATTGCGAGGTATCCACTGCCGTATTTTTATGAGTGGAGAACAGTACTTTTAGAATTCCCTTTGTCCAACGAGTGTCTGCATCAAGGTCTTCGACAGGTTGTTCAAGATCTAAAATAGACCTTGACATTCACAATAATGCATGAGCAGACAGTGGCATATTTAAGGCAAAAAAAAGCAAATACAAATGACCGGACATATTATCATCAGTATACACGATAGTCACTGCAAAAGTAATATAAACATAGTTCCCAGTTGAACTGCCTTTTCAAAATGCTACTGTGGGTTAATTTTTATAATATCTTGGTAGCTAAAATAACTGTATTGAATGCATCATTTCCCTTTTATTTAATTATTGTTAAGGTTATCTTTTAACGAGGCTATTAACTGTGCAAAATTAACAAGCAAAATACAACTTTTCCCTGAGGGTATTGCAAGGAAAATATTAAATATGAGCAATGAGTCGCGTAGATTCACTGCAAGTCACAGCAGAGCTAAGATTAATATTCCATGAAACGTATTGGAATAGCAGGTAACAAGGTCTTTTAAAAGGAATACAATAAAAGGTAACACGCAAGTATATGGCCTTAATAATGCCATATATAATGTTTATATATATATATATATATATATATATATATATATCAAAGCTTGGTCACTGACGTTCCGATCACTTCATTCTTTGGCTCCAGCCTAGCTAACAGATCTACTCTCCCACCAGGCTAAGCACCATACCACTCCCTTTTCGGAGCCAAATCGCTTACCTATACCTCATATAAACCTCAAATAATTTGTAGACCGTGCCTTTAGTTAGCATGGTCCCAAAGCCTCAAACTCACTTGACTTGCGTCACGACATCCCCTGACTTGACCACAGTTAAAAAGAAACTAAAAATGCATCTATTTATCACAGCATATACATTCCTCTTTTACGTACTTATGCATGCTGAAACTGTGTATGCTGCCACTAACCATATTTGCATGCTGACCCTGTGCATGTCACCCCTAACCATCTTATGCTTTCTGTCATTGAGCACACTACCACTAACTATTCGATCGTGCTTCTTTTGCAGCAATTGAAAAATGCCTAGAAGAGATTGAGTTCTCTGAGGGCGCTATACCAAATGTATTTGGTTGTTTTCAATTGCCAATATATATATATATATTTGCTTTATCAAGTGTATTATAATTATAATTATTGTAGTAATAATTATTACTATTATCTATTCAGGCACTTCACGTATGCCACTGGGCTCGAGTTCACGACCTCGGTCATCAAATGCATTCACTTTGACCTCGGTCATTAAATGCAAGCACTTTAACCGCTGAACCAAACCAACCCAGCATATACCGATCCAGTAGCCTAATGAATTTTTGCAGCAACGCTTAGGGTGCCATCTAGCCTACGAGTAAAGTTGGCAGCGTGGACCACTCGGTCATGATAGATGCAAGTCAGCCAGCAAAAATCCCGCTGCAAGCAGGGTTCTAATCAGGACGACTGCAGTGAAATAAAAATAACAAATAATTCCAAGTCATCATTTTACAGAAATACTATATTCTCGACTCACTACAAGTAAGGCGCGTGCTATAAGAAGCCAGATACTCACCAGATTTAGACGAAGTTGAGGTGCTCACTTTTATTTCGGAAACCTATATTTTCAATATAAAGATAGATTTGAGTCAAATCGCGATCAAGATTACTTGAAAGCTCAAAAATTAGGATGAAATGAAATTTGCCGCAAAGCTTAAAAAATTATCGAGTGTATTCTTTGAACCTACTGAATATGGGCCAGTTATTATAAAAAGTGCGCACAAAATGCCTGACTAAAAAGTAAAAACAAAGTCAACTTACTGAGTCTGCTGCTCCCTTGAAATCTGTGATTGGCTCACGAACAGGTGAATTGATATCATGGAGATTAGGAGATTTTACTTTCTCTGCTGCAGCTCTTACGCCACAAGGAGATTTATGAGAGCTCGAGTCGCTGTCATGGAGGACCATTGGCCTAGCCTTGTATCTGATGCCAGCCACAAAAAGCAGAATAGAGATAGCACTGATGAACAAAAATTGTTCAGCATAAAACTAAGCCATGGGTTTGTTTAATCGATAGGAGGGTCAGCAGTGGTTACAAGACAGTGATTCCAGAAGAAAGTTAACCTTTATTCAAGCTGCTCACATAAGAGCAGAGTAAAATATCCCGATATATAATGCATACAGTTCTTAGTTCATATTTCAAAAGCAATGCAACGTTTTCATTCATATTCAATACAAAGATTAAATTGCCAAAATGCAATATTTAGCATCTAATTAACGTGCTGCTATTTTTTCAAACATGGGCACATTTACGAATAACTAGCTGCATAAGCCAGGGCCACATTCCTACATTTCAGGTTTATATAACAATCGTTTACTAGGAATGAGAATTTAAAGCAATGATAAACGTTAAACTGACCTATGAGAGCAGTGATTAAACACAGATGTTTTTAGTCGATAAATATTTCCCTTAGAACTCCTGCATTGAGTTAGTGTTACAGGCCTTAATACATACTGCATATCTTTCACTGGGATTGCTATCTTAGAATAAGACGGGCAGCAGCAAGCAGGCATCTTTCAATGAAAAATAAGACTGCTGAAAAAATACCCAACCGTTATCGAAAGGCTTACAGCAACGGTATGGTCATAATAAGATAGAGTAATACTTTAGAAGTTACTCATTGCAGCGATACAAACAGCTGCGGTTATTGTTACCACCAGGCTTTTGATAGCATTTTCAAGCGTGCCTCGTTTTTCATTCCCGATGAACCAACATTAAAGATGCCTTGGTTCAAGTGCAGCCAGAATTATGACTACAGGATGTATGCACTATTTTTACAACAGCTTTTGAGGACATGGCCTTCCCTGTCAACAGCTGTTTTTGTTTCCCACAGCATATGCATAATAATAATAATAATGACAATATTAATAATAATAACACTAATAATGCACTTGTTAAAGTGCCCTGAGAGAACTCAATCTCTTTCTAGGCGCTACATTTTCATTTACATTTGCTGCAAAAAAATGCAATTGAATGGTGAGTAATATCATGCTTGATAAACAACATGAATAACATGGTTAGTGGCAGCATGCACAGTGTCAGCAAGCAAATGTGGTTAGTGGCAGCATGCACATTGTCAGCACTCATAAGCACATGAAAGACAAATCACAGGGACCCACTAAATGCTAACCTAAATTGGTGTGTTTTAAAGTTCTTTTAAAATGTGGTCAAGTCAGGGGATGTTCTGACACAAGTCGGGATGGAGTTCCAGGCTTTGGGAGCATACGAACTAAATGCGCGGTCTCCAAAGGATTTTAGGTTCGTCGAGGTATTGGTAAACTGTTGGATTCCGAAAGGTGGGTGGTACGATGCTTGGCCTGGTGGGGGAGTAGATCTGAGAGATAGGCTTGAGCCAAAGAATGAAATGACCGAAAAGTAAGCGACAAGACCTTGAAGTCAATCCATTGCTTGACTGGTAGCCAGTACAGGTCAGCGAGAAGTGGTGTGATGTGGCAACTGCGACCCTCACGACAGAAAAGCCTAGCTGCAGAGTTTTGCACTAGCTGCAATAGCCAGATCGCACATGCCGGTAGGCCAGTAAGCAGAGAGTTGCAGAAGTCGAGACGGGATGTCACGAATGCATGGACCAACTTGGATGTGGTATCCTTATCTAAACAAGCCCGAATTTTAGCAATGATAAACAGCTGAAAGAAGGCAGACTTGGCTGTGGAGCTGATGTGGTCGTCTAACGAGAGGTCACTTTGGAACATGACACCTAGATTTCGAGCTGATTCAACAGCAGATATGCTGACAGAGCCAATTTTGAGTGTCTGCCTTTCCAATCTCTGAATCACACTCGGTTTGCTCATAACTAGTAAGTTAGTTTTGTCATCGTTTAGTTTTAGAAAATTTGCTGCCATCCATGTGCGGATGTCATCAATACATGCAGCAAGTGAGTTGAGTGAATTTGAGGTGCTCGAAGGCTGGGAGGGATCAAAGCAAAGGTACAACTGAGTGTCATCCGCATAGAAGTGAAAGCCTAGATTGTGCTTGGCAATCACATCAGCCAGAGGCAGAGTATAAACCGTGAAAAGAACCGGACCTAGCACTGAGCCCTGAGGTACTCCATATTTCAGAGGTACTTCAGATGATCTTTGTCCATTCACGTCATTACTCTGGAGTCTCCCACTGAGATAGGACCTGAACCACTGCAGAGCAGTGCCAGTGATGCCCAGGCGAGATGAGAGGCGCTCTAGAAGAACTTTGTGATCGATGGTATCAAAAGCTGCCGAAAGATCAAGCAAAACAAGCAGAGACACTCTACCCATGTCTGCATTCCTAAGTAAGTCGTTGTATACCCTAAGCAATGCTGACTCTGTGGAGTGATTGGCTCTAATGCCAGACTGGAACTTACTAGCAAGGTTTGAAGTTTCGATATATGAGTTCAGCTGGTCCGCCACGACCTGTTCCAGTGTCTTCGATAGGAATGGTAGAAGGGAGACTGGGCGGTAGTTGCTCAAGTTCTCTTGGTATAGTGTTGCTTTCTTGAGAAGTGGCCTGACTACAGCTTTTTTGAAAGGTGCTGGGACATGACCTGAGGCTAATGACACTAATGATGTTAGTTATGCATGGCAGCAGCAGATCAATGCAACGTAGGAGCAGGACAGTGGGAATAGGGTCCAGAGGACTTGTTGTCTTCTTTGATTGGGATACGAACTTCAGGACTAGATCACTAGTTACCTGCTTAAATGCAGACATTGAGGTGCAGCCAGGAATCGGGGAACAGCATTCTAGTGGGGAGGTTGTCATCGCAGGGATGGACTCCCTGATCTTGTCTATCTTCTGCACAAGGAATCGAGAGAAGCGATCGGCTAGATCATCACAAGGACCATGCATGCTGCAAGCACTCAGCTGAAGGCCTAAGCCTCAAGGGTAAAGTATTGCATCGGCGGAGGCTGGGGGATGGACAAGACATGCACTGCTTTCATTATGGTGCTAAAATGGCGCATGGCGGTATATAGCTATGCAAGTGCATAGGTAAATCTGGCTGACCGTGCGACTACACGTACATGTGTTTACTTGTCTGTTTTTAACGATATTAGAGCTCATCCATCAGATTACGACAAAAGAAAATATACATTTATGGATTGCTAAGTTCATTCATCTTCTCTAGGGCGTTTGAAAATATTTTTCTCAGGAATGCACCGGCTTCAGTGCCAAAGCCGGTACTCACCCTCGTTCTCGGACGTTTACGACACTGGATAATTCCGAAGCAGACGAGATTACGGGGCTGACCGAACGCTTGACCTGCAAATAAAACCCATCTGCTTCGCCACAAAGGCTTATCTCACAGTTGCATATGCATGCCCACGCCTATTGCCCTGCTGTGGCTTCTTTAACGCAACAAAGACTTAAAAGCCAAGTAATTTTCAAAGACATGGTACTTGCTCTTCATGAACGAGGTACTTTATTTGAATCTTGCAGTGGGTGATCTTGTATTGCCAATAGCAAACAGGGGTGATACTTAAAGGCTCTTTTGCTGCTATGCAAATGAGGCTTTTAAATCAGCTAGTAATTGTTTAGGTCGTGCACTGGATTGGGTGACTTTCAGCGATTAAGTGGCACAATCCATGGTCAATTTTGTTTTGTTCTTCTCCTCAGGAATCCTGCCTTGTCCTGGTTGCAGCGCTCATGCCGGCATGTTTCTCCCAACTGGCCTTAGACAGGGTAGCCCATCAGCCTATGCTAACTTACCGACTCACGTTTGTCGACATCAGCAATGTCTTAACTGACAGATGCCTGTATCGGCAGCAAATTACTGGGTAAGCTCTGTAGCCGAGAAACTGATCGGGACTCTTGCAGTGGTATCTCTGGACTGGGCAGACTAGCCAACTGTAGGGGGCTGAATGGGTGTGCCGTCAGAGTCGCAGCTCGATGCTCTACATGTTACGGGCTCGATCCAAGATGAAGAGAGCACGCTGGCCTACGCCTATCGGTAAGCCTCACTCTATCTCCTTACTTTATTTTATTTATTTTTACTTTATAATTCATCCTGGCTCGTGAGACAGCAATGTAAATAAATACGCATGGTACTTCCCCTAGAGTTATACCTTCTGTTCTAATGGCTGCGAGTAGATACCCTAGCTGGCACTGGTTGGTCGGAGCTGTTGTGAGAATGCCACCTTTTTCGAGTCAGAATCAGTGGCAGTGCTTGCAGCCCAAGTACCTAACTCGGCTCATGCAATCAGACAAAGGGTCGTGACTATATCCTGCTGTCCTCGCTTTGATCCCAGCGTCCCAAGGGATATTAATTTGGCACAGCTTGTGAGATATTGCCGAGTCACAAACAGGAACCATTTGGCTCGCGACCGGAAAAAGAGCACTACTTGCCTGTACAGACGATGGTGGAGATATTGCCAGAGGGCTATTGGAGTATTCCTCCGTGCCTCTGATGACCTCCACTCGTTCTGGAAGACGTATTAAAGGAATCGTCGCACCGCAGGGAAGGAGTAGTCATACTACAGGAAAGGAAAGTCAATCTGGATTTAAACATCGTGCAGTGCGAAAAGCATTCTAGCTACCTTGGTCGCTAATCTGTCGAGCAGCGTGACTGGTGCTCGGTTTCGGTTTGGGGCTGGCCTCCAATGCTAGCCTGTGCCTAATAGGCGAGACGGCGACATCGCGTGACGATTTCAGCTCTCTGCAGTGGAAGTCAGATGTCAAATTCTCTTTTCCTGAACTTCGAGATTTTTGCTGCTGCGGTGAAACCTGCAATCGGTCATCGGCAGAGAGTTTGCAATTACCATGGCTTCGAAGATGCAGAGCAGTTGGCATTGCACTTCTGCAAGCTAGCACTGACACAACCAGCAGCGTGTCGAAAGAGAACGAGATAGAGAGAGAGGGAGAGAGAGAGAGGAAGAGAAAGGGAGAGAGAGAGAGGGAGAGAGAGAGAGAGAGAGAGAGAGAGAGAGAGAGAGAGGAGAGAGAGAGAGAGGAGAGAGAGGAGAGAGAGGGAGAGAGAGAGAGAGAGAGAGAGAGAGAGAGAGAGAGAGAGAGAGAGAGAGAGAGAGAGAGAGAGAGAGAGAGAGAGAGAGAGGGGAGAGAGGAAGCAAAAGAGAAAAACAGAAACAGGAAGAGCAAGGAATCAGTAGTTATCTAGATTACTTTGTGATTTGTATTAGGGAAATAAAAGCAAGAACGTCGATGGAGAAGTGGGAAAAGGCAGCAAGGTTATACAGGCAAACAGATGGCCAGAGCTGTTGTAAGCACAAAACAACAACAAAGCAAATAAAGGAGGGCACTGCCCATTAATGACAAGGCACATGCAAAGAGCTGACCCTACATGTATGCATGAAACCAACTGATTGGCTTACCCTGCTGTTGCTCTGATGATTGGTGAGCACACCCTTACTCTCGCTCTTGTAGCTAGGCACTCGTACAGCGGTATATGGTATGTCGGGCTGTGCCACGACACGCCTGGTGGTGTAAGTTTTCTCGGGCACAAGTACTTTTCTCTTGCTCTTTGGAAGCCAGCTCGTATCCGACCTTAAATTAGATACCTTTCGTCCTTCGGAGCTCTTGTGACAGCAAGCATCTCATGAGATATGAGTTTAAAGGGAATTCTACTAGTGCATTCTAGTAAATACTTACAGGAAGGCTATATACTTACGTTGAAATTGTGTAGTTCCATGAACTATCAGTCATTGCATGCGAAGAAACTGATGTTTTGGCACCCTGAAACCACAGCGATTTAGGGATGAATCTTAGTACAATCTTCGGTTCCCCAACCTGCAATCCGTTTAACAGCTTTCATGCCTCGAAGGCTTTATTAATGTGAGAATAGATGTTAAATAAATTAAATAAAATAATTCATTTGTATAGCGCCCCAAGAGAACTTAATCTTTATTCAGGCGCTTCACAGATGCCTCGGGGCTCAAGCCCACGACCTCAGCCAGATCTTGGTCGGGGTAAGCACCTTAACCGCTGGACCAAACCAGCTCGGAGCCTTACGAACTGCTGGAATACCACAACCACAATATTTCAGCCAAGTAGTGTTTCGACCTCAACTAGATAGCGATATTAAGGATTGTAACTATATGGCAATATGTTTTTTTTTACAAAAAGCAAGGTGCAGGTGACTAAAGCTATCAACATTAGAAATTCGCCTCGATTAGGCTAACAAAAACCACCCAATCAGCAATGACCATGCTTATCTGGGCGACTACGAATAACTGTAGCTACAGTAGCAGATCGGCAGGTCATGTTGAGATAGCATGCTAGGGTATGCGGTACCAGTGACTTACGACACTATCGTAACTCCACGATAACCATAGACGAAAATGATGGACGTTAAACACAATTTGAATTATAACGAATAAGTTAAGAGTTTCCAAGTGACAAGAAAGTTAGATGCTGAAAGACTGCAAGACAACTGCACGAAATAAGTATGGTGAGCTCCAATGATAGCTCTCTTTCGAGGGCACACATCGAAAGTAAAACTCAATCTACCTTGCATGTTGCGATTCCCAGAGCCATCAAATTAGAGTTTTGACTTTCAGTTATGCTGAGCTAGGCTCCACGTGACACCGAGCAGTTATGTTTGTAAAGTAGAGTAAGGCGGCCCTGTCGCAAATGACATCATGCACAACTGCATGCTCTGAAAAGCGTTCCTGCAGTAGTTCAAATGGCTGCAGGTGACCGAAACAGGGTTTTTAAAGCATGCAGATTGTAGGTAAAAGCTAAGGATCTTGCTAAGCTAAAAAGCTCTGACAGATCTACAACTGGATAGGAAAATATATGCTAACCTCATAAGTCAATGAAACTGATCGACATCATAGACATAAATAAACTCTGTAGGTTTTTAAGAGAAACGCATTGACATAAGAAATAGTATGGTTAACAGAAGAAATTTTGCACTGAAGTAGCGAGAACACGTTATTAACAAAACATGAAAACCACTGCACACGAAACAATGTAACTTACCGTTTCCAGCTTTCTTGCTGAACTGCTATCAGTCTTCGATCGCTTTGCCGGTAAGAGAGTTTCATTCTCGCTGTAAGTGTGAAGCATGTTCAAGTCAACTTCCACAGAACGAATAGCATGCAGGTCCAAAAAAATGTGTGCATATGTCTTTCGGCCATACAGTTTGCTCGATAGACTGACAACAGTGGCAAGATATTTGTCCTCCGACTATCGACTGATCTTGAAAAGACGAGCAACAATGATCCGATACAATTTTAAGCCAGTTAAGCACCAGTTTTTTAACAAGGCTTTCGCATTACATTTTGTGGCTCGCAGAGCAGACACCGATTTGGGTTTTCTCACTTATTCTCGGGAGGGAGCGCTGCGGATATGTGAAAATCCATTCGCCAGCATTCACTACCTAGAGCAGCAGCTGGGCCGGCAATATCAGGACAAAGCGGGGAACTAGAGATCAGCAGAGCATGCAGCCGCGTCATAAAGACAGCTTGCCGCTGAAGCCAGCACAGAAACGCCGGCCACCAGCTCAGGTGGTCATGATTAACATCAACAAAGCAACATGAGAACCCCAGCCAACATTATGATTGTCGTCCATTAAACAAGACCCAAAGCTACCAAGGGTGCCAGAGATCGAATGGCCTTCAGCTGCCAAGAAGCGACACATAGCTGACTCAAGACACACCGTCCAGAAACATAAGAGCATTAAGTACAACGAGTGCCTGCCTAGCCATTCGTAGACAAGCCGTAAGTCCAGGGTGTCACCTGCTGCTCCGGCCGATTCGGGTACCCCGGCTTAATTATAAGATATTAATTTTCTTAATAAATCTTTCCCCTGTAGTCGCATTGCAATAATCACACCAAAGTGGGACTGCCGAGAGTATGAGAGCCTGCTGGCAGAACACTCACCTTCCTACGTGTTCAGTTCTGTTAATTTCTTTCCTCTTTCGGCACGGTTGCTTCTTTGTGCTAGGGTTGTCCTGCAACAAGCACTCGGCCAAATTAAATCCTGGACAACTGAGTGTTCAGTCAAAAAACAATGTGTAAGCATCTTTATGGAAATTTGGGAGCAAAGCACCTATATATTTGCATCGGTAAATGGATTTACACTCCTCACTGATCTTCGTCGGGAAAGTTGGTCTCTGGCAGTGGTTTGCCTAAAGAGGTAAGTTAGTCGGGCATTCTTGCTTCAAATCCATAGGTCCTAATACAAAGGACGGCATTAATTTCTCTACTTGACTTCTTTCTACGACTACGACGATATCACTAGGAATGCCTCAGCGATGTGTAAATCCTGCTGAGATCACAGCCACTTTGATAACTTTAAATCTTAATGCTCAAATCCGCAATTGGTGGTTTATTTAGGCTTATTGTGAGTCAACCAAGTACGCATTCAAAAAATAGTGCTTGCTACTCTCATCGCATCCTAACCAATGTACATCAAACCAAATTGGTTTTCTAGCCCGGCAAAATAAGATTTCGGCTTGGTCAGAAAAGAATGCAAATAAGTGACCTTAGGTAAGAATATGACCGCTGCATGTAACTGGTTGGCATAGCCATGGAACGATCGGCTTCTTTTGCACTTTTCCACTTTTAAATAGCTCAATATAGAAATTAAATTCCAGGCTTTTACTGTTATTTTTTCACAGAAGGCTGTTTCCTTAGCTTTCGAGACTTGCACATGCAGAACGGCCCATGTAAAACAAGTTTCACTCAGTGGCTCTGGCTTGATGAGGCATTGATTTCGCCATCCCAGTCGGAGTTGAAGCCGAAATGACGGCATATCTGTCCCTCAATACGATGATAGATTTACACAGATAGCAGTATCTGAAGAAGGAGATATGCCTTCAATTGCCAACACTAAATTGTATGCACAAATTGCTTCCGAGGTAGTGGTCTTTCCTCAATTTTACCGAAATACCCTACACCTCTTGATTGAAATTCTGAAATACATCAGACCTCGGGTAAAAAATATAAGCAAATGTATTTGATGACAAATAAATATATCAATTATAATTATTATATCTAATAATAATAAAACATATAATTATAATTATAGTTTTAATAATAACAAAACGTAAGTACAGCATCTAATGAGAACAAAATCTTTTTCTAGGCATTTTACACGTCTAGAAATAAAGCACTTCGAATTGGTTAGCAATAACATGTACAATTTCAACACTAATAACCATACAAAGGATAATTTGCAAGATATAGAAAACCATGTCATGATCAGTGTATTTTTAGCATAATTTTAAATGCTATCTACTCAGGGATGTCACGACATTAGTAGGCAGTCAGTTTCAGGCTTTGCTATACACAAACTGAAGGCACTGTCTCCAAATGAGTTGCACAGCTAAACGACTAAAATGGGAGAGCTAGCGGTAACATGCGAATCTTAATTAGCTAGTATTTACGATGTTTTTTGACGCGAGAGAATGAAGGCATCTAAAAGTGAGTGAAAGAATATTGAAAACATGCAAGCAGTGATTTACAAAAGCGGTCATCGTTGAGAGGGACATTTTAGAACAGGACACTCCGATTTTGTGCACAAGCTGCAGTAGATTTGCCGGCCTATCTCTTTTTAAGGTGAAGCATTCTAGTTTTTTTCTTGACACTAGGCACCGAAAAAGATCGCAAACTAATTACGTTTCAGTACAGAAGTAAAAATGAAGATTGGAAATTTAAGCAAACTGGCAATAACAAATGGGCTCAGCGTTTTCCATTCTGCCTGTATCCCCTAACTTTGATAAAGAGAGGAAAGCAACTCGGCAAAAGGCACTCGGAAAATGAGGGAAGCAGGATCCTCATTAGCCTAAACAAGAATTAAGTCAACTTCAACATTAAGTACTGATTGAACTTCAGCAGATGAAGTCGCTTGACTAAACGCTCAGATTACCTTCAGAGCATGATTTTCGGCCGGCTCTGAAAATAAAAAGGTGATACATGGGCAACGTCGACCAAAGTGCTAGCACACGACAGCAGACGAACGAAAAAAACAGGAGAAGAGGGCTTTAGGTCGAATGCCGCCGGCTGTCGTGCCTATTGCGTAGGGCCTACCTTCGGTGCCTGGTTTACTGGCTGCTGCCACCTTCCTGTTTTTGGCAGAAGGCGACGCAGCCGGTGACGGGGCAGCCAGAGATGCAGTTGGCTGCTTCGAGGGCTCTCGGGGGCGCTTGGGCGCAGGAGGAGCACGGTTGCCCCTGCGTCTGCTCGCCTCGTCCTTTTGGCATTTTGAGCGCTCCTTCGCTCGGCACGCCACTGGCACCGCGTCGCCCTCATCGGCGGCATCAGTCCTGCTGCAACCGGTGCTGCCGGCGGCGCTCTTTGCTTCGATGACCAAGTTGGATTGGACGTCGATGACGTTCGATGACGTTCGATGACCAAGTTGGATTGGCTGCAGCAGCTCGGCTTCGTGTTTGTACCGAGTCTCGTTCGGCTGCAAAGTGGGTTTGACTGCAGCGACTTCGCTGCCCGCTCTGAGCGTGGCTTCCGGGAGCCCCGCTTTGCCGGCCGCCGCCTCGCGGTTGGCCGCGGCTGCTGTGGCTGCAACTGCTGCTGCAGCCGGCACCTTGACCGCCTGGCCGACGCAGAGCGAGCGACAGCGGCTCTTGAAGAACTTGGGCTGCTTGGGTGCCGATGTGACGCTGCTTTCTATCGGCCGGTCGGCGACCGGCTGCCCGTGAAGCCACTGAGCCACGCGTGCTTGCTTGTCTGCCTCGTCCTCGGGCGGCTTCGACGGCTGGGCGGCAGCAACGCTCTTTTTCCGACCAGCCGGCCGCTCGGCTGCAACAGCAGGGGCGGAGACGGCGACGGCTAGTTTCGGGGCGGGTTTAGAGAGAGTGGCAGGCTTTGAGTTGGCAGGCTTGGATGCTGAAGGGTGCTGAGGGAGTGACGAAGAAACTCGACTGTCAGCTGTGCACCCTTTGGCAGAGGCGGCTGGCTCTTGGGAGGGGGAAACAACGGGATGGCCCAATAGAGAACGCAATAGAGAACGTGGATGAATAGTGGGCGGCTGACAGCTCGGAGCGGCAGCAGCCGGTGCCCCAGAGTCGGCCGGTGGAGCAGCTACTTTTGGCAGCACGGTCTCGTCTGTCCGTTCGACCGCAGGCGAGTTGCCGTCTGCAGCACCTCCAACTTCGTGGGGACTCGAGCCAGGCAGGCCGGGAGAGAGGCTGGAGCTGCCGATCGGACCGCTGTCAACTGAAGTGGCCGGGCCCTCTCCTGGCTGATGGTCGCCGTCCGTGCAAGCCACTTTATCAGCACTGTCCGGTACTACCGGCTGTTGATCTGCACCGATATCGGCAGGCTTGCAGCTGTGGCCCGAGTCGGCAGCTTCAGATTCGACGACTACATGCTGGGCTGCAGCAGCAGCCTCGGGCTCCAGATCAGGCGACTGGAATGCCGGTTCCTCCACAGAGGCTGGTTTGGTGGGCAGAGCTTCAACCGTTGGCAGCTTTGTTGATTGCACGGCTGGTTCGTTCACTGCAGCAAGATAGACTGTCGTAGCCTCAACTATACCTGTGGGGCAGCATAAACCTAACTAGCAAGCTGCCTTGACATATCAATACCAAGCATCGATTGAGCACTGCAGCATTTGCACATGCGCAAGCGAGAGCACACATAAACACAAATGACCGCACATGCACATACTGTGCATGCACAGGAGCGCACACACTCGTGAATTCATGTGTGCACACACACTGAAATGCACACACACTGACATGCGCACTCAAACGCATGCGCGCGCACACGCGCGCACGCACACACACAGGCACACACACACACAAACGCATGCATACACAAACGCATGCACATACGCTTTACCTGGCTGCTTTTGCAGGTGAGGTAGAAAGCGATCAAAGCCAGCTAGAGCACTGCTGCTGCCACCGGTCGTTACAATGCCAGCTGCGACTGAACCTGTTACTCCTTCCACAAACGATGCAGTCTAGAAAAACCACAGATAGCTTTGCCAACTGGCTGGCGCTGCTGCCGAAAAGCAATTAGTCAGCAACAAGTGATCGAAGGCACGTGCCTTCAAAGTGCTTGCACGGACTTCCTTAGATGACATCTCCGTGGGATATGAGCTGGGAACGAACCAGTCTGAAACGTGCATCGTGCAACTATCCGTCAGTGGTCAGTCAAGGATATACAGACGAGTGTTACGGTAATAAGTTTGATACAGCAATCAAATATTGAAGCAGTCTGTCTGGCTCGTTGAGTTCTTAGTGAATGACCAGCAGCATAAGCTGTTACGATCAACTCACTGGCTGGCTACAAGTTTAGCTACAAGCAGGTTTCATGGCAATCACCTTATAATGGGACCACTTCACAGAAGCACAGGCTACGACCAGATGCATATTACTCGAGGCCATTGGAGCGCCATGCTAGAACCGGTAACCAGTGCCGTGCATGCATCGGACAACAAAAGACAACACATCGTGGCTTTATGCGAACTTGGTTCGCTACACTGTCGTTGCCCTCGTCCTCCTCACTCTCTGGCTCACTACGCTAGTCAGAGGTGCCACCGAACAAAGCTTGGCAAGTGGAATTACAGTGCGAGTGCAAAATAAAAGCAAGCGCGAGAAAAAACCGGAGATTGAGAGAGGGAATATATATATATGTGTGCATGTGTGTGTGTGTGTGTGTGTGTGTGTGTGTGTGTGTGTGTGTGTGTGTGTGTGTGTGTGTGTGTGAGTGTGTGTGTGTCTAAACATGGATATAGCCAGATCGTACAAAACTAAAATCCTTTGAAGACCGTGCCTTTAGTTCGTATGCTCCCAAAGCCTGGAACTCACTCCCGACTTGCGCCACAACATCTCCTGACTTGTCCACATTTAAAAAGAATTAAAATCACATCTATTAATCACGACATCAAGTGGATCCTTGTGATTAATCTTTTATGTGCTTATGCATGCTGACACTATGCATGCTGCCACTAGCCATACTTGCATGCTGACCCTGTGCTTGTCACCCGTAACCATGTTATTCTTGCTGTTTATTGAGCATGCTATCACTACCCATTCGATCGTGCTTCCTTTGTAGCAAATTTAAAGTGCCTAGGAAGAGATTGATTTCTCTGAGGGTGCTATATTAAATGCACTAATTTTATTATTTTTTAAGAGCAACAGGAAGAGACAGAACAAAATGCACAGAGACGGGAATATATAGGGTAAGCCTGAGCAAGAGATCTGGAGGGCGAGAGACGAATTATTTCAGTGAAACGGTAGGCCGGTCCTTTCCTATGATGATGTGACAGATGTGATGAGATGAAGTGACCCCATGCGCCAGCTGCTCTTTACCTGCAGTCTCATCTCTCGACGTTTCAAATGCCTGTAAGAGAGTTTCTGTATCGGGTAAGACTCCTGGCCTTGCCGGAGCGTGTACCTAAAACCAAAGCAGCTTGTGGTTGATCACGGCGCTACTACATATGGTGAAGACTGGGAATAAAAACAACAACGCTCCTCTAGTTAAGTGTGACAATAGGCTTAAAATCGGATGAGAATGAGAAATTTTACTACCCCAAACCAAAAAAGTTGTGATTATGGTCAAATAGCAATGCAAGACTAGCAGTAATTTGGCATAAAGAGATTGCAATTTTATTAGGCAATTAGGAGCAGGCAGAAGATCTTATTCATAAAGGGAAACATTCAGTATATCATCAGTAGTGCAGGGGTCCAGGTACGAACACTGGCTGTCGGACATTTTTCTTTTCACTGGTTACTGTCTGGTATCCGAACCTAGAAGACGGTAACTTGTGAATGATTTTCGATTGCACAGCTGCTCAAAACAGAGATAATTCAGAGAACTCAATGCGCTACATCCATAAAGAGGAATGCTAGTACCAGAAAGGGAAACGTGGCTCTACAAAGAGAAAATAAGAGAGAGAGGGTAGATTAAGGGAGTCTGCGTGTGCAGGAGAGTGAGAAAGAGGAAGGGGAGGAGAAGAGAGAGAGAGAGAGAGAGAGAGAGAGAGAGAGAGAGAGAGAGAGAGAGAGAGAGAGAGAGAGAGAGAGAGAGAGAGAGACAGACAGACAGACAGACAGACAGACAGACAGACAGACAGACAGACAGACAGACAGACAGACAGACAGAGAGAGAGAGAGAGAGAGAGAGAAGGAGAGAGAGAGAAAGAGAGAAGGAGAGAGAGAGAGAGACAGAGACAGACAGAGACAGAGAGACAGACAGACAGTAGATGCAGAGTGAGAGAGAGAGAGAGAGAGAGAGAGAGAATGAGCATATTCTGCGTGCATATTTTTTGTGCTGATTCTTAAGACCTCTTGAAAAGTGACGCGAGTGCCTATTATGCATAACCATGAAAAGCCAGAAGTATGATTCTGATCTCTTACCGAAGGTCCCATTCCAACTTTTAAGACTACCACTGACTGTGAGGCCCTGTGAGGCCTTACTACCTACAACGATGAAATGCAAAGCGCTTGCAACAGTTGTTAGTTGCTCTAGCTAAGAAAGCTTCGATGAAATACGCAATCCCATTTAATGATAGACATGGTCTAATACAATGCAGCATGTGCAGATAAAAACGTAATAAATAATAAGACCTTTCTTGACGATTCATCTATCTTGTCTGACTCAATGCAAGCAATTCATCAAACTGAAGGCCACATACGCAAATATTTGTGCGTTTCACTTTAGAGAGCTTGGCAACTACCTACTACTCATCTCTGCGGGTGACATTAAAGGCAATCACGTGCATTTCCAACCTCTTGAAGTCAGTACGTTTGATCTAATTTCGACTGCTAACCATTTCCTGATAGCACAATGAAGAACGCACGATTGAATGGTGCTTCTCGCAAATGGGAAGCAGAAAAAGCGGAGGGTCATGGTTATCTCGGGTTACAACCACTTCCAAGTAAAGGTGGCTTCCTCCCAGGCCGTTTTCGGTACCAGCGTCAGGTCTTATGCATGTGCAGGCGAGAGGAGGGAAAGGAAGCAGCAGAACAATCTTGATGAAGCAGTAACAACATATTAAATAATAACAGCAAGATCCTCCCTAGGAGAACTAAATATGTCTCTCAGCAATTTACGTCTGTTGAAAAGGAGGCAAAGAAGGCCCAGATAATCACCTACACATTGCAGGTACTACAATCTAAAATGTCACCTCGTTGTAAGTCAGTGGAGTGGAAAGTTCACAGAAGCAGTTTAGGAAGTGAAGGGGCATTTCAGAGATGACCACGATGACTACGAAGGTGAGCTTGCTCCGAGGACAAATAAATATGGTCAGGATGAAATTCCAAAAAGATCTGACAGACTTTTGCAACATTTAGTTAATAGACTGGGGAAGCCATACCTTCATGCAAACTGACTACTATAGGATAGCCTGGTATTGCTACTACACAGACATGAGGCTATTAAGCTCAGCCAATGGCAGTGAGTTAAAAATACTATACATTTTTAGGAGATGGAGTTGATTGCATGCATCACACCAAACCAGGGAACTCAACAGGAACGACATTCTCACCATGGGAAATTTTAAATGCACTGATGTCAATGCAAGAAGGCTTCCTACTAAGTCGCATCTCACTCATAGTTTAAGACTGGGCCCTGCAAGCAGCAGCAGAGTGTGCCCTTCGGCAAAGTCTTACTCCGCTTCTCTGCAGCTTTCGAGAAAGCACAGGCACTCGCATGTGCATGAATGTGCTCAAGCCGGAATGAAAGCCTACTAGAACACCCACAAATACATGACCTTGCTCAAACGAACATGGATCTGCTCACACATGCACAGAGGCACCGAACACATGCTCGTTATGCATCCTCGGCAATGTTTTGTTTTCGATAATTTTGCTGTACACGTCATCAAACGTTGTGGAGATTTCTTTTCTGCAATCGTGAATATGTTAAGCAAAATGTATCCAACTGAAATCAGATTCTTTCTATAATCATGTAAAAAAAACAGCTGAACTCACATTTAAAATTTAACTCTGGTATGTGAAGTATTAACCAATATGGAATTTACAAAGCATCAATGACGCTACGTAAAAATCACAAGCATGAATCCTAACAAGTTTCAAGAATGTAGCTCGATCTACCAAGGTTCGACAAGTTGGGATACAAGTCGTATATGATGCCGAGGTCGGCAAATTTTAATTTGTAGATATGTTGCTTCCGGATTACATACGAGGTAGATGTGGTTTCCATAATTTTTCTTAACATTCTCCTACTACGGCTCGCTCCCTTCAGCAATGCTGACACTACTTCCTCTGTATTGTATGGCACCAAAGACCTGCTTCACAGCCGTCGATAACTTATTTAAAACACCAACCACAAAGGCCTCCTTCGGTAATTGTATCAGATACTCATTCCACGTATGCAAACAAGCTCGAATATCCAAATAAGTACTTACCTCACAAGACCGAAGCGTGACTTAGCAAAAACATGTAGCTGTGCCAGTACACAGTAAAGTCCAACTTTTTTGGCAATTCATCTCAGTGAGTTAGCAACAAACATCAGCTAGCAGCAGGCACAAGCAGCTAGGAGCTACGAGGCGGTATACACTTTCACCGGGCAAAACTGTCTTTCTAGCCATTGATTGCAGCCATTCAGTGAATCTGCCTTTTGTCCTGTGTGGTTTGCCTACCTATGAATGATTGATTTAGTGTGCTAAACCGCAGGTCCAACTAACCAGTGGTCTTCAGTCTTTTGTGAGCTTTTGCAAGCATGTCTTAGCACGATAAACCTGCGCTTTTGCATGCTTACATGCTTATCCATGGCCGCCTTACTTCAAGGCAATTGGAAACATCTTGAAATTGTAGTAGTTCGTTCGAGGTGCACAATGTGTGTGTGTGTGTCGCAGGAAGAGACGGCTACTTTTTCAAATTATGAAACAGCACAGCTTCGCAGCTACTAGATGATGTGTCTATTAATAGTTGCCATTCACAATGGCTACATGTTATCCCTATAGCCCCAGATTGACGAACTACATTGTTAACGAATAACGGCCTATCTTGCCTGCTCAAGAAGTTGGAAAAATCATTGCCTAAGCAGCGTACCTTGCTTTTCGTGAAACATTGGTTATAGCTAATCCTGTAGCTAGTTGCAAAGCACCGGAATAAAGATCAAGTTCTCATAGGGTGCTATGCAAAAGACTGATGATAACCACTCATTTATACAGCCTAAGCTCGAAGCACTGACGATGTGCCGCACACTTATATCCGTATCCTACTTCTAAGGCTACTTCATAGGATGCATGCACTGCAAGCCATTGTTCTTGGAATTGAGATTTACTTCGGCACAAAAATGCAGCTTGCATTTGCAAGGACAGGATGCGATTAAAAAGAGCTTGGGCATAGTCTCTAGATCACCTCAACTGCTTACATAATCGGCGACCTTAACGACGGCCTTGGCGCTAACGCCACACACTGGGCCCACTGTTAACTTACAGATTTTCTAGCTTTAACCTGCACGAATCCAAAGCCTGCTTAGCTCTCCAAATAAGACCTTCTGCCTTTGCAACATGTTTACAACGTAATGCTTCCATTCAGCCACGTGTCACTCTTTGCGGGGCACCAGCACCATCAAAATTGCTCGCACGACTTCTTAAAACAGATACAGTCCACCAATAGGTACCGCCTACCATGCCTGGCTTAACTTGCCGAGGAATCTCTCTCAGGCCATTCGGCTCCTGCCAGCCACGCAGCAGTCGAGCAGTCTCGGTTTTCAATCATCCTTGTAGGAAAACGGTCCACTGCAGCGATGAGCATGGAAGGGCTGGGGAGGGCAGAGATTCGTTAAGAAAAACCAACAGGCTTGATTTTACCGATAAGTGCCAAGAGCTACTATCTAAGAAGTGGTTTGCATCTAACTATAAGTTGCGGCAAGCCATGACAGCATGATCATTTTCAAACGGATTCTGTATTGGCAATTTTTCCATGATTAAGCAATATAAAAACCATTACCAGTACAGGCAACATTCTCTTTTCAAGGAATCTATGCTTGTGCATTCTTGAAAATGCAAGGTTTCCTTGTGAGATACAAAGGAAATGTTTTGCTGCCCCTTTGACATGTGTGCACAGCCCGTGGCACCTGAATGGGAGTTAGCGTTTCGTAATGCTCGTGTGGGCTTATACCCGAGTTGTAGCCGAAACGAAAAGAAAAGAGCTGTGGGATTCAACAACAGGCAGTTGTGCTGCAATGTTCATTACCTTGCCAGTGCTACCTTGTGACGTCTGGGCAAAAGTCTGAGGTACATCACTGCTGTGAACAGGCTTATTAAGCAGTGAAATCTGTAAAGAGCCGACTGTTTCCGAGACCTTTCTTGGTCTAGCCTATAACAACGAAAGCCTTATAAAAAAAAACGGAAAAATCCACTTTGAAATATGCAGTCACCGGGTTCACATGATCCAATAAAATCTAGTTGTGCTCGAGGGAGCAAATTCGTGGCATTCTTTAATTCCTATAGCACTAAGAATGTAGCTTGTACAATTATGGTACCGAAAGAAAAGAAAAACTACATCAATCTTAGCAAAAAGAGCCAGGGCTCCCAGTAGACATTCAGTCTCCAGTTTGACTAAGTTGGAGAAGCAATTTGACCGCAGAGTTGCACCACTTCCAAAATGGATGCGATTGGTTGTCGAGCCATTTCAAGAAGACCTTGGCTTTCATACAATACAAAGACTATAACGAGACGTAACAATAATGCATTAAGTGTGATGCATGTTCTTAATAGAAACTGAGTGTAGAATAAACCGTTCTTGTAATATTACTTCCATTGTAACGAACCGATTCCTAATATAGCTAATGTACCTTCGCAAATGTACCTTCGCTTTAATCCCTCCTAGCCCTCCAGCACGTCGAATTCTCTCACCTCCCTTGCTGCATGCATTGATGCCATCCTTGCATAGATAGCACTAAACTTTATTAAATTGAATGACGATAAAACAAACTTACTAGTTATGGGCAAACCAAGTGTGATTCAGAAATTAGAAAACCTATAGCTCAAAGTATAGATATCTAGTGCTAGCATATCTCCTGTTGAATCTGCAAGAAATCTAGGTGTCCTGTTCCAAAATAATGTTTTGCTAGATGACCACATCAGCTCCACAGTAAAGTCTGTCTACTTTCAGCTGCATAACTTAGCTCATATTCGGGATTGCTTATACAGGAATATTACATTTAAATTGGTCCATGCATCGGTGACATCCCGTCTCGACTTCTGTAATTCACTGCTTGCAGATCTAATAGCCGGTGCAATCAGACGCCTGGAGTTGGGGCAAAACTATGCAGCTAGGTTTGTCTTTGTAAGCATCACAGTTGCCATGTGACACCACTTCTCGCCGACCTGCACTGGCTTCCAGTCAAGCAACGCATCGAGTTCAAGGTTTTGTCGCTCACTTGTAGGTCACTTCATTCTTTGGCTCCTGCCTATCTCTCAGATCTACTCCCCCACCGGGCTAAGCATCATACCACCTGCTTTTTGGAATCTAATCGCTTAGCTAAACCTCGTATGCACCTCATATACTTTGGAGACCGCGTACGATGCTCCCAAAGCCTGGAACTCACTTCCGACTGGCGTCACGACATCCCTTGACCCTGACTTGACGACATTTAAAAATAAGCTAAAAAGACCTCCATTAATCACAGCATTTAGTGTGTCCATTTCCATCCACAATTCGTCTTTTGTGTGCTTATTCGTGCTGACATGGTGCATGCTGCCACTAACCATACTTGCATGCTGACCCTGTGCATGCCACCCCTAGCCAGGTTATGCTTGTTGCCATTGAGCATGCTACCATTAACCATTCGACCATGCTCCCCTTTCAGCTTATGTAATGTTCCCAGAAAGAGATTAAGTCTTCTCAGGGTGCTATACAAATTTATTATTATTATTATTATGTCCCCGAGGATCGCATGCCTACCTAAAGCAGCTTAGGCTTTGAGTTCGCTATAGAAGACTCTCATGCGTAACACCCGGCAAATCTTCATGACTTTGTGAAGTTACTGGTAGAGATACATTTACGTTACAATAGCAGCTAACTGCCTGTGGACTCGCTTCGCTGAATCGTAGTCGTTCGGTCACGGAAGACAACGCTGGACCATCTTGTTGCTTGATGGAATGTGCCATCTTGTTAAGTGCCGTAAATGTGCCATCTTGCAGTGTGACGGACTTCTTACTTTAATTACTTAAGATTACATTACAATGAGTCGAGATGGTTCTATCAATACAGCACCTAAGCAAATGCCTGTTTTAGCCAAGTATTCAATATCCTAAAACAGTTCTTGGTCTATCAAGATGGTGAGAATATAAGTAAGTCCGTCTCGGACAAGGGAGGTCGTAAGCGGTTTCCACACTCGTCACCGATAAGATTTTTCTGCCTTGCACCACGATACCCTGTCTAAAGAAGTGGTAGCAGCAAAAAAATTCAGCAGTACATACTTGACTATCTTTTTGGAACAGCAACCTACATCTCAATAGACCCCTTTTGTATAAAGTTACACTAAATATTAAATTTATCTGAACCTAGTAGCGTTTATACTAACTACTAACAACCCTATATAGAGGAGAGCACATCGTTAGAAATAAAAATGATTAGGTTTAATCAATAGTAACAGAAAGCTATCTAAATATAGCAGACTATCGCATAGAATGAGTAGATCAACTAAAAATACCTTTCCGGAGCTTTCTTGCGAAGAACATGGAATAGAGGGATTGATATTGAACGTTCGCCCTTGCTTTTCTCCGGTGAATATCGGCACACGTTCAATAGTTTCAGATATCTTTTTCAATCTGGCCTGAAAATAAGTAACGATCTTAGCCAATAGTCGCACTAATTTTTGTCAAAGCAGTTGAAGCAAGTTATACTCACGTCTATTTTGATCTAAACAATTTTAAAACCATATGATTGCTACTATGCAGAATTATCTTAATCCTTAGTAAATTCAAGACTTAATATTAATTTGACTGGATGCTGTGGCAGAGAGAGAGAGAGAGAGAGAGAGAGAGAGAGAGAGAGAGAGAGAGAGAGAGAGAGAGAGAGAGAGAGAGAGAGAGAGAGAGAGAGAGAGAGAGAGAGAGAGAGAGAGAGAGAGAGAGAGAGAGAGAGAGAGTGACAGACAGTAGATGCAGAGTGAGAGAGAGAGAGAGAGTGACAGACAGTAGATGCAGAGTGAGAGAAACAGACAGACAGACAGACAGAGAAGGGGCGGGCATTTGTCCCCTACATCAGGGCATAAACCAAGGTCACACCCTATTCCTACTCCTGCTGACCATCAGCAACCACGAGATTATATCGCAATTTCTTTTGATGAGCAATCGCCGAATTTTGTGTCAAATAAACACTGTGATTATGCACTATAATGTATCATTAATTGGAGTTCTAGCCCCAACTACATGAACATTTTGCAAGTCTTGCCACCACATAAAATATTTTAGATCTTTCACCTTAGATGAAAATCCAGACTCTGCCAATGACTGGACACACCTCATAGAGGATGAATCTTACGAGGAACAACTTAAAACTATCCAATAAAGTTAGCCACTCAACTAGCTAGCTAAACAATCGATTCAGTTAATTAATTGGCTGGCAGTACCTGTCTGGATAATATTTTCAAGCCGGCACCACATCCAGGACGCCATATCTTTATATCTCGAGCCAGACAGTTTGGTTTGGAGGATAAGAGTAAAATGATAATTGCTGAGTCTTCAGTTTTATATTCAAAGTATAAGCACTTCATGGTATGGCAAAGCGCAAGAGCTTAGTTTACCTTGCTTTGCTTCCTTTTATGTAACCTAGAATAGTGCTACGTCTACGGATGTATGTTCATCACTAACTCCACAAATCCTCAAAGAGTAAATTCGTTTTCATGATGCCACTAATCATATTTGCATGCTGACCCTGTGCATGTCGCATCTAACCATGTTATGCTTGCTGACATTGAGCATGCTACCACTAATCATTTGATCATGCATCCTTTATAGTGTGTGTAAAGTGCCTAGAAAGAGACCAAGTTTTCTTAGGGTGCTATGCAAATATATTATTATCATTTAATGCAGGATAACTTTCAATAGTGCACTTAGAACCTAAGCAGTTTTAGAGTGCATATTATGTTTAACAGACCTCATCTCACACAACATAGACAAATGAGAAGCCTGGTTAGCCAGAGCAGTCGAAAATGTAGTAACACAGAAGTAGCGGCATCGAAAAGGGTGTACTGAAAAAGATGTGCCAAAAGGCAGCTTCACAGTAAAGACTTTTGTAAGTGAGTTACACATAATAGGAGGGGGCAATAAATTACGGCGATCCCCTCTAATTAAGCAAAAATTGCCAGGGTTTAGATGGCGTGAAGCTCGAATTACTTGTGAATATTTTAGTACACCGCTATTACAAACAAACCAAATTGTAGGCTATTTCGCTCCAGTATTCTCATACAAATGGGCTTCAAGGATGCTGGCCAGTACCAAAATCTACAATAACTTGGTTTCGTAAAGCCCCAACTTGGATTTCATGTTAAATTACTTCAAGTTCCCTATTACATTAGGCTATCATTCAAGTGTACAAACAATTTCGTGCCATAGTGCGACAATGCCTATGCAATCTACTGCAATGGACTGAAGCGGCCCGGGTTGATATCGATATCCACCGCCGTGGATTGCATGAGAACGCGCTGGCAGTGGGTCAACCTTGCACCCTTAATAAGATTCACAGAGCAAAAGATTCCGTCTACGGCTGTTTTTACGTAAATGACTGCTACAGCTACTTTACTTGCATACAACTGATAAACCTGAGACGTTGGCAATGACTTAAGAAAAGGAGACACGAGAGTAAATTTCTTGGATTTGACTACTATAGAAACATCTCTCAAAGGAATTCCTAAGCTTCATGGTTTGAAAAAATGATTTTATTCTCCTATTGAGATGAGCCCTAGAACGGTCAGCATCGAGCCATCACTACATAGCTTATTTCTGATTTCAGTTGAATCCCTTTTGCTGTGCATGCGCATGAATGAAGAATATAAAGTTCAAGAACGACTAATGACATTAATAGCCAACTTTATCCAACCAAAATAAAAAATGAACTACTGCAATGGCGTACAAGCAGAACTCACCCCACACTTGCAATTTCACGTTCATCTGTCAAGTTTTTGCTGAGTTATATCATTTAAGTTGGACAAGGCCACATTGTAAACAAAGCTGCTCAAATGCCACAACCACATACCTTAACAAGCTGCCATAATGTATCGCGATGTATTAAGGTCCAGAAAGTTTGGATACAAGTCGCATGTGATGTCACATTGATAATTTTTTACTTGTAGATATGTTGCTTCTGGTTTATTTCCGGGTTAGACAGGATTTGCCTACTTTTGGTTTTTATGTTTTCCTTAGTTTTTTGTTGTTCCATTTTTAGAAATAGTCATAACTTCAGATCCCATTTTTACTATGTTAGTCTTTTGAAATGTATCATAAACAATTATTCAAATGCTGGACCAATCTTCTCAGTATTTTCTCGAAGTTTACCGTTAAGGGGTAACTTACGTTATGCTTTTAGCAGGGCTCAGGAAAGGGAGACTACGGATTAAAAATCAATGTTAGCCCAATGCTTTACTCGTGGCTAAAGAAAAACAGCTGAAAATAAGCTGCTAACATGCATAAGCTCCTAATAACATCATATCTTGCCTAAGCTAAGAGGACAGCTACGAAAGTTATTAAGATAAAATATCAAAATATTTTTGCAAGACCAACTTTCGAATTTGTATAAAATCTCGAGTAGCAAGTATAGTCCTAAGTAAAAATTACACTAGTCAAACAATTGTTTGAAGGTTTTCCCAAACAGCAGCTGTAGCTTTGAATAAGTGTCGTGTGGTCAAATTATTCTTTCTTTCATTATCGTTCACGATACAAGTCTAGTCTTGATCTTGTTAAAACAACAACTGCATGCTCGGCTTGGCTAAAAACTAACTGCACTCCCTTCTAATGGCAACTCAAGTGAGCATTGACCGTCTTACCTTAATGATTTCTTTGCTACTACACATTCTACTTAAAACAATCTGTACATCGTGATCTTGTCCAGGGAACTGCATTGATATCTTGCAGTTTCCAGGAGTGCTTTTGAGTTGGAGCTTGCTACACACTAGAGATTTGGCCTGGACATCCAGATCACACCGCGTATGAGATCCGTCTTCTGAAACAGTGTAACAGTCACGAAAGTCTTAAATTGTATTAAATAAAGAAAAAGACCCATAAACTGCAGACATAGAAATGAATCATTGAGTGATACCTTCAAAATCATATTTTGTAATAGATTTGGCTGGTATAGAAACAGTCTCCCATACTTTGCTTTCATTCTAGAAATAGATAATAGACATTTGAAGCATAGCATTGCAAGCAATTGTGTAAACGTTAAAAAATATATATATATGGACATTAAAGTGTGCTGTAGACACCAGCGAGCAACGGCAGGGGCAGGAAGTTGTTCCACAAATCAGCTAGATCCGGAAGGCACGTCCTTCATAGGTCAAGCATAAATAACAGTCTAAATGTTAAATAAAATAAAGTTCCACCAAAAAGTTGCATCAGAAGATTCCTTAGCATTCATTAATCTGCCTTAAACGGATCAGATCGGAATAAGAAACACCATGCCCATATGTACTGTTATTTTATATTAAGTATTTGCAATTTAAAAAACTATGTGTACTATTCATCCAGAACTAACTTTTTCCAGTGGCACTATAAGCAGTGGCAAAGCCAGTAGATAGATGGCATTTACAGCCTCCTACATGGGGCAGCAATCTGGCCCACCCCATATCCTTATCCCGCCCCTTTTAACTGTGACCTCCGACAAAATTTCTTCTTAATTCTACTGAGCAACCAAATGTTAGTCAAATAAAAACCGTGACTTTGTTCTATAATGTTTTATTAGTTGCTGTTCTAGCCCCACCTAAAATGAAATCTTGTAGGTCTTGCCAGCTCTGCATAAAAAAATGTGGCAGGTCTTGCTTGCCCCAGATGAAAATCCTGGCTCCACCACTAACTGTAAGCACTGAAACTATGTATAAATGGCATTGAACGAAGATAAAATTTTAATAGCAACTAGGATTCTTGTCACAATTGTATATCTAAGGTAGCTTACTTACTTCTAACTCTTGTAAGCAATAGAACGTTATCCTTTGACTTCCTAGATTGAAGTCGATCCAAAAATTGTGGTATGCTGCTTCTGTGCTGGGCTTTCTGAACTGTAAAGTAATACAAAATAATGAGCATGGCATGAAATAAAAAGCAGAGTCTTTTCGTTTTGCTTATGTTTAATCAAGCTGAAACAATATTGTGACACGGCAATATATCTACATACAGTAATTATTTAGGGTAAAAATCTGAAGTCAGTTAAGATTAGGAACGCAAAATTAACCGAAGCTCACAGAATAAATGAACAAAAATCCCAGCTGTAAGCTATTAACTCCAAAAAAAGTATGTGATGTCATTGTATCTCATGCTTTCATCTTATTTTTTACAGATTACCTCAGTTCATCGCGTTCCTGATTTCATTTTACGAAGACGGTGCCTCTTTTACAAAAGATCTCAACAGTGCTATTTCTTCACAATAACTGTTTTTAAAGGTGCTAAGAGACTGTTTGATAAGCTCATTTTTCGATTTTATTTCTTAAATATGGACCTAATTCCATGCCATTGGAGAAGTCGTCTTTCCTTAAGTTATATTAATAAATTCCAGGTCGCTTGCGCTCAAGATACACAGAGGATCCACCTAGCCTCAGGAATTCAGCACTGAAAAACATCCATAAAACAAAAGACCATCTTAAAAATGCAATTTAATGAAGATGAAATAACGTTGCATACAGCCCTTTAAGAACAAATCTTATCTTATAGGAGCTGGGTTGGTCCAGCGGTTAAGGTGCTCGCCCCGACTAAGGTCTGGCTGAGGTCGTGGGCTCGAGCCCTGAGGCATATGTGAAGCGCCTGGATAGAGATTTAGTTCTCTTGGGGCGCTATACAAATGAATTATATTAATTATATTATTCTATGAGCTACAGATAGGCCGGAAAAGAATCATTTGAACTGATTGGGATAGTGAACATGATTATGAACCCACACGATTGCACACCCACAAGCACATTCAGCACAATACACATAAAAAAAGAGCAAGCTTTGATAAACATGTGTTTTTATCTTCGTTTGAAATTTCTTTAAGCCAGCGAGTGTCGTGATGACAGTCGGTGTGAGTTCCAGGCTCTGGTAGCACAAAAACTAGAGGCATGGAAAGAATTGGGCAAATTTTTGAGGCACACAGTTGAGGCACAGCAGACCGAGTAAGAGGAGCAGTGATAAAAGAACAAGACTGGAGTGCTGATATTTCAAGAATGCAGGCAGAAAAAAAATAAAAGGAAGATCCAGCCCCAAGTCAAAGTGGTTCGTGAAGGAGAGTCACTGAAGGTCAAATAAGTGGTGTAATGTGCGCGTTAGACTTTCATGATTGGAGTCCAATTTTGGAAGGATACATATGTGAAAGTAGGACCATGTAGTTTACATGGCGATCTATTTTGAATCATTTTTGGAGCAGGACACCCAGACTATGTGCAGAGAATACAAGAGTTATGCTGACCAATCCATTGTTAAGGGTTAGGCTTTCCAGTTTCTGAGAGACACCAGATTTGCACAGAACTATAATTTTATTCTTATAGACATTGCATTCGAGAAAATTAGCTGCAATAGTTGATTGATTCTGTGGAGGATTGGCTCTGAATCTTTGCTGATACTATTTTTTACCTATTTCTGTGCATCAGGGAATGCTACCAATACCTAGTTGTACTAGTGTTTTACTGCTAAAAAATCCGTTCACAGTGACAGCCATGTTGCCATTTATCTGAAAAACGGCACGGCGTTGAAATCTGACAGCAAATCATGACCCAATACTTAGCACAGCATCATGCAATTATAAGCTTTTTCGGGGGCTTCTCTCGACCTTCTATACTCAAGCCTTCTAATGTTCAGTTCCTTGTCAGTGCCCAACTGCATATGGCACACAGTGCAAATTAAGTACAATTATGAAGTGGGCATAATCGAGCACACCAATGTGATACGATTATAAACCATGCCCGGAATAAGGCACAAAATACTACTAATATTGCAAATGTTCAAGGTGCTATAAATGCTAATCATTTTCACATGTGCTCAATAAGAGAGAATACTCACCTCATCGTTATCCAGAAGAACGCAAGTGCATTCAAATGAGCAGACACTAGAATAAAAACCTTGGACTTTGACAAACCTTTTGCATTTTGGAACATATACATATTGATGCAAGCAACACTAAAACTGTGATTTGTATAGATCAGCTAAACCTCAAATTGGAGTCAGAAGAGCTAATGTCGATTTGGTAAAAGCAGCAACAACCGATTAGAACTACCATGACTTACATGAATCACGGGAATGAAGATGACGATATCGCACGACTGTGTGAACAAATTTTACGTTGAATATTCAGATGATAATAAATATTGAGAGAAGGCATCATTAAAATGCCTTCCTAGCTCAACCTGGCATACGATTGCTAAGATCTCGACTCGAGGAGTCGCAGCTACATTTTCTAATCGTTGCTAAACAATGATAAAAATAGCTCTCAATCCCCAAATATTTTGTGCGCTGAGGTTTTTCAAGTAATTGAAATTTAAACGATACAAATTTACAAGACAATAGAGGAATTGCACTCCAGAGGTTTCTATAACTTCAGTGATGACAATGCAATTGCTAATATCTACTTTTGACAGCGATTGCTTGTCTGCCCCAATGTGCTATGTCTTGACTGTTTGCTGCCTTGCCAATGAGATAAGCACCAAAATCTCTGGTCACATTTCCCTGACATGCCTCAGTAAATTAGATTGGTGTATCTTTGAACACGGCTTCACTTTAGGTTCAAAATTTGAATTCGACATCTTAGGGCACAGCCTCATAGTATGTTCAGCAGCTGCAACCACAGAAACCAGTCGCAATGCAATCCAGACAGAGTCTGCCCAAAAAAATCAGATTTATTAAAGAGCTGCCATGCATTTCTTTGGGTACCAACAAGCAAAATACTTGGCGGATAAGCACTAAGCCAACTAACAGTTACTGCACTAGACATCGTTTCTTACTTTTACACTTTAGTTCCTCTGAACAACTAAGCCGTAGCTTGCGCATCACCTAAAGAGCCACAGCATCCAAAGGATTTAAAACTTATTGCTATGCTTCCTTTGCAGCTTATGTATAAAGGCCTAACATAAATTTAGTTCTCTTAGGGTACAACAGAAATGCCTTATTTTTATTCTTAAAAAAATTTGAAAAAACTTATTTTGATCTACCGCTAACCATTGCCAGACAGTGTTTTCATTCCACATACTCGGTACAAGCCAATGCCTTACTTCTTGATTTTAAAAAGGCGGTAGAAGTCACGCGAGAAGATATAGCTTAGCAGAAGCAAGCAGAGTCGGGAGATGACTAAAGGAGGCTGCATTGATGCAGGATTGCACGGCCAACACTTCGCCTACACTAAATACCGCATTACAAGCTCGGAAGAACCAAGTTTCAGTTGTGGATCGTATTCCCGAAGCAACCTAGCACTATTAACCTTGAAGTGAGAATTTCATGCCATGCTTACGCTAACCTGACCAGTTAAAGAACCCCGAACAGTGGCATCCGAATAATTTTACAATGAACCTCCATAGCATGACTTGCACATAAAATGTGTTACTTAAGAGCGGAAAATAGGTGGCATCACTTTGGTCGCCTAAATTTTATAAGAAAATCACCTCATGGAACTTTTTTGTATTAGAAACTATGTTAAAAAGCGAGAAAATACACGGAATAAATGACACGTTTAAAGCCTTGGTTAATCATATTAAAAAGACAGTAGTATGCAGTTGCCATTAGTGCTACAGTTGTCTTCATTCAAACTGGCAGCTAGGCAAGTATACTCACTTTTTAGTTGCCGAGTTTATGGAGTTTAGGAATAATCGACAACCCTAAAAAAAGGGAGCATAGCTTGTACCCGGGTCACGAGTATAAAATCTGTCACAGCGAACCGATAAGGTATTACATGAAGAGGAAAACACACAAGAAATTATTTGAAATCTCGATGTCTCACATTGGCAGCTCTCGAGCCCGGAGGCTTAAAAAGAAATGCATCACTTGTTATAATAATAATAATAATAATAATTCACTTGATAAAGCGCCCTCAGAGAACTTAATCTCTCTCTAGGCGCTTTACATTTGCTGTAAAGTGAAATGCAATTGAATGATAAGTAAAATCATGCTTGAAAAACAAACGAAAAGAATTATTATGCTAAATATGCAGTCAAACAAAAACCGCGCCTGCACAATGCATAGACATTTGAGCCTCTTACAAATGAGATGATACACGAGACAAGCTCCTTACTGTTTCAAATGCTGTTTCTTCGATATTTTCAAAATTTGATAAGTCGTTTGCCTCAAACAAGCCCTTGCAGAGAGCTTGTCTCTCTTCACTGCTACAGATACGAAACAGCAGCTCGATGTAATTGACTTGGGTCTCGTAATCTGAAAAAGTAAGATGCCATTTTAACGTGTTAAAGTAAGCAAAATGTCTTTAGAAGCAACTGCTTGTGGTAAGAATACAAATCGTTTGATTCTTTAGAGCATGTGTGTTCACTTGTCCTCAAGCTTTAGTTCACTAGCTGCATTTAGATCGCTTAAATAGATTCATAAAACGACTAAATATAATTTAATTATCGTAACCTGCAGGTACTAAACCTTGAGTAAACTAGGTTGAGCTTGTCATGAAAAGGCCTGTTTCGCCTACAATAACTCAAGCACAGGAGCATTAGTTCCATAGTCCTGAAACTTGTTTGTAGGACAAAATAATAACGGCAGTCGCTTTACGAGACAAATGTATCCGGCATACTCAATTCCAAACAAAGGTCTATATAATTGTTTTATTCGTAGAACCTTCAGTAAGTCAGTGAAGCAGACAAAACAGAAAATTATTTAGCAGAGCATTTCAGTCTTTTACCTAATTTAAGTTAATATACTGTTAACTGTTTGCTTTAAATTATTAAATATAATTAATTTAAATCAAAATTACATAATAAATCAGTCAGTACTATCATATATAGAAATTTCTTCTGATACATAAAACCCTAACATTGCAACATCCGAAATTATCGACTTATATAGCTGCAGCCGTAAAGTCGCTACACAATAATTAGTAGTAACGACTAATATAAATTTGCATGATAGCCAACGTATAATGTAGGTACTTGGAAAAAGTGAAAAGAAGAGAATGGTGTCGGCACAGTGCAATTTGAACCCAGCTAGCCTCCCTTGGTGGTCGATCGCTGCTTAGTGTGGAGGTATCACATTTGATATTCTTAAATCCCAAGGACTCATGCAAAGCAATAAATGTTCTAGAACTCATGCAAAGCAATCAACGTGTTAGCCCGCACCTAAGACAAAACAAGACCTGAAGAAAAGAGATTGGGAATAAAACGTTTACATATGGTGCACAAAAAACCCGATAGCGTATGCCCAGTCATTTCAGCTTACATTTGTTTTCTTTCGAGTGAATTAAAATTTACTTCTCTTAGGGCGATATATAGAAGACCTATTATTCCCATAATCAGTATTCATCGACCAATTATTATATTTTTTACCATTTGTCGTCCCATAAGCAGTCGAACAAACTAAGTCTCTCAATTGGCTTAGAAAGCCTGCTCAATGTCTGTGCAGGCTAAAAATGACCACCAACAGAATTGAACGGCCATGGCCCATAGCGAATCAATGTTAGTTCCCCAAAAGGCTGGCATGCACAGCAGGACCAAGCGAGGGCGTGCTGCCGATCATTAGCCCTTCAAAGACCCAGAGCCTGAATGAAGTGTATCAGAAAGATGGCTGTGCGTTTCTGCTTGCTCCCTGCACGTGCATACTGATCAATTTCGGCTGTAAAACGCTTTCCTCACACATTAAAATAAGTCCAATAATGTACATGCAAATTTGTGCAGCCCTCAAAAATTACTCATCAGGAGCAAAAAAAAACTATGGGCAGTAGAAGCAATAACGTTAGACCAAGCTCGGAACGATAAACAGACAAAGAGGCCGAAAGGAATGCAAAGCTGTGTACCACAAAATTTCGTTACCTCCAGCGTTGTAGGTTAGTGCTGAGAAGTTCTTCCTACAATTTCATGCTGCCAGCTGGCGTATGCTACATACATTGTGAGCCAGCAACAGCACGACGTCATGCACCTGCATGGACAATGCTGGCCTATTATTAATTATGCCGTGCTAGGCGACCGAGTTTGGGCAATTGTAGCGACCTTGCGAAAAAACCTTATTTATGAGGTTTTTAATGTAAGGCTAGCATGTTGCCGGCCTCGTGGGAATTTAATCGTAATACGACTTCACAAATGGACACAACCACCCACCCTCCCACCCACCCCACCCTCTGGGCTTCTGGATCGGGCTTCTGGAAATAAAAGATGTCTTGAGAGAGCCTATGGCAGATGCCGTTTATTCAGTGAGGTCACCTGAACCGATCAGCTGTTGGTAGGTGATATCGATGCACACAGCAGTGCAAAAGAGTAGCTTAGGGATTTAAACCTAACGCACTGCTTTCTCGTGGCTGCCGCATAAAGCTCAAGAGAAAACCTGAGAGAGAAGTGTCACCATTATGCACAGTTGGCTAGGGCATCGTGTGCTGAGATGGTCTGGCAGCACCTTTGTGTACCCTACTGGAAGAGCTAGAGGGGGCATACAGACAAAATTCTCAACCAGCCCTTCCCTCCAAAGTAATTAATAGCAATAAAAATAATAAATAATCCAAATATTAAAAATAATCCAAAGTAATTCATTTATAGGCAGCCAAGTAAATCAGACGCATAGCACCTGCCTGTCACAAGGCCACCTTCAGAGCAGACAGCAGCTGAATTATTAGCATTTCATCGGAAGCACCTACTAGCCAATAAAGGAGCTTGCAGGCCTCTCGATTGACTTACAGTAACTGCTTAAACTCGGTGCTTTCAATTAAGTCTTGCTTGTATTCGGCTGATGGCCGCATCTCTTCAAGAAATACGTTAGCGACCTTGAGTGCCTACAAATATTAAAATGCAGACAGGAGTGAATCAATTAAAGAATGGCAACCAATTGCATTAGCCGAATCGAATGCTGAGAATTTACACCTAAGCGCCAAGTTATGTAGGCACACAGATAAGCTAGCATGGGAAACTAAACCAACACAAAAATACAGGCAAAATGGTAATGCACAAGCCGATAATAGGAGTAATTATAATAATACATTTGATAAAGCACCCTCAGATAACTCAATCTCTTTCTAGGCACTTTAAAATTGCTGCAAAGGAAGCACGGTCGGATGATTAGTGGTAGCATGTTCAATAAACAACAAGAATAACATGGTTAGGGGTGACATGCACAGGGTCAGCATGCAAGCATGGCTAGTGGCAGCACGCACCAGTGTCGGCAGCATAAGCACATAAAGGACGAATCACAGGGACCCACTAAATGCTGTCGTGAATAGATGCTTTTTAGCTTCTTTTTAAATGTGGACAAGTCAAGAGATGTAATGACACCAGTCGGGAGTGAGTTCCACGCTTTGGGAGCATGCGAATTAAAGGCACGGTCTCCAAAGGATTTGACGTTTCTACGAGGTATATTTTCCGAAAAGCAGGTGGAATGATGCTTAGCCTGGTAGGGGATTAGATCTGATAGGTAGGCCGAAGGCAAAGAATGAAGAGACCTCAGAGGAGCGAAAAAACCTTGAAGTCGACGAGTTGTTTGACTGGGAGCCAGTGCAGGTTGGCGAGAAGCAGTGTGGCATGGCAACTGCAGTGCTGACGACAGACAAACCTAGCTGCAGAGTTCTGCACCAGTTGTAAGCGTCTGAATGCACATGCTGGTAGGCCAGCAAGCAGTGAGTTGCAGAAGTCAAGATGGAATGTAGCAAATGCATGAACCAATTTAGTTGCATAATCCCTGTCTAAACAAGCCCAAATTTTAGCAATGTTATGTAGCTGAAAGTAGGCATACTTTACTTTGGAGCTGATGTGGTCGTCCAATGAAAGGTCACTTTGGAACATGACACCTAGATTTCGTGCATATTCAACAAGAGCTATGCTAGAAGAGTCGATTTTAAGAGTCAGCCTTTCCAATTTCCGAATCACACTTGGTTTATAATAACTAGAGAGTTGGTTTTATCATCATTCAGTTTAAGAAAATTTGATGCCACCAATGTGCAGATGTCATCAATACATGCAGCAAGGGAGTGATCAACTGCAAGTAGAAAGACAGAATCACACCCTGACCTTAATCTTGTGATAATAATAATAATATTAACAATAAAAATAGGACACTTACACAAACCAAAGGAGATCAAAATATCTTTCTATGCATTTTACATAAAAACAAGTGAACAATATATATTTACATATGCTGGAAAGGAAAAATGTCCTATCCTACAGTTGAGCGATCCTTTATTGCCAACTGCAAGCGGTGGTGATAGCCGAGCAGACTTTTCTGCCACTACACAGATTAGGCTGTTAAATCAGCTAAGATTGTTTACAGCTGAAAGTAGGCAGACTTTGCTGTGAAGCTGAAGTGGCCATAAAGAGAAAATTCACTTTACATCCAGATTTCGTGCAGATGCTTCAGGAGATACACAGGCCTAGTAATACTGAATTTTGGCAATACAAGCCCCAAAGGAATTGACAGTTATACGAGCTGAAAGGCAGGAAGAGATCAAAGCACAGGCACAGCCGATAGTGCATTACAGAAGTTACAACATATTCCAAATGCACGGACAGCTTGGCAATGGTATCCTGATCTAAGCGGACTCACATTTTTGCAATTGTATTTTGATAGAAGTAGGCCGGCTTGACTGCAGAGCTAATGTGGTCATCTATTGGAAGCTCACTTGGGAAAAAGCACCGAGAAAGAGTGCAGACACTATAGGAAATATGCTGGCCGAGCGCATTTTGAGGATTAGGCCTATCAATTTTGAATAGCAGCAGGGTTTCCCAGAACTAAAACTGACCATCTTCATTCAATTTAAGAAGTTTCGATGCCATTCAAGTTCAAATGTCAGCAGTACAAGCTCCAAAAAAATTATGAAAGTTCAACGTTCTAGAGGGATGAAGTTATTATGACTGCAGCTGTGCTCAATCTGAATAAACATGAAATCCCAAGTTGTGCTTGACAATTACAACAGCAAGAGGTACAGCATACATTGTAAAAGAAGTAGACCAAGCCCAGATCTCAGGGTTACAACATAATTTAAAGGCTTCTCAGATTACTATTGCCGTTGATTTCAATGCTCTGAAATAGCTCACTAAGATAACTTTTAAGCCGTTGAAGTGCCGAGCTGGTTTGGTCTAGCAGTTAAGGTGCTGGCCCCGACTAAGGTCTGACTGAGGTCGTGGGCTCGAGCCCTGAGGCATATGTGAAGCGCCTGAATAGAGATTAAGTTATCTTGGGGCGCTAAATAAATGAATTATATAAATGAATTATATTTGAAGTGCAGTGTCAGTAATGACCGGGCGAGATGACGGTCACTTGAGAAAGAAGCAATGATCAATAGCAGCACCAAATAGTCTGAGAGATACACTAGAAATAACAGAAAGACGACTTTAGATGGAGCTACAAAGATTACTTCAAAGTCAGCCTTGAAGGCTTAAAAAATGCTCAAGGCAGGATTTATTTAACATGAAAATTTAGAAAATGCTATGGATTTGAATTATAATCTTAAGTGCACCTAATACATTTAGAATAACGATGAACCACAAATACACTCTTAAGGGACTGTTAAGAAAGCTGCCTTATTAGAAAGATCTGATCAGCACATCATAGAGATTGGATTAAGTTACCAAGGTCCAATCAAACTATGCCAGAGCAATTTTTTTTAAATGCTAGCTGATTTAACAGCCTCTTTTTGCATAGCGACAGAAGAGCCTTTACGGCTATCACCACGCTTGCAGTCGCAATAAAGGATCGCCCACTGCAGGATTCGAGCCCACGACCTTGGGGCCGAGGTCGTGAAAAGCAACCGCCTTACCTAGTGAGCCATTATGGCTTTAGCGGTTCTGTTCATCATATGAAGAACAAAACTCAGGTCGATAGCAACGAATGCTGCCTGCAAGTTAAGCAGGGGAATGGCAGTTATGCGTCAGCCATCCTGCTACTCACAATGATCTTGATAACTTGACGAACTGGTTTAGTTGACAGATGGCATTTAGTCCCAGACTGACAGCTACCTGACAAGCGGTCTTTTCTATTTTTAATTAACTTAATAATAAAATATGAATAGTATCATTTTACCAAATATGTAACTCTCTTTGTTGCACGATTGATTCGAAAGGGGATTACAGCTTCCTTAAGCAGAGACACCCACCCAGGAAAGAACATGCAAAACACACCACAATGAAACATCAGCCTGCTAGAAATATTCCCAATGAGTCCCAGGATCATTGACCTTGCTGCTCGGGAGAGCATGTGTGAACCAACAATCGTTTTTGCGGAATTTGAGCACGAAACAAAATGTGATTTGTATAATTTAAATAATGTATTACCCATTGCTTTAGTAAACGTAAATTGGGTTGACTAATTTTAAGGCTCGTAAATGTATGTGGAAAATATGTTTCCCACTTTCTCTTTGTCGTGTGAGACGAAGTCTGTTGGCTACCGAATGCGTACCAAAAGGCGCCTAGGCTGTGAGTGCGCTATAAAAATATATAAAATATATAATTCATTTGTATAGCGCCCCAAGAGAACTAAATCTCTATCCAGGCGCTTCACATATGCCTCGGGGCTCGAGCCCACGACCTCAGCCAGACCTTAGTCGGGGCGAGCACCTTAACCGCTGGATCAACCCAGCTCGGCGATACAAAACTCTCCTGTGTAACACCCACATGGTCTTTATGACTTTTTGGATTTACAGACGGAGAAACATAACATAAAGTAACATGTACTAATGTGTCATTGCATGCACAACCTATAATATATCATTGTACGTCGTATTGCAGGCACAGATGCAAAACATAACACATAATGCAGCCACAAACAAGAAAAACTACAGTTTAATGAAATAAAAAACACAAGACACAAAGAAGCATGCATGTACTTATCTGCCAAGCAGGCTTTCTAAAATAGGAGTTATTCAAGTTTCATACCTCAAGGACCGTTAGAACGTCCGAACTCGTGTCAGCAATGAAAATAAGAAACCTTTTAATGAAGGTATATGCCATTAACTGGAAACCTACAATTTGGAGATTTCAGAAACAGTTCAACACTAAATACTTGTATGTTGACGGTCACGTATTGTAAAACCACAAATAACTAGTATATCAGACAGAAGTATTAGAATTCGATGACTTAAGATAACAGACAGTCCTTAGTAAATCGAATCAAATAACATGCAGCAAACAAGCTGAAAAGATCAAGTCACCCAAACAGCCGTTGAACTTATGATAAAGCATCTAGAGTAGAGCAGTGCGAGCTCAGAGACCTAAACAGTGCTAGCTACTAGATAAGGCCGATGCGCTCATTTAATTTTAAGGATGCAGAGAATGTAACAAGGTATCTTACATAATTCTTTTAAAACACACTAAACACGAAGAAAATACGACAGGTACTTAACTAAATAACAGATGTAGACATACGGCAATCGCTTACGGCAAACTTTGACATATGAAACAAATGTGGCAGACAACGTGAATAGTCGACGCTGCGTAGGAAGCTCCTGAGTTTCTGGTTAAATAAAAATCCTTATCTTTCTCATGATATCTTAGCTGAACAATATCATGTTTCCATATCGAAACAATTGTATCTTTTCAATTGCAACTCATACTGCAATTATACTGGTAAGAAATGAAAATGCTTTCCTTGTTCATTTTTATTTATCGAGTACCTAACTTTATAGTTGGAAATGGTGTGCATTGTAATAAGGTTTTCCATTTTAGTTCTAAATGGTGCACAACTTGTACAAAGTGATTGAATTTAAGAAATATCTTAAATTGTTTAGTAAAAGCCTTTTATTTAATTGCACTAATTGCACTAGTTAAACTAGAGCATTAAGCTGAAGCTAAAAGCCAAAAATAATCAGGACTTGGTAGTTATATTTTAAAGTTTCTGATTTATCGTTCCTGCTACCTCAATGATCATGCAGACTTAGTTTTATTAATGCTAACTTCTTTCCTAGGTCTGGACTCCATTCGTTTGCACACACAATACTAGTGGCAATAAAATACGGTAACTTGAACAGTTATACATGCTTGCAGTATGACACATAAATATGATCAACTGTGCTTATGCCATGACAAATGCAAATATCCTTACCTTCAGGGCTATTGCAGCTTATGTCCTACAGATAAAGTGATTTAGTTATTTTTTTCGCCAAACATTATTATAGCTTCAAGTAAAATGAAGGGCAAAATGGCTGTCGGACTCACAAAGACAGATGTAATAATTTCTCGTTGGAGACTGCACAGATTGGCCTTAGGTGGCTTGTGGGTGACACAGGCAGTCCATATCTCTGCAATGTGATTAAACACAAGCAGGTTATTGTCTAAGCTCATCAAAGTACTATTATAAATATTGCAAAAGGCACAACCAAATCCTGACGCTAGTGACTAGTCTTTACTAACCTACCCACTGACTAACGGACTCACTCACATTCATTATATCAGGTGATAGTTTTTATATACACTGAATATACATGTAGAGCATATATGAGCGTGTATAGTTATATATGAGCGCCTCACTGCCTGTGGACTCGCTTCGCCAAGTCCGCAGACAGTAATTCCGTAACGAAAGACAATGCTGCATCATCTTGAAACTTAATGGAAATGCCCCATCTTGCGGTGAGGTAGTTGTTAGAGGCAGCTGCCCGACCATTATCTGGAATTTTCTTTTACTCGGTAAGGTGCCATCCATTGAACGCCGATGATCTGGATAGGGAGGACAGCTCAGAAGAAGGTGGAGAAGTATACAAGTATACATGCTAAGCCCGATCGCTCACTTATTGCAGCAGGCTACCGGCCGGCGGTGACCAGGCTTTTCGTAGTGGACACTGTTACCAACTGGTTGCCACTGCAGCTTGCCTGGGAAATATGCCATGCCCATTACACTAGTAAAATTGGCTACTTTGCAGTGGCTGAATGTCTTAAGACACCTCAACCGGGTCGGAAGTTCCGGGTAGTTCCTCTGCCCCGGGTCTTAGCCTAGGAGTCAGGTGCGAACACTTTACGATCCAGGTCGTGGTTTTGAGTCCTGGAGAAGGCAAATCTTAATTGTCCATTGCAAGCAACAGTTATAGCCCCTCCCCCCCCCCCCGAGGTGCTTCTGCTACTACATAAAACAAGCACAAACATCAGCTGACGTCTACTCTCGACAGTATTTCTGCATCGGGAGTCCAGGGTTGTGCCCCCTTCATCCTCATTTCCCAGACTCTGTTGAGACGGAACCTTGCCTAATGTGCAAAATATTCTTTTAATAATAATAATAATAGTAACAATAGTAATACATTTAATAGAGTGACCTCGGAGATTCGATTCACATTTTGCCCGATATGAAAGTTACCTACGTGAGCTACGGCTCCAAAGTTTCTGAATACCTTTGCCTGCTCCCATGAGCTAAAATTGTGCATGTTCAACATGTTAAAACTCGTGCAAGCTAAATTAGTCGGATAATGACAATGCTTGAGATTAGAAGCAGTTCCTGAATTAGAGTAATTAGGAATTGGATGCATCATAATCTATTCGCTAAACTTTATGAACCGGGGACATGTAGTAAAAAACATCTATTTATCACAGAATTTAGTGGGTCCACGTGGTCCGTCCTTCTTGTGCTTATGCCTGCTGACACTGTGCATGCTGCCACTAACCATATATGCATGCTGACCCTACACATGTCACCCCTAACCTTGTTTTGCTTGTTGACATTTAGCATGTTATCATTAACCATTCGATTATGCTTTCTTTTCAGCAAATGTAAATTGCCTAGAAACAGATCAAGTTCTCTGAGGGCTCTCTTGATAAATTTATTATTATTATTTATTAATATCATTAGTTAGCTGTAGTTACGGCTTTTCATCAGTCAATTACACAGTAGGCGTTGTAGTGAACAGATGCGGACCCCTTTGTCCATCGAATAGACTGCTATATGGTAAGGATATGGGCTTGATATATTAAGGTAAGGGCATTCCTTACTGCCATGCTCTACGACCATCTTCATACCTGCTTGTGTCTGTGCACGAACTACGACTCGTAAGCTGTGCTTAGAGGCACAAGCTAAACCCATATTTGTCGCACGTCTGCATGGACTAGCACCCGTTAGGTGCGCTATGTTTGGAGAAAAGCACACCTATGTAACCCTCACCTAATAAAGATGCATCTAAATATATCTTGGCTGACTGATGACTAGCAAAAATCAAAATACTGCTCGAGGGGCTTTTCGTACACCCATTAATTGTCGCACCACTCCCGCGAGCTGTTTATCTTTCCCGCTCAACCCGAGGAAACGGCAGCTTCTGCAAATATCTAGAAGGACGATTGACAGACCCTGGACACCAAACGTATAACAATTGCAAGAAGCTGCTAACAAACGCCCACTTTAAGCATCCTCAGGATATTATAAACCCAATAGTTCGCAGTGTTTGATATAAAAAACGCTTTCATGTTAATTAGGGGTATGAGAGCCGTGATGGCGAACTAGGTAAGGCGGTTGCATTTCACGACCCTGGTCCCGATGTCGTGGGTTCTAATCCTGCTGTGGGAGATCCTTTATTGCCACTGCAAGTGGTGGTGATAGGCTTAAAGGCTCTTCTGTCGCTATACAAAAGAGACCAATAAATCAGCTAGAGCTTTATGTTGTTCGTACAAATCCCAAGAGAATAGTCTGAATAAGCTGACAGGTTAAAAAAAAATAATCTGGGGACTCGTGCAAAAACAAACGTGTAAAATGGCACCGGGTCGAAGTTTCAGTTGGCTTACCAAGGGCTAAAATGTCATACAGGGGTAAAAACCTTAGTGCAGCATATAAAGGGAGCCTATCGTGTCAATCCATGGAAGGTAAACCCACAGCCGCTGGCAACTAATGCCTTGGGCTACCAACTCGCTCGCATAATAATAATAATAATATTGCACTTGATAAAGCGCCCTCAGAGAACTTAATCTCTTTCTAGGCGCTTTACATTTGCTGCAAAGTGAAATGCAATTGAATAGTAAGTAAAATCGTGCTTGAGAAACAAACACAATGAATAATATGGTTAAGGGTGACATGCACAGGGTCAGCATGCAAATGTGGTTAGTGGCAGCATGCACAGTGTCAGCACACATAAGCACATCAAGGACGAATCACAGGGACCCACTAAATGCTGTCCTAAATAGGTGTGTTTTTAAGTTTCTTTAAAATGTGGTCAGGTCATGGGATGTTCTGACACAGGTCGGGAGGGAGTTCCAGGCTGTGGGAGCATTCGAGCTAAATGCACGGTCTCCATAGGATTTAAGGTTTGTACGAGGTATTGGTAAACTGTTAGATTCCAAAAAGTGGGTGCTACGATGCTTAGCTTGGTGGGGGAGTAGATCTGAGAGATAGGTTGGAGCCAAAGAAGGAAGTGACCTAAAAGTATGTGACAAAACCTTGAAGTCAATCCGTTGCCTCACTGGTAGCCAGTGCAGGTCGACGAGAAGTGGAGTAATGTGGCAACTGCGACGCTCACGACAGACAAGCCTAGCTGCAGAGTTTTGCACCAGCTGCAATCGCCTGATCGCACATGCTGGTAGGCCAGTAAGCAGTGAGTTGCAGAAGTCGAGACGAGATGTCACGAATGCATGGACCAACTTGGACGTGGTATCTCTATCTAAACAAGCCCGAATTTTAGCAATTTTATGAAGCTGAAAATAGGCAGATTTGACTGTGGAGCCGCATCGATTTAGTCCTGGGCACTCGGGCAGTGAGAGAAAAACTGTTAAAGGCAATTTTTGACGATATTTCAGTATGAACAGTATGATCGAGGCACCTATCGGGCAGCAAAGAATTTTCATTAGATGAGCAGCTCGTCTGTCTGAAGACTCCCGGCACCAGACCGGTCGCGCTTCCGCTTGCATCTGCCACCACTGTTTATATGTAGACGGTAGCATAAAAAAAATTATTACGAGGCAGACAGACAGACAGGCGGGCACACACAGAGTTTTTTCTGGGTGATAATTATATCGCAGCAAAGACAAATGAAAAGTCTTGTCCTCATTAAAAAGAGGTGAGATTCCGTGAGATCGCACGCTGAGACCCGATGCCAATGGCACTGCTATTGTTTGCCTGCACCACTTGACACAGCTACCCTGTTACATTGTTCTTCAACTAACCAACCTAGATGGCAACTTGACAGCAGTATTGGGATGAAGAAAACTCAATCATAAAAATAAACAAAATGAATTTTATAAAAAATGGAAGTGCCATTAGTAGAAGCGATTGTCACTCACAAATTATACAGCTACTAGTTTCATATCGAGGTGACATTCAATCTACTTATCATTTTCTCGAGTCGTCTGTTAATTTCCTCCAGAGTCCTATTATCTGAAGACTCCACAGCACACAAACGCTGAATAAATTTTAGTATGCATATGCATTTGTCAATCTCAGTCTGTGATCCACTCTTCCAAGCGGCATTGTGCAGTATCTACAATCCAAAGCAAAAAGAGCCCAGCATGACATGAGTTACGGCGTTAGCCCTTCAATTTTTCTGCTAGTAAATCCTAAATGTTAACAATGTTGCAGATTTTGAAAATTTTGCAATGCTGTCACCTTCTTGGTAATATTGTGCAACTCTTGCACCAATGTAGGAGAACATTCGAAGCTCTCTTGACTAGACAACGAAGATGTCAGTACCTCCTGCCATTTCGCAGTCCGAAGTAGCTCTACCTAGGAACAAATAAAGCAATGCTAGTGCTTCTGGTTGTTGCAGACTTCACGGACAAGTTGTCTGAACTGAGATACTGTCACAGGCAAAGCTCTATGCAACCTGCTGAAAATCAGCTGCCCATTTGAATCCTATTAGCTCCGGTCAAATACAAATAAAAGAAAGGGTCGACTTATTTCCTGGTCCCTGTTGTGTACATATCGGGGCAGAAGAGCCATAGCTGGTGTCACTCCTACCTACAGTGGCCAATAGAGTGCTCACCGGCGAATTTGAGACCGCGATCTGGATCATGAAGTACCTGACACCTAAGATAAGACGCGGAGTCGGCTAGCACACAGGGGATAGGCTGCCTAACAGTTGCCCGTCGTCGAACAGCTGCCCAAGGTGGCTCGTTTGCCGATTCTTCTGGTACGACTGGACTGCCCCGACGAGATTTAGAGCGATACATTATAATGTAGACATTCTACATTTGGAGTGACATTGCAGAAGCACATATTAGCACCTCAAAAAGCCAGCCTAGCATCTGATAACAAGGAAAGGAGTGAGCATGATTCGACACATTCTGAGGAGGTGGTCTCGAAGCCGCCTCGACCTCGACGACAAGGCAGCCAGAGCAGCGTCGGTTCGAAGGGATGGACCGAACGATAAAACAGCAGCCTTCTGCCTCGATAGCTGTCGCCTGCATCAGGCGTGAGCCAAACGAGGTGACGAGACTCTCAGAGCCCTGCAGTCTTGAATGGCAGTATGCTAGAGCTTGCGGAAACACACGAGAAAATAGCCCAGACCAAGACTGCCGGGTGCCGAGTGCAACGAAAGGCGGAAAGTCGTCCAAAGCTTGGTGAGTGAAGTCCCCCACCGTGCTTACAGTGCTGCCATGTGCCGAAATATGGACCCCATTCCTACGAAAACCGAATCACTGTACGGCTGCTCGAAGAACTCAGTGCTTGCTACTACTGGCTATGCGTTTGCCACACGGCCGGAACTGAGTCAAGCTCTTGCTGGAATGCTGACTTTCTCCACATTCCGGACGAAGCATGCAGCAAAGGCTGGCATCAGACTGTAGCCGATGCAAGTCAAAGTATTTTGACAGCCACACTAAAGAGCTGTGAATTCTCTGCATGGACCGATTGTCGCGACGGCACGTGGCGTTTTTGCTGTCACGAAACAGCTACCCATCATATCTACATCATTAACAGGTGAGTAGGCAGATTCGAATAGGCAAGGGAGTAGTGCAGGCTAGAGGTAAGCCGCTCGAGCCTAGCAGGCATGCAAGCAGCTTACCATTGCCGGTCTCTCCGTGTCTCCCCCTCCTGTGCACTGCAGTCAACCGATAAGCCTTCTCCTGGTAAGGAGCTGCATTTCTTCGCCACCAGGCAAAAAATGTGCATTTTTTTAGGGACAATATGTAAACATTTCAGCTCACACACACACACACACACACACACACAAACACACTCACACACACGAACAGATACATGCACACACAAAAACAAACAAAGCGATCTAGTGATATATATATATATATGTATATGTATATGTATATATATATATATATATATATATATATATATATATATATATATATATATATATAACTGAAGGTAAAAAAGAGTCTTCAAGGGATTCGAGGTTTGTTAAGCGGTGCAACCAAAAGACAGGAATCATAGGAGTGGATGGTGCGATGGGAGGCTTGATTGGGAAATATTTCAGATAGTTAAGCTGGAGTGTATATATATATATATATATATATATATATATATATATATGCATTGCAGGCATATATACACTATAAGTGTGTGTGTGTGTGTGTGTGTGCTTGGTTATGCGACTGTGTGTGAGTGCAGGCACTCAAGAAAGTGCATTCACATCTAGATATATAGTACAGTATAGTGCCAGCAGCGAGTAACCATGGGCTGGTAGTATTAGGTCACCAACAATGGTACACTGCCACACTTGCATGCACCTTGTGTCGGTTCATGTCCATGCAGGGGAGAGGGCATGTTATTAGCAGGAACCGCTAGTGACAGCAGCGTGACAGCAGCATAGCTAGCTCAAGATCTTAATTGATTTGAAACCTGTAGCGGCAGCAGTAGCAAGATACGCGTTGCACACATCCAGCACTCCTTAAACTAAAAATGAGAAATGATCAGCAAACTAATAATGTTGCAACGGCCGCATAATAATAATGATAATAACATAGTCACATTACACCACTCCTCATTTATCTATTTTACTCTGGCTTCTCATCAAGCAGTGTATCGACTTCAAGATTCTTTTCCGCACCTTCAATTCTTTTCATTCACATACTCCAGCTTAACTATCTGAAATATTTCCCAATCAAGCCTCCCATTGCACCATCCACTCCTATGACTCCTGTCTTTTGGTTGCACCGCTTAACAAACCTCGAATCCCTTGAAGACTCTTTTTTACCTTCAGTTCCGTGGCTTCTAAAGCCTGGAGCTCGTTATCGACTGACATCGCGTCATCTCTTGATTTGAAAACGTTCATAAAGAAGCAAGAAGCCTAGCTGCTTCTCACAAAATTCTTCTTGGTATGTTTGACGTGTGCGATATAACTAATCTATTACCAAACTTCCTTTCCCGAACGTGGAAAGTGTCCCGAAAGAGATTTATTTCCTTTACGGCACCTAAAAAATTTCTTTAATATTATTATATCATCAGCTATATCTGCCACAGACCACAGAGGGAGTGAGAACTACCATGACTAAGTCCGTGCCCCATTCTGCAAGTGGAGATGCACGGTGGTGGCTACCCCCCCCCCCCCCGAGTTCCCACCTAGACTTGCTTCTCAGGATCGGTTTGTCGGTGGTGCTGACACACACAAATCAGGCAACACGTCCAGGAGTTAAGACATTCCAAAGATGCTGTGGGCTGCAAGGCTTCTGCCTAATTTGAACAGTGAGTTCGATAAGTCAAGTCAATGAATTCTCTCCCCTTCCCTTTCCAGCTCAAAAGTTGTGTGCCTTGCGATTATTAAAACTTAATCATAAAGCAGCAACTTGGTATCAAAGCTACCCTTGATCGCCGAGGACTAGGAATACAGCGACTGACTGAGAAAGGAGAAATATCGGTGGCTGTATCGTAGGTAGCACTGTTCCAAAGTTTGCAAGCGTTAACACGTGCCCAACCATAGACAACACTCCAGCATAATCCTGAAAGCAGTTGATGGTGCAGCCACAAGAAGCAGAGGAAAATTCCCTGCCAATGCGTGCTTACGAGCTTCTTTGTCTTCCCTGGTACGACGCTCATGTTTGTGGTCTGTTACGCTTCGCCTGTCTCGAGTGGGGCTCGTGCCAGCCAAAGCCCGTCCTGAGTACTGCAATGTAATGCTCACACGGCTCAAAAAACCGTACCGCGACTGTTCGTCGGGCATTTGAAAGACCCGCAGGCAGATTGATTGGCTCGGTAGCCGATTGTTTAAAGGAGAGCAGTTCACAGCACACGCGAAGCCGACTTGGCTACGAAAGTTATCGAGCCCATATTGGGCCGGGGCTGTCGTTCTCGACAGCATGCCGGCCGGCTGAATGTTTCTTAAAAGCGGCCGGACGAGCGAGCATTCCGCACCAATACGCGCTCGAGAACTGACGCGGTGAGCGAATAGCCACGGGTAATCCTGGGAGTTGATAGATACCGGGTGACGACCTCTGGGCCCCCCCCCCCCGGTTCAAGCTATACGCTCGCCAGGTGCATGCAGTAAACTCAAGCCAGTTCGGCGCTCGACTGCCGAGAGAGCCAGCAAGAGCGAGCCCCAGTGCGCGAACGAGCTAGAGAATCTCGCAGAAGTTCTAGGGTGACGGCAGGGGTCGCCGCGGTTCCACCGACGCCCTCTGAGCCAGTCGAGGTTTCGCGGGCGTGCGGCGGGGTTTTCTTCAGTGCGAGCGAGTGATAGTTCGGACTGGCGCGGCAAATATGGGGGAGGCAGCGTAAAGCCAGATTCCAATCCCTTTGAGAAGAAGCCCCATGCGCAATAGCTGCACACCAAGTTCGCGATGCCAGCTGCGACACCTAACTAGCGCGCAGTTCCAAATCCAAGCCGCGAACTTTCGCAGCAGTCAGTCGAATCGCGCGGCGCGGGCTATTACGGAAGCCCGCGGGGTTGTCAAGAACGCTACAGAAAATACGGTGCACAACATATACATCTGCTGGCGACCATTCTCGAAACTTATGTAGATTCGACGAACGCGTGCAGTAAAGCGCCTCTTATAAACGCCGGCAGCTGTTATGATCCACACTCTCCGGTAGCTATCCCAGTCAAGGCAGCATAGCGTACGGGAGGATGTAGTGGTCTATCGAATGTCTTGCCGCGAAGGTCAATGCTCCGACTCGTAAAGATTAGATAATAACAATCTATGATCACCCTCACCTTTAGTTCGTCCGACTTACGACAGCGCTAATGTACGCTTGCAGACGACCGCAGTGTGTGCACCCAGCACGCGGCGAAGGCGACCAGAGCAGCAGCAGACGACCGGCCTATTCATGGCTAACTCTCTCATCGAGTGACTAAAGGGACTAGGATTTACTTAGTTTAAGCGACCGCTTAACAAGTCAAAACAAATGAATACCTTCGGCATGTTGTATTTGCCAAGAGGTTGCAACGCAGCAGCACGACTCCATCGCCGTACCCTCGGCGAACCGTTTCCTGTTAGACCGCATTTGCGGCGAGGCCACCGGAATAGCAGCCGGCAAGACTCGATCGTGTTTTTGCTACGCGCCCCACATTTACAATACTTTTTCTGATTTATTGAAGCTTCGAAGATATCGCAGTTTATGTTGACTCGACATCGATCAAGAGCGCTAGCACAGTCATTCAGCTATAGTCGACGAATTCGCATTCAGCTGCCGCAACCTCACCGCCGGCTAGCGGCGGCGGCTGTGGCGAAGCGACCCTCAAATTGTATCGCCTGTCTGTAACTCCACAAAGCCACAAAGACTATGTGGATGTTACACAGGAGAGTTTTGTAGAGCGCACCCACAGCCTAAGCGGCTTTCGATACGCATTCGATAGCCAAAAGACTTGACCTTGTGCAACGAAGAGAAAGTGGGAAGCGTAGCAGAGTTAGGAGAGCAGTAGAGGTATTGACTAGATTGGCTGTCAGCATTGTTTTGGTACCACTATACCTAGCAAAATGTCATTCATGGTCATGCATTTCAGTGTAGCACAGTCAGCTTGACCTCTTGATACTCATGCAATCGTTGGGAACCGGGGTATTGTCAAACTGGGCGAGATTAACACCAATATCAAGACCAGCAGGCATCCGGAAGGGTATTGTCGAGCCAGGAACAGCAGTTTCGGCGAAACGTAGTCAACTTATTAATTTATTTAGTCATACTTGTTAGTGCATAGTGTTTGCTACTGACCAGGTTATTACTATTGGAAAAATATGATAAGCAATGAAGGCTTTGGCACAAAAAAATCCTAGCTGATTAAACAGCCTCTTTTTGTATATCGACAGAAGAGCCTTTACGGCTATCACCACCGCTTGCAGTGGCGATAAAGAATCGCCCACCGCAGGAATCGAACCCATGACCTCGGGACCGAGGTCGTGAAAGCAACCGCCTTACCTAGTGTGCCATCACAGCTCACCTTCACCTCACAAAGTCAGTAGTAGGCATCGTCCGGTATGCTGAATTGTGCTATTATCAGTACGAATATCTGATTCCTTAAATTAGTGGATGAGAAACTGTAGATCTGTGAGATCCCAGCATAACAACTCAAAGATCGACTTAAATTGATAATCAAAAAAAAAGTTTTGATTTATGTGGTGAGAAAGCTCAAGTCGGCTACGACACGTATGTTAGGAGACCCCGGCTTTCGACCATCCGAGACGAAAATCAACCGATCGTCTATTCGGGTAGGAGCTCCTTTTTTGAATTTCAAGTCCAAGGATGTCGCGACACAGTTGTGAGATGATAACTAGGCTTCTAGAAAATATAAGCTGAAGGCACGGTCTCCAAAGGACAGCTAGGCTGAGAATCAAATATCACTGAAATACGGTTCAATTAGCATTATGCCATAACATGCGTCAGTATTCGTATAGCTATTGCACATATTCACCGAACATTTCCTTACGCGAATCATGCTAGGAAGCGTGCGTGACGCTCGAAAGATTCTAAAATCCGGCAACCCATTGATGCCCTATGAATGATGTAACGCAAAACCTAGTTCATAGATACACGACGTACTCTGCGGATAGCAAATGGGAGATGATGCTGAATGCCGACTTTTAGCTAAACTGTCACAAAAGATAGGCAAAAACAAAAACTGATGTTGTTCATCCCTTGCAAGGCAGATTCACAAATGATATTGTTTAGATTCATCGATAGCGTGTGAGTTATGAAAATGTTTTAATCCTTCGACAAACTGAGTTTTCAAAGTTGCACATTTCAATGATGGCGCACCGGCGCACTGTGCTAGACCGAGGCGAGGATTCCGACAGGGGGAGAGAAGGTCCAAGCCTCAACCTTTAGGTGCGCTTTTCTCTCAAATAGAGCCTCTCGCTAGCAACGGCCTAAGGTTAATAATTCATTTGTTTCGCTACTTAAGAGAGCTATATGTCTTTAAAAAAGCTTTTTAATAGCTGGAAGACAGCACATTTTCATCATAACTGATTAGTTTTAATAGTATGCACAATTTCAGCACGCGTAAGCACAAAATAACAATTCAAGCAGATATACAAAATGGTGGGTGCTTCGAATAAATGGGCTCTAGCTTTCTTTTAAACGGCGTCCAGTCAAGAGATGTCGTGGTGTCAGTCTCTTCTGGCTGTGTGAATTTAGGATGTGAAGCCGGTGTGCTGCTTTAATGGGGAGCCAGTCAGTAGATGAAAGAGAAAGGTTGTGACGTGTGGCAGCCATGGTGACGCTCTCGACAGATGCTGCCGACTTCTGAGCACCATCAGTGAGTGCATTGTTGCACACTTAGTAAGATGTGCTCTTACAGGGTTATAGAAGTCTCGTTGCACTATCGAAAGCGCATAGACAAAATTGGCTACGGTACCATTATCTGAGTGCTCAAAAATTGCTATTAATGTTGAGTAGCTAGAACAAGGAGCTAATGTGGTCAGCTAGCAAAAAGGTTCTTTTTTTATCTGAACGTCTAGATACCGTGCAGTGGCTACGGAGAATATGGAATATGCTTGCCCTAAGCCAATTTGGAGCGCGGTAGAACTTTTCAGCTTTACTCCATGGAGAGTGTTTTTTACCGTTGGAAATTCCGTATAAAACTTCCATAGCGGCTGTCTGCGCAGTGGACACCAACCTTCGGTTTTACTTAGCTTACAAATGCAAGTCAGCTGGGTGCCTGCAGCATTCATAATTGCATCGCTGCATACGGTCACTGGGTCTACGTATACTGTACGTGAACACTAAAATGTCGTGCCGGCATCGGCAGATTGCCATCTGCAAAATCCGAATATCGTACTGGAATGATTTTCGTAATAGGAGCGTGACTTCTGTGCTTCCGCAGTGCATTTCTAAAATATGCGACTTTGACTCAGTAAAAATTATGAAGTGCAGTCGTTGACAGTGTGTAAGAGATTCGATTATGAAACGCTAGAACGTTGCACATAGAGCATGGAAACGGCCGTAGGAGAGAGCGTAGCCAATGCAGCAAGAGGCAAACAACGGAAAGGAAACGGAGCGGCATGCATTGGCGCAAACTTGGATAGTGCACGCCATAACTTGGACGGTGGTTTGTACTGGCCCTTTACATTTGCCCTTCATTGGTTGAACTATGTTATCTAGGTACGGTACAAACATTGACATCTTTAGTGAAACGCTGGATTTTCCGTCACGAAATTTTCTTAATATCTCTAATTTAGCAGATAAACGCAAATTTAAATAGATAATCCATAGTTTTAGCAAGTCCTTTCTACTTTCTGAAATAGTGCATAGAAACTGACGGTATTATGAATGCCGCGACCAAACAATTCGTAAGATGTTTTACTTCCGCTGATTTACCAGTTTTTTACGATTTACCCTGACAATTGTTTCCGTTTCAACAGCACGTTAAGCCATCAACAAATTCTGAAGCAGTCCGCATATTCCCTAATAAAAAATCTCCACGGCAAAGCTGGTTCTCATTACGAAAGGGTAGAGCAACGACGCGGTAACTTGCATTCTTCAAATTTTTGAAACTCATAATACGCTCTCAAGATACTATAGCACGCTTGAAATAGATTCTAAAACAGCTCTTCGTGCCTTTTACCTGGTGAATCTGAAGCTAACGACAAAGATTGACGTTTGGAAGCTCAGCATTTACCGCTACCATTACTGTGCGACAGTCGGCCGAGAATTTTCAGTGAAGGAGATGCCAAAGGTTTTGCACTCTACCGTGAATCTTCCTAATTGGTGGACGAGCTGAACTACTCAATACAGTATAGTTCAGCACGTGCTTACGCGTGCTGACACTGTGCGTGCTGCCACTAACCATACTTGTATGTTGACCCTGTGCATGGCACCCCTAACCATGTTTTTGTTTTGTTTATCGAGCATGACACCACTAATCATTCGATCGTGCTTCCTTTGCAGCAAATGTAAAGTGCCTAGAAAGAGATTGAGTTCTCTGAGGGTGGTATATCAAATGCATTATTATTTTTATTATCATTGCAATGAGTAAACCTAACTGTGCTTGCGCCAAAGTACTGGTCGATCGTGTGTCTTGTGCTTACGTAACCAAGAACGAGACGAAAGAGAAGCCAAGAAGAACGCCAGGAGAGCGGAGGAAGCGGCGCACTGGCATTAGCCCGCTGTCGACTTGGCATTCCCGAACTTCAAGAGTTCTTCACGGTGTATTTATTCCTTTCAAACAACTTGCAGATATCGTCAAAATTTATAGTTTAATATATTTATAATATAATATACAATATATAATAATATATAAAATATAATATATATAATATAATATAATTTATCATTTATAGTCAAAATTATTAATTAAATCAATATAAAGAGGGAGAGGGGAAAGAAGTCAAAAGTGGAGATAGAGACAAGAGCGAGCGAGAGAGAGAAAAACCGCCTTACCCGGTGGTCCGTGATGGCCCACTAAATCAGGCGGTTGCTCTTCACAGCCGAGGTCCTGAGGTCATGAGTTCGAATCGTGCGGTGGGCGATCCTTTGTTGCCACTGCAAGCGGTGGTAATAGCCTTTAAGGCTCTTCTGCCGCTGTACAGAAAAGGCTTTTAAATCGGCTAGTATTATTTTTAGTCAGAAAAAACAGGAAAAGAGATAGCCATAAAGAGTGATTGATTACCCGTCTCTGCTTCATAGTCGGTCGCGAAGTACAAATGTCTCCGTCGCAGGCTGGAAACTGAATATGAACGTGAGCCCCAAGGTTGCGGCTCTATATTTTTTAGCCCCATCGAAACGCACGAAGTTGGCTCCATTCTTGAGAAATGCCTTAAAGCCTACGCCAAAAACTTGATGCCCGACCAAATCCTTTAGCTCGGGCAGGCCCTCATTGAAAGCGTGATCAAAACCTTCGCAGCGGGGGGGGGGGGGCTACCGGGCTTCCTCGGGGAGGGTTGGGCTGGCTTCAGGAGATGTTCTTGGCAAAGCAGGAGCTCGAACAGCTGTAGCTTTGGTTGGGGGCAGCTTAGACCTCGCATTCAGTCCGGCCAACGGCTAGTTTTTAGCCCGGATTCCTCTCTCTGGACGTTCTTGAGCATGTAGCACTAAATATCGAGGCCGGTGGACTTCGCAGGGCACCGCCAAGCGGGAAGAATTCTGTGCAGTTATCCAGCTCTACCAATCCAATCTGGCACGATCCACGGGCTTCAATGGCTGAGTCCACGGAGGCGATCGTGGAGAGGGCTCTCAGTTCGATAGGTAAATATTGTGAGCGACTGACAAAACAGCCACATTTATATAGCGCCCGAGATGCATGAGTGGCTTTCGACCACTCTATCGCGGTGCAATGTGGGATTTTCTTCTGCAGGAATTGAATCCTGGAGGCGATTCGTTAAGCCCGAGCGCGCCCCTCCCAAGGCTAATACCTCGGATCTAGTAAGCACCCATGCTACGAGGAACCCTTGCCGCCGTGCCCAACCTACAATGCCTCTCAAAAAAAAGGCTGAGGAGAGGCGACCGATAATGGCTGGCTGGTTTTATTTTCTAAGCAATAACCAGCACTGATAGCAGAGCCAAATGCCGTACCCGCGTGCGTAGTAGCTTCTGAAGGCGTTTTGCGCTTCTCGTATCATCGGCACAGCACTCGTGAAGCTATGGGTGGGTAAGTACTTCATGTCATATGGCTCGCGAATCAGATGTTCGTACGTCACCAGCTGCTCTGTCGCTGACGTCAGTTGCGGCAGGCGTTCGAAGCGGGAGGCGGTTTTGTATGTCTGTGTTTTTGTGCGTGTTTGTGTGTCTGTGTGTGTGTGTGTCTCTGTGTGTGTGTGTGTGCGTGCGTGCGTGCGTTTGTGTGCGTGCGTGCGTGTGTGTGTGTGTGTGTGTGTGTCTTTGTGTGTGTGTGCGTGCGTGCGTGCGTGTGTGTGTGTGTGTGTGTGTGTGTGTGTGTGTGTGTGTGTGTGTGTGTGTGTGTGTGTGTGGGTGCATGTTTGTGTATTCGAGAGTGCGAGAGAGTGTGTATGTGCATTTTGGTGTGACAAAGATGACAACGACAAGGTGTCAAAGCGTGGCAAGGCGCGAAGATTTCTGTCATCGAGCGCCAAGAGTGTCGCAGCTGCGCGCATTATTAAGATGCCCGTTTTTTAATTGTTGACTGACCATATAACTTTGGTCTGAGGAGAGCTATTTCCAGCTACGATATACGAATAAACGTCGTTCACTGTTTTGGATGCAAAAGCAGCCGATTTCACCGCCTCATTTATGTGGGAGCAGGGAGCCTGTATACCTGTCACCTCGATTGCAGAAATCGATAAAGAATTGCATGCGGCCAAACTCGAACCAACTACCCGGATTTAGTACGAGCGCTTAGCCGCTGGGCGGAGACTCGTGAGCATGATAGCTGCAGATAGATCTCATTGTTGACGAACTTGTTTGAGGCCGCTGCGAGTTAGTTCGAGTCCACTGGATGGATACGAGCACAGCGCTTTGTGGCTAACATTTGTTTTTTCTACGATGCCTTCACAGACCAAACCCATCGAATACGTCACCAAACATTATAAAAGTCAGCTTTCGTCCCGCCCATCACGTAAACGGTAGTGGACGTTAAAAGGGCTATTTAGAGTCCAGAGAGCGTAGAGGGCTACACAGTTCAACTTGTCTGAGAGATCCAAAGAACATTTAATTTACAATTAAAAATACGGATCGCTGATGGAAACGAATTTCAACGGTTCGGACCAGCGAGCAGAAAGACCCCGGATGACGCGGCTGTTTCTAGGGTCTAGCTAGCGCACACGAGATTCCTCTTCCTGGTGACTCGATCGTTCCACAGCGCCCAATGAGATGCGAGGACACCTGGCGTCTTGCGGAGGCGAGCTCCAGAGAATCTTCAAGTCCTACGGCGTCGCAAAACTGCGTAACATTCACCTCCCTGCCCCTCCTCCCCCACGAGCAGCGCGTCACCGGATCCGATTGTCTCGTCATCCGATTGGCCAGTTCACCTGCGCGGCCTCTTATAAAACCGATCTCGAACGCGCATGTGCGCATGCTGCTGCAGGGTCATCATCCCGTCGAAAGCAAAACTCGGACATGGTCACCACGAGCAAATCGAGATCGCGTTCACGAAGTGCCGGTGAGACGCGAGCAACTGCTGCGCCGGTCGCCAACTTCGCCGCCGCTCAGCGCCTGCGCACAGAGCTGCGGAGCGAGGCAGAGCAGTCGCTTCTCCTCGCTGCGCGTGCCCCCAAAGGAGCGTCGTCGCTCGCTGGCTGCTACGCGCCACCCTCGGCGGGCCGAGCGCGCCTCACTACGGCGCAGGCGGCAGCCGCCACCGCTGCCGCCGCCGTTGGTCGTTCTGACGCTCTCGTTGGGCGCTCGCGCATTTTCCAGGGTCGCGCGATGACGCAGTCGCCGGGCAGACCGAGCCGTCCGACGTCGCTTCGAAAAGCAGGAGGCCCGAGACGAAGGCAGGCGGCCGCTCGGGCGCTCGGCGAGCACGCCGCCGAATGGCGTCGGCGCCCGACCACGGCGTCGGTAGCGGAGGCGGCGGCTCGGGCGGCCCGCGGAGGCGCTCGCAGACGTCGAAGCGCCGGTCGTCGACCGGCGCGAGACGTGCGAGTCGCGTGACGAAGAAGAGAGCGTCATCGACGCGTCGCCGAGCGACCAGCGTCAAGAGTCGCGCCAGCGCGGCGACCAAGAAGAGGTCGAGGTCTCGCTACGGCCGCGTCCGGTCGGCCGCCGGCCCGGCCGGCTCACGCGCCGGCAAGTACGGAAGGAGACGCAGCTCGAGCCGATGTCGGTGAGCGCGCACCGAGTCGCTCTGGCAACATACGACAAATAAAGAGGCGGCGTTGTTTTCCACGGTGACATTCTCGCTCGACGATGCGGAGCCGTTCGGCGAGTGGTGCGCGAGAACGTGGCCGCAGAGGCTGCTCCTGAAGCAGCAGCAGCAGCCGCGCGGACGCATGACGCAGCGTCGAGCGCCGTCTGCTACGTCGAAGTGAGGGACTCGGCAATGCGTGACCAGTGCGATGCACGAGGCGGAACCATGCGCTTTGGGCTCGTTAAGAAAATAGCGATGCGGTGCGGCGCATTGACTAAGCGCTAGCTAATTACGGCGAGTCCCCCACAATCTTCTTCTTATGTCCGGCCTGTGCCGAGCAGTTTTCAAAGTGGACGGAGAGGTTACACGCTTAGCGAGATTTGACTTGGCGTCGCTTCCGCTTTCATGATAGTTTCCGTGAGCTGCCTAATGACAGTTTACAGTACGAGCTAAAACGGTACCGCATAAAGCGGAAATGGCCGCGCCGGTACACGATGCAAGGGGCCATGCTCCTTACACCGAACAACATTGTGGCGGCATGGGGACTGGCGCAGTGTACGATGCAGTCCTAGTTAATTGAAGATTGCCGAGAAGGGAAAAGTTACTCCACCACAGATTAATGCTGAAAACTACGGAAGGCAGACCTAAGTGTCTGCTCTGCTGGTCTACCTGGTGAGCCCGCCCTACAGACCTTTAAATCGGTCTCTTGTTGTTATTGAGTTTTTCGATACATTTTGATGAGCGTCAAAAGTAGGACACACCTGGGGCTTCTTCAGTTTATCGCTGCTGTTGAGTGTGAAAAAATTGCGTTACCATGTTATCTTCTATAGTTACGCATACATTTTACCGAGGTTCTATTCTGTGTTCCGAATCCATTGCTATCAAAAGTTCTTGGTGAATTATTAACAATTGATCAATTATTATCAAAGTTGCTTGATCAATTTTTTGTTCTTCAAATGAAATTTAAATTTTCAGCAATGAAAGACAGTCTTACATTCGCGTTTGTATTTTCTCAGGCTCGCCTCCCATTGGTCAGCGCCAACTAGCGAACCAGGAGCGACTACCGACAGGAGTACATACTAAAGGGTTATACATTCAAAATGATATGTCGTCATTTTGTAAGGTCATCGGACACGTCACCAAATACCATAAAAGTCAGCTTGCATCCTGTCCATCCCATAAACAGAAGTGGACCTTCAAAGCGCTATTAAGAGTCCAGAGAGAGCGGAGGGTTGCTGCGTTCAACTTGTCCGGGGAGTTACTAGGTTCAATCTGTCTGGGGAGGTCCAAAAAAACATTGAGTTCGGTAATAAATAATCCGGACCGCTGATGGACACGAATTTTTTTAGCTCAAACTTCGATAAGGGGCGTAATTTTCATATGCTAAAAGGGTACGTTATTCAACCGGGTCATAGGCTCGCGGCGCCGAAGACGTGCAGCTGCGATTTCGATGTGCAGAAGCACCGAAGGCCGTCTGCCAAGGGAATGATTGTGAAAGCATTTCTCTTCGAGCGGGGCAAGATTCTGCAGCAGCTGGCTCTCCATTTCAGTACTCTCTTGACTTCCGATTAACCTACCGGGATTGGCCTACCAACTTCCAATTGACCTACCAATTGAGCCGATTGATCTATCTACTTCTGATTGACCTATCAAGACACCCATTGCCCAATACTCAGTGCAGGGTCTACAGCCTCTCGGCTTTAAATTTCCACCAATTCGCTCGGGCCGAATGGCATCTAGCCCGAAATTAAGCTGGTGTTCTCGTTGCATCTTGATTCAGAGCCACAACCTTAGCTTAGTCCGCTACTGTCGGCGATCATTTAAAATTTTTTGCTGCTAGACTTTTACTAGGATGAGACCGGCGAGGATGACTTGATGTTACACAGGCAACTTGTTGCAACCATACTGTCCACATCTAAATGCCAAATCAATGCATTTTTGGCCAGCGGCGTTTGAAAGTAGAGCAGTATTTCAAAATACAGACTGTTCCAAGGCCTTTTTATCCCAGGAACTGAGCACCAGAATAGTCGGCCTTGAGCGAGGAAAGAACCGTAACCTCCGACCCGAACGACCCGTAGTTAAACTGCTCTCTCACCCGTGAGCGTGAGGATTTTTTGATGCCAGTCGTGCAGCCGTGAGCCCATTTCTGGGCATCTTACATAAGATCGGCGGAGTAGGTCCGAGTGAGTAAGCTGCACATTCATCATTAGTGTCAAGCTACTTATCCGATGCTGCTGTTAATTTTTTTCAGGTGGCCGTCGACTACTTAGAGAATTTGCTCCGTACAGGTGAATTACTCACATCTGTTTATTCCGGCCTGGTTTGGCCAATTGGGAACGTGTTCGTCTTTAACGACCAAGGTCGCGGGGTCGGGCCCTGCCACATATGTAAAGCATCCAATTAGAGATTAAGTTTTCTTCTAGTGCTATGCAAATGAATTGTTTAGACTATATATATATATATATATATATATATATATATGTGTGTGTGTGTGTGTGTGTGTGTGTGTGTGTGTGTGTGTGTGTGTGTGTGTGTGTGTGTGTGTGTGTGTGTGTGTGTGTGTGTGTGTGTGTGTATCTTTGCTGTAATTTTTCATGGTAGTATTCACTAATTTTTTTTATATCTTTTCAAGCCTATATTAAATTGATTTTAAAGAAATTTGGTTCTCTGAGAGCGTTATGCTGTATTGTTATTGCTAATGCTTCCGTAAGACTTGCTGTTCATGTGCATGGTCCTAGGAGTTTTTAGCAAATTCTCTAACACACATCATGCTTTCTTAAGGAAATTGTACTGTTAAATGCTGTAAATGCGCTTTCAATTGCGAATCTTTGTCTGTGAGCGTTCGCCAAAATGACTGCAGACGTTCAAAACCGGGTTTGTGTCATTGCAGCTGGACGCGTTTGACGGGGTGGGTTTTGGTGAGTCCGATCTCAATGTTTGGCCAAAAGTGTCCTTAGAATTAGAGTTAAAATTCTTTTCCCAACAAATCCTTATGTCTTTTTTAAATAAGTTTTAAAAGGATGTCAGGGAATGGTTTAGGGGTTAAAGGGACACGAAGCTTCAACTCAGTTTTCGAGTGTTCTAAAAGGCTCCAGAAAATAAAAACAGTTCCAGTAATGTAACGTTCTTGACAATTCTAGATGACTCCCACGAAATAATCTTGAAGTACTTTAATAACTTCGGAGTTCCAAACATTTAAGAAATCAATTTCCGAGAAATGCAGGTTACAACGTCTCATGCCAGAGTTGCTAGCCATCATTCTTGACAGGTGACCCTCTGGTCAACTCTTGTGAAAGCTTACGCCATCATTCCATATGTCTGTACTTTCCGTCAATATTAATTAAATAACCAAGCCAACACGTTAGACAATTTTTTTAGGAATGTCGTTAACTAGACTTGAGGTTACCATGTTCAAAATACATATTTACTATAGGCACAATTTTCATATCCGGTATCGGGTCTTTCCGGCTCATTATTCTGAGCAGGCTGCTACGAACTTTTGGAATCTGGTGGTATTTTGCAAGCTGTCTAGAAGGCACGTAGGCGTTCGTATCTATCGCACATAAAGTCAGCTCCCCCGTTTCGGCATGGCTTAAAACTCTGAATTGACACTATGCAGCCTGAATTTTCTTCTTCCGGAACTTACACTCAGAGAGGCAAGCGCACTCTGCCACGTTGCTTTTTTTTATATACGACACTACTGTGCGAACGTGTCGCTAAGTCCACGGGTCGCCTGTCCAGCAAGCGAAGTCGGCTGCTTGTGACAGGCTTCTCGTTCCTCCGCACGCTAGATGGAGGCCTCGGGCGACTCCAAGCGCTGCGTGAACTTTAACTAAACTTCTTCGTAATACCGCACTTCGCCGATATCTTCGCTGTGGCTTTGCATGAGCTGCCTTCAGATGCAATACTCAAAACAGGACCTGCTTGGCATAAGCAGTTCCACAACCTGTGACCTTCCTTACAAGGTCCCCTGAGGTTTCTGCATGCGATGTGGCTACCTTAATAAGGTCAAGCAAAAAGAGCTCGTCTTCTGAAGACCCTATACCTTCATCTCTGTGGTCTTCACTGGCAGACCAACTTAGCCCTGCCATTACCAGGATTTTTAATGCTTCTCTGGGAAAAGGGATCGTCCCCAAGTCCTTCAAATCGGCTATCGTTAGACCCATACTTAAAAAGCCTGGATTAGACACAGAGGTCCTTGCAAACTATCGCCCTGTTTCCCTTCTTCCTTTCTTGTCAAAGATTCTTGAAAAAATTGTTGCTAAGCAGCTGGTTGATCATATTGAAAAGAATGAAATGTCAGAAACATTTCAATCAGGATTCAAGAGGCAGCACTCCACTGAAACTGTTCTCCTCCGTGTTAACAATGACATTCTACGTGGGAACGATGACGGGAATGTCACTGCCCTAGCTCTGCTAGATCTGTCTGCTGCCTTCGACACCATTGATCACGATATTCTGCTTGAACGATTGAGAACAACGATCAGTCTGGCAGACGAAGCACTGTCGTAGTTTACATCGTACTTGTCTGATCGCGTTCAATCCGTGTCGTGGGGGTCAGGTCTCACGCACGAGAAGGGTCACCTGTGGAGTCCCTCAAGGGTCTGTACTTGGTCCCTTGCTTTTCTCCATTTATACACAACCTCTGGGAAAAGTGATTAAGGCCCATGGAATAGGATATCACTTTTATGCTGACGATACTCAGTTGTATTTCTAATTCAAACCGTCGGAATATGCTGCAGCAACTGAAAAATTGAATGCTTGCCTTGCCGATATTCGATCATGGATGTCGGAAAACTTTTTGAAATTAATTGACGTTAAAACCAAACTACTGCTCATAGGACACCCTAAGCGTGTGGCTGGATTAAAAGGCTTTGCTCTTCTAATAAGCGATGCTGTTGTGTGACCATCACCACGTGCTCGAAAATTAGGTGTCGTTTTCGACAACTGCCTCAATTTCAAAAGCTTCATTCAGAAGACTGCTTCTATAGCTAGCCATCACGTCCAATCCCTATCCAAGATTAGGAGCTGTCTCCCACAGTGGCTTGCAAAAAATTTAACTAGCTCCTTAGTTCTGTCTCGGCTTGATTATTGCATTTCCCTATTGGCTGGGCTACCAAAACAAAGCGATTAGGCCATTGCAGCTGACTATGAATATGGCTGCAAGGCTGGTCTTCAAGTCTCAGAAGTTCGAGCACGTGTCTCCTTTGCTAAAAGAGCTAAGATAGCTGCCGGTTGACCACGGATTCAGAGCAAGGTTCTTACGCTGACCCACAAGGCCCGCCACGGCTTGGCTCCTTCGTACCTAGCTGAACTGCTGCACCAGTTTCAGCCTGTTTGCACCCTCAGGTCCTGTGTGGACAATAAATTAGCTGTCCCATTCCTCCGCTTAAAGACCTTTGGCGACAGAAGCTTTAGCTCTGCAGGTCCTAGACTGTGGAACTCACTTCCACAATTCTTACCCAACGACAACTACTCTCCTACTGCTGACTATGGCTCATCCTTTTCAGCGGTCCTGAGCTGCTACTTCCATGCTACTCACTACCTCAACTGCTCTCCTAACTCTGCTATGCTTCCCACTTTCTCTTTGTTGCGTGAGACGAAGTCTGTTGGGTACCGAATGCGTACCGAAAGCCGCGTAGGCTGTGAGTGCGCTATACAAAACTCTCCTGCGTAACACCCACATGGTCTTTATGACTTCGTGGAGTTACAGACGGAGATGTAATGTAATGTATCTCCGTCTGTAACTCCACAAAGTCATAAAGACCATGTGGGTGTTAGGCAGGAGAGTTTTGTATAGCGCACTCACAGCCTACGTGGCTTTCGGTACGCGTTCGGTACCCAACAGACTTCGTCTCACGCAACAAAGAAAAGAAAAGAGAAAGTGGGAAGAATAGCAGAGTCAGGAGAGAAGTTGAGGTAGTGATTAGCATAGAAGTAGCAGCTCATGACCGCTGAAAAGATGTGCCATAGTCGGCATTAGGAGAGTAGTTGTCGTTGCGTAAGAATTGTGAAAGCGAGTTCCACAGTCTAGGATCTGCAGAGCTAAAGCTTCTGTCGCCAAAGGTCTTTAAGCGGAGGAATGGGACAGCTAATTTATTGTCCACACAGGACCTCAGGGCACGAACAGGCTGAAACTGATGCAGCAGTTCAGCTAGGTACGAAGGAGCCAAGCCGTGGCGGGCCTTGTGGGTCAGCGTAAGAACTTTGCTCTGTATCCTTTGCTCAACCGGCAACCATCATAGCTCTTCCAGCAAAGGTGACACGTGCTCAAACCGCTGGGACTTGAAGTCCAGCCTTGCAGCCATATTCATAGTCCGCGGTAGTGGCATAATAGCTTTCTTTGGCAGCCCAGCCAAAAGGGAATTACAATAATCAAGCCGAGACAGAACTAAAGAGCTAGTTAAATTGTTTACAAGCCACTGTGGGAAACAGCTCCTAATCTTGGATAGGGATCGGATGTGATGGCTAGCTGTAGAAGCAGTCTTCTGAATGAAGCTTTTGAAATTGGGGCAGCTGTCGAACACGACACCTAAATTACGAGCACGTGATGATGGGTTGGTCCAGCGGTTAAGGTGCTCGCCCCGACTAAGGTCTGGCTGAGGTCGTGGGCTCGAGCTCTGAGGCATATGTGAAGCGCCTGAATAGAGATTTAGTTCTCTTTGGGCGCTATACAAATGAATCTTATTTATTTATTTATTTAGAAGGTCGCACAGTAGCATCACCTATTAGAAGAGCAAAGCCTTTTAATCCAGCCACACGCTTAGGGTGTCCTATGAGCAGTAGTTCGGTTTTATCGTCATTTAATTTCAGGATGTTTTCCGACATCCATGATCGAATATCGGCAAGGCAAGCATTCAGTTTCTCAGTTGCTGCAGCAGATTCCGACGGTTTAAATGACAAATACAACTGAGTATCGTCAGCATAGAAGTGATATCCTATTCCATGGGCCTTAATCACTTTTCCCAGAGGTTGTGTATAAATGGAGAACAGCAAGGGACCGAGTAGAGACCCTTGAGGGACTCCACAGGTGACCCTTCTCGTGTCTGAGACCTGACCCCCACACGACACGGATTGAACACGATCAGACAAGTAAGATTTAAACAACGCCAGTGCTCCAGAGATACATTACATTACGACGCCTTTAGCCGGTACTTACCGGCGAGCGTCCTTCGGCGAGTCAATAAGAACTTCCCCCAAACCTGCGTTCGCCCTACCAACCGCTCGGCTATCAAACCTAGGAATGGTAATTTTAAAGCGCTGTTTAGCACTCGCTGTGTTAGTTGTTCACTCGCCGCGCCTCGGCATGCTATTAAAAGTCGACCTTTGGCCTTTTCAAGTTCTGGATAAATTCTTAGGTGCCCTTCGCCGCGGCTACATGCTGCCTAGCATGCAGGCGGCTTAATCGGCGTCACGCAGTTAATATTTCATTTTAGAGAGGTAGGACACCAGTAGGTGCACCATCTACCTGGACCTTCAGTTGAAGTTGGCAGGAAAAAGCCTGACATACTTGCAACCCCGCTACGTTCAGTTGGCCGCACAATGGCAAGAGACAGTCTCTTGAATTTCACTTGTTAAATGTCCGATCACTAAAAACCAAACGGCTACTTCTCCGCGGCCATGTTGTCTATGAGAAGCTACGAGCATTTCTCCTGACCGCGACTTGCCGACGTCATGCTCTTGTGGCTGTGAATCTGAGGCTACCCAACCCGCACCCTTATTCTTTCAGTCCATGCGGTCAGATGAGGTTCGTGGCGGGGTTGCTGTCGTCAATCGTGAATCTTTTGGTTATACGACCTGCGGCTTTTTGCATGGACCATTGTTTGAATCAGTTGCTATCAGGTCCCCATCAAATACCATGCCTCTCTCAACTGCAATCTACCGACCTACTTCTGGTTGTCAAACGTTGTTTATGGAGGTTTTTTTGGAGATCCTCACTAAAGTATTCGCGTGTGACAGGTGGTTATTGATTATAGTAGGCTTCAATATTCACGTCGACAACCTTGGCAGCAGTCAGATAGTCCGCTAATTTCTAAACTGTCTGCTGAACTTCGGTTTGGTCCCACTCGCTAATATTACCACTCATATTGGTGGCCACATCCAGGATCTCCCTATCTCGAAGGATGTCTGCCTCGCTTACCTTATTGTGTACCCGTTGATCATTAAGGGATTATTTCTCAGTCTCGTTCAATGTTTCTGATAGGCTGTGCGTGCAGAGAGTTCGTCCAGCCACCCAGCTTAAAAAGCATTAACCTGAGACATTTTTTTTAAATCTGTCTTTGAGGCAGGTCTTCCTGCGCTGCAACCAGACAAGGCCGATAGCCTTGATACCCTCACTGATGCAGCGAATACAAACTTATGAGTACCCTTGACGAGAATGCTTCTACAAATTATGTCCCGTACAGAGTCGTCGAGATTCATTTCAATTATCCGAAAGACTTCAAAAGATGGGCTGCTTTAAGCGGAGGCTTGAAAACCACTTTTAGAAGTCTGGGTCTGATGACAATGTAGCCGATTGCAAAGACTTCCTCCAAGTCTACACCCGCAAGCTTAGAAAAGTCAGGGCTTCTTGTTTCACTCGAAGACTGTAGTCCTGCCAGTCGGACCCAAATCAGATTCATACGAAGGTGAACAATAAGATTATTACTTCGTTTGCAGCAAGTTTTAATTGTCTAGAAGGAGATTGATTTCTCTGAGGGCGCTATACAAAATGTATTATTATTATTAATTTGCTTGCCAACTCTGGGAGGTCTCACTCCATAGATGTCAGCGGCTTGACCGACAAGTTTTTAGCATTCTTCATTAAAACATTGAACATATTCGTGCCTCCATAAAGCCCCCTCCGACTAAAGCATTTGTGGAGTCGCAATCTGTGACCTTTCTAAAGAGGTTTCAGAGTTTTCGGAAAGGTAATGTGGCTACTTCAATACAATCTGGTAAAAAGAGCTCGGCTCACAAGTGACCCAAATAGCAGAGATCGAAAACTGTTGCCTCTAGGCCAGATAAGGCCTGGCTAGTACTACAGTCCTGCCTAACTCACCCTAGTTATTCATTGCTGGATCCGGCCTAATTGAATTGTCGCAGTTTTGTTCTCCTTCATTACTGCTGGTTGCAGCTCAAGCTGTGGCTCGTGTGTTTATTTTTAGAACTGGTTGCAAGCGCTTGAATAGAACAGAAGCGCCTGACCGGAGAGGGATGATAAAGGTCTACCCCTATAATTACGGTTCGTGTCTATGGTCTGTTGAGACTATTTCATATTCGTCTAGCCACGCCCCGGGGTCGTCGGAGTGGGCGTGGTTTCTTCTGCCCAATTGTCTTTTTGGCCTCCTTTAATGGTTTAGCAGTCCAAAAACTTTGACAACCCCTGCCCTATAGCATCCTCTCTGTGGTCTTCATTCGCAAACAAACTTAATCCAGCAATAACTGAGATTGTTAATGCTTCACTGATTAACGGGTTGTATCCAAGTCCTTCTAATCGGCCATTATTTGACTGCTTTTTAAAAGCCCGGATTAGATTCAGAAGGTCCAACCCTGTCGTGATGGGTGCGGTCACATCTACCACACCAGTCACCTGTGGAGTCTCTCAAGCGCCCGTCCTCGGTCTTTTATTGTTCTCTCGCTTATAGTTAACCTCTGAGAAAGGTGATCAGGCGAATGAAATCGGCTATCACTTTGTGCTGATGGTACTCAGCTGTATTCGTCATTTAAACAGTCAGAATCTGTTGCAACGACTGGTAAACTAAGTACTTGCCTTGCAGGCATTCAATCCGAAATGGCAGCAAATTTCATTAAACTTAACGATGATAAAACAAAACTACTATTTCTAGGTCACCCCAAGCGTGTGGCTGGATTAGAAGACTAGGTGATGCTTGATGTCCGAACGAGGCCGCGTAGTCGGAATTAAGGTATCGTCTCAGATAACTGCCTAATTTTTGAAAGCATCATTAAGAAGACTGCCTTAACAGTTAGCTATCACGTCCGATACTTATCAAATATTACGGCCTACCAAGATGACTTCAGCGAAATGCCCAGAGGGAGATAGAGTTCTCCGAGGGCGCTGTATCAAGTATATTATTTTTACTTGCAAAAAATTTAACTGGCTCCCTATTTCCGTCTCAGATTATTGCAATGCCATTTTGGCTAAGCTATAAAAAAGGCACTAGGTCACTGCAGCTGTTGATAAATATAGTGTTGTGTGAACCTGCTGCTTCTGCTATTGTAATTAGTGCAACAGCATCGGCCACCAATGTATGCCCCACCTGCAGCAGGTGGTTGGGCAATTGACTCGGTGTGCGTCCGGCCTTTGATGTAAGGATGTGGCCAGCCGCAGATGCACTCCCCCATCTGCTGTGAGTCAGCCAGCTCGTACATATGTACCCATTAAGGGAATAGAGATTGAGTCCCGTTTTACCGTTCACGTGCTGTGTCTCCATGAGACAGACTCCACAAGAACAGCCACCACCACAGACTGTCATACAACAACGGTTGCAAGGGTATTTAATAAATTCCAGAGGTTTGACCACGTGTCTCCTTAGCCTTCGATGGTTTCCGGGCAATAGAAGGATGGAGGGTAAAGCTTCTATGCTGACCCACTATATAATTCATGTGTAGGCCCTCTACGGCTTGGCTCATTCTTACCTAGCTGATCTGCTGCACCAGTTTCACTATTCTCATGCCCTCACGTCCTCTCTGAACGATAACATAGGCACTTTATTTCTCGGCTACAAGACCGTTGGCGACCGAAGCGTTTGCTCATGAGGTCCAGAGTGTGGAACTCACTTTCTCAATTGTTAAACAACGAAGTGTGCTCTCCTGCTGACTATGGCACATCCTTTACAGCCGTCCTGAGCTATTGCTTCCGTGCTACTCGCTGACTACCTCAACAGCTCTCCTGACTCAGCTATACATCTCACTTTCTCTTTGTTACGGTAGTTAAATTCTGTTGGCTACAGAATGCGTACCAAAAGCTGCTCAGGCTCTTGAGTGGGCCGTAGGAACTCCTCAGCGTAACACCAACTTAGTCCGTGTGGCTTTGTGGAGTTCCAGATGGAGATACATAGGATTACACTACATTCGGCGGTCACCAAGCCAAGGTGCACGCCAGCAGCTATGGGTGAGCCTACCTGGCTGCTCCTACGGGAGGAGCAGCCGGGCCGAGTTAGTCGAACGGTAGAAGTGAGGCTGCCAAGGTGTTTTGGTACGTCTTAATTACTCAGAGAGGTTAATGTCTTTCTAGGCCCTTAAAATTGCTGTAAAGGAAGGATGATCAAATTGTTTGTTTTAACGTGCACAATGTCAGCAAGCATAGCATGGTTACTTGACCACTGCAAGCGGTGGCGATAGTCGTGGAGGCTCTTCTGTCGCTATATAAATGAGGCTGTTAAATCAGCTTGCATTTACATTTTTTATGTGTGGTGCTTGCTCTTCACGACCCTGACCGTGGGTAAGATGCCTGGCCTTGTTGGAAAGTAGCTCTGATATGAACAGGTTGGCTGAAGCAAGATAGTGTAGGGATCTTATAGTAAAAATCTTGAAGTCTGCGTATTTGCTGCTTGATTGGGAGCCAGTGCAGTTCGGTGAGCCCAGGAGGCAAGTTTCTTGCTCCTCCCGATCCAGGTCGTGGGTTCGAGTCCTACAGTGAGCAATCCCGTAATGCCCACTGGCACGGTGGTGATAGCCATTAAGGCTATTCTGCCGCTATCTACATGAAGCTTTTGAATCAGCTAGCCTAAACTGTTGGGTATAGGCACTCTAAATCGCGGCCGTGCTCAGCTACCGTCGCCATATCTGCATTTGTCCTGCGGCAACTAGAGCTCACTGATCTTGTTTCGAGGCGCCAGTTCTATTATTATTACCCGAAAGTCTGCAAGGACTAGCGCCACTGCGTGCAATATGCTTGCGGCAGGAGAGTTTGGTGCAGAAGCTGCCACAGCGTCTGCCTTCAACATACTTACAAATAAGACGATACGCGCATGGTTTGACGCTGTCGCTCGGCCTCTTGGCACCCCGTGAGCTAAGACATATAAACCGCAGCTAGGACGCGAAACTTATTTGCATTCAGGTATATGTCAGAGAAATAAGAGCGTACAAACCGAGAAGAAAAGGTGGAGTACAATGCACCCCAGCTGACCAAAGGCACGACCAAGCTGACCGGAAAAGATCAAGCTACTGCCGCACCGATGAAGTAGCGTCTGCTCGTGCTGTGAGTGATCGAATATTATTATTATATCATTTAAATCTTATTTTATTGATGTGCATTACAGGTATCAAATAAGCCTGCAATTTTGATGCTAGATAGGAACCAGCCGGAAGATGGCATGTCACAGCCAGGCGTGTCCGGCGACTAGGCTGTATACCACTTTTAGCTTAAGGCGTTTATTACAACAGCAAAGGTGTGCATCTCTCTACAGCAGTGCTATTTTAAGCTGAAGCATGATTTTCGGATGTATTCGCGCTAACAGACTCGCTCGTTCAAATACCGACAGACGACCGGACTTTACTTTATGTCCGTTTAGTAGGTGCGATCGGGCGGCTCAAGCAAGTGCGTCTGAAAGTATCACGCTGCCTGCGACAAGGTGTTTTTCTTTGACCGTGCTGACTACCGGTATGTTTCTTGCCATCCACGTTTGGCTAACTGCAGCATCCTTCTTACTCGGATTTCCTAATTGATATTTGTCGGTTATTCCTACATTCAATCGTCAGCACGGTAGCCGTGTGCACATACGGTGCTTTTTGAGTGGGATTTACTCGATAAGCTTTGGGCCGGATGTTCCCTCATGTTAGGAATGACTGTCCGAACTTCCGGAAGTGGTCGTTAGCTTACGTGCAGCTTTATATATAATTCATTAGTATAGCGCCTCAAGAGAACTTAATATCTATTCAGCCGCCTCACAAATGCCTGGGGCACGACCTCAGCCAGACCTTGGTCTGGGCGAGTACCTTAACCACTGGACCAAACCAATTCAACCTAGTTCTGGGGTATTGAGGCTTAAACGCACTTTAAAGGCAGTATCGTATCTATGCTTGCACTTAGCAAAAGCCCGTATGATGTTCAGTAGACCGAGTATCTGTGTGCGTAATGCCATTACCGAGTGAAATGTTGCTTGCTGCAAAGTGTTTGGTCAGCACATCCCCACTGGTACCAGAGGAAGCAAGGGTACTATATTTGTAGAGCAGAAAGACGAAGTGCTCTCAGGCAGTCGCTGGTGATCGGTGTAGTCGGGGTTATCGTATTGCTTTGGCTTTCACTCTTGCTGTGCTGTAAGACTTTTGCAGCCTGCAGAGCCGAATTGAAATACCAAGCCAGCTGACCCCGTCTGAAATTCCATAAGATGTCCTGTTTCCACTAGGTCTTAACCTTAGTAATAAGGTGTGAGCACTTCACGACTCGGGTCGTAGTCTTTAGTCCCACAGCATTCAAATCGTTGTTGTCTGCTGCGTGCTTGCTAAACTTCCAAAGCTGTTGTGTTGCAATATAAATGAAGAAAATGGCGTGGCTGCCATTTACTTTTACTTGAATTGGACGTGAATAGGGCAAAGGTGCCACCACCACTACAAAAGTAACTCTCAGAGAGCTATCGTCCATACGCAGAAAGTGGGCCGGCTGTTACACTCACGTCCAGAGCTTGTGGAACATGTCGGGCTAGCTTCACGCAAGGCAAGCTGTCTAGCTAAGATCTTGTCTCACCTAATCTTGAAGTGACACCGTAGTGCACGTTCCTGCCCTCTTCCCCCACAGTCTCAAGATGGCTAAAGACCATGCAAGACGTTGAGACTACTGTGGGCAGCCATGCACTATTGCAGTGTGCAGACAGTGTGTGTCTTGGGGTAGGGCATGGCTAGAGCATGTAGCATGTTTTTTTCAGAGCTCCTGATCTGGTTGCTGGGAGAGGGGCTGGATCCCATTGTTTGTCAGCAGATGCATAGAACTCGGTCCGGTGCCTGGGTTTACAGTGAGTCGGCCTCTACTGGTATTCAGCCATCAAGGTACTGTGGCCTTGGATGCAGCTTGATGAACTGGAGATGGCCGGCATGTGTATGTGTTCAATTAGGGGGACTGTGCGCAGGGCGGTGAGCCCATGTCTGCTTCTTGGTGCATTAGGCATTGTGCGACACAAGCTGTGCCTTTCATGCCCTCTGATCCCTGTGGGCTATGCGCAGGAGCAAGAGAACAGCTAGCCGGGCACAAGACCAGGCTTTGGAGCTCGGCAGCATAGCTCCCTTGCCGTCTCGTAGCATTTATAGAGCAGCTCATCCTCTTGCCAGCCCACCCATCCACGAGGTGTGCTTAAGCCTGTCTGGCAAACGAAACGACGAGCTAGACAACGAGTGCAAGCATTCCGAGTGAGTCATCGCCACTAACAGAGTGACACGTAAGCTATAGCTGCTATTCACCTCAGATGGTAGGGGGCACTAGCTAGCACTGACTAGTTTTGATCAAGGCCGTAACACGGCAGTCGATATCCCGGCCATCCTAATATCCCAGTGGAATAATAGTAATGACATTTGTACAGTGACCTAAGAAAACTAAGTCATTTTCTAGGAACTTGATATATACTGGAAAGGAACGTGACAATTTGTTGGTGTGACTCCATTCACACATAATTATTTTGCAGATGGCCACTTTAGATGATGGTTCTCAGCAGCAGCCATCGTCTGAGAATGCTGAAGACACTCCAGCCGGCAACAAGGTTCAGTTAGACGACGGAGTCACTACTACTGTGCTCTCTGTTCGCGGCTGGCAAGCTCGGTGGGAGGCTGGCCATACTGGCTGGACTGAAAAAGAAGGCAACAGGTGAGGGCTGCTCCTCGGCCGGCTTCAGTCTGGTAGCTGCAGTACCCTAATCAGGCACAAAGTGACTGGCATCAGTCGGAGGGGCGATTTTATTCTTTGGCAACGACTTTTATTTGCCTGCTTGGTCCCTGCCATTTCGACTGTATGGTCGATGGGGTGCAGTCTGCTGCATAGCATATCCTATGCCATCTCCGATTGCAAAAGTTTAAGCTCTAGAACTGAACGATTGCTATTTGGCTTATTTAGATTTAACTCCAGCTGTTACAGAGCTGTGGCTTGGCTCTCCTTCTTTATGGCAAAGTTCTCGATATATACAGCTGTGTAATTGTGGTGCTTGCTCACTTGGTTTCTCAAACATCTGAGAACTCAGATTATGTATTACTCATCTGGTATCCTATAAAAAGAGTACTAAGGAAAGTGGGAAAGACAGAAGCCGAGATTGAGACCGGCATGCAGAAATCAAAGAGATAGACAAGAAAAAGATGGGGAGATAATTTGATAAAGGGAAGAGAGAGTTGGATAGATAGAGTGAGAGAGAGGGGGAGAGGGAGAGAGAGAGAGAATTGATAGGGAAGAAAGTAAGAGATGATACAACAAGAGAGATAAAGACCATGTGTGTAAGAGAGAAGCCTTCTTGTGCCCACAGATCCTGTATGGACAATACATTAGCTGTTCCATTCGTCGGCTTTCAGACCCTTGGGACCAGAAGCTCTAGCTCTGTTACACAGGAGACTTTTTGTAAAGCGCACTCACAGCCAAGTAGCTTTCGGTAGCCAACAGACTTCATCTCACGGAACAAAGAGAAAATGGGAAGCATTGCAGAGTCAGGAGAGCAGTAAAGATAGTGAGTAGCATGGAAGTAGCAGCTCAGGAACACTGGAAAGGATATGCCATGGTCGGCAGCAGGGAAGTAGTTGTAGTTGTGTAAGAATTGTGGAAGCGAGCTCCACAGTCTGGTCCTAGACTGTGGAGCGAAAAGTGGGCCGAAAGCTACTAGGCTGTGAGTGCGCTTTACAAAAAGTCTCCTGTGTAACACCCACACAGTCTTTGTGGAGTTACAGAGATACATTACATTAGGATGGAAAAGGGATGAAGTGAAACAGAAATGTAAAGAGGGAGAAAGGAAATCATTTCCAGACAGTAAAAGTACCAGCAATTGCATATGAAGAGAGAAGTTTATGATGACGATGGTGTGTTGGTGTGCTGGTGTCCACATAAAAATGCTGGCCGAGGAATCTGCGCTAAGTCCGGGTGACCATAGCCTTGGCTATGCTCTTTGGGGGTACCTGTGCCCTTTGGGGGTACCTGTGCCCTTTGGGGGTATGGCAAGGCAGAAACATGTATTACCATCGGCTTGAATGCTCCCTCTCGGTTGCAGCCAGTGCCCAGGTAGGAGGCCGGATTGGTGCCAAACCGTTGGGACACCATAGACAGCAATCGTAGTAGATAATCATTTTGAAACCAGGGCTAGTCTGGGAGGAAATGTCCAGCTGGACAGCTAAGGTCTGTTGCTACAGCCGGGCGAACCAGGCGTTTGGTCTGTCCTTACCTAGCTGAATACATCTCCAGTCATTATGGTGATGGTTTTCTCCTTTAATTCCGGACCGTTTACCTTAGCCTGCAGCAAATGTAAAGCGCCTAGAGAGAGAGATTGAGTTCTCTGAGGGCGCTTTATCAAGTGCATTATTATTATTATTATTATTATTATTATTATTATTCTCCTCTGACTCTCTCCTGCTTATCCCTTAATCACCTCAGAGTGGCAGTGCCCTGCCGGTCCCTCCAGAACTCAGCTCGATGCTATATAAATTCGGTTTCGTTGATTCCTATAGGTGTAGTACTTGTAGTGCGTACTTGTGGCAGGGCTTGAAATTGATTATATTAATTATACATATATATATATATATACATTTATAAATATTTTTATGTAGCCTTCAAATGTTAACCGAAATCAAACAGTCCTTGCCATCGTCCATTTTTAGCTTTATGGGGTTGCCTTTGGAAGCACGGGCTATTAACTGTACATTGCAGTCCTTGTTACCTAAAATGTCTACTGTGGCTTTGCAGCTGCTCTGGGGGCTGCTTTCCCACCAAAACAGCTTTGGGCTGCTGCTATTCTCGACACGACTTTGAGCTGTGCCTGTAGCCATTACAAATCTAACACGTGGAACTCTTTAAACAGATAATGCTGAGATGGTCTTTCACATTTTAGCTCTCCTTAGTTTGTATGCAAAAGATGTTATTCGAGGAAATTTTCTGATGCAAAAAAATTGCCATGAGCCCTAGCAGGCTGCTTCGTTAGGAATTCGACGGTTTTCTTTTTACTCTGTAGGAATGTGGTTCTGGCAAGTTGGGCGTATGTGCATGTGCTCTACTTGATTTCAGGCAGATCATGACTGATATACTGCATGCAGCCATAGCCGAGATTCGGTTAACTGAAGTTGTGATGCTGGAACCGTTGGCTTCGTTTTGACAAGCAAAACTCATTCTTATTTTTTTGTAGATCGCTTCGAAATCATCTGAACCTATTTGCCGACAGCAGCAAGTCTCTTAAGGTGTTCGTGCCATTGTGCGGTAATGCAGTCGAAATGAAATGGTAAGTTGCATGCACAGCAGCACATGCTAACGTTTTGGGCAGGCATACTTCCTTGGAATGGAGCTAAGGTGCTTGCACTTCACGGCGTAGGACGTGGGTTCGAGTCCTTCACCAAACTATTATATATTGTCCACTGCTAGCAGGGCGATAGCCGCTATGCCGTCTTCTGACACTCTCTTAATGAAGCTTTTGAGTCACCTGATCTTTACGGCCTAAAAACTTTGTGACATAGTGGCGCACATGTACTGTGCTGTGAATAAGTATTCGTCGGTTGATCCAGCTGCATCATTGAAATTGTATCAGACAAGGCTGAGTAAGTGCTCAAAGTTCTGCTTTTAGTCGGCATTGAGGAATAGCCTTTCGCAGGACTTGAACCTGCAACCTGGGCCACGAAGTGCAAGCACCTTACCCGTAGGATAAGATCCAGGAATGTGTACTCATATATTCCCACTTATTTGGATGTGGGTGGACTCTTTCATAAGTATATAAATTTAACAATTTTAAATTTTCGTACGTGGTTGAGCCCTTTAAGTATGGGTCACTGCTGATTCGCTATCCAGACCTGACCAGTGGGAAAAGAGGTGGTACTGGTATAAATAAATTAGAGCTGCGAAATGCAGCACCATAGTTTGAAATTAATAGATGAAAATTATATTTCATTTGATTTCCATACGTAAGGCTAGGTAGCTGAAAGTTTGCAAGTTCATTAGCGACAGATCTAAAGTGCATTAAAAAATAACTTACGAAGTGGTGAAGGTAAAGTTCGGCAAAATTGAGCGAAGTGAAAAGGGTCAAATTTAGTTAGTGTAAGTGTTTAAGGTTCTTCCTATTATCTCTTCAAGGTAGTGGCACAAGCAAATTAACAAAGTAAGTCTTCGTTTTTTAACAGCAATTATCTGTTTTGGTCAGTGCTAAGCTCGCGGAAAATGATTTGTTTCTGAACATGTCATTGAACTTCTTCTGCTATCGTGGACTTGTATATCAAAATTTATCCCACTTAAATCAGAAATAAACTACTTAGGTGATATTCAAGCAGAGCTGAGCTCACATTTGAAATTTCCCCTTGGTCCTTGCAGTATTGGCCTAAGTTATGGAATTTACAAGGCACAGCTACGCTGTAAATTAAGGTGTTAAAAAGTTACAAGCATGTACCTCGGTTAGCCAAGGTTTAACACGTTGGGACACAAGTCTCATATGATGCAGAAATCGTTAAATTTGTCATTTGTGGATACATTGTATAGAGTTTACTTCTGGTATGGACATAGTTTTCAGAATCATTTTTGATGCTTTCCTTTTATGTTGAAAGCATCAAACCTCGTGATCATTTTTCTAAAACAAAATGTCTTGAAATGTGCTCTATAGAAATATTCGATTGCAGGACCATTCTTGGCTTTTTTTCTCTCAAAATGTAACCCTTAGGTATTGTCAAAATAAATAAATAGTAGGTGTAAGTAAATGAATATTGTATTAGGCTTGGCTTTACTTTTAAGGTTCAAAATTTAAGAAATTTTGGAATTTGGGCACACATTTTTAAACCTTCAGCTTTTTATCATTTGTAGAGTGATTTGTCAAGGGCCTTTGCTAATGAATATAAGAAATTGATAATCAACTCTTAGGGGTGGACACATCCGAATTTCTACATGCTGAGGTTTTTGTCATTCTCTTCCACACACAATTGAGATAATAAAAATAAGAAGTAGATAGTTTTGAATCGCTTACTCCATGGTTGAGGGGCTGTACTATTTTGCCATCGCTTGGATAATTTGCAGCAACCGACATCTTGTTATAGCTACAAGAAAATGAATGGTTTTGCAAATGCTTATTTTACTTTTGTGGGAACAAACATGTAGAAGTAAGTAAAAAAAACAATTACGGTCGGGTAATTTTTCTTGAACCCACAGAATAGAGCTCTCATGTTGGAAAGCCTGTCTGTTATTGTGGGTACCTAATTGACCTATTGGTCGTCGGTGCATTCAGCGATACGTGTCTGCATGCATATTCCTAGACCCGGTGGCTTTAGCTGCCTGAGAAGTCAGCTTTGCATTTTGGAAGTACATTGTGGAGGTTGGGGTAGCAGAGCTAAGACAGGAGAGACTTGCTGTGATGAGAGCGTCTTCGAGAGGAGTTCGTGATATTGTAAATTTTAAACCTTAAGATCCGGGAACGAATCTTTTGCTGCTTCTTATTTTTTTTTACATAATTCCATGCCTCTTGTCAACGTCCACTCTGCTCCTTTGTTGCTTTATCAAGATATTTTTGTTGTTGGACTCGAAGTATTTACCAAGAGCTTCTCAGGTTTTGGATGCACGTAAAGGAAGCTTGACAGCTGAGCCATTTACTAGCAGGAGGGGCGCTTCTTTGCTCCCAAGCAGGCATAACATGATCCTGTTTGCTTGCTTGCTTGTTTGCATCTTCGTTAAAATTAAGGAAGTTAATTTTTCTGGCCAAGATAGCAATGTTCGGTGTTCACTTTAGCACTGAGGTTGAAATGCCGCCTAATAGTCTGTCAAAAAAAGGGATGAGTCGGTGTGACTCATACTTTTAGTTTCTAGGATAAATGGTTCAAATCCTCAGGACGACATGACATGTTGCTTTTTTGCACGTTGATATCTTTCGAGCCGTTTATTGATATATAGTTGTGGCTCATGGCTCTGCAACACTGGGTAGCTTGTATGCGATGTGTTAGCTCATCCTCTCATTGCTGCTTTCAGCCGTTAATCAGATCAACTTTGATAAGTTGCACTGCTTTTTTTGCACATTTGTTGTACTTGCCATTCTCTGCTTTTCTGCAGTTTCAGACACTCTGATGTCTGAGCACTTGCCCTGGTCGTTTTGGCATTCAGGGTACACCAAGCAGCTGTTGTTTTTCTTTGCCTAAACTTCTCAGTGTAGTTCACTTGGTGTGGGCTGCATGCTTGTTTCCCACTGCTTCTGAGAAATTCTTTCGTATTGCTCAGTTATTCGTTGCCTTAGATAGCAATGGCTTGTAGCTGGGAATTTCAGTGCAGATGGCCAATGGCTGCAGAAGTGCCCGAAAGCTAAGGCTTCTGGTCAGCTTGGCTGATGCTCTGTGCTTATGCTCTGTGATCGCCACTCCTCTGCCACTGCATCCATTCCTGCACCGACTGGACCCTAGCGTTATGAACTCACCCGGCCTGATTATTAGCCTGCCAAAGAGCGTGATTTCCCCCAATAAATAGGTAAGACTGCTCATACGATTTCTAGAAATATGAACTCCAATTGTTGCTTTAAAAACATTTGGATATTTTGATGCGATGCGAACACACCAGAATTGGCAATCGATTCTCCCAAGTACTTGTCAGTTTCATTTAGCAATTTTTGCGTAAGAGCTACGTCCCCTTTTTATTAATAAGTTTAAGAAACTGTAAAGCTATTTTGCTCACCGTGTCCTGGTCAGTTTCAGTGCCTCAAAAGTATTTCTGTAGAAGTTAGTTGTTCTATGTCATTTCCCTCTTTCTGGCTGCAGTAACTGGTAAAGAGATTTGCTTGAACTGGGTCATCTGCTGGTCAGAACGCTCTATGGGAAACCCTGCTCTGGGCATTCTGAAGTGAGAATTGCCTGTCAGCACATCCACCTTGAACGCTTAGATGTGTAGGCAATTCACTGACAGCAATCATACATGTTTGTTTCCCAAGGAGCACCAAGTATAGGATATCTGCGCCTTATACATATCTTTGACTGTGCCTGCCCACTGCTTTGCCGGTGGTTGTGCACACGGCATTTGATCCGTTGGGATGCCCGAATGCTGCTTTATGCACGTGAGACCGTATGAACATTCTGAAGGGGCTGGCCATTTGAAAGTGTCAGGCATCGATGTGCCCAAAGGAGCCAACCACGAAACTGTTAAGTTTGTGACCAATCCTTCTGACGGATGCTGGTTAGACGTAGGTCTGACGGCGATGCATGTTGCCAATCATGAAATTCGTCGTAGCTGTAACCTTAAAGAATCTGAAAATTGGATGTGTTCCAGCGTTTGCGTTGTCATCACAGTTCCACGTGCTTCTGATTTAATGCTCCGTACTGATTTTAAAATGAATGCAGAATGACCGAGGCCGGCTGCAGTGGGTACTGAGAGAGACAGACAGACAGACAGACAGACAGAAATTGGCCTCGAGCAGGCAATGGTTCCTCAAACTCTGGTTTACTGGACCAGTGCTGCATCAATTTGGCTATCGATACTCAATCCTTCCACTCTCAGCAAAGAGCATAAAGCCTTGGCTTTAAGCAACTGCTTGCATGCTGGAACAGAATAACGCTATTCGACCTAATACATGTGCATATGTTTTTTTGCAAGTGAGTGACGTGCTGCAAACCATGAGGGATTACTAACGTTTGGTTTGCATGTTGCTTTCTCAGGTTTTATGACCTTGGTCACACCGTGGTTGGGGTCGACGGTTTCGAAGGAGCACTACTCAAGTTTTTCAAGGATCATGACATGGAATACACTAGCAGCAAACTGAGTGACGATATTATATTGTTCCAGGTGTGTGCCTAATTTTTGTATTTTGCATACTTCTCATGGCTAAGGTCAGGCTGGCTGTTGGCCCATTCACTTGTCTTTCGGTATGGCTGCATGTCTACTGTCATGGGTTCACTGCACTCTTTACGTTTTTAGATCAGATCTCCTGTACTGGCTGCCAGGCTAATTTGGTTGATCAGCTCATTGCAGGTTGCAGCCGATTAATACCAATCAATGCTGTTTTGTAGAGTATGGATGGAAGGCTTCGTTTGTATGCCTGCGACATCTACATGTTTTCAAGGTTAGCTAGCATCGATGCAAACCCCATGCTTCTCTGGCTGTTTGTGGCTCTTGCATGTTGAGGCCCCGTTATTTGCCCAACAGCATGCTGCAAGCATAGTTGAAACGTCTTTAGCGTGAATCTTTGTAGAGCTCCCTCGTGGCCGATTGTATTTCGTGGTTTGTTTAGTGAAATGTCTGTTAATTGACTCGCTAATTTGTTGACTCCTGTTACCTTTCATTGGAGGACTTTCGCTCTTTACACTGCCAGCCCACCTTAGGTGATATGGAGCTTCTCGATCTCGTAGCAACCGAATTTCATGTAGAATCACAATCTAGGCTTTCAATTCTATGCGGATGACACTCAGTTGTACCTTTGTTTGATCCCTCCCAGCCTTCGAGCACCTCGAATTCTCTCAACTCACTTGCTGCATGTATTGACAACATCCGCACATGGATGGCAGCAAATTTTCTAAAACTAAACGATGATAAAACTAACTTGCTAGTTATAGGCAAATCTAGTGTGATTCAGAAATTGAAAAGGCTGACCCTCAAAATTGGCTCTGCCAGCATATCTCCTGTTGAATCAGCTCGAAATTTAAGTGTCATGTTCCAAAGTGACCTCTCGTTAGACGACCGCATCAGCTCCACAGTCAAGTCTGCCTTCTTTTAGCTACATAACATTGCTAAAACTCGGGCTTGTTTAGATAAGGATACCACGTCTAAGTTGGTCCATGCATTTGTAACATGCCGTCTTGATTTCTGTAACTCACTGCTCGCTGGCCTACAGGCATGTGCAATCAGGCGATTACAGATGGTGCAAAACTCCGCAGCTAGGCTTGTCTGTCGTGAGCGTCACAGTTACCACATCACCACTTCTCGCCGACCTGCACTGGCTACCAGTCAAGCAAGGGATCGACTTCAAGGTCTTGTCGCTCACTTTTAGGTCACTTCATTCTTTGGCTCCAGCCTATCTCTCAGATTTACTCCCTCACCAGGCCAAGCATCGTACCACCCGCTTCTCGGAATCCAACACTTCGTTTACCAATACCTCGTACAAACCTCAAATCCTTTGGAGACCGTGCATTTAGTTCGTATGCTCCCAAAGCCTGGAACTCCCTCATAACCTGCGTCAGAACATCCCCCGACTTGACCACATTAAAAAAAACTTTAAAGCACCTATTTATGACAGCATTTATGGGTCCCTGTGATTCGTCCTTCTTGTGCTTATGCGTGCTGACACTGTGCATGCTGCCACTAACCACATTGCATGCTGACCCTGTGCATGCCACCTCTAACCATGTTATTCATGTTTATCAAGCATGATATTACTCACCATTCAATTGCGTTTCACTTTGCAGCAAATGGGACGTGCCTAGAAAGAGATTGAGTCCTCTGAAGGTGCTTTATCAAGTGCATTATTATTATTTTTCTTATTACTATTAATCAATCTTGATGCAAGTATACTGTGAGGGCTGTTCGTGTCTAATGTATAATTAGCTATACTAATCGTTTGTTCTTGGTTATGGTTGGCGTTGTAGTCCTAGTTTTATGTTGGCTATGCTCGCAACTGCTTTGCAGCTTGTATTGGGTGCACGAAGTGCTACTCCTCTTGCACGAAGACTATATTTGCATCTGCTTGCATTAATTCAGCGTTGATGAGAAGCTCTTTGATGCTGTGTGGGATAGAGGCTCCCTGATGGCGATTAACCGCTCCGAACGAGAGAAGTATGCCCAGCTGCTCGTGTCCCTGATGGCACCTCAGTGTCAGTACCTGCTTTGCATTGTGGAATATGATGCAACAGTATATCCCGGTAAGCAGCCTCCATAACCGGACGATTTTGTGCCCTGCTCGGTGCTTGCATCTGAGAGAGAAAGAGAGAAAGAAAGAGGGAGAGAGGAGAGAGAGAGAGGGAGAGAGACATTTAAAAAGAAACTAATCGAATCTGTTACTGCTTACTGTATTACTGCTGCTTTCTCATGTGTTAGCTGCCTTCTTGTGAGTCAAGCATTCTTATTTGTTTTCTTGTTTGAGGTCATGTAGGGTCAAGTGTTCTGCATCTGTTGAGGGGTTTGGCACATTGTTACAGTACATTGTATTGAATCAGTTAATTTTTTAACAAGATTACCGTGTTTGGTGAAGACCGTGACGTTGACCCATACAAGTGATCAGAGGGTCAACGTTACAGATTTATTCACGTCAAAATATAGCTAATCTTACTCTTGTTGCTCGTGCCGATTTGCATGCCCTTCTTTCCATCGGTCCGTAAGAATAATTAATATATTGTCTTGAAGGGTATAAATCTCGTATTGTAGTGACATAACTACCCACCTATCGGATATTTTGCTACGGCTATGGTCAGCAGGGCTCTGGTTCAGAATTCATGAAACTTGTGACCTAGATGTTACGCTTGATAGCCCCGATGAAAGCTTACTTGTTTTAGCCCTTGTACCAACTTTTTGGTCAGTTAAAGAATGACGGTATGTTGATCCCGGTGCCTTCAGCCCTATCAATGGCTAGTTTGTATAACAATTACTTGGAAGGCTACGATACCTTTGGGGTTTATGTTGCATTTACTCTTTGGCTAGTCTGGAAGGTCACGAAAATGAAACTGCTTGGAGAATAGTGATGTATCTGTTCCTTTCATTGTGTCAGCTGCTAAAACTCGAAACCAGGTGAGATATTGAACTTAGCACGTGTTAATTGCTATTCGAACGAGTTATCCACCCATCAACTGAATTAATGTAGTCATTTAAAAAAGCAAGAATGTAAATGACAAAGTAGATTTGTTGAAGTAGTAGTTTTAAAAAGAGGGATCAAGTGTGCTCGCATGAATTTACGATAGCAATTTTGTAGTTCGGCTAGCCAGAGCCTTGATACTCGGGGAATCCTTTGATATTTTGTTGTCCTCTCCTTTTTAACTATGCCACTCACATCTTTGATTTTGCCACATTCTATCTTTTACACAATTACCTCTATTTCTTATTTAGTTTACTTCGTGCTTATCCATCCTCACTCTTCTTCTCATCTTGCTGTTTGTGGCCTGTTAGGCTCTTTCTCTCTCTCTCTCTCTCTCTCTCTCTCTCTCTCTCTCTCTCTCTCTCTCTCTCTCTCTCTCTCTCTCTCTCTCTCTCTTTCTCTCTCTCTCTCTCTCTCTCACACACACAAGCACACCCACACACATTCCCCTACTCCCACTCTCATTCACTCACTCTCTTACTCGCTTGCTGTCGCTCATTTTGTCTCTCTGCATGTTGGTCTGCTTTCTGTCTGTCTCAAAGAAACCATGCTCTGGTAGTAAAGCTTCACAAAACTGCCATATTGGTTGCAACTTAGCCCCCCTACAGAGCAAAGTTCTTATGTTGACCCGCAAATCCCTCCACGGCTTGGCTCCTCTATACCTAGCTGAACTGCTGCACCAGTTCCAACCTCCTCCTGATGCTGCTACATTTCCCACTTTCTCTTTGATATGTGAGCTGAAGTCTGTTGGCTACCGAATGAGCCGAAAGCCACTTAGGCTGTGAGTGCACTATACAAAACTCTCCTGCATAACACTCACGTAGTCTTGGTGGCTTTGTGGAGTTACAGATGGCGATACATACATTAAAATACTTATGCATAATTTGTCCGACAATCGCATGTGTGTTTAGGGTACCTTTCGAAAGACAAATATGTTTGAACTGAGATCGGAAGTTCTGACGACTTGTGCATGAAAGAAAAAATGGTTATGCAAACCACGTCTAACCTGTATATAAACCGGAAGCATAAAATATACAAATAGAAAATTTACCGATCTCTGCATTATATGCGACTTGTATCTCAATTTGTCGAACCTTGATAGATTGCGATACATGCTTCAAGCTTGTTGACGTGCATTCTTGTGACTTATTAGGCTTCATTTCCGGAGTCTGTCGGGGCCTTGTTAACTCCATAATTCATTCATCTATCGAAGTGAAATTTGATATGCAGGTTCAGCTCTGCATGTTTCAAATGAGACAAAAAACATTTCTGATTTTGGCTGTAAACATTTTGCTCTACATGTCCACGACTACGTGAAATAAAGCTCCAGGATGTTTGATGGCTTATACATCAAAATGTATCCATAGAGCGCTGACCATATATCCATATTTCGATCTATAGAGTGCTGGCCTGAAAACCAGAGGTTGTTCGGGATCGCTTCCTTCCGGCTGCAAACTGTTTCTGCTCTTGGTACCACGCACACTTTTTTATATCTCTGATCGACTGCTGCACCGATTATGCTTGGTCTTCACCTGTATTGTCATCTTCCACATAGATGCAACAGGTGCCCTCAGGCTTGTTTTTGCATTGGCTAGTATGGAAGAGGCCTCTGATGTCACACCAGAAGGCACTAATGCACTAATTAGTAGCCTGCCAACAAACTCACTGTGTATAGAGACGCTCGTGTAATACGAAATGAGTTTTACTCATGACACTGATGCTAACTCATGCTTTTGCAGTTATATAGCTTTGAGTGGTCTATGCCTGGGAGCCTAATATCGGCGGTTGGCAGCACTTCTAACTTTAGACGAGCTGCTGCTCTGTGACAGTTGTTGTGAATGTGCTCGTGCTGCTTGATAGATGACATCTAGCATGAGTCTCTCATCATTTTAGTATTTGTAGCATAGAAACATATGTGCAAGATATGGAAGCCTGAACCTCAAAATTGCCTTTACCAGCATATCCCGTTTAGCCTGTCAATGGAACTCGTGTGTTCCAAATTGCCCTTTAATTATGTGACCACTTCAACTCAGTCGTCAAGACTTCCCACTTTCAGCTGCTTAACATTTCAAGTATTCGTTCATTTTTATGTAAGGACACTACAGCTTAGTTAGTCTGTGTGCTTGTGAAATCCCATGTAGTGTTTTGTAACTCACTCCTTGCACGTCTTCCTACCCGTGTGATGAGATGCTTACAGTTGGTACAAAACTCGACAGCCAGGCTTGTTTGTCGTGAACTTTGTAAGTGCTTCATTGTACCGCTTCTTTGCTACCTGCACTGGCTCCTCATTAAGTTGTGCAATCGAATTTATGATCCTGTCACTCGATTTTAGGTCCTTCTATCCTCTTGCTTCGGCCTACTTATCTGAAATGTATCGTGCCAAGAAACAGATGTAGTTCTGTGAAGGCATTATACAACGTATCTTGATTGTGATAATTGGTATTATTAGTTGGGGCAGATATCACTAAGCAGCAAGTATCAAATAAAAAAAGCTCTGCAACAGCCTCTTCACTTTTCTGTTGGGTGACCTGTTGACTCACACATTTTATGTTTATTGGTTCTTGTGGTCTTTGATGACGATTGCCACTTTTTTTCTGTGCAAATTGTTTTGGTATACGAGCTACAAACCTGTCTGCAATTGAAATGGACGATCGCAGATTTTCTTTATAGGTCTCGTGTTCATTCAGTACAGCAATAGGATTATTTCTGAACACTAATAGTGTGCTGCTTGCCACAATAGTTAGCTCAGACCAAATTTTAAAAACATGATCAACTCGTATGATGCTATGAAAAGTCTGTGGGTCTTTCCTCATTGATTCTTTTCCCGATATTACTAGTTGTAGGTGTTGGGATCATAATAGAGAATGCGTACCAGCCATGTTGTAGAACATTTCCCCCTTGGATGTTTCCCCTCCCCCTCCCCGACATCCCCCTGGACCCTAGGACATTTCTCTCCCCCGTAGGACATTTCCCCTATGTTGATGCATGTATAACTAAGAATATATATATATATATATATATATATATATATATATATATATATACGATTAAATGAAGTTCATGCTCTATTAAAATAACATCAACTCAGTACAATTAGAGGAATGGATGGATTGGAAGGATGGTTTCTAATGGAGTGAGCGGTTTCGGCGGCAGTAGTGAGCTATACAGTTTGGTCCTGCTGAAGTCAGGTCCCGTCAGGCACGTGTAATGCCGAATGACCTACTCACCGTTACTAAAGGGAGTCATGAGTCAGCAGTGTTAATTGGAAAGGAGACACACAAATTGGGGATTTTACTGAGCTTCATTCGCAAGCGCACAAAGTCGCTTCGAGTCTAGCTCAGTTTTATCTCCACACTCCTCGCACGCTCTCAACAGCACAAGCACTCTTGCTGAGGGAATAAGTCCCCGCACTTAGGCTACCTAAGTCTATTGTGGGGAACGATCCAAATGAGACGAAGAGCCTGAACCGGAGCCTAAACCCTGGCTGGAGAACTAGGGCTCTGCTTCCGCCTTACGACAGGAATACCTCATGCACTACACCAAGCACTCTTTCGGAGGAAACACGTCTCCACACTTAGGCTACTTACATCTCTAGTGGGCACGACCCAAGTAGATGGAGCCCGAACCAGAGCCTAGACCCTGACCGGAGAACTAGGGCTTTGCTTCCACCTTACGGCAGGAATACCTCATACAGTATGCCAAGTGCTCTTGATGAGACCACGAGCGAGAGCGCTATACGGCCGTATTCTGTGGCGTCCACCGAATCCACCGAAAAGATGAAGAAGAGGCTTCTAGCAAACGACGCCCCATCATTATATAACTAGCTGGGACAATGGGGTTGACAACCCAGCCAATATCAATCACCTCTGCGTCCCCTTGCTCACAGTTCGAGAACGCAGATGCTCTTCACCCACTTCTTTTTGTTCTCACGGAAACCGTCCAGCAACTCGGGCAGCGACAGCGACCTTGGGCAAGCATTGCCCTATTCTCAAATTGCTAGCCGGAACTAGAGGGTTATACAGGCCAGCCAATATCAATCACCTCATTGCCCTACTACGATGGCTGCGTCCTCTTGCTCTAGGACAGAGGTGTTTCCTGCTGAGCAATTGTCATGCGCTCTAAAACTGAGTCAGGCACGAGCTACGGTGTGCCGTGCGGTCCTGCAAATGAGCGCTAAGCCTCAGAGGTCTATTTAGTATAACTCGACCTCAAGAGATCTAGTTATGCCCTAAAACACTTCAATTAAAGCGCTGAATGCGAGCATGGGTGAATTTAGGCGGCGGAGGCGCAGCCCGCCCTGAACCCTAAAATATAAACCCTATACACTAAACTCTAAAACCCTAAACTCTTAACCCTAAACCCTATATGTGGCAACAGGATTACGTCATGCCTTAAGCTAGCATGCACATTGGCTAAGAGTAAGGAGGGAGGAATGTTGAGATCGTAATAGGGAATGCATACCCCAGCCTATGGCAGTGACTCGCTTAAATGTTGTCTGCTGGTACTAGGCTGGGGGGGCCAACCGACCTTGACTGACCAATCGAGGCCCAGAGTTCCTGCCACTGGCCTTAGCGACTGTGCTCGCCAATCGGAGTGGCGCTGGCCAATCGGAGCGAAGCATTCTTTGGCGTAGACAACAGAAGCACCGTTTTAGATGGATGTCTGCAGACACGGGAGTTGTTGATTAAACGTTGTCGAGTTCGGTTATGTTCCGAGTGCACCAAGTCGTTTGATGTTTAGCAAGACGTACACACACACACACACACACACACACACACACACACACACACACACACACACACACACACACACACACACACACACACACACACACACACACACACACACGGTCACAGCAAAGGCATTTATTATCACTGTAACTCGTTACAACTAATACTTGCAGACAGAAGTAGATAGTAAATGCAGCTAAATATAACAGATTGAATCAGTGATGCATTACAATTTGGGCCTGAGTGTCCTCTGTCATAGCACCAAGTCCAGCCAACTTGGTGAGCCCGGTCTACTGTTGTGCAAGGAATCCTTGCCAAGACCTGGGTTGTCAAGTACTCAAGTACCGGGTCGTCAAGTACAAGTAAACGTACTCTTCTTACCTTCAGTCTTTCTGTTTTGACGTAGTCACAAGTGTAACATGCTGAGATTTTACAGCACGAAGCTCCTTGCTTTCTACTGTTGCTGTTGCTGTGTTTGTTGTAAGCAACGTTTCTGTTGACTTTAGGCAGTGTGGTTTCTTTTGTTACTTGTTTTTATCGTTGGCAGTGCATCTTTTTAATCCCAACTCATTGCTGTGAAAGCTCACTGGTACACAATGGATGGTGGAAACCACCGTTTTTAGCCTGCAACAATGAGGAATCACATGTTAATCCCACTGCTCTAGAAGGCGGGCCTAAAGAGGCCGATGACCTAGCTGATGAACCTGCCCTAGCTTCTGATGACTGCCAAGCTTCGAGTACTTAGTTATTGGTGGGAAAATGAACACGTGCACATAAACACACACACACATTATCTTTAATAAGAAACATAAATTTATTTGTGAAATAAATTCGTCAGCAACGGGTAGCAAATCAGTTTTGAGTTTTGTGAAGGACCTATAGATGTGGTGACCATCTTTAAATTTATTATAGCAATAGTAAGACTCCTCTCGTGAAGAATCACGTGCAGATTGTATTTATGCACGTCCTTCGCTTACAAAAGGCAGGTGCAGCAAGGCATATTCAATATCAACTATGAGAATGCATGCTGTAGCTATGTATGCAAATTATCGCCCCTCCCCTTTTTAAAATGACTCATTATTAAATGACTCATTATTGCTGCCCTGTCATAGTAGTACTATAAATGTTAGAACTTGCATTCAGCATGTTGCCAGTAATGAATTTACTATCAAACAAAATAACTAACTAACCTAGCTTATTGTAGGGGTTGGTGTTAGCCTGTGATACAGCTTTGTTAGGTCCTGTTTTGTATTGTTTTGTTTTTTAGGACCGCCTCATTCTTTGACTTTAGAAGACGTTCGTGGGCTCTATGAAGGTACTATTTTTGTTCACGTGATCTGCTGTGATGGCATTATTGATTGGTTCTTTGGTTCCTTTTTGTGTTGCAACAGTCAAAAATTACTCAGATAATGAATTGGATTTTTGGATTAGTATTAGGATTAATAATTGGGTTTTTAAATTATGATTTAACTAATTTTTATTAGTATTTGAAGTGATACTCAGGGTATAATTTGGACAATAGGTATCGGCGTGATATAGCAAGGAATGATCTGACCCTGCTATTTCCTGGCAGAAAGTCAGAGTGAGGCTGAAATAGCTGGTTGGACGGCAAATACCTAACATTTTTTTTAACTCAATATGGGGCAGGGCTCCCGACCCCTTTACCTGGCCTCCTACTCAGATTATTTCTTGGCTAGTTGAATCATTAGTCAAATAAATACCTAGACTCTGGTTAAGCTGACATTATAAGTTTTTTATTTACATTGTCTGTCCAATGACTGCTTAGATTACTTTTTGTGCCATGAAACAACTATTACACCGATTATTGCTAAAATTAACGGTTACGGGTATCGGTGCTATGGTAAGGTGCGGGCGATTCACTACCCAAGTCGTGGGTTTGAGGATTGCTGCAGAAATTCTTTGCTAACTATTGCAAGCTGGGTGAAAACCTACACTGCTCTTCTGCTGGTAAATAAATGATGCTGCTGAATCCGAAAGCTTGTAGTCTGATTATGTTCCTTTTATCTATTAAATATTTAGTTTGATAATTGCTGCATATTACTTAGATTATTGCTATGATTATTGCCCTGATTATTACTAGAAGTACTATTTGAGCCTACTGAAGCTTGGTTACTCTAGCTTTTCTCTGATTTTTTCTCAAACTCAAAATGTAATTTTGATTATTGTGCAAATTTTTACCTTGATTATTAGTCATGTTTCTACCAAAATGATTATTTGGATAAATGTTTGGATTATTTTCCAAAGTAACACTTGGGTTATTACTACTGTCGTTAGTCTAATTAATATTTGTGTTGGTATTTGAATCAGCAACTTGCTTTAATTATGATTTATCGGATTATTACAAGTCGGGCAGGAGATACTGATAGCGGCCCTCTGCAGATGTTATGATTTCAGCTTGGCACCCTATCGCAATTAAGAACACACAATTGGTATGCCAAGTTTTGCTCGAGCACATAAGATAACTGGTCAAGGCTTTCAACGTCAATTTGAGTGCCTTAGAAGTGATATTTTTGACAAGTCAATCTGTTAGAGCACTGGAAAGGTAACCAAGAGATTTCAACATTGTTCACCTCTCTGAAGAGAAACTCTTGTTGCCACTCAGTCCCGTTGTCGATGTCCTGCCGCCAGACCATTAATTTCATAATCTTTGGAGCTCAATCGTCTGCACGTCTAATAAAGCTTTGTGTTATGCGTTGCGCTTTTTTCTCGTCCATCACTACTTGGATGTGATATGTATAGCACCCTAAGAGAAATTAATCCTTATCTGGGCGCTTTGCATATGCCGGAAGGCTCGAGCCCACGACCTTGGTCGTTAAAGATGAGCCCTTTAACCTTGGGCCAACATGGGCAGATCAGGTGCACTGGGATTATTTCCTGTAGCGATCTTTCTTCTGTCCAAGCATGACTGGGCAAGGTAAGGTCTCATTACTTGTATCATTCAGCAGGGGTGCATTCTCAAACTCGTTTTTGTCCCTGGTTTGATACCTCATTTTGTAATATTTCGTTTTTAATATTGTGGTTTTTGAGCAGGCCTGAGTTTGCAGTATATTTTGGTACTTGTAATTATCATCTCAGTGCACCTGTACACTTCAAACTTCTTCGACGAAAAATGAGTGATGTTAGAGAATTATGGCTATGGTAATGTTTGTGGCAGCTCACGTGTGATACGGCAAGCTAGACGGTTGAAGTCGGGCAGAAACTTGGCAGACCACTGGTGCAAGAAAGCAGCAGCAGAAATGCTCGAAATATTTCAGTATATTCGTCGAAACCTCGTGTGAAAATCTAGAGCCAGGCTTCCAGGTGGAAGCAACTGAGTACAGAGATAAATGAATTGCCGCTGAGTACAGCAGAAATGGAGGCTATATTGCATTGCTAGAGTATGATAACCTGCATATGACCCTGCAAAGTATAACTTCAGGTGGATTTGTCACGCGTACCGACCTAGTTAGACTGCTGCTATGTGGCTTCGAAGTATGTCCAATTACTTATTCAGTTGTGAAGAACGAATTTTTACCTGCTTGATAGCAATGCTCGTGGTCGTTTTCTGTCATCTTGTTATGCATATTTTTTATTACGGACCCTCTGCACAGGTCAAGTTATGTTTTGTATCCAGAATGCAGGACCATGTGATGTTCCTCATTCACTGTAGTGAGCTGATACCCCTTCGATTAGTTTCAAGCATACTGCCGAGAATTTCAATGTTTCTGTTAGTGCTTGCATAGATGGCATGCTGCTCGTGCTCGAAGTAGTTTAGCTGAGGCGTTATATTTTCCTCTGTCATTGTAGGCTTTGGGTGCTTGGTCAAGCTGCTCGATGCTAGAAATGCTCTGGAAGAGAAGTTTATTAAAATGGGTCTATCTTCTATCGAGGAAAAGCTCTACTTGATCTCCTTCGCCTAGCAGGAGACCCTTTTCTAGCTTAGCTGCCTCTGCCGAATGTAATACTGAAGCTTGTGTGGCACTCCCTGAGAGGTGGAGAGCTGGAAACCAGGCCTGCCAACTTATCGTCACAGTCATAGTTTACTTGCTTTGCTTGTCACAGAGTTCACGACTCAGATTGCAGCTTCGAGTTGTGCACGATGGTAGCAGCTACTGCTCTTCTGCTGCCCTGTAAATGGTGCTGTTGACTCAGTCCACCGTTACTTTGTATAACTTTACACCGGAAGCATTTGCTTAACGTAAGTTTTCCATTTTGACTCCGAAGTGTAAGCCACGACTACTGTTCGTTGAACTACTTCTTGGTTAGTGCAAACCCGTGTTTTTGCCCAAGTGTAAAGAGCAAGCTGTTCTCACGTGGGTTGTGGGTTCTAGCCATGTAGCAGGTAATTCGTTATTGCCTACTGCAAGCTGGATTAATAGCACATGAGATCTTCCGCTGGTATATAAATAAAACTCTTGAATTCGCTGACCTTCGGAGGTGTGTCTCCCTCTTTGAGAAATGTATTGAAGCTTCGAACCGACAGCGCTCTGCTTGGAAAAGCTCATCGCCAAAGCAGTGGACATTTATTCTCAGGAGAGCTCGAACGTCTACTTCGATGTTGATATGCTCAAGCTACATATCTAAAGCACCGTCCGGCAGACGTGTCTGAAAAGTATTGTTATTGAAACCGATTCAAAGTGCCATTACTTGTTTAGCTGACAAAAATTAGGCCCGCTGGAAAACGTCTTAAAGCTAAAAATGTCCCCCCCCCCGACTTGCCTCTCTTAGGGCCTCTATAGTCAGTCAGTTACCTCCTCGGAAACCCTATAGCAATCCCTAAGGGGCTTACTTGGGCAAGTCGATACGGCTTCCTGGTACTCTTTTATCATATGGTCTGTCACGTTAATAGCTTTATCTAGGGCATAAGCTAACTAACAAAGTGCTGTGAAGTCTGCATGTGTGCTATGAGATAATGTGCTCATATCTATAATAATAATAATAATTAAAGGTCGCTCGTGTAGCACCTCTAAAGAACTAAATCTCCATCTGAGCGTTTTGCAGCCCCCTCAGGGAGCTGCAATAACCTGGGGTTCATGGCTCAAGGTATCACGGCGCTACCATTTAGGAATTAATACCCCCCTAGTTAATAAGATGTGCTGACCGTGCACAAGTAAGCACGCAAAGCACACAGGATCAAAAAGACCACTTCCCTAGTGCATGGAAACCTGGAGGAACACTTTGCGTCTTCAGCTGAGACTCAAATTATACCATGTCATTGCAGATAGTGACAGGGGTCTAGAATAAGTTGACGACTTTTAGCCCGCACGAGCTGATGGGGTTTAACCGAAAGATTTCAGTAGTGTTAGTTGCGGCCAGAAGACTGGAGATCCAATAAAAGGGGATTCGAGAGCTGACTCGAGCAGTTCGGTCGGAGAGGTAGGCAATGTTTAGCTGGTTTAGCTGGTGCAAGCAAGTGAAGCGACTAGTATAAGCCAGACACGATCTCGAAGTCGATAGTAGTAATAATAATAATGATGATGATGCACTTGATGAAGCACCCTTAGAGAACTCAATCTATCTTTAGGCGCTTCACATTTGCTGCAAAGGAAACACGATCGAGTGGTGACTGGTATTATGCTCGATAAACAACATGAATAACATGGTTAGGGGTGACGTGCACAGGGTCAGCATACAAGTGTGGTTAGTGGCAGCATACACAGTGTCAGGACTCATAAGCACTAAAAGGACAAATCCCAGGGACCTACTAAATGCTGTCATAAATAGGTGCGTTTTTTAATTTCATTTTAAATGTGGCTAAGTTCTGACGCAAGTCGGGAGTGAGTTCCAGGCTTTGAAGGCATACGAACTAAATGCACGGTCTCCAAAGGATTTGAGGTTTGTACAAGGTATTAGTAAACAAGGTGTTGGATTCCGAGAAGCAGGCCGTACGATGCTTAGCCTCTTGGGGGAGTAAATCTTTTAGGTAGGCTGGAGCCAAAGATAAAGTGACCTAAAAGTTAGTTACATAACATTGAAGTCGATGCGTTGCTTGACTGGTAGCCCGTGCAGGTCGGCGAGAAATGGTGAGATGCAGCAACTGCGACGCTAACGACAGACAAGTCAAGCTGCAGAGTTTTGCATCAGCTGTGAGCGCCTGATTGCACAAGCCGGTATACCAGCAAGCAGTGAGTTACAGAAGTCAAGACGGGATGTCACAAATGTATGGACCAACTTAAAATGTGGTATCCTTATCTAAACAAGCCCGAATTTTAGCAAAGTTATGTAGCTGAAAGTAGGAAGACTTGACTGTGGAGCTGATGTGGTCGTCTAGCGAAAGGTCACAAACAAAGGGGACCTAAAACAGAGCGCTGGGGTGCACCATACTTTAGTGGCTCCGACGACGACTGACAGCCATTCTATACAATAACATCTCTCACTGACGTAGAACTTGACCCAGTTTAACACAGCACCACGTATTTCAGGCAATGTTTTTAGGCTGCTGGTGTTCATCGTTTCGTTAGGATGTCTTGGCGTGTCGATATTCGCTCCAGAGGGATCTGATCGTAAACTTTGTCGTAGACAGCCGAGATAACAAAAGAATTTAATTCATTTGTATAATGCTCTAAGAGAACTTAATCTCTATGTTGGCGCTTCGTAAACGCCACGGGGCTCAAGCCCATGACCTCAATCATTACATTCAGTCGCATTGGCCTTGGCCAAGGTGAGCACTTTAACAATTGGGCCAAACCAGAGATCAGAGTGAAGCAGCCAGGAAGCTCAATCCAGATGAGCATCGCTCAGGTTATTTTAAACCCGAAGCAGGGCGGTTTCTTTGTAATGGTTACTCTAAATTCCAGTTGAAACTTGCTAGCAAGATATAACGGCTGACTTAATCTTTTAGCTGCTTTTAGTGACCAGCACTTGTTTAAATGCCTTGGATGAGAATAGAAGAAATGCGTCCGGACCAAACATTATCTAAAGCCGGCTTTTAAATGACTGATCCGATCATCCGAACAACATCTGAAATATGGGATACCTCAAGGCCCGGTGATTGGTCCTGTTTTTTTCACGGTTTATACCCTTCCTCTTGCCGATGTGATTGCCAAGCACAATCTAGGCTTTCACTTCTATACGGATGATACTCGGTTGTACCTTTGCTTTGATCTCTCCCAGCCCTCCAGCACGTCTGAATTCTCATAACTACCTTGCTGCATATATCGATGTCATCCACGCATGGGTGGCAGCAAATTTGCTTAAATTGAATTATGATAAAACCAACTTACTAGTTATGGGCAAACCAAGTCTGGTTCAGAAATTGGAACGGCTAATGCTCAAAATCGGCTCTGCCAGCATATTTCCTGTTGAATCTGCACGAAATCTAGGGTTCACGCTTCAAAGTGACCTCTCGTTAGGCGACCACATCAGCTCCACAATCAAGTCTGCCTACTTTCAGCTACGAAGAATTGCTAAAATTCTGGCTTGTTTAGGCAGGGATACCACATTTTAAGTTGGTCCATGCATTTTGACATCCTGTCATGACTTCTGCAACTCACTGCTTACTGGCCTACCAGCACGTGTGATCAGGCGCTCACAGCTGATGCAAAACTCTGCAGCTTGACTTGTCTGTCGTTAGCGTCGCAGTTGCTGCATCTCACCATTTCTCGCCGACCTGCACGGGCTACCAGTCAAGCAACGCATCGACTTCAATGTTATGTAACTAACTTTTAGGTCACTTTATCTTTGGCTCCAGCCTACCTATAAGATTTACTCCCCCAAGAGGCTAAGCATCGTACGGCCTGCTTCTCGGAATCCAACACCTTGTTTACTAATACCTTGTACAAACCTCAAATCCTTTGGAGACCGTGCATTTAGTTCGTATGCCTTCAAAGCCTGGAACTCACTCCCGACTTGCGTCAGAACTTAGCCACATTTAAAATGAAATTAAAAACGCACCTATTTATGATAGCATTTAGTAGGTCCCTGGGAGTTGTCCTTTTAGTGCTTATGAGTCCTGACACTGTGTATGCTGCCACTAACCACACTTGTATGCTGACCCTGTGCACGTCACCCCTAACCATGTTATTCATGTTGTTTATTGAGCATAATACCAGTCACCACTCGATCGTGTTTCCTTTGCAGCAAATGAAAAGCGCCCAGAAAGAGATTGAGATCTCTGAGGGTGTTTTTATTAAGTGTGTTATCATTATTACTATCTGATAAAGGCTGTTTTCAAAGAGAACGAAGCTTAGTTCACTCGTAGCATGGGTTATTTGTATGGGTTATTTGTACTTATCATTGCAGGGGTAACACCAGGTCTATGCACCCCCTAGGAGAACTGTCTGGATAAGGTTTAAAGGACTAGTGGTCTTTTTAGACTGGGAGACAAATTTAGAGCTGATTTTAGCAGAGACTGGCGGGAGGGAAGAGAAAAAAGGTTTAAAGGACTGGTGGTACTTTCTAGATAGGGAGAACAGCACTGATTCTTAACAAAGACGGTCATGGAGAGAAGAGAAAAGAAGAGAGTATGGGACTGTGGGGTTGCAATAATTGTTTTGACATAGAAGCTGCGATGCGGAAAACAGAAATTAGGGCGATTCACGCTAGAGATATTTTTGATGCGTTGGTATTTTCCGTATATATACCCTGGGGGAACCGCTCAGCAGCCAGATTATTTTCTGCCCGAGCCACAGTTTGCAGTCCCTGAGGGGAGTAGCAACTCTGTTCTTAGCAATGCTTCCGGTCGGGAGGGGGCATTGGGAATGGTGCTAGTCCTTAGCTTGGATCCGGACAGTGCAGTAGAGCAGTGCCTTCTTCATACACTCGCTCCGTTGTAGGTCAGCCATTGTTAGCTTGGGTCGACTTGCACTGTGAGTCGAATTTTGGTGTTGGTCGATCGAAGAAGTTCAACGGCGAAGACAGAGAGTGAGAGAGGGAGAGAGAGAGAGAGAAAGAGAGAGAGAGGGAGGGAGAGAGAGAAAGAGAGAGAGAGAGAGGGAGGGAGAGAAAAAGAGAGAGAGAGATAAAGAGAGAGAGAGAGAGAGAGGGGAGAGAGAAAGAGAGAGAGAGAAGGAGATAGAGAGAGAGAGAGAGAGAGAGAGAGGGAGGGAGAGAGAAAGAGAGAGAGAGAGAAAGATGGAGAGAGAGAGTGAGGAAGAGAGAGAGAGAGAGATAGAGAAAGAGAGGGAGGGAGAGAGAAAGAGAGAGAGAGAGAGGGAGGGAGAGGAAAAGAGAGAGAGAGAGAAAGATAGAGAGAGAGAGAGAGAGAGGGAGAGAGAGAGAGAGAGAGAGAGAGAGAGAGAGAGAGAGAGAGAGAGAGAGAGAGAGAGAGAGGAGAGAGAGAGAGAGAGAGAGAGAGAGAGAGAGAGAGAGAGAGAGAGAGAGAGGGTGAGGAAGGGAAGAGAAGAGAGTTCATTACAGCAGCAAGAGAATAGAGGTAAGTGTGACTCCCGCCCGGGGTTTGCTCATGAATAATAAATAGCGAGATTGATCTTCCTAGGGCTTGCCAGTGCTTCACTCCCCTACAATCGATGGTGCGCGTCTTCCGTCAGCGGCCGGGTGCTGGCAACTCCAACAAGACGCTCGCACGCTCGTAGAGTGAGATATTTCCGTCATGTTGTCGGCGAAGCTGAAGTGAGGGACAAGCGTCTAGTAGAGTCTTAAAGAAGGATTGTGAGTACGAGGGCGCTTGCAGCCCATAGCGGCGCCGACGAGCGGGCAGGCCTGTCTCGGAAGCGAATGGTTGTCAGTCGTATGGTTTCGCGCAAGCCAGCAGGGACCGGATACGTTATTGCGTTGCCCGAGGCCTATAAGCAGCGGCGCGGCAGTGCACCGCATGGCAGCGTCTGGGCTGGCCAGGTTCGGCGGTGAAGCTTGGGAGGTGAATGCTGGGTGAGTGATTACTGGTCGCTCATCCTAATTCGAGCTACCGCCAATGTAGTTTCACTATGCCATCGAGCTCAAACCGATGACAGAGAGTTTTATAAGCCACATAACTGTGCTGCCGTTGCCGATTTTCCGAGTTGGCTCGCGGCCGCAGCGCCCCCTCGTATTGGCTGCGGGGTGGGTGGGTGAGGGGTCAGTCGGCGAAGATGAGAGTGAGGCTCTGGCTCGCGGCGGGAATGTTCTCGCGCCGCGAAATCCGCTTCTGCGGACCGGACCGGACCGCACAGCAAATGTGACTGAACGAAGATGTTGGCCTTGTTTCAAGGAAAATGAACCTCCAGCTATATCGTCGTTATGGCTTCTCGCTGGTCGGCGACGGCCCGTGCTACGTGCTGGCTGTGGAGCGGCGAGGGCTCGCCGAGCGGGCTGGACTGCAGCCCGGAGACAGGCTGGTGGAGCTCTCCGGCCGCGACGTCGGCCTCGCGTCGTCGCACGCAGTGACCGCGATTTTTCTGCAGTCCAAACTGTCACCGCCGGTCGTAGGCGTCGCTTCTGGACTCCGCAAAGTGGAGCTCATACCACGACCCTCGTACGGCTACGGGTTTATCCTTTGCGGTGGCTACGGTGGGGAGGCTGCAGTCGTCGCCAGCTGCGACGCCGAGGGTCCGGCGTTTGAGAACGGCCTTCGTGATGGTGCGTATTGCGCGGTTGGCGTGAGCCCGTCCGCACGCTTGGCGTCTTTCTGTGAATGTTTTCCGAAGGCTCGATTTCGAGGGCTAGCAGAAGAGCGTAGCTGCTGCTTTTCCATGCAGCACAAATAAATCTATAGCCGCTTCTGTGCGCTCTCCAGTCCGACATCTGTATGGGATGTAGGATTAAGGTGCTCGCACGTAACGATTCTGGTCATAAGTTCGAGTCCTGCAGCAGGCAGTTCATTGTTTCTACTGAAAGTTGATTGTAGCTTCTAAGGCTCATAGGTTGCCATATAAATGAGGCTGTTGAATCAGCTAGCCTTTACTTTAACCTGTTTAGAAGGCTGCAATGGTGCTGAGGTCATTGGTGTAAAGCCCTAGTTTGCCCCAGGGGTAAGGTCCTCACCTTGACCGACCAAGGTCGTGGACTCGAGCCCTGCGGCATATGCAAAGCACCTGGACTGAGATTACATTCTTTTAGGGTGCTATAACAATTATATTTTATAAAATTGTATTAATTACTTGCGGCAGCTTTGAGGGCAATCATTTGCCGAATCAGCTGAGTCGGTTAGGAGCCAGCTAGTAGCCACTAAACGAAAAGTACACTTGAATGTGGCACAGCTGAAACTCAGTAAAGCTAGTGTACGTAGCTGTACGTGAACATAAGGAGCACAGGAAGCCGAACGGACTACTCGAAAAAGAGGAGCAGGAGAGGGTGTGAGAGAAGGGGAGAGAGAGAGAGAGAGAGAGAGAGAGAGAGAGAGAGAGAGAGAGAGAGAGAGAGAGAGAGAGAGAGACAGGGAGGGACAGAAGGGTAGATAAATGAATGAAAATGGAGTGAGAGAGTGAAGGAAATAGAGAGAGGAGAGAGCTGCATTGCACATGCACATATGCTTTTGCTTGACTGTCCGCTGTGATTTGTGTGTGTGTGTGTGTGTGCTTGTGTGTGTGTATTTGTATTTGTGCTTGAGTATGCCTATGCTTATGAGTGTTCATGTGCCTGCAATGGTTGGTATTTACAGGTGCACACACGTGTGTGTGTGTGTGTGTGTGTTTGTGTGCCCACATGTTGCACATTGGTGTGCCCCCAAAATGTCTAGGGTGAGATTGAGGTTGCCTATCTAGAGGCAAGTGAAAATGGTGAAAGTATTTTTAAAAGAGCAATTACAGTCTGGTTTACAGGATGCTGCAACTTTTAATAATATTTAATAATAATAATGTAGTACTATGTTTTTAATAATGCCGTTCCTTTAAGCAGGCCTACCTTACCTTTACCGAATTCCGGGGCTGGACGTATAGGCCATAGCACAGAGCTATGGTTGACTGAATGAGTAGAATATAGTAGCTTTGCCTCGATCTACGAGTGGTGGCTGTGGTCTTTCGGCAGACCGTTTGCCAAGGGGCTCTTATGCAGCCGCCACGGCAGTTTGCCTGAATAGCCAGCCCTCACAGCAGCCAAGGTTCTGCATCAAAGTCGGCAGCAAGTAACTAGTGGCAGAATCAAACTTACTGGACTGTTTATTGCTGCTCAGCTTGGGTGTTCGGCTTGGGTGTAACTGAAAGGCCTCAAGCTTTCCAGAGTAATGGACAGTAGACTCACAAAGCAAATACGTGGAACTTATTTTCCTTAGCACCAGACCAAGCCCAGTAGTGTCTCTTTATGCCTTGTCATGGCCTTATCAATAGGAATGGTGCATTGCAATTACTTTCAGCTATATTCAGCAGTTACTTTCAGCTATTTTATTTCGGCTGCTTTTGATACCCTCGATCACAAAGTTCTTCTAGAGCGCCTCTCATCTCGCCTGGGCATCACTGGCACTGCTCTGCAATGGTTCAGGTCCTATCTCAGTGGGAGACTCCAGAGTATTGACGTGAATGGACAAAGATCATCCGAGGTACCCCTGAATAATGGGGTACCTTAGGGCTCCGTGCTAGGTCCGGTTCTTTTCATAGTTTATACTCTCCCTCATGCTGATGTGATTGCCAAGCACAATCTAGGCTTTCACTTCTATGTGGATGACACTCAGTTGTACCTTTGCTTTGATCCCTCCCAGCCTTCGAGCACCTCGAATTCTCTCAACTCACTTGCTGCATGTACTGATGACATCCGCACATGGATGGCAGCAAATTTTCTAAAACTAAACGTGATAAAACTAACTTACTAGTTATGGGCAAACCCAGTGTGATTCAGAAATTGGAAAGGTTGACACTCAAAATTGGCTCTGTCAGCATATCTCCAGTTGAATCAGCTCGACATGTAGGTGTCATATTCCAAAGCGACCTCTCGTTAGACGATCATATCAGCTCCACAGTCAAATCTGCATATTTTGAGCTTCATAACATTGCTAAAATTCGGGCTTGTTTAGATAAGGATACCACGTCCAAGTTGGTCCATGCATTCGTGACATCCCGTCTCGACTTCTGCAAGTCACTGCTTACTGGCCTACCAGCACGTGTGATCAGGCGATTGCAGCTGGTGCAAAACTCTGCAGCTAGGCTTGTCTGTCGTGAGCTTCGCAGTTGCCACATTACACCACTTCTCGCCGACCTGCCCTGGCTACCAGTCAAGCAACGGATTGACTTCAAAGTTTTGTCGCTCACTTTTAGGTCACTTCATTCTTTGGCTCCAGCCTATCTCTCAGATATACTCCTCATTCAGGCCAAGCATCGTAACACCCGCTTTTCGGAATCCCACAGTCTACCAATACCTCGTACAAACCTCAAATCCTTTGGAGACCGTGCATTTAGTTCGTATGCTCCCAAAGCCTGGAACTCCACCCCGACTTGCGTCAGAACATCCCCTGACTTGACCAGATTTAAAAAGAACTTAAAAACACACCTATTTAGGACAGCATTTAGTGGGTCCCTGTGGTTCGTCCTTGATGTGCTTATGTGTGCTGACACTGTTCATGCTGCCACTAACCACATTTGCATGCTGACCCTGTGCATGTCACCCCTAACCATATTATTCATTTTGTTTTATTATCAAGCATGGTGTTACTCGCCATTCAATCTGCGTTTGCCTTTGCAGCAAATGTAAAGCACCTAGAGAGAGATTGAGTTCTCTGACGGTGCTTTATCAAGTGCATTATTATTATTATTATTATTATTATTAAGACAGAATTCTGGGTCACGTTTAGGCCACGACTTAGCTGTAGGTAAAACACTAAGACTGGCAAGGTGGCAACCGATTCAGGGAGGGCCGTATTGATTCACAAGAAAGAAATCCTCCTACCATCAGTGCAATGCAGAACCAGTCCCTTCCTGAATCCATGACCTGTGCTCGTTGGCCTCTCTTGTGACCCGGCAAGTGTACCAAGTATGCTGCAAGATTGCACAGAGGATTTCACAGATCTTCAAAGATTTCACAGATCTTTATTCTCAATCTGATTAGCTTACTACCAGGAAAGGTATTAGCGGTAGATCTCGCAAAGATTCGCCAATTCACTTATAATAATAATAATAATAATAATAATAATGATAATAATAATAATTGGTCGTTCATTTAGCACCCTAAGGGAACTAAATCTCTATTTATATGCTTTACAACTTATTGGAAGAAAATCAGTAGCCGTGGGCAAATGGCATGCACGGCATCGTGCTTATACAAGCATTCTAGACAATTTATACCTTGCTTAGTCCAGCAGGCTTAAGTACCCAAGGAGACAAGGCCATCGGTTAATAGGGCCTCTAGCTAGTAACATGTACTGAGTCATGCACTGATAAGCATGCAAATTACACAGAAAAAGGACAATTTCAAGGGGTCAATAGGAAAGCTGAGCTGAACAGATTCGTCATAAGCTGAGACTTCAATATTACAAGGTCATTGCAGATAGCGACAGTAACTGGAACCCTTCTGTTTGGTGCATGTGAACTGAATGAGGCTCGGTCAAAAAATTTCAATTTAGTGCAAGGAGAGGAGCGTGCGAGATTTGGTGATGCGAGCGTATACTGCAAGAGCAAAGAGATCGGATAAGTATGCTGGTCCAAGCAAGTGAAGCGACCTATAATGCAGATAGAGGATCTTGAAAAAATTGATTTGATTCTTGGAAGCCTGTGAAGTGTGACTTAGTCACTAGTTAGTTAGAAGCACACTTTATCAAATCTATCAGAATCTCCTTTTAACTGAGCATTCCGATACATTCTTGGAGTTTATGCCCAGTGGAACCCACTGTTCTGCTGCTCTCAAGGCCTTGGTCTTCACTGCTCCCAATCTGGTTACTGCTCACATTGTGCACGAGGTCTAAACGTTTGTTAACTTTTTATCTAGACTCATTTTTATATGAACGAGAATAACCATCGTAATCATTCTCGTGCTCATCGTACTACCTGCTCTCACCACTTTTTGCATGTTACTACAGAATCAGTTGCATCCTTTGTGTCAGTAATCTTACTTATAAATGCAAGAAGTGGTGACACAGGTGCTGTCGAAAGAGCAAATGCAAGGATCCCCAAGCACGTAGTGGCTTAGAATAATGGTACATTTCGAACATTACTACGAATAGTCATACCTTGGCTAATTTAATGTCATGCATTTCCCATTGCCATGTTTAAAATAAATTGGCATGCATCTTGGTTACAGAGCTGTTGACTTGTGGTGTTACTTGTTTGGCGCTACTTCTATGTTGTGCTACTTCCACAAAAATAAGTTTGAATACATGCAGCCACTCCATTGCTCACACCCTAATCTCCGGCCTTTGAGGTACAACCAAGTGCAACTAGCTGCCTCCATGATTATCTTGCGTGGCCTGAAGAATAAATGGCCCGGTGTTGCAGCTGTTTGCCTAGCATTGATAGTCTTTGCAAAACTCTTCTGCTAAAAGATGCAGGGTGGTCTTGCTTGGACTTGTTATCATATGCTGCCCAGTTTCCATCTTGGCCATTGTCACGTTGTCATTGTCCCTTTGTAAATGCTCCTGGGTGTTTTTGCCTAGCCCTCGTGATTCCGCACGCAGGCTCAGTTTCACTTTATCAGGGCAAGCTTTGGCGCTTGCCTGACTCGAAGTTAAAAACTCGAGACAGCAGAGCGCAGAACCTTTGTCCCCTACAGTTTGGGGAGCCATGCCGAAGGCTGAGCAGGTCCCCTACTTCGACACGCTCTGTCACTGCGTCCCGTGTGCTCTGTTACTGCTTGCCAGGGGACGTCGTGCTCGAGCTGAACAGTAAGCGCATGGGCCTCCCAGACGGCGTTCAGTCGGTGCTGGACCACCAGAGGCTCGGGAAGATCCGGCTCAGCATAATGCCCGTGGGCAGCGACAGGTCGAACCGGCTACGGCAGTCCGGCAGTGGCCGCTTGGGCCACAACGAGGCTCTTGATATGGGTGGTCGTGGTGGCACCGGCACCAATGGCGGTGCTGCACCGATCAGCCGAGTGCAGCGTGCCAGGCAGCTGCGTACAAAGGTAGGAGTTGGCAGCTCCTCGCCTAGCTTGCATGGTTCAAGAGGTGCGTATTGTCGCGCACCCGTGCACTCGTGCACGTGGGTGCACGGGCTCGTGCTCTTCTGGCTGCTGCACCGGTTGGCAGTTATGGTCACGTGACACTACTGCCAACCAGGTTTCCCGTGGTGCTGAGGTCCGGCATCGTCTGCTCTCTGATTTGAGTTCTACTCATGGCCTCAGCAGCAAGGGAGAGCTGTAATGACCTGTAACATATCACCACCAGCAATAGTACTTTCTGCAACTTCACAAAACCATAATAAGTATGTAAATGTTACTGTTACACTAGAGAGTTTTCTATAGGGCACTCAAAGCCCAAGTGGCTTTCGTTCCACATACAGTAAGTAGGCTATATACTACATATCATGCAACAAAGAGGAAATGAGCAGCATAGCTGATGCCGGTGAGCAGTCGGGGGAATTAGCATAGCAGCATCAGCTCACCACGGCTGGAAAGGATGTGCCACAGAGCCTGCAGCAGGTTAGACGTTGTTACATTAGAATCACGGAAGTGAATTATATATAGGACCTACAGAGCAAAAGCTTCCGCTCCTAGCAGTCTATAGGCATAGGAATGGAATGGCTAATTTATTGTCTTGAGATGACCTGAGGACACGATGAGGCTGAAACTGGTGTAGCATTTCAGCTAGGTATGGACCCAAGCAATGGTAGGCCTTTCGAGTCAGAGTTAGAATTTTGCTCTCTGTCCATTGAACAATTGAGCAATTGCGGTTCCTTCAGTAAAGGAGGCTGATGGCTGAGCAGCTTGGATTTGTTGACCAACCTTTCAGTCATATTTATATAGGACCAGCTGCAGAGGCTTTTTTGATAGCCCAGCCAAACTGAATTGCAGCAGTCCAGCCTAGACAGATGTAGGGAGCTAGTAAGATCTGTAGCCAGTCGTCACGGTAGATATTCCTTAATCTTAGCCAGAGAGCAAACGTGATGGCTAGCTGTAGAAGCGATCTTCCTATGAAACTATTAAACGTTAAGCAGTTATGAAAGAGGTCACCCACATTCAGCATACAAGATCACACTCCAGCATTACCAAATAGAAGATCAAATTTTCCTAGTCCTGCCAAACGCTGTGGTTGGTCTATGAGTAGGAGTTCACATTAACACATGCCCACTTAAAAAGTAGGCTGAGTTGTGGAAGACTAGCAAATGCGAGTGCATCTCATGTGACTTCTGGCAGTCTTCTCATCTTCCGTTGTACTTCACTAGCTCAGGGAGGGTGGGTGTAAGGCAGCCCTGCAAGCATGCTGTTCTGTCATCCTGTTACGAGCACTGTGAGATGTATCTGTCGTCTGCTATGCCTTCTAGCTTGATGAAGTGTTTGGTGATTACCTCGAGAAGAAAATGGCAGTTGTGGGAGTTCTGAAGACATATGCTGATGACAAGGATGTAGAGAAGTTTGCAGAGGCACTCGACATGCTCCTTACTGATCCGAGGCAGCGAGACATCTTGATCTATTTGCGGTAAGCATGTCGCCGTGCTCAGCTGCAAAGTAGATGCATCCTGCATTGAGTTTGTCATTCAGCCTCTAGTGTGTAGGAACGATTTTGTGTGCCTAGGAATCACGTCATTATCACAAATTGTACATTGTACATTGACATTATACCGCATAGCAGCATTGTAAGATTCATTGTACTGTCACCGGGCAGGTAAATCCTAGTTGGAAGCTGCTCGTCGTGCGCCAACTCCGAAAAAAGCAGATGCAGATGCCTTCGGCACATGTGAAAACCCGTGATCTGCAATGACTGCTGTGCGAAGCCAACTGCTGATGCACTGATGCACACTCCGCCATTGTCTTGCAGTTTGCCTCCGATTGCAGTCAAGTGCGAAATGCAAACACAAAGCAAAACAGTGCTGTGATAAGTTTTCCGTTTTACCTCGGTTCTGTCAGTCATTGGTGCTTTGCTATTACTGGCTTAGAATCATGGGCCACCAAATCAATTTTGTATGAGTAGCACAAACTGTTCCAGTCAGAGAGACAGCACCGTGCCGAATGATTTTAGTCGGCGTGGTTGCACAAGCTTGCACACACTGTCGCTCTTCTTTATCAGTACTTGCATTAGGTCAAGGGTCAAAAGGGGTGTTGAGCAGTGAGCTAGGTCTCTTTCAGAAGGAGGCTCCAGCCGCTCTTTCTGCACATTTTTATGAGAGATGGACGCCTACGTTATGCAGACAAGCTGTTCTTTCTCAACAAAAATTCAAGCCAAGCGTTTTGGATCGGGTCTCTTCTAATTATCTTGCAGTGAAATGATTTACTTTTTGAATGACTGGAAGAATCCTAGAAAAAAATCAAGACACTATTTTGCATCGGATGAAGAGGTTAGTCAAGTAGATCGCTCTAGCAAATTTGTAGTTTCATTCAAATGGGACTCCTTTGGTGCATCAAATAATAATAATAATGCACTTGATAAAGCGCCCTCAGAGAACTCAATCTCTTTCTAGGCGCTTTACATTTGCTGCAAAGGGAAATGCAATTGAATAGTGAGTAATATCATGCTTGATAAACATGAATAACATGGTTAGGGGTGACATGCACAGGGTCAGCATGCAAATGTGGTTAGTGGCAGCATGCACAGTGTCAGCATGCATAAGCACAAGAAGGACGAATCACAGGGACCCACTAAATGCTGTCCTAAATAGGTGTGTTTTTAAGTTCTTATTAAATGTGGTCAAGTCAGGGGATGTTCTGACGCTGGTCGGGAGGGAGTTCCAGGCTTTGGGAGCATACGAACTAAATGCACGGCCTCCAAAGGATTTGAGGTTTGTACGAGGTATTGGTAGACTGTGAGATTCCGAAAAGCAGGTGGTACGATGCTTGGCCTGATGGGGGAGTATGTCGGAGAGATAGGCTGGAGCCAAAGAATGAAGGGACCTAAAAGTGAGCGACAAAACCTTGAAGTTGATCCGTTGCTTGACTGGTAGCCAGTGAAGGTCGGCGAGAAGTGGTGAGGTGGCAACTGCGACGCTCACGACAGACAAACCTAGCTGCAGAGTTGTGCACCAGCTGCAATCGCCTGATTGCCCATGCTGGTTGGCCAGCGAGCAGTGAGTTTCTGAAATCAAGACGGGATGTTACAAATGCATGGACCAACTTGGACGTGGTATCCTTATCTAAACAAGCCCGAATTTTAGCAATGTTAAGTAGCTGAAAGTAGGCAGACTTGACTGTGGAGCTGATGCGGTCGTCTAGCGAGAGGTCACTTTGGAACACGACACCTAGATTTCGAGCTGATTCAACAGCAGATATGCTGGCAGAGCCAATTTTGAGCGTCAACCTTTCTAATTTCTGAATCACACTAGATTTGCACATAACTAGTAAGTTAGCTTTATCATCGTTTAGTTTTAGAAAATTTGCTGCCATCCATGTGCGGATGTCATCAGTACATGCAGCAAGTGAGTTGAGAGAATTCGAGGTGCTCGAAGGTTGGGAGGGATCAAAGCAAAGGTACAACTGAGTGTCATCCACATAGAAGTGAAAGCCTAGATTGTGCTTGGCAATCACATCAGCATGAGGGAGAGTGTAAACCGTGATAAGAACCGGGCCAAGTACGGAGCCCTGAGTTACTCCATATTTTAGAGGTACTTCAGATGATCTTTGTCCATTCACGTCAATACTCTGGAGTCTCCCACTGAGATAGAAACTAAACCATTGCAGAGCAGTGCCAGTGATGCCCAGGCGAGATGAGAGGCGCTCTAGAAGAACTTTGTGAATAGATTGTTTATGACTTATTAACATTTTTGTTGTATCGCCTGCCAAAAGGTGGAGTTGTATCAAATAGCCTGTACATAGTTAGAACGAAAGAGCAAGCAACCAGCTTACTCTCCAATAAAAGATAACGATAAAAACCTGCAACATTGCGATATTTTTTGAGCAGTAACACTCTTCATTTTGCATCTAGGTTATCTTAGTCATGATCAGCTCAGTCAATAGTTGTGTTAATCATGGCTCAGTCTTCAACCTAGGAAAGTCGCGGTGTTTGATCTCATCACACCATCCATCTATTCAGTAGCTCTGAGATTCTCATGCATTTTCACAGCGGTCAAGTGAAAAGCTTCACAGATACATGCGGCAGGGTTCTGCATGTGTTTTCAGCTATCCGAGGTAACTAAATTACCGAGTGAGTATTTTTTTTATTTTATTTTATTTATTAGCATTGTATTATAACTAATAATAACAATAATTATAATAAAACGTTTGCATAGCACCATCAGAGAACTTAATTTACTCTAGGCACTTAATGATTAATGGTAACATGCACAATGTCAGCAAGCAATGCAAATTTAACGTGACATATTCAGTAACAGTATGTGTGTTATGGTTAGTGGTAGCATGCACAGTGTCAGCACACATAAGCATACAAAGGACGAATTACAAGAACCCACTAAATGCCGTGGCAAACAGGTGGGTTGTAGGCTTGCTGTGACGTTAGTCGGGAGTGAGTGCCAGGCTTTGGGTGGCGTAGGAACTAAAGGCACGGTCTCTAAAGGATTTGAGGTTCGTACGATGTATAGGTAAACGACGTTTGAGTCAGAACAGTGGGTGGTACTGCCTAGCTTGGAAAGGGATAGTTCTGACAGGTATGCTAGAGCCAGAGAATGAATGAACCTTCAAGTGAGTGACAGATTCTTGAAGTCAATACTTCTTTGCTTGACTGAGAGCCAGAGCAGGTCGGCGAGAAGTGGTATGCTGTGGCAAGTGCGACACTGACAACAGACAAAGCTAGCCACATAGTTTTGCACCAACTGTAAATGCCTGATTGCACAGGCCGATAGACCAGCAACCAGTGAGTTACAGAAGTCGAGACGGGATGTCGCAAATGCATGGATCAATTTTGATGTAGTTTCCCGTCTAAGCCAGCTCGAATGTGTGCAAAGTTATGTAGCTGAAAGCAGGCAGACTTGACTGTGAAGATAATGTGGCCATCTGGTGAAATGTCACTTTAGAACAAGACACCTAGATTGTGTACAGATGCAGCAGGAGATACGCTGGCCGAGTTGACTTTGAGCATTAAGCTTTCAAATTTCCCAGTCACTTTTGGTTTGCCCTTAACTTGTACGTTCGTTTAATCGCCATTCAATTTTAAAAAGTTTGCTGCAATTCATGTGTGGATGTCAGCAATACATGCAGCCAGGAAGTTGTGAGAATTTGACGTGCTGTAGGGCTGCATAGAAGTGAAAGCCTAGATTATGCTTATCGATCACATCGGCAAGATGGAGAGTATAAACTGTGAAAGGATGCAGACCAAGCACAGAGCCCTGAGGTACACCGTACTTCAGTGGTTCCTCGTATTAACTCTGTTCGTTTACACTAGTACTCTGGAGTCTTCTACAGAGGTAGTACCTGAACCAGTGCAGTTAAGTACCAGTGATTCCCGGGTGAGATGAGAGGCGCTCGAGAAGAACTTTTGGTGATCCATCGTATCAAATACTGCCGAAAGATTAAGCAAAACAATCAGAGAGGCTTTACCTAAGTGTGCATTCCTGAGAAGGGTGTTATACACCAGAAGCAATGCTGACTCGGTTGAGTGATGAGCTCTAAAACCAGACCGGAACTTTCTTGCTAGGTTTGAATTTTTAATATAAGAGTTCTGCTGGTCTTCCGAAACTCGTGCCAGTATCTTTGATAGCAATGTCACGAGGAGACTGGGTGGAGGCTACTCAAGTTCTCTCGTTGTCTAGTGTTGCTTTTTAATTAGTGGCCCAACAACGGCCTTTTGAAAGGTGCCAATACAAGATCTGAGGCTAAGGACATATTTATGATGTTAGTTATGCATAGCAAAGCAGATCAATGCATCGTAGAAGGCTCACTTTTGTTTATTCTGTGTGCATTTTCAAGTAGCTGTAGTACGATTTTCTTGAAAAACAGTTCTCATGGACATTGGCCCTCCGCTGCTGCTTTTCTCTCTGCCCATGCATCTCTGACCCATTGCTAAAGCTTCTATCGAATAATCTTGGATTGCCAATCCCTTTACAGGATATAGTGCTATGCCCCGAGCTTTACGCCTGCAGCGCATACTTGCAAGTATTCATTATGTGCCTTCGCTCGTGAATTCTCGCACTAGCGCACGTGTGGGTGCTCGTGAATTCGAATGCACTTGTCCAATGACCTGTGGCAATTTGCAAGTGCTAGTCTAGGATGTCAGTACTAATACCAAAGCATGCACGACCTATAGTTCCCATCTTTTAACACCCTTGAAAACTTTTTGCCACAGCCCATAGGTCAAACGGGCAAAGGAGAGCCCCACCCAGCTGCACACGCTTATTGCCGTACCCTCTGTCGGGCCATCTTAGCATACTCAGTCGGAATCTGCCGCACTGGCCTCAGCTCCTGCCCTGCCGTCGCTTCGTGCTTAGGGCCGGGTCAGCGCTACCGAGTGTCTGCTTCTCCGCGGCAAACTCCGACCTGTTTTTAGGCCTTCCGTGCCTGCTAAGGATCTCGGGTACTTTGATGAAATGCTCGGCTGCAGTGGGCCTCCGCCCCAACCTCTGTCGCCTCGCGACCGAATGCACGGCAGTGGCATAAATCCGCAGCAACAGCCTGCCATGCTGAGGCAGGACAGCCGTGCTAGTCACGTGAGTGGCAAGGAGCAGCAAAGGTGAGCAGCCGAGATGCTTATTGCTGGACACGGCGTGAGTCATTAGCTCTCGTCCAGGAACGAGAGCTCGTTCGTTTCGTAGCAGCAAAGCTAGCACATTAGTTAAGCCACCCCTTGCTTTTTTCGACTCGAGTTTGCTGCCAAGCTTTTCTGCTCCCTGTACACCAAGCTTTGTCTCTGCCACGGTCGTGGCAGACAAGCTGGATGTGCGTCTTTCTTGTAAGCCCCTTGCCTTATAGTGTTCCATTCCGACCGTGTCTGCACCTTCGTAGCAAAAGCAGCAGCGTGGTCGCTAGCCCTCAGCCTGCCACACCCTCCAAACGGCAGTCGGTTGGTGCCAACAGCTGCTACGAGTCAGACATGCTGTGCAGCTAATGGCGCTAGTCCAAAAAATGACGGACCTTTTTTGGCTGCCAATTCTCAAACCGCCTTCTTTCTTATGCCCATTGCACGTCGTTCTAAATTACTGCTCTCCATCGTTCTTCATGCTCTATCCTGTGGACTGCTTGTATGTGGGCAAGGTTTGTGTGGCAGATCTTTTTGTGAGCACTACCAACCTGTAGTCGACCTTAGCGATGCACACCTGACTAACCTGTCTTCATGTCCAAAGCAAAAGTTTCCAACTCCTTCAAGTTGGCAGGTCAGCTGAGGGAGGGTTGGGGCTGGGCATACCACACCGAGCAGGGCACTTGCTCGGCCCGGCATGCAACCCCCACAACCCACGGGAGCAGACATTTGCTGACAAGCGTATCATAATTACTTAGAGCATTGCTGTCCTTGTGACGATATGGCAACTAGTAGCAAGACGAGGGAGAACATCAAGCAGATATGGATAGGTAATTAAGAATGAGAAAGGGAGAGAGAGAGAGAGAGAGAGAGAGAGAGAGAGAGAGAGAGAGAGAGAGAGAGAGAGAGAGAGAGAGAGAGAGAGAAAGAGCTAGTGTGACGTTGGCCCTGGAGTAAAGATCCTGACCCATGCGGTTTAGCTTCAAGTTTAGTTGTGGCTATGAGATCGTTAACTTAGTCTAATAAATTGGCTGCAAAAGACACCTATCTAGGTGCTGAGTTAAGAGATAGCTACTAGAGTGAGCCTACTGTGCCATTGACCAAAAGTAGCTCAAGGAGGAGCTGCTCCCGATATAGCACAATCACATGTTCTACTTGAGAGCATTCTACCTTACAGTCGTGACAGAAGTGTCCACCACGTGAGGTGCATCGAGCTTTCTTTTCTATTCAATTTTTGGAGATGTTAAAAACATCGCATATTTAAAACGGCTTAGAAAGAGATTGATTTCTCTGAGGGCACCATATCAAGTATGTTATTATTATTATTATTTGCATGCTGAAAAGTATCCTTATTCCATGCCATCACTTGATCAGGTGGGGACATAGGCTCAGGGTCTTGTTTGTAAGTTTGTGTGTAAGTAAGTTTGTAAACACATTCTAGGGAATACTAATTTGCAGCCCATTGTGCCATATGCAGAGACAGGCTACTGGCATGCTCCTTGCTGGAGATAGTAGCTGACATCATTGTGACGAGATGTTTCTGTGATGACACGATTGCTTTGCATCTGAATGATGATGTAGTTTGGCCATTACATGACTGCTGTCCTATATTGCAGCCTGCTGTATATGCGCCGAATCAGAGTTAGGAGACAGAGGGGTCACAGCCTCGGGCTTGTTCTTCGAGGCCATGGCCCTGTCTATGTGGACTCGGTGGTTCCGCAGAGTCCGGCTGACGTTGCTGGCGTTCTTCCCGGAGACTGTGTACTCAAAGTCGAAGGCATCGATGTCAGGCAAGTTCACGCTGCTCCAGGCCGATTCCGTTGGTGCTCATTTTTTCCCTAAGCTCCAAAAACACACAACTCTACAAGATGACATGCCCAGTGTCAGCACAAAAGAGCACAGAGAACGATGCACACGGGCTGAGCAAAAGCTGTGAGGGACAATTAGGTTTCTAGCTTTGTTTTAAAATGTATGCAACGAGGTACCGTGACGTCAGTTGGAAGTGAATTTTAGGCTTTGAGAGCAATGGAGTTGAAAGTGCGGTTTCCGATAAAATTGAAGTTGGCGAAAGATGCACAGATAAATGACACGAGTCAGAAGAGCCAGTTTTACATTTAGGAAGTATTTTTGGTACATAGGCTGGAGCAAGTAAATGAAGGGACCTAGTGAGTAACAAAAGCGTGAAGTCAATGAGCTGCTTGATGGGTAGCTAGTGCAGGTTGGTGAAAAGTGGTTTAATACGGTAGTCACAACACTCATGACAGACAAGCCTGGCTGCAGAGTTTTTCACTTACTACAAGCACGTGATTACAAAGGTAGGATGATCTGCAAAGACCGAAGTCTAGACTATGTGTCACAAACACATGGACCAACTAGGCTATAGTATCCTCATCTAAGCTCTCCTGAATATAGGCATCGTTACATAGCTGAGAGTGGGCTGACTTGACGGTAGAGCTGGTGCAGTCATCTGCTAGTGTCACTGAAACGCAACACCCAGATTGATGTGATGAGGTTACAGCAGATATGCCGGTTGAGCTCAGTTTTAGTGTTGGGCTTTTCTTTTTGCCAGTAACAGTAACACCAAGTTTACCATGACTATTAAGTCAGTTTTCTCGTCATTCAATTTAAGAAAGGTCTACCATCCAAATAGGAGTGTCAGCAAGCATACTGCAAATGAAGTTAGGGGAGTCCGACGTACTATAAGGCAGGCAGGGAACAAAACACAGTCGCAGAAGTGTGTCATCAGCATAACAATAAAAGCCCTAGGTCGGGAACTTTTCGGGCTATGTTATTTCATGAGGTCAAGCAGGCACACTAAGCCTGAAAAACCACGCCCACTCTGCCGGGCCAGTGGAGTGGGCGTGGCCAGTCGGACAGCAAACAGTTGCAACAGGTGAACTGCTGAGCACGGTAATTAAAGGGGTCGTCATTTATCATCCCTCTCGGTCATGCATTTCTGTTTCATATAAGTGCCTGACATCAGTTGTATGAATAAACATGGGCCACAGCTTGAGCCGGCAGCCAGCAGTAATGAAGGGGAACAAAACCACGACAATGCATTTTATGCTGGATCTAACAATAAGTAACTAGGACGCATTAGGCCGGACTGGAGCACTAGCTTGGCTGTATCTGGCAGAAAGGCCGGAATTTGCCGACCTCTGGTCTAGATATCGGCTATCTAACCGTTTGTGTAGAGTTAGACTGAAGACATTCGAGCACTCAAAGAATCCTTTCCTTTCTGCATTTCCAACTGCATTCCTAGCTTTTGAACATGTTTCAAGTTTTGCCATGACTATTTAGTGTTTACTTGAAGCATTCAGAGCATGTCTATGGTTTTATGATGAGCTGGTTTTTATTACAGGAGCATGACCCACCAAGAACTGGTTCATCTGCTGCAAAACTGTAGTGATGAGCTTCTTTGTGAAGTGGTGCAGAACATTAGCAGGTGCTCGACAGGTGCGTTTTCAGCATCATCGATAAAAATATTGCTGTGCATATGCAGAGACCACTAGTTAATTTAGTTTGCTTGCATCATATATGATGCCATTCTGGTCAGTAGATAGGTGAGTTCAATGAGTGAGGCAGTAGTCATAATACAAAAATTAGTAGACAGCTCGGGGTGTGTGTGTATAGTCTCTTTCTTGAATAGCCAGTTGGCTATGGTGAGTCAGTCCAGATTGACTCAGTAAGTCGGAATTTTTGCTCTCATTCATAGAGTCTTCACGATTGTGAGTTACTCCTCGAACAGTATCAGTGCCGTTTAATGAGACTTGAAGTGAGATCAATCTTGTTTGCAATCAGTAAAACGCCGCGCCCTTCCTTTGCCAAAGAAAAATGGAATACGTGCCCTTCGTGCCAAATATGCCGAACAATTGGCTCGGCTACATTTGAAACTTTTCCGAACCTATGCAGGATTGCCTGGAAGCAGGCCGATCGCTGAGCCCTGGTCCAACACACACTCGTGTCGGCTGGTGACAGTAGCTTCTTCTAGACAAAATAGTCACTCTATCAGGCTTTCAGAATCTGCCAAATGTCGATCGTTATTACAATTGGAATAAGACTTGGTATTTTAGTACAAATGCCTTTGTAAGAAATTTAATCCTTACTCGCACTCTCTTCTTATCGATCTATCTACCTATCAGTTTATCTATCTATATATCTGTCTGTCTATCTATCTTCTTTTGGACAACTCTTTCTTTCTCTCTCTCTCTTTTGCTTTCTCTCTTTATCTTCCATTCTCTCCCATTCTCTCTCTCTCGCTGTCTCCCTCTCACTCTGACAATGAGAGAGTATGTGCAGCAACAGTAAACTATAAATTGAGCTATTAAAAAGAGAAAAAGAGAGTGTGTGTGTACGTACGCACAGGTGCGTGCTTGTGAGCAAGTAGGTAGAGAAAGCGTGATGCAAACAGTGCACATACAGAATATGGCACTAGTCTTGCAAAGAAAGCTTTTACCGATTAGTATGTGTTGCCTGCCAAGGAACAGCAAAGTTGCATGGTTGGCCAGCATAGAGTAGTGCAAGGACAGTGAAGTAATGCAGTTAAAGCCATCGTGATTGGGTTTGATTCAATAGCCGTAAATATACTAGGTTTAAATTTTGCTTGAAGTCCATATATACATTTCAGCATCGAAATAGAACGATGAGCATACTTGGGACATACACCAGAATCCTCTGTTTGAGAGTCCTTAACTTGAGAGTGTATACAACTATTTGAAATGCAGTACCAGCCGTTAAGAGCTCAACCTGTTTGCTCACATGGCTTGTCTCCAGTAAGAAGTTCAGAATTCCGGTCTATTTGGACGTTATACAATTTTTATAGAATCTATTTAATAGCTTACCATTAGCATTGTCAGCATCTGGCCCACTTGAGGTCCTCATGTTGTTTGTTACTTTCCCCCTTTGCATGCATGCATGCATGTGGACATGCATGTATGCGTGGGAGTGCTTTGTGGCAGTCTCACTTTGTCACGGGCAAGGAGGTGAGAATGTTGTGCCTGGCCGACACGTTCATATAGTGGTGACAGCTTCACAAATTGAGCAAGTTACTCAGCCGGAATTGACTATAAGCAGCTGTGCAGTCTGGCCACCTGCTGCGTTCATTTTTGGTAGGCCAAGTGATTACCATAGGATCACCACCACAAATCGCCGTCACCCATGAATGCCTGTGACTTTGCTGTATTGACTAAAGTAATTACAAATATGTAACAAAGTAGTGATCGTTGCTGAGCATTCTAGTTTCTTTGAATTACAGTCTCACCTCAGTATCACGAGAGAGAGGTTGGGCATGCCGACCTTACAGATTTTTCAGCAGCCATATCAACCATATCCAGCCGTAACTCTGACTGGACAGTAATGATGGACATGCTTCAAGATGATGAAGGCAGGCAAATATTCAAAGAAAAAGTAAGCTATTTTGCCACAGGTCGAAGGTTTTTGAGGAGCATGCCTGCAGCAATGCAGGCATGCCGAATGGGTTTATAGCTGGTTGCCCTTTGGTCGGCTCGCGCTTATCCAGGCAGTCCAAACCACGCTGTTCTTTGCAAGTCCATGCAGGTGAGTCCATGCAGGTGACAGCGTTTACTAAGACAAGAGCAAACGCATACAGCCGGCTCGGGTCGATACTATGCTCATTGCTCGACTGTATTATCTTGAGGACGACATTCGTTCTCTCGGATTCCGTCAACTGCTCACACCTGACATAGCCCTTCTTGCTAGCTCTTCTTCTGCCCGTTGAGTCCGAAGTAGATGCACAGTGGGCTAGCTGCTCCTCGTCAAGCAGCCTCGTCGTGCAGCCGTGCTGCAAATAGCTATGGCGCCCTTATTCATGCAGCAGCAGCAGCAGCAGTCCCGGTAAAATGCAGCAGCCCAGACTGCCCAGACTTTTATGTCTATTGCTGTATCCAATGAAATGAGGCCTGGCATGTCGGTCGTCTGCTTGCACTCGCGCTGCAGCCTGATGCGGTCGCTCACGACCGCATCCGGCTGCGCTGTCACACTGCAGCTGCTGCCTCTCTCGTTGCAGGCCCACTATCTTCTGACGAAAAAGGAACGGTCCACCATGAAGAAGCTAATCAAGGACTACCAGACCACCAGGTATGGCTAGCTGTAGATGCTCGATTTTTGAAGTAAGTGCTGCCATGTATGAAGCAGGTTAAGCTGTATGCCAAAACAAACATGACAACGACTGAACCCAATGCAGGTCTTTGGATAGCTCCCGTGCTTTTATCGTTTACTATCTAGCAGATTTCCTGCTTAATGAAGGGGTATGTGTGTGTGTGTGTGTGTGTGTGTGTGTGTGTGTGTGTGTGTGTGTGTGTGTGTGTGTGTGTGTGCATGCACTTTACATGCTTCAAGGTGCCATCGTTAGCTTTGCATTAGACTGCCTTCTGTTGTTCCACTGCATTTGCCTTTCCTGTTTCGTTTTGGGTAAGCCGGCATTAAATCGACACTATCCAGTTCTTAGTGCATTCACATGCTGGCCATCTGGTTTGGTTGATTTTACAACCCAAGGATTAAACCGTTATTTAGACGAGCTCTTCAGCATTATTTAGACTAACTCTTCAGTAGAGTCACTTGTCACAACTGACCTTATCTGAGCTTTTGCAATGATAGGGCTGTTAACGTGCATTCATTAGTGAAGTCCCGGTCTTACCTCCAAATGCAAATGGGATGTATTAGCTTCCTTTGTCGAAGGAAAGTCCGGTGATTGTTGTGAGCACTCTGATTGCCCATAGCCTTTTGGCTATAGGGCAGCCATATTTGCCATGTCATTTGACATGCAGAAAGCCATCGGTAGCAGCCATTGGATGATGCAAGGGCACAAGAACATGGTTTCTACCGTAAGATGTTGCAGCTGGTATCGAGCTCCCTCTAAGCTCCTTGCAGCATGAATATCTGTACACAGTCCACGTAAGCAGTGGGCCCTGTCAGCGACTGGTGCTGTGTGGACGGCTGCATGCTTTAGCGGCACAGTAGGTACGCTGCCAATGTGAGCAGCAGATTAACTAGGCAAAAGCATTCGCAAAGCCCGGAGGCATAATGTCGCATTATAATAATTACAATTACAATAATAACATACAGTGTTTATATAGCATGTTGAGAGAACTATCTTTTTCTAATTGCTTCTTGTTATGTTGGAAATCAAGCATGTCACAATAGGTTAGTGGTAGCATTCGCAGTTTCCTTACGAGCAAGCAGCACCACGCAAAGGACGATTCATGTTTACAGAGCGAAAGCTACGAGAAACAGGCATCACCAACCGGCTGATGAAATGCAAGCATATGCATTGAGGCCTCAGTGCAGCAGTGGGGGCTGATGCTGTACGGTCGTGCTCCCTTTGCAGAGACGTCGTGCTGCTCACCGAAAAACTGTCCGAGGTGCTTGACTCGCCGGCCAAGCTTGCCCTTTGGCTCTTCATCATACCGTCGTTACCGGCAGACCATCATCAGTATGTGCTCGACCGTGTGCCATTCTCTCAGGATCTGCTCGAAGGTACTAGCTGACCTGCGAAGAGTTGTGTTAAATTTGAATCAAGCGGTCTGCTGAAGGCTGCGCAACTGCATGCAAGGACATCGAGTGGCGCATACGAGTCGGGTACAATAGGATTGGTACCCAGCTTTGTGTGGACACCTGCTGCCTTCAAGATGTTGGCTGCCCAGTGAGATCTTCCTCTGCCCTCATTGCTTTGCAGCTAGCTCAAAAGTAGGCTCGGGGTAGTAGTGCATGTACTGCCGAGGCAAGTAGCTTAGCCTGATTAAGCGACATCGGAAGTCCCTACTAAAAGCATCAGCACCCGTTGGTTTGGGCTTCGATGTCTACTCGAGTTGGCAAGGGATTAGGAATCTACCAAGTGGAAGTGGAAACACTGCATGCATAACCTCTCATCGACTTTCTCTGTGCTTAGCAGCAACTCTTTGTATTGTTTGAAGCTGGTTAGGGACAGTAAGAAGCAATGGTTGCTTTGCGGAGTTGTCACAGTTGGTGTCTGTAGCCTTGCATGGTACCCGGATAACCATTTCACACGCAAAAGGTGAAAGAAAAAGAAGAAAGTAAGGAAACCTGTGGACCGTCTTTGAAAGAGTTACAGTCGGGGCGACCAAACAAATTCCTGCAGCCAATAATTCTCCTTGAACTATTTAGCAAGGTAGCTCTGGTAGGCATGCTCTAATGCTAAGCAGTAGGCTAGAAGCAGTATCCAGACTTATCTCAAGCAATTTCTAATTGCTCCATATAGGCTTAAGATTTTTCTAATCCAGCACCGTTGGTTCATAGCACATTTTCAAACAGTTCACCAGATTGGATTTTTCAAGTTTGGCACTATTCTAATGCTCATTGAATCTATCGATTATCTGTGCGATCTGATTAATGTAAGTTTATGCTGACCTAGTGTTACCCGTTATCAAATGTTCTGCTATTAAAAATTACTTTCAATGTACTCGTGCAACTGTGAGAGCTTCTGGGTCTTAGCCTATGGGTTAGGTGCTCGCATTTCAAGACCCAGGTCGTGGGTCGAGTACTGCTGCTGGCAGTTCTTGATTGCCCACTTCAGACGAGAGATAGCCACTACAGCTCTTCTGCCAGCTATGCAAGTGCAGCTGTCGGATCAGCTAACCTTACTTTATCGTTACCTTTCTTGATGAGTCGGTCCTATGACTCGACACTCGGTGACCAGCAGCAAGTAAGTTGTGAGACTCTCTGCATTTCTTTCATTCGTAGTGTGTTTTAGAGCGATTGAGAAATGCAATTAGACTGTAGTATGGTTTGTATAGTACCTCTCCGACCTCTTCTAGCCTGTGTCATGAGTTGGTCATGTATCGACTAGCAGATTCATCAACTGTGGAGTTCTGAAAGTGTCTGTTCTCGGTCTGATATTGTCCTCCATCTACACATACCCCTTGAGAGGGTTGTCCAAGCCTATTGATGATACTTGTTATGTGACCTATTATATGTCTAGTATTATGTAAGCCACCAAGTCCAAAATGCCGGCCTCTTTTTAACCCAGGTGCCTATAAAATCGAATTCCTCACGGGAAACACTAAATGTCCCGCTGGTTTCGGTGACTTTGCATGCTTAATCGGAAGTGCAATGGTGAGATTTACATATATTATTCGGGATTTGGGTGTTCTCTTTGACGACCACCCGAATTTATAAGTTGTATTCAGAGGATCGCCTCCGCAGCTATTCGTTATGTTAATTAGGTTTAGTCTCTGGGTAAGACTAGTAGCTACTTATGACGGTGGCTGACTGCCGATCTTACTAGCTCTCTAGTTTTGTGTAGGCTATAGTACGGTAATTTATTGCTGAAAGTGCTGCCGAAAAAGCCACAACTTACTGTTGCGGTAGATGTTATGTACGACTAGCCACTAGCTTGGTTTTAAATTAAAGAAATTCAGCCATTTGTCTTTGCTAAAGAAACTGCGATGGCTCCCAGTTGATCAGCAGATAAGCGAAAAAATTTTCAATGCAAAATATTTTTGCTGATCCTCTTGAGGATGCCCAACATGACGTAGCTAAATCATACCTCGCTTAACTGCAGCACTGTTTTTCGTTTGCTCATGATTTAAGTTCCTCACAAGACGACAGATTGGCCATCATTTTTTTGGTTAGAGACTGTTGGTAACGGGAGCTTTTGGTCCGGATATCTTAAGCTTTAGAGCTCATCTTCTCTCTCTTACTATCTACTCTAATGTAATGTATAGCTGGTGTAACTCCACAAAGCCCCAGTGACTTAGTGGGTGTTATGCTGAAGAGTTTTCTATACGCACTCAAAGCCTGAGTAGCTTTCGGTGTGCATAAGGTTGCGAATAGACGTCATCTCACTCAACATAGAGAAAGTTAGAAGCATGGCCGAGTCTGTAGGGCAGTTGCAGAAGTAAGTAGCATGGAAATAGCAGCTCAGGGTGGCCAGAAACAAATATTGTTGCTTAAGAATTGTGACAGTAAGTTCTGCAGTCTATTACCTGCTGAGGAAAAGCTTCTATCACTAGCAGTCTTTCAGCTCAGGAATGGAACAGCTAATTTATCGTCCATAGAGGACCTAAAGGCAACAGGAAGCTGAAATTGATATAGAAGTGCAGCTAGGTATGATGGAGCCAAGCCATGGAGTGCCATCTTGGTCAGAGTAAGAACTTTGGTCTTCTTCCATCGATCAGCCGAGAGCCATTGCAGCTTCTTCAGAAAAGGAGACACATAGTTGAGCCTCTTGGATTAGTTGGCCAACCTTGCAGCCTATTTATGTCCAGATGAAGATGCTTAATGTCTTTTTCGGTAGCCCTGGCAAAACTGAATTTCAGTATTCCAGCCTGGACAGAACCAGATAGCTAGTAATATCTTTAGTTAGACGCCGTGGGAAACGGTCTCTAATTTTGGTCTGAGCTAAGACGTGATGGCTAACTCTGGAACCGGCCTTCTTAATGAAACTTGTAAACGTCATGCAGTTATATAAGAGGACAATCACGTGATGATGGTTGTAGTGCAGCATAATCAACGAGAAAATCAAAGTCTTCTTGTCCAGCTGCATTCTTAGGGTTACCAATGCGTAGGAGCTCAGTTTTATTATCGTTTATCTTTAGAAAATTGGCCGACATCCCGATCAAATATCTGAATGGTAGTGATCCAGTTTATCAGTCACTTCAGCTGATTCCAAATGTTTAAATGAAAAATTGTCAGCATAGAGGTATTAGCCGATCCCGTGGGTCAAAACTTATTTTTTCCCTTGAGGCACATGACAAATGGATATGATTAAAGGTCCGAGAACGGACCCTTGTCGAACTCCACATGTGACTGGCCTGCTGGATGAGATGTGACCACAGCACGACACGGATTGAACAGGATCAGACTAGTATTATTTGAATCACGCCAGTGCCTCGTCTGCCAGACCAATCACTGTTCTCAATCCTTCAAGTAGGATATCGTGATCAATATTTCCAAACGCAGACAGATCAAGCAGGATCAGAGCAGTGGCATTACCACCATCGTCGCGGTGGAAGATGTCGCTGGTCATGCGAAGGAGAGCCGTTTCAGTGGAGTGGTATTGGTTGAATGTGGACGAAATGTTTTCTGACCGTCTTTTCTTATCGATATGTTCCACAAGCTGCTTAGCCATGATCTTTTCAATAATCTTGGGTTAAAGTGAAGAATGGAGACTTGGCAATAGTTTGATAAAAACCTGTGGCACCTCCTGTCCAACCTTTCTCCACTGGTACTTCTGTGCTATTTTTTACCCGATTGTCCTTCCAACTCATAGATACTTCACACTTTTCCTTGCATGGGATGATTCTATTGGCTACCATATATGCTGCTTAGGCTTTGGATGCATTCTAAACAACTCCCTTATATCTCTTGCTTTATTTTCATTGCTTTGTGGAGCTGCACAGTAAGATACATGCATACAACTACTCACATGCAATCACGCACATATACATATGTACATCAGGTGTGTGCTTTTTGTTTATCAAATCGGAGTGTGTTTCAGATAATCAAATTGGGCAGGCTTTGTTGATACCGCTTTGATTATGCTTTTGTTCTTCACCTTCTCTGACTCGATTTTGTGCTTGTGGCTTCAGATTACAGACAGAGTGGATTCCGAGTAAGCGAAGACATTGAGCTCGGGGCCGCATCAACTGGTTATTTTAGTAAGCTCCCAAGGACGGCCAGCACTGCCATTAGCGACGTCAGTCAAGGTATACTGAAGCATTCTCACAAGCACAGTGCTAACTAGATTGCCAGAGAGTGTGCCTTCTGAACTTTATCCCTAGAGTTTTCCCTGCCATTTTTACATCCTTATTGGCACATATAATTAACTCAACTAATTCGAATGCTTTTTCTCTTGAACACACTATGGAACATTTTTCTAGCAAAACTCGGTTAGAGCCCAACTGTACATTGAAGCCTTTTCCAGGATCTATGTCGTGCAGCTTGTGCATCACTATGCTGGTAGATGCACGTGCTGGCCGTGACGTCAACTAGTGTTATTGTATCCAGCCTGTTTGTCCCTTTCATTCTGCTCACCACTTTTCGAGGCTAATGTTTTTTAGCTTGTATTATTGGTGCTCTCCACACTGTATTAGCAAAGGTGGCTGAAGCATTTCGTTGTCATGCACATGCCTATACTGTACTGGTAACAATTGCTGGAAAAGTCGATATCTTCTGCTAAGCTGACATCTCGCAGGTGAAACTAACAGCATTCTCTCTGAAATGGCACAAAATGCCGGACACGAGAACGGGAAATCGGCTGCACAGTCATTTCAGCAGCGGCTGGACTTCCATTTAACATCAAGGGAAAGTCAGGAGCTAATGAAGGCATTGCAGCTGTACTACAGGAATGGGTAAGTAGAGAGCAGGATGCTTTATGAACTGCTTTTGTTCATAACCGGCTTGTTGCCTGCACTCTGTATCGTTGTGTGCAGTTGCAATTGCAAGAGAAGCTGTTGGCTCGGGCCATGCACGGTGACTGCTGGCTGCGGCGTCTGTGATTCAGTAAAAGAAGAGAGGTGTAATCGAGTCTCGGCCTTATGACTTATATCAAAGTAAAGTACAAGTTTTGGTCAGCTCGTCACTCTTTTTCACAATAAGGCTGAATGAATTTGCATTAGTTTCTAATAGCTGGAGAGGCATGGCTAAGAAAAGAGAATGGTCGACACTCAATAAGTGTTAAGTTATTGAGTAATTGAGCTCTAGCTTCAGGTATATGACGTTTAGCAGCCAAGTACCCATCAATAGTTCTACTATGTGTTAGCTGCAAAGTATCAGAGTTTGTTGAAAATTTGATCCCAGCATGAAAGCTTGAGGTCATGGCTGTGTTAAGTAAAACCAATTGTGCCACTCAATAAGTACAGCCTTGGCTGCCAAGCTCGTGCCCACCCTCCAGCATTGGCGCGTATTACCTGTCACCTCCGAAAAACCGTAAGGTGCATGACTTTGCTATGGTCTTAGGTCTGATTCCCGCTTAGCATAAGGATTTCAAATAAGATTCTTGCCTTTATAGGAACATTGAGAATCTGGTAGAGGATGCTTGTGTGATCCTCGACACGCCATCTAAGCGATCCCTATGGATGCATTTGCTAGCATTTATGCCTGTCGATCATGGCGCTTATGTCATTCAGAAGTTGGATATGCCAAGCAGCTACGGCCGTGCAGGTGGGTCCATGTGATTAATCCTTCGTGTGCTTATGTGTGCTGGCAGTGTGCTTGCTGCCATTAACCGTATTTGAGTGCTGACCTTATGCACGTGCATGTCAACTCTAACCATGTTACGCTCGTTGTTCATTGAGCATGCTTCCACCAGCCATTCGATCACGCTTCCTTTGCAGCAAGTGTGAAGTGCCTAGAAAGAGATTGAGTTCTATGAGGGCACTGTAACAAAGGCATTATTATTATTCTTATTATCAGTGCATGCCATCACATGCTGAGTTGTTTTGAGATAGTCGTATCAGAAGTTACCGTTGCAGGTGACTAGGCGCTATAGTATTAACATTATGTAGCAAGCACTAAAGACAGGAAATTTGTGAGTTACAGAAGTAGAGATGAGATGTAACAAATAGATGGACCAATATGGATGTGATGTCCTGTTTAAGTAGGCCCAAATTTTGTCAGTGTTACACAGCTGAAAGTATTCAGACTTGACTGCATAGCATGCACATGTATGCTACAAAGGAGTCGCTCATGCACAGTACTGAAGGGATCTATGTAGAACTACGGCAGCACCAAACTGTTAAACTTTTCTGTTAGCTGGCAAAAGAAAGCATGCAGTGCCTCAGAAAGCTTGAGGAATATGCTGTGGGAAAACTAGCACCTCGCTTAATATCAGGGCAAAACACCGATTGTCGACCATATTTCTTAAACAATGACAAGTACTCTCCTGCTGTCGGCTATGGCTCATCCTTTTCAGCGGTCCTGAGTTGCAACTTCCATGCTACACACTACCTCAACTTCTCTCCTGACTCTGATATGCTTCCCACTTTCTCTCTGTTTCGTGAGACGAAGTCTGTTGGCTACCGAATGCGTACCGAAAGCCGCTTAAGGCTGTGAGTGCGCTATACAAAACTCTTCTGCTTAACACTCACATAGTCTTTGTGGAGTTACAGACGGAGATACATTACATTACATACATATATATATCTTATACATATTTAAAGGAATAGCGTTTGCATCTTACACACACACACACACACACACACACACACACACACACACACACACACACACAGACAGACAGACACACACACAGACACACACACACACACACACACACACACACACACATATATATATATATATATATATATATATATATATATATATATATATATATATATATATATATATATATATATATATATATATATATATATATATATATAGTAATGGCCCGAAAAGTAAATCTGTGCACCTTGAGGATCAACTTATAATCTCTGATAATTCAGTTTTTATGGACGGCAGGCCAGCAAAATTTTGCCAGAGCGTATATTTTGCATGAGTTAGCAATAGTTGTAACAAATCGAACATGCTACCAACCTAGTTATTGTACCAGGTGAAATATATGTGCAATGCCTCTGCTTTTTTGTAGTAACTGGGGCAATTTCTGGCTACCGACATAGTCACCATTTTCGACAGATATTACTTTCTAGTACCGCGGAGCACTGCTAAGTAAGATTTACTAGATGCATCTAGTATCTGACTCTACAAATGTATCTCACCAACCGTATTGGGAATTTTTACATCAATCATCAAGAGTTTGAAACATGCAAATTTAAGCATTCACAACCACAAGTTTGATGTAGTTCCAATAGATTCTTAATTCGATGACTCTGTGGAAAGGAAAAAAATCGAACCACGTTTTTTAGTAAAGAAGGAATTAACGAATTCTTTAAAATGTGCCTAAGTTAGAACTCTATCAGTTTGCTGAATGCATGCACTAAATTAAACTACCGGCTCATAATTTCAGGTAATACATTTTAACCCATGGTTATGCATCCCTTGCGTTTGCCAAGAATTCTAAAGCAGTGTTGTAGTGCTCTATGGCTCTTTTTTATCAGGAAATGTAGTGAGCTGGCTTCTTTCGCTAACTGCACTATCGATTGCTTGCATATTCTCAACTCAGATCTGGCCTGTGTATGTGCATGCGAAAACAAGAAGTCTCAAAACTTGAAAATTCCCCAAACTATGCCCAACAGAGATACGTTTTTCACAGAGTTATATCTGGCACATCCAAAAAATCTTACTTTACCGTATTATGTTTGTACTGCCAAAACGAATCCTTCGAAAACTGCAACTGATTCCGCACCCACGTGAAACCGCCTATCAAGTTAATTGTGCATATTTTTCTGCACCTGGTAGTCCAACCGAGGTGGCCGTTTGCACAATCTGGTGCATTTACGGCTTCCTCATTAATCTTATCCGGTGGTAGTACTTTTGGCCTGACTTTGTGGTGCTGAGTATGATCTAGGGACCAATTCCATCGTAATGAAAATTTCCTCTCCTCTGCTGCACGTTCTAGGGCTGAGCACAGCTTTGGTTGGTGCTGAGATGTCAGGAGCTAAACAAAGAGCTGGCCGTGATTGCGATGTACCAGGCTGCAGTGGCAATAACTGCCAGCACGGCATCGGCGACCCTTTCTCGTGTATGTGGTAGGACAGGCGCAAGTTGCTGTGTGACGGTTGCTGGGCTGAAGAAGGCAGGGGCAGCCAGTAGAGGCTGGCTGAAACACGATTTACTTTAACAGCAATGCACATTTATATGCATAAGCCCAATAAGGAGGATGGCTTACTAAACTAATAAGTTTGTGGCATGCGTGCCTATCCTTAGATATTGCAGTGTAAGAGTGGTGCTAAACAATCGTCTTAAGAGGTGCTGCTTATAAATGAGTTCATGTAATTCATAATGGTGTTGATGTTTTAATAATAGTAGTAACTCATTTGTATAGCACTGTCAGAGAAACAAATCTCTATCCAGGTGTTGTACAGCTCACTGAAAGATAATCAATAACCGTTTTAATCGAATCATCTGAGTCATATCGTTACGTGACAGCAACTTTGGCTTGTATCAATGCAATAAATGCTAAATTCCAGAATTAGGTGTCTAAGTTTTTCTATGAGCTGCCTACAGTCCGATTGCTTGATTTTTGAAGCATTTAAGGTAAGGGACTCTTTAACCTCAAGCTGGGTGAAGACCTAATTTTCGGAACTAATATGCAATGCATTCAACTGAGCACCACAAAAGCCATGTCAAAGCATTAACTATATTTGCCCATTGACGGTCGCGACAGGAGGCTTTTATTGAGGACGTGGTATGACTTGCAATGACAACTACCTATGAGTCTAAGGGAGCAACGACAATTAATCTTCTGCTGCCGACTATGGCTCATCCTTTTCAGTGGTCCTGAGCTGCAACTTCTATGCTACTCACTAACTCAACTGCTCTCCTGACTCTGCTATGCTTCCCACTTTCTCTTTGTTGCGTGAGACGAATTCTTGGTCTTTATGACTTCGTGGAGTTACAGACGGAGATACATTACATTATATTACCATGTGGGTATATTCACGGCTAGCACTCAACACTGAGCAGCTGTATGTCGGCAATTCTCAGTGACTACTTTGATCAAATACTTATTTCTGCCAATACGCCGGAAACTATGTCAAAACACATAGGCTTGCATGCAAGTATTAACGGCACTTCGTTTGATCACTAAAGTTTGAAACACACATACCAGAATTTGCACGGACAGCTGTGGTAACGGTAGTGTGTGTGTGTGTGTGTGTGTGTGTGTGTGTGTGTGTGTGTGTGTGTGCGCGCGCGCGCGCAATGGGTGTGTGCATGTGTGTGGGTGGACGTGCAAGTGGATGTACGTACGTGCTCGTTTGCTTGCACTTTGGCTGTGAGCTTCGGTGTGTTGCTATATAATTATGCTATCTGCTCATGCTCGAAGCCTTTATGTGAACAGGCTTAAGCAGCAGCCGTCTGTGCAATCGAATCGTTATTAGTCATAAGCATCAAAGCTCACAGATAGCCGTTGGAAGGTTCTCATTTTATGGCTGCATGGTCGAGTGAGCCTCATCATCCGTCGGATTCCCGCATCCTCCCAAAGATGTCATGTGCTCGCACACGGGAAATTCTCTAGTTTAGCATTCTCTGCAGTGTCAATTCTGAAGAGTCCCGAGCCTTAGGAAAGGAATCGGTGTCATCAGTACATGTTTACGTTAGACTCGGATTTTGCAGGCCTTTCCTAGCGTTGAATAAACTTGAAAAAAGGCTCCAGAGAGCTTGCTTCGCATGATCTGCTGCACATTCCTTCTTTGCTTCACTGTTAAAGTAATGATAATAATAATAACTGTAATACTGGTATATTTGTATAGCACCCTTATACAACTAAATCTTTTTGGGCATTTTACTTATGCTACAACTGAAGAATGATCAAATGGTTAGTAGTAACATGCACAGTGTCTGGTTTGTGGTAACATGCACAGTGTCAGCAAGCATAATATGGTTAGAGGTAACGTTGCTCTCTGTCAACATACAAGTATGGTTAGTGGTAACATGCACAGTATGAGCACGCATGAGCTCACAAAGGAGGCCACAAGGACCCAGCAAATGCTGTGAGAAACAGGTGCGTTTTAGCTTATTTTTAAATGTCAAGTATAGGGATGTCGATACGTCAGTTGGGAACGAGTTCCTGGCTTTGGGAGCAGACGAACTAAAGGTATGGTCTCCGATGGATATGAGTCAGACAAGCATGTGGTACAATACCTAGGCTGGTAAAGTAGTTACAGCTCTTAACTCAACCTTGGCTGTACTCTTGCGGGCGCTTTCCCTTCAGCTCTTTTACCTGGCTCCCCAGTGTTGGTGACCTGCTTGCTGCTGCTGACAAATAGACTCAGAATCCTTTCTGTTTGTGCATCTTGGCTGCTGGTTGTGGCCGTGATGACGATCTTGGTTGCACTATTAGCTCGGAATCACCTTGGCCGTCAGGCTGACATCTTTTGCTGCAGGCTGTTCTGACAATTTGTGATTGCTCCAGTCCGAGCAGGAGCAGCCCGATATATCGGAAAGATATTTAACGAATTTTCCGGTTCGTTAGGGACACAGGTTTTGGTAAACAAAAACAGCTATTGAATAACCCGACTGAAATGGATTGCAACGTATCGCTTTAAGCACTCCGCAGCATTCGTAGGTGCTACTTGAAAAGCTGCTTCGTGCTTTGTCGTGGCTCTCGAGTTTCGCATGCTCAGGCTTCTTTTTTTGACCTAACCGGTGGCATGTGTCTACTCCAGTTGGTGAACTGAGAGATTGGATAGCAGAAAATGATGATGGGGCCACTATGAACTCTGATCATCATTCGGATATCGTCGCACACTCGGTCGACAGAAGAAATGCTTCTGCTGGTAAGCCATTTCACATATCGCTCACAGGTTTATATCGCTCACAGGTTTTCTATTTAAATTGAGTGTAAATGTTGAGAAATTATTGGGAATATTGGTCGTCCGACGATTGAATATTTATTTAGGGAACCTTTCAAAAGACAAACAATTTTTAGAAATGACACCCGAAGTTTTGGTGATTCCCATATAAAAGAATGGCATTAAAAACGATTATGCAAACCATGGCTAACTCGGAAGTAAACCAGGAGATGCATATCTACAAATAACCAATTTACAGATCTTTGTATCATATGAGCCTCATGTCCCGACTTGTTGAACCTTGGTACGTCGAGGTACATGTTTATAGCTTTTTGAGGTGCACGCTTTTTACTTTTATATGGGTTCATTTACAATATAGGTTGTGCCATTAAGTTCCATAACTCTGCAAATACTTTACGTAATATAGTGAAATTTCAAATGTGAGTTTAGCTCTGTGTACACAGCTGTCATGGTTAATTTTTTTATTTCGGTCGGATACATTTTGCTATACATGTCATAGAACTCCTTTGAACCTTAAATTGTGTAACATCGTGTACCTCGATGTACCAATGTTCAACAATTTGGAATACAAGTCGAATAAGATACAGAAATTGGTAATTTTTTTATTTGTAGACATGTTGCTTCCGTTTTACTTCTGGATTAGATAGGGCTTGCATAATCATTTTTAATGCTTTCCATTTATGTGGAAATCGTCGAAACTTCAGATCCGGTATACCACAGACATCCGATATCCGAAGTTCAGATATCTAAAATGTTTGTCTTTTGAAAGCTACTCTACACAATCAATTGATTGTTAGACCTTTCTTCTCAGTATCTTCTAAACATTTATCGTAGCTTAGTGCTTATCTTACCAATCAACACAGCATTTTGTGCATTCGGCATTAGCTCTCCTGCGGTTCTCTGTTCTGACGATTCGGTACTTGCTTTTAGTACTTTGCTTTTAGTTTAAGCGACTGGTTAGTCGACCGAACACATTTCCTTTATGCATTGAACACAGCCGGTTTTTATCGTGCTGCTCATACATCACTTTGATAATGTCGGCAATTAGTTGGTATATATGTTTTGAAGAAGCTCTGTGCCTTTACTGTCGCAGTGCAGCTCAACATAGTTACTTGTCTTATCTAATTCGGGTAAAACTGCCGGCTGGATTCAACAATTGCATTGCACTGTCAGTTCCAAACGATTTGTCTGGTTCTTGATACGTGTCTAAATTAACAAAAACTAGCATATAGTTCCATATTTAATGTGGCAGCCTGTAGGCACATACAGTGGACAGTCTTTTTTATAGTCGGCATCTCCCGAAGACCTTTTCTATTTGCCCATTAGTGAGTTGAAGGCTAGAGAGGGCATTCTCCTCAACACACACCTAATGTAGGGATACCCCTCCATTGAGGCACCAAGTGCAAGCCTGTGTCATTATGATGACACGTGGGCATGCTAACCTGGTATTTATATGCATAATGCACACATACATGCACACGCTAGCGCGCACACATGCACTAGTGCACGTGTGTATGTATATTAGATTATCAGGTATGCATGCTGCGCTGGTTTGGCCCAGTGTTTAAGGTGCTTGCCCCGACCAAGGTCTGGCCGATGTCATAGGCTCGAGCCCTGTGACATAGGTGAAGCGGCTGATTAGAAATTAGGTTCTCTTAGGATGCTATACAATTGAATTATATATTTATTTATATTTATGCAGTGTGTATTCGATGGACATTAGATGGGTCCAAACCATCACCATTGCACCACCACTGCAGCTAAGCATATCCTTCAGTGCAGTCTTTCTCATTTGTTTTACAAAATCTTTTGCTACACTCAATTAGTAATGTTACCATACAAACGCCTAGGCACGTGGTCCTTGGGTAATTAGCAAATTGCCACTAATTACCACAAGTGCACACGAACAAGTATGTATAGACCACATGGTCATATCATACAGTTGCCGCCCCCTTGTTCGCTGCTTAGCATTAGTACTTTCTCGTATTCTAGCTCGTGTTCAACCCCTACGTTACCAAGCTGCGTCCCTCAATATCGACAGCACTGGGTAGCTGTTTTTCTTTTTCTCTCACCAGAGCAGCGACACGACGACGCTTTGGACGCCAGCTTTGTAGCAGACCACTTCTCCGGAATGGCGCCGGGTGAGACCATAGCGTTCCCGCAGGAGCTGAATGGCAGCTACCAGTTTGGCCGCTCAAATTCGACGCATGGCCCGCACGGCAGGCGTCCGGCTAGGCAAATATGGCCACCATCGGTGGCAGCCAATGGAACTGAGGGTGCTGCGGCTGACTCATACGACAGCGACCAGCTTAACAGGTAAGGTTCGCCTCCTTTGAGGCAGCGAGTTTCTATGCTCGCGCAAAGGTGCACGGCTGCATGGGAGAAGGCTATGAGATTTCAGCGAGGCCAGCTCCAAGCATGGATCAGACTCAGAGCTGCCAGGCGCTTACTGGCACGATCTGCTCTGCTCAGCAATCGCGTGGTCGTTGTGGCAGCGGCAGCTGCTTGTATTTGCATGGCTTATGTGAGGCTGCATGTGCTCAGCTGCATGTGCTGTCAAACTTGCAGATCAGATGCCTCTCTGAGGAACCGCATGCAGCTGGCTCTGCAAGCTATCGACGATGTCATGGCATCCGAGGATGCAAAACGCACTCCCAACGACAGCAACCCCTTACTCACAGCATCTCCACCGCCAAAGCCACAGCGCTCGATTGAGCCAGCACCTCCAGCACCTCCACCACCTCCTCTGCCGCCTCCTCTACCTCCCCTAAGTGAGCACGGTTGTCATACAAAGGAGCACTGCTGCTGCTGGTGCTGCTACTGATCATTGTGCTGCTGGTGATTGTGCTGATGCTGCTAGTGAAAGTGCTTGAAATGTGAGGCAATCTAGTTAATCACTGCCATATCTGGTACAACCTTGATGCACTGGCTCTTCCCACAGTAGCCTTTTGGTATGCTTTGTTTACTAAAGTGCTCAAGTAACTGATATTGCAGGAAAAATATTTCGTTGTTATTTTCTGAATGTTACCCAGTTAAGCTGCACTAGTGAGCTTTCGCTTTACACGGACTTCAACAGAAAGTTGGACAGAGCCGTAAATAAGGGGCCTGCTGAACGGTTATAGAGAGATGCGCAGAGGGGTAACACGCATGACAACCGGCACAGAATCAGCTTTTGAAATGCTAGTTTATTTGTGCTTACGATTACTAGTACCGAGAGGGCTTACTCTGCATAGCAGGATCTGAAAGAGAAAGCCTGGGGGTGTGTGGGAGGTGGGAAAGGCTGCCAAGTGGGTCAAAGTAAAGTAAAAGCAAAGATTAGCTGAATCAACAGCTTCATTTATATAGCAGCAAAAGAGCCGTTGTGGTTATTAAATATTAAATATAATTCATTTATGTTGTGCCCTGAGAGAACTTAATCTCTATTCAGGCGTTTCACATATGCCACTGGTCTCGAGCCCAAGACCAGAGCCATCTAATAGTTCACCTTGACCTTGGTCGATGTGAGCGGCTTAACCGCTGGGCCAAACCAGCGCAGAACTCATCCTGCTTGCAGCATGTAGTAGAGGATTGTCTGCTGCAGGACTCTAACCCACGACCTGAGTCTTGAAATGCGACCTGTAGGCTAAGATCCATCGGCAAAGTTGCAAAGGCTGTGCATTTTGCTGCAGATGAACACTTGACTGTTCCTATTTGTAGATGGACTGTTGAATGTCACGGCTAACAAGGGTGCATTACAGGTTAAGCGCATTAACTGGGAGGTACATAAGCCGGACAATATACAGCAGACAGTGTGGGCAAGAAATGGTGACGGTGGCTGGGAGTACTTTCAAGATATGGTCAAGTACTTGGAGCTTGACCAGCAGTTTACAACCATTAGAAAACCTGGTATGTGCCAACACTTTTGACATATGCAACAATTTGGTGCAAACACTGTTTTCTTGGTGTGCCTCGTGTTCACAAGCTATCTTTATGGGCGTGCTTCTGGCTAATTGGACTGAACTGCACCGGCTTGGTTATTCTACCCTGATTAGCAGTTGAACTGGTGACATCAGTTTATCCTAAGCAATGGGAAGCTGCCTCTCTCTTATGGGAGAGTCTGAGGTCAGTAGACTGATCTGCTACAGCAGCAGTTTAGCTAGATATTGTGCAGACAGGGCTCGGTGGGCTTTGAAAAATAGAGTGACGATTCGGACACAAAAACTGTTGTTCAGCCTTCAGCCACTACAGTTTTCTTTTGCAGCATACCGCATGACCGAGCTAGTTCGATTTGAAGACCACTCGAGCTGTACTTTTAAATGATACTCCTCTAATGAAGGTGTTTATCTGCAGCATCTCCAATATATAAACCTAGTTTTCGTAGTGTAATAAGCTCCATAGCTAATGACTGCATTGTGTAGCTGCTTACTTAAACTCCAACTTCTGAAAATGGAGCTAATATTATCTGCAAATATGATGGAGCAAATACTGTCTATGCACATAGTCCTCATAGTATCTTATCGTATTTAATCTTCAGAGAAAATGCTTAGGCATTTTAACCTAGCGATCGTCAAGAGTATAGTACGGAATGAATACTGATTGAGTTTAATAGTGGTCTTGTTACTCCATCGCTGATAAATCAATGATGCTAGCATACGTTTAAGCTTTCCTATCGAGAGAGAGAGAGAGAGAGAGAGAGAGAGAGAGAGAGAGAGAGAGAGAGAGAGAGAGAGAGAGAGAGAGAGAGAGAGAGAGAGAGAGAGAGAGAGAGAGCTGTAGCTGCATTGTCGCACAATATAAGAAAATTGGCCGGTATTCAGGGCCTAATTTCATTACGGGTTGCTCACAGTTTTCTTTAGCTGAAACAGTAATTGCACGAAACTAACGTAATTGACTGTCATCAGTTGACAGATATTGCAAAATTGGCCTGGACCATAACCCCATTTTGCAGCTGGAGGAAGAGAGTGAAATAAATATTATTCATTTGTATAGCACCCTAAGAGAACCCAGTCGCTATTCAGGCTCTTTGCATATGCCTCCGGGCTCGAGCCCACGACCTCAGCCAGATCGTGATCGGGCAAGCACCTAAACTGCTGGACTAAACCAGTTTGGAAGTGAGAGAAAGAGAGCAACTGAGAGAGATACAGAGTGAGAGAGTGAGAGAGAGAGAGAGACAGAGACAGACAGACAAAGACATTGCTAGAACAAGAAAAGTACAGCTTACTCATTGTAAATGTTAAACCAGTTGAAAACACAACGTGCAGCATGCAAATCGGTTCCCTTGCTGCAGAGAATGTTTTTATCAGTATGTCGTGGTTCCTTCTGCATGCCAAAATCTGCCGGGAACTCGAAACATTTACTGACCCCTAATATCGCCACCAAACTTGCTTTCATTTTGAGAAAACTGATTGCTATCAGAATTTCAGCTACATCAGAAGCCTCCGAAATTGACACCCTATCTTGCCAGTTGCTTTCCCGAATGTTACTTAAAACCGGTTCAGGTGTGTTTATTCTGTAAAAAAGGTAGCTTAGCCCAGGGTTCAGGTGCTTACTCTTCACGACCAGATAGTGGGTTTGAGTGCTGGGGCAGGCGATTTTGTATTTCTTCACGACCAGGTCGTGGGTTTGAGTACTGGCGCAGGCGATTTTTTATAACCTGCTGCAAGGGGGGTGATAGCTGCCAAGGCTCTTTTACCGATGCACACACACACACACACACACACACACACACACACACACACACACACACACACACACACACACACACACACACACACACATGATTCTGTTGATAAAACTGACTGTTTTGGCTGGCATGTGGGTGCAATTCAAGTATGGCAATTTACTGCTGCATAAGCAACGAAAGCTGAGGGCTGCATAGTGCACTGTCGAAATTCTGTTTGCAGTCAGCCAGAAAGCAAACTGCTTCGTGATTAAATCCAAATCAAGATGGTTTTAGCAAACACTGACTCCATCTGACCCTACTACTACTCACTGACTTTGTTACTAACCACCTTATTATCTGCACTTCATTATTTAAAATTTGTGATGCTGCCTATCTTAACCTGACATTTTCTAATCCAAAAACCTGTATTTTGTTTTTTATTATCCTGAATTTTATAACTCAAGACTACATTCTTGCTTGTTTTGCTTGACCTTTAGGCAGCGTTTAATGCTATTAATCTCCAGGTCCTTCTCGAGCGCTCTTCATCTCGCCATCATCACTGACACAGCACTACAATGGTTCAGGTTCTACCTTAGTGGGAGAATCCGGTGTATTGATGTGAACGGACAGAGATCATCCGAGGAACCACTGGCATACGGTGTACCTCGGGGGTCTGTGTTTGGTCTGCTTGCTTGCAAAATTTATACTCCCCCTCTTGCCAATGTGATGTCCAAACGCAATCTAGGCTTTCACTTCTATGTAGATGACATTCAGTTGTACCTTTGCTCTGATCCCTACCTGCTCTCCAGTATGTTGAATTGTCTCAACTCCCTTGCTGCATGTATTCCTGACATCTGCGCATAGATGGCAGCAAACATTTCTCAATTTGAATGATGATAATAGTGATGGCTAAACCAAGTGTGACTCAAAAATCCGAAAACTTATGCTCAAAATTGGCTCTGCCATATGCTCAAAATTGGCTCTGCCAGCATACCTTCTGTTGCACCTGCACGAAATCTAGTTGTCCTGTTCCAAAATGGCCCTCCACTAGATGACCACATCAGCTCCACACTAAAGTCTGCCCAATTTCAGCTACATAGCTTTGCTAAAAGTTGGGCTTGCTTCGACAGGGATACTACATCAAAAATGGTCCATGCACTTGTGACATCCCATTTCGACTTCTGTAACTCACAGCTTGGTGATGTACCGGCCTGTGCAATCAGGCTCTTACAATTGGTGCAAAACTCAGTAGCTAGACTTGTCAATCGAGAGCATCACAGTTGCTACGTTACACCACTTCTAGATGACCTGCACTGGGTCTCAATCAAACAGTTTATCGATTTCAAGATTTTGTCGCTCACCTTTGAGCCCCTAATTCTGAGGCTCCGGCCTACCTTTCAGAACTACTTCCCGACCAGGCCAGGCCTGCTTTTCTGAATCAAATCGTTTAGCTAAACCTCGTACGAACCTCAAATCCTTTGGAGGCAGTGACTTTAGTTTGTATGCTCCCAAAGCCTGGCACTCACTCCCGACTGGCGTCACGACATCCCCTGACCTGACGGCATTTAAAAAGAAGCTTAACACGCACCTGTTTGTCACAGCATTTAGTGGGTCCAAATGAATCGTTCTTCGTATGCTTATTTTTGTTTGGTTCACTTACGCACGGAGCAGAGGGAAGGACGACTCCCTTTGCCACTGGCCGACCCCGATGATTAATCCGAGGTGAAAACAGTTGTGCACCGGCCGACCCTGATGGTGAATCCACCATCTATTTACCAGAGGGTTACCGGTCTGTGTCTATACCACATCAGAGGTAGACCACAACTGTGCACCGACCCCTCTCGAAGATGCTCCCAACAGCTGTTTATCAGCAGTTTAGCACTAATGATTAGTAGGATTCCGAATTAGTAGCATGCACTGTGTCATGCACTGTTAAGCTTGCAGAGCATACAGGAACAAATAATAGTGGGTCCATGTGATTCGTTCTTTGTATGCATGTACCCACTTGCACTATGCCTGCTGCTTACGGATTTCACCAATCATTTGGTAATGCTTTGTATGCAGAGTCTGTAAAGTGCTTAGAAAGAGACTCGGTCCTCTGAGGCTGCTATACAAATGTATTATTATTATTAAAAAGGACAAGCTCGCTGTGAAACAAGGAAAGTTCAGCGAAACAAGGAAAGTTCAACGGAACAGATGCCTCATCTGCTGGGATTTAAATTATGCGAAGCCAATGTAGGTAGTACCATAAATAGATTTGAGTCCAGGCATTCAGTGCACACAAACTGTAGGCCCGATCGCCAAATTATTTCAATTTAGTGTGGGGAACGGTGAGACGATTAGAAGCCTGGACAGAGAATCGTGAAATTGATCTGATGCTTGATCAAGTGGTGGGAAAGCTCAGACAGAAGTAGTGTGATGCCTAAACTTCATTGTTGATGACAGACAAGATGAGCCTTTTGAGGTTTGTACCAATTCGAGACGATTGAGAGCTCAGTTCGAGAGTCCAGAATAAAGAGAATTGCTGTCATCTAGACGCGATGTGAGAAGCACGTGAATTAGTTTGGTTACCCTACTCTTGACTAAGCAGGCTCTAATTTTGGCATTGCTCCTCAGCTGAAAGTAGGAGGTGACAGAGGAGGCAATGGGCTCATCTCATGACTAGTCGTTTCGGAATAGCAAGCATAAATACTGGTAGACATAAAGTTTAGTGATGCTAGTCGAAGTGCTCTTAATGGTTGGGTCTTACAGCTCCAGGGTTACCTGAGGCTTTCCTGTAACTTGTACGCTGGTTTTATCGTCATTTCAGGAAGCTTACATAAGTTAGTTGCCATCCAAGTGCAAATGTTGTCGATGCAGACTTTTGCTAGTGAATTAAGTGTGTCAGTTGTGGAGCAAGGCTTAAAAGGGCTGAAGGATAGGCAGAGTCTAGTGTCATCGGCATAGAAATGAAAGCCAAGATTGTGTTTTTGGTGATGATATTGGACTGAGGTAGAGAGGAAATAGTGAGAAGAGGGGGCATAAGACCGAACCCTGTGGCACCCATGCAATAGTGGCTCCGAGGATGACCAGGAGCCATTTACATCTACACTCTTACATCTCTCTCTCTCTCTCTCTCTCTCTCTCTCTCTCTCTCTCTCTCTCTCTCTCTCTCTCTCTCTCTCTCTCTCTCAGATAGGACTAACCCAGTATATCACTTACACCAGTAATGATTCGGCGTGTCGAGAGGCTCTCTTGAAGGATCTGGTGGTAAATGATTTCAAATATCCAGGATTACCACCAGAGAGAGAGAGAGAGAGAGAGAGAGAGAGAGAGAGAGAGAGAGAGAGAGAGAGAGAGAGAGCTTACCCTGATCAGCACTGTTCAGTTTATTGTAAGGCCTAAGCAGAGCAGTTTCTGTGGAATGGTTACCCCTAAATCGCTAAATCCCTAAAAATGTGCGTGTGTGTGTGTGTGTGTGTGTGCGTGTGTGTGTGTGTGTGTGTGTGTGTGTGTGTGTGTGTGTGTGCGTGTGTGTGTGTGTGTGTGTGTGTGTGTGTGTGTGTGTGCGTGTGTGTGTGCGTGTGTGTGTGTGTGTGTGCGTGTGTGTGCGCGTGTGTGTGCGCGTGTGTGTGCGCGCGTGTGTGTGCGCGTGTGTGTGCGCGTGTGTGTGTGCGTGTGTGTGTGCGTGTGTGTGTGCGTGTGCGTGTGTGCGTGCGCGTGTGCGCGTGTGCGTGTGCGCGTGTGCGTGTGCGCGTGTGCGCGTGCGCGTGCGCGTGTGCGTGTGCGTGTGCGTGTGCGTGTGCGTGTGCGTGTGCGTGTGCGTGTGCGTGTGCGTGTGCGTGTGCGTGTGCGTGTGCGTGTGCGTGTGCGTGTGCGTGTGCGTGTGCGTGTGCGTGTGCGTGTGCGTGTGCGTGTGCGTGTGCGCGTGTGCGTGTGCGTGTGCGTGTGCGTGTGCGTGTGCGTGTGCGTGTGCGTGTGCGTGTGCGTGTGCGTGTGCGTGTGCGTGTGCGTGTGCGTGTGCGTGTGCGTGTGCGTGTGCGTGTGCGTGTGCGTGTGCGTGCGTGCGTGCGTGTGTGTGTGTGTGTGCTGTATGTGGTGTTTGTTTGTGTTGTGTGTGCATGCATGCTCATGCGCACGTATGATTTTGCGAATGAGCGTGTGGTGTGTGGGGGCATACGTATATATTTAGAGGGCCTTAGCATTGATCCTTGCGTAGATCGATGTCTAGATTGAGGAGTAGCCAACGTGGCTCTTGGAGTGTGTCTGATTGGTCGGTGGGGTGGCTGCATTGTGTAATGACTGACTTCCAGAACTATCCTTAGATCAGCTGAGGTTAGTGATTGTTAAGCAAGGGTGCCTGGACGGCTTCCTTGTTTTACATTAGGTATTTTCCAAGCAAATAGTATAACACTGATCTTTTATATTGAATATTTTGTACTATGTGTGCAAAACTGTAGCTCCATGCAGAAAGCCAGCTTGTGCTTTTGCCAGTGCACTGTGGAAGGTGTTGCCCTGACACTGCCGTGAGAGCATTTGCAGCACAAAGGAAGTCGACCAATAGTAGGCCAGACAACTGTAGTCATTTGCATGATCGTGGACTTGTAATTTCTGTACATCAACCTGTGCACAAGCGTTATGTGAATGCATGCTCCACGTAAGGAAGAGTGCATGCATGCACTGTGCTGTCAGCGGGTGCATGCTTGAATTGCAGTTGCTCCGGCTCCACAAAGGAAGAAAAGACGAGCTCAGGTTCTGAGCGACAAGAAAGCGTACAATACCTGTGAGTACTTGAGAGCTTAGGGTAAGGGGTGTCACTGCCGAGACGTATCAGACATTAGTTAGCATTTGTTAGTAGCCAGTATGGTTATTCCTTCCTTCTACAGTAGATCTGAATGCAAGCTGACTCCAACAATTATAGCTGTTAATTGCCGAGTTAAGCAGGTCATTATTCCTTGGCCGTTCGGAAGAGCTGCCGGAATGCCTGACCGTAGCTGTCTCAGCAACGGCCATGGGCCCGTGCCGGCCGTGAAGTCTGTCAGCTCCGTGTTGCCCGCACATGCCGAATCTTTCGGTAGACATTGATGGTGAAGTCTTGCTTACTTCTGGGCTAAATGTGGAGGGAGAAGTCGCTTAAAGTCTGGGCTTAGCCAGCCGTGCGGCTGCTAGTGGATTGTGGACTCGAAGTAGGCCCGGATCGACCTTGCAACGTCTCGGCTAGCTTGCGTGTGCCCACGCCACCGGGACAGCTGCATTGACGCCCGGGCTGGGGGGCTGTCATCTGGAACAGCAGAACTAAAGCTCAGTGTTTACTCTGAATCTGTCTCGTATGGCCAAACTCGGTTTTTTGTACTCAAGGCGATCGAGGCTCTTGCCGTGAAATGCAGCTTCACCGTTCGAAGCTGGTAGCTGGTTCATGCGCTGTTTCCTCTTCCCCCAACCACTCGTCTTTGGTCCTCGCCTGCTGCATGTCGAGCTTCGACCACTTGGCAAGCGCTCACTATCATTCTTGGTGCAGCCATCATCCTGGCTCACTTGAAGACGGGCATCCACGAGCTGAAGCGTGCCTTGCTAGCCGTCGACGAAAAGGTGCTCACACCGGAGCTGACGTCACAGCTGGCTCACTACGCGCCCGACGAAAGTGAGGTCTGAGCCACGTCGGCACGCCGTCCCAACGTCCCGATCGGTGTAGCCGTGCCTTCGTGCGAGTGTAGCCGCCGCCGGACGATGTGCTTGCGTCTTGACAGGTCGAGCACTATGCTTCGTACACGGGACGCGTAGACGAGCTGTGTCACGTGGATCGTTTTGCTTATGAGATGAGCCGTATACCGGGCTACTCTACGCGCCTGCGAGCGATCCTCTTCAAGTCCGAGTTCGACGAAAAGTGTAAGACGGTGCAGCAGGTAAGAGGCAGCAGAGGCAGTAGCCACGGTTGTCTCCGCTGCTGCCATGGGTGTATCAGTGGCATCATCAGCACTGTACTGCTGCTTATATTGTCAACAGGCCAGCATTCTTAATGCATGGCATATCGACCGCCTGGTAGTTTGCCTTTCCTACCTTCAGTTTCTGATGCCAAACGTCGAGGCAGTGTCAGCACCTGCTTTGTGCAGCAGCAGTGCAACTGGCTGACTCAGGATTTTGCAACAGGGATTCTAGAGAGAGAGAGAGAGAGAGAGAGAGAGAGAGAGAGAGAGAGAGAGAGAGAGAGAGAGAGAGAGAGAGAGAGAGAGAGAGAGAGAGAGAGAGAGAGAGAGAGAGAGACAGAGAGACAGAGAGACAGACAGAGAGAGAGAGAGAGAGAGAGAGAGAGAGAGAGAGAGAGAGAGAGAGAGAGAGAGAGAGAGAGAGAGAGAGAGAGAGAGAGAGAGAGAGAGACAGACAGACAGACAGACAGACAGACAGACAGACAGAGACAGAGGCAGAGACAGAGAGACACAGAGAGAGACAGAGAGACAGAGACAGACTGAGAGAGAGACACAGAGAGACAGAGAGAGAGAGAGACAGAGAGAGAGACAGAGACAGAGACAGAGATAGAGACAGAGAGAGACAGAGACAGAGAGAGAGAGACAGACAGAGAGAAAGAGACAGAGAGAGACAGAGACAGAGAGAGAGAGAGACACAGAGAGAGACAGAGACAGAGAGAAAGACAGAGAAAGAGAGACAGAAAGAGACAGAAATAGACAGAAAGAAAGAGAAGACAGAGAGACAGACAGACAGAGACATAAAGAGAGGGAGAGAGAGTGAGATCTAACAAGCAGCTCGACCCTTTTGCTCTTGCAGCAACTGCGTGTCATCCGCATGGCTGCACAGGAAGTGCACAACAGCAAGAAACTGGCACGGCTGCTTGAGCTGGTGCTAGCCATGGGCAACCACCTGAACAGGGGCACGCGGCAGGAGAACGCCTCAGCATTCAGGATCACGTCTCTGGCGCAGGTCGGGCTCTACACTGTCCCTTTTGCCAGTACTGCTGCTAAGGCTACTGCTGTACTGTGCTGTGACGACCATTGCACCATATCTTCAAGCTATGGCGGATTAGCATGCGAAAGCATTATTGAAGATACCGAGAACTTTCTTTTCTCAAGACACCCACGGCGACTCCAACGTTTCCTTGGGCTGTTTGCCGGCTGTCTGCCACCCTGTCCCCTCCCTCGGCACTGCAGTGATGCTGTCTATGTAAATTTAGCACCTCACGCTGAAAAGACACCCGTGGTTTCGGTGCTACCGGTAAAAAATCTGATGGTCGCCAAAGTTTATGGGCTTCCCTTAAAAAATGCAATGTTGCTGTCATTAGTGATCGACCCATATTTTTTATCAGCTTACTTCATTATCATTTAGAGAAAAGCACATTCTTCAATTTAATGACCTAAAAGCGTTACAATTATTAAATGCAGGACTCTTTCTGCATCCGAAAATTTCGGTTGTAAAATATATTTTTAATCGAAAATCAGCACGGAGTACATTGTTTTCGTGAATTGCTAGGCTGTGAAGATTAATTTCGAAATAAGCCTCTTTAGGTCCCAGTGTGTCGAACCCTCATCCACAGTTCTTACACAATGACACCATCGCTCCTGCTGCTGAAAGTTGTGCATCCTTTTTAGCCATCGCGCTCTGCTACTACCACACTACTCGCTTGCTTGGCTGCCTTCCTGACTCTGCTATGCTTCTCACTTTCTTTTTATTGCTTGAGATGAAGTCTGGTGCAACTTTATGTGCACCGAAAACCGCTTAGGCTTTGAGTACGCCCCGTGAAAACTCTCTAGCATAACACCCATTTAGTCCTTATAGCATTGTAGAGTTACAGATGGAGATACTTTACATTAAGAAATATCACAGTGAGATTTATCAATGTATGCTTTCAACCTCTTGCTAGTTTAGATTGCCATCGCGCTCCACGTTTCTCGAAGAAGCATGTACATTTGTATAACCCGTCAGAGCCTTCTGAGAGCATCTTTTAATCAAGCGACATTAATAAATAGAACATTACTTCTCGAGCCTAGACATGTGTACTTGCCTTTTAGAATGGCATAATCTTACAATGATATCTTTCATTAAAAAACATTGCATCCACTGAAAATTACTCTTGCTGCTAGCCATTGAGGTATAGCTATCTTGGCAATAAATGACTCACGAGCGTCTGATCTTTTGCAATTTTCTATACTGGCTAGCCTCTAGTAAACTGATATTTCAAATCATCCTCTTGTGGCTCACATTAATACAAAGAGACACATTCATACGGAGCCGAGGCGTTGATGTATGTTGGTGGTGACAGGTTGATTTATGCTGGTGGTGACACGTGTGATACAGAGCCGGCCCTCATTTTTCTGTTGATCACTTGATAGTAGTGGCACATTTCATCGTGCTGGAAGCCGTGCTCCAGATTCTTTGAGACTTTTGTTTTGCATGCAAGTTTTTGCACGCAAATCTTGAGAGTCAACCGTTATTCTGTGCAGCTGGACGCCACGAAAACTGTCGACAAGAAGCTCAGCTTTATACACATCCTGGCGAAGGCTGTTAGCACTAGTGTGCCGGAACTGCTGGCCCTCAAAGAGGACGTGTCATCACTTCCGGAGGCAGCTCGAAGTAAGGGGCTGCAAGCAAGCAGTGCTGAGTATCCACCATGCTTCTTATGGTATGCTAGATGCTCTCTTGATTTTCTTTGCTCGAGGTCGGTGGACACGATCAGCTTGACTGACCGGCTTAAAGGTATCAACTTTGCTGGCATTCAATTTAATGACGTGTATTGTACCCCTTGTCGTAATGCCGTATTTGTGCTGGTAGGTAAAACTCGTTCCTAATCGAAGTGAGTGCCTTTGCCGATGCATTTTACCCTGTCTTCAGTCGAAGGGTTTTTAGCATGTGTCATATCAAACAGTGAGTCACTATATTAGTTGGTGCTGGATGTACCCACATATCGATCGACCTATCTTGAGACCAGAGACAACGGTGAGATTAGGCATAAGCAGATTAAGTCCTCTTAGCATCCCGTGCCTGCACTGGTTCTTATCGGCGACTGTGTAGCTCGGCAAGCAGGAGCATACCACACCAGGAACAGGAGCTTGATGGCCGTCCGGTTGACCAACAGTTTAAAAGAGGGGAGTAAAAATTGTAAAGCTCCAGGTTATGGATTTTGAAGATGTGGGGGCAATAGAGCTACATGCAGTTAGAGCTTTTTATAAACTCGTTTAGAAAGAATATTTGTCTAGTAGCACTCTATCTGGATTCATGTATTGGAGCTGATGCACTTGCTCAGCTATATAGTTTCTATGCATCTGTGCAGTGCGATCCTTTTAAGGTTCACTTACTGCATTCTTTTCGTAGAATCAGCAGTTTATGCTCGGTAACATCATTTACGGTTTTTGCAAGATGCTATCAGTTTTTTTAAATTGATTTTATCAAGTAGTAGTTTTTGTATTGTAATGCCCTCATTTGGCGTGCATGACTGAGAGATTCAACTCGTTACTACCGGAATAAATGTTATTACTTATATCACTGTTGTCACAACTCAGCACAAAACAGCGCATTTAACTTTGTCGAGTTTGCGGGAGCAAGCACTTGCTCTTTCCTTAATTGGTCACATAGCGCAGTGTTTGATTAATTGACAGAGTCTGCATCGAAGCAGGTTCTCGATGTGGACCATATAGTTTAATGAAGGGTCTGAAGGTGCTGAAGCCGAAGTGGTCGAGACAGCACATGCAAAGCAGTTCAGCATAGATTATTGTTTTCGCCCCACCTCACGGCTGCTGCGATGAAAAACATGCAACTGCTGAGAGAGCAGGTTGAGCGAATTCACGGACTTTTTCGTTGTAGTTCTGTCTTCAGGTATATGCTTGAGCTTTGATTGTGTTATCTGCTAGGTGCGGAGCTTTCACAAACCATGAAAATTTAGTTGACAGCTGTGCTATTTTCACTGGTTTTTCCAAGCGGCATCACTTGGCTACTTGTAGGATTTCTGTTGCTAAATCTTACGTTCTGCCTGCCTATTGTTGTGGCACCTCAGCACAAGCTTTGACCCACCTGCTTTGATGCACGCTACGGCCACAGGTATGCACAGCTATTGAAATTGCTTTGCAAATGGCCTTGAAGAAACTGCATTTTGTCTGTGCATTCGTCATTGTAACTTGTTTGGGCAACTCGTGGAGCATGTGAAATAGGTTGAGCTCATCCAATTGATGGAAAACCAAGTTCAGTCCATTAATTTTCATAAGGGCGAGCTTGTATGTGTGTATGCATCTCTGTCTGTGATTCTCCAAAGTCATGATGACTGATGGTGGATGGTTTAAGATAATGTTCTACAGAGGGCTCAGGTGTGTGCTCTTCAGCCAACAGCCTTGACCTCATGTAAAAAAGAAACTGAGAATCCGATCTGTCATCAAAGGCTCAATCACAGAAGTAAATAGTATAGCCGTTTGGCAAGATGTGTAGCCAAAAGTGAGCTTGGTAGCAACGACATATTGTTAATAGCAATCAGGGAGCCGTGCATGACATAAGACACAAAAGAAGACCAGGCTTACAATGGGGAAGAAAGATGTATTTTAAGAGAAGCAAGCAATGTAGTCAAGATAGTTGGACTTCCTGGAAAGCATTGTCGTATGTAATGCCGATGTCTGTGGTAGTGCTGCTTGTTGGGCATCAGCAAACTGGGCGTGCAAAGTGCGATGACAAGCAGGTTCGTAGAGCCTGCCCAGCAAAAGGATGCAGCCAATCACTTAATCTCATTGTTCATCCCACAAATTCCTAGCTCCGGCCTCTTATCTCTCTCTCTCACTAACGACCCTCAAGATGAAAGCTGTGTGCATAAATGTTTAAGGAGACGGGACAATAATAATACAGTTATGTAGGAAGCTCGGTATCGATGGGGTATGAGCAAACGAGTGTGCCTGTCCCAAACTGAATGCATTTGATATGCTGCATGCAGGACTGTTAGCCTAATGTGGTTGCAACTATACCCTAAAAGGAATTCAAGCCGCACTTGTTAGAAATGTGGTAGCATGTTTAAGCTGGTGTATTTGTTTAGTCACTTCCTACAAGCAGTTTTCAAACTTGGATGCGTAGCCTAAAATCTTGAACGTTACGAGCAGCCTAAAATCCTAAATATGATGCCCAGGCTAAAAAGAAATTGCAGGGGGAGTAGGGTTTTACAAAAGTGGGCACATTGGTATGCACTCAGTATTCGTATAAGTGTGTTACAAAACGACCTTACCAAAATTCAGAACCTAGCCCAGCCTTAAGTTTTACATAAAGGCGTATCTTTGTAAGCATCCCTGCTCTCCCACCACAGAGACAGTCGTTGTTTGTTTGAGTAGTTCTTGCACAATGACCACTTGTGCCATGATGCTTATTTTGACATTTATTTATGTAGGTCAATGAAAGATGAACAGATGAGTTACACATCTTGCTTTTTCAAATTCGTGCTGAACGTAATGTTGCTCTTTTTATCCGAGGACAATGTGACTTCGTATGGTACAATGCAGCTGCCTAACACGTCACAGCTCTGAGCCTCTGAAGTCGCTCAGGCTTTGAGTGCACTATACAAAACTGTCATCCATAGCGCCCACTTAGTCTTTGTGGCGGACTTGCAGACGGAGATACATTACATTACCCGTCAGCGTTTTTTCTTAATTTGAATCCTTGTGCTACAGTATGGAAGTTCGTGAAACACTAGCTGCCATAAGACCATAACACTAGCTGCTAGAGTCTTTGCGATTTGTCTTTCATGTGCATTTTACCTGCATACACAGTGCCTGCTGCTTGCGGATGTTACCACCAATCACTTGGTAATGCGTTCTATACAGCATCTTAAAGTGCCTAGAAAGAGATTCATTTCTCTGAGGATGCTATACAAATGTATTATTATTACAAAGGCTGCTGTTACCACTGAGTAAGTAAGTGCTTGGGCAGGTAATTTACGAATCGGGTGCTAGAGTACCAGGTGGACATAGAATCAACACGATGGCATTACTGTTTGACCGGGTGTGTGCTTATCTATACAATCTGACTCTGCGTTGACCTGTGCTGAAGTTTAGCCGTTATTATTTGCTTATAGGTTCGTTTGAACAAATGTCCAAAGAGATTGCAGAATTGGATGGAGTACTTCACGTAAGTTTGCTCTTTCACTTCGTTTGCCACAGGTTCTAACGTGTGTTGCTTAATTTGGGCTTGCCTTTAACAAAGTATTGCTTATCTACCTCTTTTACTGTCTAAGCTTGCAACCAATATTTCTTTACCTCGCACTCATTTCATAAAGTTGTCATTAAAAAGACTTTTTACCAATTTTTTTTATAGGAAGCATGCAAATACTGCTGAATCAGCAGCTAGATTTGTATAGCACTACCACATACTCAAAAAACGCCCAAGCCATTAGCAGAAATGGGAGAAGAACATATATTGTGGCCTATAGATTTAAACCATGGACGTGCAAAACATGAGGCCCGGATCAAAGCAATTCAAAGGATTTGCTTACTAGCTGTGACTGCAAACAGGTAGAAAGTATGACCCTGCTAAGTATTTTTTTAAGCTGAACTTCATATTTCATGTAGTTTTACAGAAAACATATGCTCATAGCCTAACTGAATTGCTAAAAGGTGTTTTGGAACCTGGAGCAGGAAAGCTTGCTGAAAACTATATATTATCATAGCAGCTTACAAGCCAGAAGAGTCATTATGTGTGCCATGAATAAGCTAAGCTAAGGCTATTCATGGCTGCTCTTGTATTGAATAACTTTTAAAGGTAGACACCATAAGATAGTAAGTAGTAGATTGCTGGGTCATAAAGAGTGATCACATTAATGAGCATGTTCGTCCTCCGTGAGTTTTAAGGAACAGTTTAATCTAACATCGACTCCGTGGCAAATCATTTTCTATGACATCGCTCTTGGGTTTAAAAATGAAATGCTAATAAACTAACGCCCACTACAGAACCAACTTTAATTATTGTGTCACCCTCATACAACAGGTAGTAGGAGGCTGCCTCACCCTGATTACCTGATAGATATGTAGCGGCCATCGGCCGTTCAACCAAGCCTTAAGTTTCTGTGCAGCCGAAGCTACTGCTAGCACTCCAGCCCCCTCAGCCTGCAACCTGGCACACCTGCTGGCCGTCAATCACCCAGCAGCAGGCTTAACTGACAAAAGCTATTGCCAGCCTCAGATCTGCCAGACCCCCAGCCTCAGATCTGCCAGACCCCCAGCCTCAGATCTGCCAGACCCCCAGCCTCAGATCTGCCAGACCCCCAGCCTCAGATCTGCCAGACCCCCCCCCAGCCTCAGATCTGCCAGACCCCCAGCCTCAGATCTGCCACCCCCCCAGCCTCAGATCTGCCAGACCCCCAGCCTCCGATCTGCCAGACCCCCAGCCTCCGATCTGCCAGACCCCCAGCCTCAGATCTGCCAGACCCCCAGCCTCAGATCTGCCAGACCCCCAGCCTCAGATCTGCCAGACCCCCAGCCTCAGATCTGCCACCCCCCCAGCCTCAGATCTGCCAGACCCCCAGCCTCCGATCTGCCAGACCCCCAGCCTCCGATCTGCCAGACCCCCAGCCTCCGATCTGCCACCCCCAGCCTCAGATCTGCCAGACCCCCAGCCTCACTTCTGTCTTCACTGTCGGCTCCTTACTTTCTTCTCTCTCAGTGTCTAGGCCTGACAGTCCCGCTTTCCGGAACGGACAGGCCAGCGGTCCTGGCTGGAAAGACCTGTACATAATCCATCAAAAACTCTTAATGGCCATCGATATGACCACTGGATTCTAGAGCTAAGATGATACAGGCCCTAATCACGGCAGGTTTTTCATGTCCACTTTCTAGAATATCCCCCTAAAGCCAATGGAGTACCACTGCAAGTAAAGATTCGTAGCATAGTGAGTAATTTTTATTATGCACCTAGCTATTATATTTGTCGAATTTTGGGTACCCAATTACCATAGACCTGCCAGATCCTAGAATTTGTGTCGCCGACTGCAAAAGCTGGCCGATTGCTGATGCAATATAGCCACCAAGTGGTAGCTGTAGCTGCCGAGTAGCCAAAGCGGGATTGGAGCCCATTTAGTAATACCTGTCTAGCGTGCACTATTTTAGGAGCCGGCCTGCCAGCACCTGGATGGTACTCGTGTTTTAGTCTCGGACTGCTCCGATGGTGGATAACAACAGCCCAGACAGCACCGACCTCGTTGCCCCCCCCCCTTGCAAGGCTAGGAGGGGGCTTTCTAGAGGCCATCGTGCATGTTTGCTGGATGTAGCTGAGTTTATCAAAGAGTGCTAGGATAGCCTCGATAATTATGTGCTGCCGTTGAGCTCAGACATCCTGCCTGCCTGCCTATATGATATGACTGCTCACAATGCCGGGTGGACTACGGCAACAGCAACATGCACTGCCACCGCTGCTGCCAACATGGCAGTGAGCCACCACACCGCGGAATGCCTTCAGCAAGCTGTGCATCCACATGACTCAATTGTGGAGAGGCTGGCCTAGATAAGGCACGCAGCTGTGTAGAAGACTGGATTCGAGGAGCCGCCGATCAAAGTGCTAGCAGAGTCCTGGAGCAATGTTCGCCCAGCACTTGACACTTGATGGCTGCTCCTGCCTGTGATAGCAGCGACAGTGGTTCCACCTTATATGCAGCTCGCAGTGCACCCGGATTGCACTAGTGGGTGGCATGCCTTGAGGACGACATGCCTCGTTTCTGCGAGCATGTGTGTAGTATATCCCAAGTAAAGATGGCATTTCAGTGCGAGTGTGCATTCCCCGTCGGCATTTTCCCACGGTTAAATTAAAGACAATTGCCGTGTGACCCTCGTAAGTGGGTGGAATGGAATATTGCATTCATCTTCTAATCCCTCCCATGGGTGCTGACAAGTGCACCAGTCTTCGAGCACTCTGCTTCGGCCCGTTGATCTGACCGATCTACAGTGGCTGCTGCTCTTGTAAGTGCTGCTGCTGCTACCAAGCACCTGCAAGGGGAGAGCAAAGTTCGTGCTTAGTGCCTGGTTAGACCGACCTATGCGATTCGGCAATATGTTGGAGTCGGGGTACCGATTCAGTCAACTATATATTGTTAACTTAATGTTCGTTTTGCACATTATGTAACATAGTAAGGGGTGCGTTTTCTAGGTATTCCTATTTGTTTACTCGCGATAGCAAGCATCGTGTATCAGCACCCATACTTGGCAATCTGATGGTCGTGATCCATTCGTGATCAGCTATTAATGATGCTTCGTGCTGGTTGGCTGAGCTCTTGTGCTCCCTGTAAATAAGTTGCACTCGTTTTAGGAGACATCATCCGCGATTGGTAGCCTGGATGCAGCAGAGAAACACTTCAGCGATGATGACCGGTTTGAAGAGGTTATGTCACACTTCGTCTCCAGTGCTACTGACGAGCTTCAACGCCTAAAAAGCCAGCTCCAGAGTACAAAGGAGGAGTATGAGAAAATGGCCACCTACCTAGGCGAGAAGCCTGAGAGTCAAGAGGGCAAAGCAATCTTCCCCCATCTATCCACTTTCATTGCAAAATTCGAGGTGAGTTTATGTTTAGCCCTCACTGGTTTGAGCTGTACTCGGGTACTTTTTGCCGACTAGCGATTGAGCGCTGAATGGGGAATGATGGACAAATCTCAAATTAGCTCAAAAGATAAAACTAGCTTCAAGGGGTCAATTCGCAGCTAAGCACGAGTTTAAGCTGGCATTCATCGAGTATTTACATCGAGCACGTGACTGCACAATATTTTTGCAAGCCATTGTAGTGTCGGTGTTCAGCACTATTAGCTATGGTAACTATTAATGAGATAGTCTAATGTATAGCACTCATTATGAGAATGAGAACCAGTTCTCTATCCTTGTACTTTACAGCTAGATTCAAGAAAGTAATAACCATGAGTTGACAATGTGCAAGAATCTTGCTTAGACTAGCATACAAAAGCACACGAGTATTATTTGTAGACAAGTGCTAAAAACGCACTCTAGAAGACACTCGGGGCTTCAGCTTAGTAGGACCATAGTTAATTGCATGTGCTAAATGATGCACAACTAAGCACAGAAAGCACACGGGAACAAAAAGAAAAGTTCAGTGGGGCGTAGGAAAAGCTGAGCAGAACAGAAACATTCGATGCTTCTTTAGCTGGAACTGAAATTATGCAAAGTGTACGTGGTGACAGAAGCAGGAAGTAAATTCTAGACTTTTTATGCATATGGACGCAGGTCCTGAACAATTTCATTTATCGCGAAGCGCAGGTAGTGCGAGTGTGCACTGGGGGATCAAAGGGATCGGATAGGTAGGCTCGAGAGTAAAGCGATCTAGGCCAGAGAGAATATCTTGTAGTCGACGTGATGCTTGATAGAGGAAACCAGTGAAGTTCAAACAGAAGTGGGTGATGTGGTAGCTATGCCATTGACGAAGGACCAGACGATCTGCTTAGTTCTGCAGCAGTTGCATACGATTAAGGGCACAGGTCAGGAGTCCTGAATAAATACAATTGCAGTATCTAGAATCGATATCCCAAACGATTACACTAATTCAGGCATCGTACTCTTGTCCATGGAGGCCCTATTTTTTGCAATGTTAGTCAGCTGCAAGAACGTCTATTTGACAGTAGAGGCAATGTACTAATCCAATGACAAGTCGTTTTGGACCAGCATACTCAGATTATGTGGTAGATTTCACGGGTGTGATAACAGATACACTAATCTTGAGGGTGAGGTCTTTCATCTTGAGAATGACATTAGGCTTGCCTATAACTATTGGCTAGGAAATTAGTGGCTATTCGGGTGTGAATGTCATTTATGCAGGCCGCTTGGGAGGTAAGTGAGCTGATGTTGGCTGAGAAAGGTCAATGTACAGCAGAAATGTACAGCTTAGTGTGCCATCGGAAAGTAAAGGTTGTGTTTTGCAGTGACATGTGCCCGACCCGAGAGAGAGAGAGAGCGAGAGAGAGAGGGGGGAGAGAGAGAGAGAGAGAGAGAGAGAGAGAGAGAGAGAGAGAGAGAGAGAGAGAGAGAGAGAGAGTGAGAGAAGAATAGCGAAAAGAAGGGTGTCTAAGGTCAATCCCTGCGGTACCTCATACTTTAAGAGCTTTACATCTATGCTGGGACATCTCTCGCTGAGGTAGAACCAACTCGGTTTAGTGCTGTGCCAGTGATACCTAGGTGTGTCAAGAGGCACACCGAAAGGGTCTAGTGGTTTATTGCATCAAAGGCTGCTGAGAGATCCAGAATGTTGCAGTAGGATCTGCATTTTTCCCGCATACCTATGTCTCTGAGTAGGTTATAAAACATCTCGATATGGCCAGGAAGAGGCCTTACGATGGTTGTGTTCTTGTCACTGTTGGAACAGGTTTGGCCTTCCCGGCATAGCTATGACTAGGCCCCTGGCTGGCTCGTCAGCCATGTTATTGATATTGACTTACGGTCCTTAGAGTCATACTTTCAGTGTCAAAATATTGTTGTCGATTTTGTTCGAGGCTGTGGTCACATGTCTGTAGCTGCTGTTCGCATGTACCCTTTTAACTCAGGATCAATCGTGAGGTGATATGCATGGGCAGATTTTTGGAAATCGAATATCCATTTTCACTTCTTTGCTTGTCAGAATCTAGCCTTCCTTAATATTAAACATCGCATGCGAATGTACTATTGCTGTTCAGCATTACAAATGTAGTTGCTACAGCTTACCGCCTAGACTCACGGTAGATTCGAGCGCAGAAGTATCGAGGCCACCTAAAATGGCCAGCAGACCCAAGCATTCCGATTCTGATATGTTAAAAAAACGTTATTGCAAGGTGCTGTAATCATACGGAGCTTATCAAATAAGCTTACATAATATCCTAGTAAAGTTTGAATACAAGTATATAATTTGTGTGCTAAAGTGAAGATAGTTTACCATGATAGGCAACAACCTGTCTGAGCTGCTCCGGCAGCAAGCGAACTAAGCTCTCGAGGATTAACATCTGGCCCCTTATCGTACCAAACGTTCGGCAAACTTGAGAAAAGCAACTCTTTAGAAATGATACGATCTCTCTCTCTCTCTCTCTCTCTCTCTCTCTCTCTCTCTCTCTCTCTCTCTCTCTCTCTCTCTCTCTCTCTCTCTCTCTCTCTCTCTCTCTCTGACTCGGCCACTCCCTCTAGCATAACGGCCTCTCCGAGAACGCTCGTTGAGCTAGGTACTACAAGACAAACGGGAGAAGTTCTAAATAAACTACTTGCTTCATGATGCCGCTGCACAAGCAGCCCCCAGACCATGATCTATTTGCTATCAAAGTTCGCCTGTAATATGAAGCCTGTTATCATTGAAGCCTTCAATGGAGCAACGACGCACTGCGTACATTTTCAGTTTTAGATAATGGCGACTTTACTCTCATCGCCCCATTCGGTTTAATAATAATGATAATACATTTGATATAGCGCCCTCAGAGAACTCAATCTCTTGCTAGGCACTTTTCATTTGCTGCAAAGGAAGCACGATCGAATGTATTATTATTATTATTATTAACTAGGCAGCATGCAGGCTGTGACCATGAACGTTCGTATGTGGTGAAAGGATGCCTAAAGATGTATGCTTTATCAGTCCGTCCTAGCGGGTATAGCGACATGTAGGCTGCCGGGTCTCTTCGTGGTATCTTTGATGTAGTATAACAGTGGCTCTGGGGGTGGCTGTTCTTGTGGAGTCTCACGGAGACAGGAGTGGGCGAACGTGAACGGTAAAACGAGACTCGTTTCTTTATTCCCTCAACGGGTACATGTGCCAGCTGACTGACTCACCACAGACGTGTTATGGTGTGTGTCTGTGGTGGGCCACATCCTTACATCAAAGGCCGGACGATGCACCGAGTCAATTGCCCCATCACCTGCTGCAGGTGGGGGCATACGTTAGTGGCCGAGGCTGCTGCACTAATTACAATAGCAGAACAGCAGACTCACACAACAATCATACTGATCATAACTCACCGATGTCTCACTTATTCGAAATTGTATAGCGATTGCAATGCTGCCAAGCCTCCTTAGACGAAAAGCCTACACTTTGCCCTCCGTAAAGGCAGTTAGCTAGATAGTCGTAGGCCCCCGGTTGGCGGTTGCTTGAGGCCAAGAAATGAGCATAACCAGGCATTGTTATTTTCATACTATTGAGCACGTTCAAGTACCTCCAACAATGGATAATGTAGTATTTTATGAGGCACTGTAAAATGGGGAAGTCTGCCACGTTTTAAATAAATTGTAAGGGTCGAAGACGATGCTTTCTCCCGTGATTTTTCTGTTAATGTACACTGGATTATGAAAATGTCCTCGTGTAAGGTAGTACGTTAATTTTATGTATTTGTTCTTTTTGCTTCAGTCTAATGTTTTACGGTCAAATGCTTACTGCTCCTCATAAATAATAGGTCGCCTATACTTTTGCACTCCAGTGTGTATGCCTAAAAACAAAGATTTGAGAGGCCTTTTTAATATGGAACGTTTATTTACAAGCTCGTCTCTCCTGACGTCTTAAATTGACCTGGCCTCTGTAGTAAGCGTCCAGCCGTTTATATTTAAGCTATTTTGCATCAGTATATTGGTCTTGTTAATATTAACTTATCAATTGACTAGTCGCGAGACGCCCACTTGCAAATTCCCTTTCGGCGTTCCTGTCTGACTCGACCGGACTTTGCGTGCCCTTGCAGACTTAGTGGAATTTTACCACGGGTGTTGATGACCAGGTTCAACTAAAGGAAGATGCATTCACCGTCTCCAGAAGTAAGAGTGCTGCTGCAGTAAATGGGCTAGATCTCTGCTAGCACTGTACAGATGTAGCTGCCAGTTTTTCGAATCACGTGCCCTAGTGACTACTGGTGTGTGAGTTCGTCAGCATAGGATGCTGTGCCGGACCCCATCATTTTCCACTATTGGGCAAAACCTGCAAAATTTTTATGTAGGGGACAAGAACCGCAAGGTCATCACGGTGTAAGGGTCCAAGACGGGCAATTGATGAAGAATTATAGCTAAAGATCATATACTTATTCGAGAAAACTCGCAGGCTGCTCATCGAGTAGAATTAGCACACAATTTCGTCGCCAGTGACGGTCGGAGGCCGTCATACAAATATGGCGCCCTGCCCAGGTCGCTGCTCGCTCGGCTCTGCTGTTGGTCCACTGAGGCAAACGCCCCCTGGCCCCACCACTGGTTGGGTGCATCACTGTTCTGAATGTGCAAAACAGAAATGAGCCCGAGCCAACGGCCGAGAGAAACCATAGTCCTCTGCGTTTTTCGCTGAGCTTTAGTGTAAAAAAGCCGCCGAATATTTTGGTTCTCCCGAGTTTAAACTGTGCCGTCACGATGAAGGCAATGTATATCTGCTCTTCGATTCGGACCAGAAACTCTTTCAAGAAAGAGTCATGTCAGTAGCGTTACTTTTAATGCACATCTTGTCGCGTTCAATTTTAGCAGCTATTATCTTGTTTTTTTATTTAATGATCTTTGCTATTACAAATCTTGCACCGGCAGTGGTTTCAGCTGTTTCATATGGCTTCTGCTGTGGCTTTAGCAGTCTCTTGCTTAAATTAGTAGTGTTTGTATACTGTTTATTGGACGTATTTTTTTGTAGCAAGCTCACCGGTACAACGTGACGCAGAAGTTGGTATAGGAAGCAGTTTCGTTTGCTTGGAAAGATGTGATGGAAGAAGAAAGTTTGCTACATGTAATCATTTTGCCGTTGCACTAGCCTTCCTGCCTACTGAGCCAGCTTTGGTACTTCCCTATGATTAACTCTTGTGAGTGCTGCTAAGTGACCATGCACTGCTGCTCACAAGATTGTGGGTACCTGCTGTTGGTGTCATTCAGCCGTTGCTTCAGACAAAGGCCACCAATATGGGTTCGGGCCGAATATCTTAAGAAATGTTCTACAGATGGTAACCTCATTAGTCCGACTACATTTACTGGACACCTGTCAGCCGCCGAAGCACGGGGTGATGTCCACCGGACTTGACAGCTCATGGTTTGCTCACGATAAGAACAATGGACGCTCTTAATAAAGTTTGATTCCAACAATTTTGCACGACCAGTAATGGATCGAATTTGAGATGTGCTACCCATCAATAAAGTCCCTCTTCGTTGCTCATCTTGAACGTATCTTCGATAATTATCCAAACGCTGCTATTTATAATTTTGAAAGCCAAGGCCGGTCTTTGGCCAAGTAATCTCATACCTGCAATGCTGAGCAGACGAGTTTCTGTAGCTTATAAAATTTACGAGACGGGGAATTATTTTTTATAAGGCTGAGCGGTATCACTCTAAACATTAACAGTGTGGCTGAGGAGTTTTCGGCCATTTACGTTGAAAGAATAGAACATGTTCGTGCCTTCATAGTGCCTTGCCACCTCCGCCTGTGCAAGCATCGAGCTGCAAGCTGCAACCTACCTTAATTTTCCAGGTACTTTCGCGGGTACCATAATTAAGGCCCGTTAAGACACCCATGTGCAGACCTCATACCAGCTCTTTCACTGCTAGGCAAATATTACTCGTATTCATAATGCTTAACTGGCGTTAGAGGTTGCTCCAAATTTGTTCATATCGACCATTATTTGACCGATACTTCTGACGCATGGGTAGGATTCTGAGGTCATGGAAAAGAATTGCTCCGTTTTCTTCCTTTGTGTCCAAGAATCTCGAAAACTGTCGATCAACAGTTTTCGGAGCAAATAGAGAGGAATTTCTTCAACAGCCACTCTGGAGATTGATTCGGCCCTACCACTTCTATGCCGACTGCACTCGCCTGTTCTTGTCATTCAAACCACCAGAATCAGCTGCTGCTCTACTGATATTTTGTCTTCGATGTCGGCCCATTTTCTCTCCTCTCCCTCGTCGTTCAAAGGCTGCAAGCTTGCTGTTTAAGGGCCCTCCTCCCTCATCTTTGCCATTCATGGTTACTGCTCCATCTGTCTGTCTGTCTGTCTGTCTGTCTGTCTGTCTGTCTGTCTGTCTGTCTGTCTGTCTGTCTGTCTGTCTGTCTGTCTGTCTGTCTGTCTCTCTCTCTCTCTCTCTCTGTCTCTCTCTCTGTCTCTCTCTCTGTCTCTCTCTCCCTCTCTCTCTCTCTCACCGTTGACGGGCTGGGGTGGGACCCTCTCTTTGAATTCTGAATAGAACAAATAGGCATCGTTAGTGATACAAAGTAGTTACCAGGTGAGGTACAAGAAAGAGCTAACCCCAGGCACTGTCGCACAAGTGATAAGATTGTGCAAACCGAGCTCCTCTTATGAAGCCCTAAACGTACGACTGGAATAAGTGACTTTTCTTCTCTGCTGGTGGTGTCGCAGAGCGATCATAAGTACTCAGAATTAAGGTGTCACCTTTGAGACGGCCTGACATTGAAAGTTATATTCAGAAAACCGCCCACACAGCTAGCCATCGCGTGCAATCTCTATCTAAGATTAGAGATTGCTTATCTTCGTGGCTGAAGATCTTGCTCCTGGCTCTGTCTAGAGTGCCCTACTGTAATTCAGTATTTGCACGGCCATCGAGAAAGTAGCCTTTATGCCACCACAGTTGGCGATGAATATGGCTGCAAGGTTGGTTAATCAATCCAAGAAACTCAGCCACGTTTCTCTTTTGCTAAAGACAATGCCACGCCACCCTCTGTTAACCTATGGATAAAGAGTAAATCGTATTCTTACCCACAAGACCTGTCATGGATTGGGTCCTTTGCACCTAGCTGAACTGCTGCACCTGTTTCAGCATTCTTGTGCTCTCAAGACGAGAAATTTGCTGTTCCGCTCTTTCACTTAAAATATCTTTGGCGACTTAAACGTTTGCTCTGTATGTCATAAACGGTGGATCTCATCTTTCTACAACTTTTATGCAGCCCACTCTGACATATCCTTTCCAGCAGTCTTTCACTGCTGCCCTGACTCAGCTGTGCTCTTACTTTCTGTTTGTTGCTTACGATGAAGTCTTTTGGCTACCGTATGCGTATCGAAAGCCGCTTGGCCATTTAATATGCAATAGAAAACTCACCAGCATAGCAGCCACTTAGTCTTTATGGATTGCTGGACGTAAGAGACGGTGATACATGCATGTGTGTATCGGGAGGCCATAAGCATAAACATAAGCAGGCTGCGCAAAGATAAACCTGCACGACGGAAACAGTGGTAACTATTGCTTTCATCATCGTTAGGTTTATATATGTACTCTGAAAAATGTGTGCAACTACATTAGAAGGCATTTGAATAGGGCGTTAGGCCTAGGAAACATATCAAATACAACATGAGAGTGGCGGCTAAAGATAGAAGATGCGGAGTATATTTACTTGTAAGCTTATGAAGCCGAATGATAGCGAGTAAAAAGTGCGTTTCAGTACAATAGAGATGATACCAATAGCTTTATTTTCCACTCGAAAAAGACTCAAATTAGTACAGACTGAAGGTGCACTAGCTCACATGCAACCACTTTGGCCGGCCCTGATACCTCGACGGCTGCAGTTGCATCACTGTTCAGAGCTGGACAGGTATCACACAGTACTATCAGCTGAATTTGAGCAGCAGTCCAAGGACAGTTTCACCATAATCATTTTTAATGTCTTAACAGGAAATTGTACAGAGGACGTGTAGCAAGCAGCCCAATGTGTGGCAAGCTGCCCAGTGCGTTGTAAGCTGACGAGTGAGTAATAAGGAGCAGCCAAGATTGTGCCCCAATCAGTAGCAGCCAAATAAGCAGCAAGTTTTGCTATTCATACTGCTTCCAGCTCCACTGGCATGTCGCGAAGCTTAGCTATGGCCAGGCTCCTGGCTTGGTTGCCATCCATCTGATTTCGGAGGAACTCTGGAAAAGAACGGCTCGGATTTGGTAAGTGTGCTCGATGCACTTAAAAACAATGTCAACAGTACAGTCTAGTACTCTTCCACCGGCCAGAATGCACCATGACCGGAAAAGTGGTGATCCTAACACCGTTCCCCTAAATGCAATAACCATAATCATAGCACTATACCGCCTCGCCCGGTCTTATCAAACTGTCCGTAATCATGCTCACCGGCGACCGAAATATTGCGGTGCACTATTGGTGAAGGTGTTATTTGGCAACCAGATCCAAATGGGATGGCTATGCCAAAAATGTACTTAAAGGAACTTTATCATGTCCACCTAGCGACACAAACCAGGCCGGTCCTAGAATTCCAGTGTTACCAGAGGCAACAGCATCTGGATAAACTTAAATGCCTGCTTGAAGATTTGAGTCATAAGAACTTGGTGAACCAAAATGTTGACTCGGAGCATCTGTAGCTGATATCGGTTACAGTCATGAGAGAAGCAGGATAATAAGTCTAAGATACTACTCAACACTTGGATGACTTCGAAGAACCAAGAACGGATGTCTGCCTAAGGCCAAGGTATGTAACACCCTTGTGATTTGCTACTGACTTTGCTTCTTTGCTTAGCCCATTTTCTTTTAAGAGCTCCAACATTTTAAATTTCCTGCTATATGGGATTTACTAGGCTCTGTGCAATTAAGGCTTTTGTCGATGCAATCATTTGCTAGTAATAAGCAAAATCCCTGCTGCCTCGAGGGTAGGTGTTATCAAACTTCGGAGGATTTCGAGTGATAGCAGTAAAACGAGCTGTCAGGAAATTCCAGATGAGTGTCACCAAAAAGTTGAAATGCAATAAAATGTAGAATTTTCGAGACTTATTGCTTACAATGGCAACTTTCTTTTTTAGTAATGTGTCTTTTTAGTCTGATTGAGTTTTTGCAAGTGCTTGGCAGAAAGGGGGATTGGCCTCAGCAGCCTGACCTGAGCAGCCTGATGTACTGTAAGGTTACAATAGACAACTAATAAGGCACATGCTCAAGAACACTGAGCTAAAGCTTCACAGCTGTCAGCCATCTGATACTAAACTATGCATATGACGCTAATATTAGCGATATTACGCTTGCCCATGCATCGTATGCTATTTTTTTACCTAATTAAAGTGTGATCATGGGGAGAATACATAACACACATTCACATTCAAAGTCAAATAATCTGGCTGCTTATAAAACTGCTACAATTAGAACGGAAAGATTACATACTTACCAGCCATACTACTGAGGCTTTCATCAAAAGCCGTTTGCAGCTCACCAACGCGCAGAGCACTGGTTAGAGACTCCACAGACACCCTTTCAAGCTCGGCTGAGTTGTACAAGCCACGATACTTGTAATAAGTCTCCAGTGCAATGTGCATTCGAGCTTGCAGGCCAGACAGCTAGAACACATAAGCAAAAGAGAAGCGTTTGATCAGGACACACTTAAAAACCACCATAGCACCAGACCAATGCTTATTTGCACGGTGCAGGGCCTTTCTAAACTACGCTAGTTAATTTATAAGGATGCAGGTCAGAAGCCTGAATGGAACAATAAATTTGCTGGAGCAGCATCGAGACAATGGCAGGCTTGCCTTCATCTGCGAACCTGGCATTATAGAGAGTGATTTATCGATCACATTTTTTCAATGTGTCTGCCTGGGATGTAAGAAATCTGGACATTATTCAGTTTCTACAGAGAGGGGTATGTAGCAGCTTAAGACGAGTCGAATGTCTAATTATCTCTATCCAATTAAGAGTAGGCCGCTCGACCCGCATCATACCTGTTTTACATCCTTGATAGCAGCCTCGAGGCGATTCTTTTCGTCGTACAGATCCATCACCATATTCTTCAGCGCAAAATGGTCATTCTGTATTCGTCTGTAGGAGCTTGCAAGCTTGGAATTTTCGGCTAGCTCTTGCCTCATCACCTCCTAATAATACGACAAAATATGACACCGGTGATACATGTCTACAAACTAGCCCAGCAACGTACACACGCTAGGAGGCAGCCCCTACGGCACATCTGAACGAAGACTCATCAGGCCGGAATCTCTGTAATGCAATCGACGTCGGTGAACAATACTCAAACCTTGATCTTAGATAGTGACACGTGTCGCTCTTTGACCAGGTTCATATGATCGAGCTTGTTCTGCTCAATCCTGCCTGCAACATAATGAGCACAAAGAAGCCAGTGAGCTCAGCTTGCGTGCTCGACGACCTCTTCGAAGATGACGGCTTCAGAAAGTGCACATGCATGGGGCTGCTGCTGCTGCTATCCGATCATAGACGAAGGACAGGCCACCACAAGCAGCACGCATGCCGTGTGGTCACGAGGCAGAAGGGTCAGCAGATGTACCGTGCCGGCGTAACAGGCTGGAGTATACCCTCAGGCCTGAGTATAACAGGGGTTAAAACGACCTAGGCCACTTTATACCCAGGAGGTATATTGTGGCCTAGGCCATAGGCTTTAACTCCGGGGTATAAAGTGGCCTAGGCCGTTTTCACTCCGGGCATACTCTGGGCAGGGGGAGCACTCTGGCCTGTTACACCATGACCATGAGAGATGGATCAGCGAGGGTCAGTGGCAGGCAAGCTACCGCTCTACCGATGATGCTGTCGAGCGAGCGCTGCAGCTCGGCGTTGATCTTCTCCGTGGCCTCGAGCTGCAGGTTGTACTCGGACAGGTCCACCTTGGACCTGCTGGCCGCACCCTCCTGACTCGCCAGGCTTTTGAGCATGATCCGAATCGATGCCTCCAGCTCTTCGCACTTTTTGTCCATCTGTTCCATCTGCCACTGCATGCGCTCGATCTGCTTGTCGAGCTTGGCTTTCTCCTCCTGCAAAAAAAAGGGAACGGTGAGGTGAGCGCATCACTTTAGCAGCATTTTTGGCAACTTTTACAACAACAACTTTTAGCAACAACTTTAGCAACACGGGCGAGCTCGGCCCTTTGAAGGGCCAGCGAACGGCATGCATAAGTGAATGCTGCAGCTACTGGGAAAGCCAGAGCAAGCAGGCGTCGACGGCGGGCATGCATGCCCTGGCAGCAGCAGCAATGTAATGCAATGTACCTCTATCTGTAACTCCACAAGGTCACAAAGACTATGTGGATTTTACGAATGAGTTTTTATAGCGCAACAAAAGCTTAAGCAGCTTTTGCCGCGCATTCGGTAGCCAACAGACTTCATCTCATGCAACAACAAAAAAGTTAGAAGCATGGCTGAGTAAGGAGAGCAGTTAAGGTAAGAATTGTGGAAGTGAGTTCCACAGTCAAGGACCTCCAGAGCAAAAGCTTCTGTCGCCAAAGATCTTTAAGCAGAGGAATGGAGCAGCTAATTTACTGTCCATACAGGACCTGAAGACACGAGGAGACTGAGATGGGTGCAGCAGTTCAGCTTGGTACGAAGAAGCCCAGCCGTGGTGGGCCTTGTGGGTCAGCCTAAGAACTTTGACCTATATCCGTTGATCAACCGGCAGCCATCCAAGCTCTTTCAGCAAAGGAGACACATGATCATTTGGGGTCAGGGGTCAGCTCTGGGATTTGTAAACTAGCCTTTTGGTCACATTCGTTGCCAGCTGTAGAGGTATAGTGGCTTTTTTCGGTAGCCAAGTCAAAACAGAATTATAATAATCTGGCCGAGACAGAACTAAGGAGCTATTTAAATTCTTTGCAAGCCATCGTGGAAGAGAGTCTCTAATCTTAGATGATAAGGATCTGACGTGATGGCTAGCTGTGGAAGCAGCTTTCTTAACTAAGCTTTCGAAATTTAGGCAGCTGTCAGAGACGACACTTAAAATCTGAGCACAAGGTGGTGGTTGCATAATAGCATCACCTATTAGAAGAGCAAAGCATTCTAGTCCAGCCATATGCTTGGGGTGTCCCTACGATCAGCAGTTCAGTTTTATCGAAGCAGGCTGGCTGCAGAGGCTGCACGGGACAGCTTCGATGCAGCGCCCTCGATCTGTCGGCCGGAACTAACCGAGTGTCGAGCTAAGAATGCGCTCGGTGCTTGGTTCAATCAGCGGATGTCCGGCAGATACGCTCGACATCGAGCACCAGCGCCGAAGCAGAGCCAGCTGAGCCTTTGTCCATTGAAAGCGAAGCCACGGCCGAGGTGTGTAAGTCGACAAGGAGAGAGCCCCACCAGCTAAGTTGCAGAGACCGCACAGCGAAGGCTTGTCTTACGAGTCACACTGCTGGTAGCTTCCGCCTGAATGACCCGACACTCGCAGACTAATCGAGAGCCATCGTGCAGAATACGCGAGTCGAAGCCCGTAGCATTCGAACCAAGTGCCACGCCCACCTTGTGATTGCTACCGGAGTAAGTGCAAGACGGCGGAAAGGACCGCAAGAATCTCGCACGAAAGCAAATGCAGAACAAAAAACTGCCAAAGTATAATTACGTTCTCTAGCACTGCCGTCCACCAGCGAGTGAAGCAAGAATCCAAAGAGTCTGCCCGGCCATCTGCACTGGCGTTGGCCCAGCAAAGCAACAGCATAACGGCATGCACGTCGCCGGTGTGCCGGTGCGATTGAAACGGAAAACAAACCGAAAAAGCATGAACGAAGAATCCCGAAAGCAAATCTGAGCCAGACTATACCTCCGGAGAGCCAACTGCTCGTTCGCTGCTAGGCGTAACGATAATCCTAGGAGTGAGGCTGTAGCGTCTGCTGCGGGCAGCAGCAGACAGTGCAGCCGTGGACTCCTCAGCACTCCTCATCTCCTGAGCCTCGCTGAGCTCGGACAGACGCAAGTCGACTGCCTACATCATCGCACGCGAGTAACCGCAGCTGAGCTCGAGCGAGCTGCTTTTCTCCATTCGATGCTCTGAGCCATAAACTGCCAGCCGTGAAGCAGGCTCCCCCAGAAGCATGTTTGTTGCTAGGTGCCACGACCACGACGGCATTTTGAAGTGCACCTCGGCACCTAACCGCAACCTCCAGCTGGCCTTGGCCATTTTGGTATCGGAGAAGGAACCGAGCAAGCCCGTGAGACGGTGGGTGCACCGGCTGCACGAACTAGAAACTTCTCAAGGGTAATCGTAATTGGTTGAGGAGATGAAACCGTAGGTCAGGCAAACCGCTGGCAACAAAAACGGGTATCTAAGTGTGACTGGCAAAACAATATGGGTTTAGGTGCAAACGCAGGCAAGTGCATCCCGAAAAAATTTCAAAATGCAGATAATTTAATTAAAAACCCCAAAACTAGACTGGTTTGGCGAGATCGGCTGCACCGTACAGTGCATGGCAGTTAAGGCATTATATGCATAGGCATTTCTAATGCAATTACTAGTAGAATGAAACCTGTCTGCTATAGCCTTAATCGTTTGCTGCCTCAAAATCTAATTTTGAACTCCGAGCTCAGTATGTCCCATGGACAGAGACTCGTGTGGAACGCATTGATGAGTTCACCGGTCAAGTCCCCCCATTCCTTTCAAAGTAATGCAGTGGGGGGTGGCCTGCACGGCATCCATGATTGGTCACTTGCGAAGTCTGGGCTGAAAAAGTAGAATAGGGTTGGCTGCTGAGTCTTCACCAAGTCTTCCCAAAGTCTGGACCACCCCACTGTATTAGTGACGTATACATTCAAGACTTGAGGAGGTAGAAAGCTAGGTATAAAGCGAGACTCGCCGTCTAAACCAGGCTTAAAACGAGCAAGGTCGTGGGGTCAAGCCCTGTGGCATATGAAAAGTGCCTGGATAGAGTTTATGTAGAGTTCAAGTTATCCTAGGGTGCTATGCAAATGAAATATATCTACATCCGGTTCAGCTCGAGTGGGGGCTACAGGTAGCTTGCATTGGGTAGCTAATGGTCAGCCATCCAGACCCAAGGTATATATATATGTGTGTGTGTGTGTGTGTGTGTGTGTGTGTGTGTGTGTGTGTGTGTGTGTGTGTGTGTGTGTGTGTGTGTGTGTGTGTGTGTGTGTGTGTGTGTGTGTGTGTGTGAGTGTGTGTGTGTGCGTGTGTGTGGTATACTTTATACAGTATACTTATATATATATATATATATATATATATATATATTTCTCTAGCCGTATATAGCACACTGTTCGACAAATCCCTCGAGAATGAAAAATCGATCTCTAAGGTGAAGCGGAAAATGAAAGAAATAAAACCAACACCAAAAAGCACTCCCAGATAGCAGGCAGATAACTTTCACATACAGAGCCTGGATAAAACCAATGAATACCAACCTGAAAATTCTAATATAAACCACCGAGGAACATGCTGCACGTATACCCATATAAATATGCTCCTGTATTACTTGCTTGGGTTTTCTTATCCATTAAGTTCCCAAAACTATTGCTCTATACACTACAATGTTTTCTATAGCATGCTGAACATTTCCGCTACTTTAATAGGTTAGCTAATGGTAGCCAAGAGATGCAATGTGAGAAGCCTAGCTTGGTGAGTTGGACGAGAGCTGGAGACTTTGGAATTGCATGAAGTGGCAGTGGAGAACGGCTGGATATGATGAGCCTGAGATTGCCATAGGAGTGATGTCATTTCGAAATTTTTACGGAAGTAATTTTCAGTCTAGGACCCGCAGAGCAGAAGCTCTTATGTCATCAATAGTATTAGGCAAAAGAAGAGGTTAGATAACTTGCTGTTCTGATAGGACCTGAGGGCAAAAAGAGGTTGAGAGTGGTGCAACAGTGAAGCTACATCTAGAGGAATCAGAGGCCGAGGCAGGTCTTATGGGTCAAGGAAGAAATTTGGGTGCTATCCATGGATTACTCGGGAGACATTGTTGCTCCTTGAATGAGATCCGTGACTGGATTTCTTGGATTTAAACAATATTTAGCAGCCATATTTAGTGGCTTTTCGGTAGCCTTACCAATGCTGACCTGCAGTAGTCTAGACAAATAAGAACCAGGGAGGAAGAGACATCTTTTACCAGCCATTTCAGTAAATATCCCACAATCCTGGACAGGAATTTAACATCGTTACTAGCTCTGGCGGCGGTCTTCCGAATAAGACTTTTAAATGTCAAGCTGTCGACAAAGCAGGTCAACAATGGTCGAGAACGTTCTTCACCGTCAGAGAACACTAATATTATATACCAACAATTTTGATGCAAGAATCAAAACTTACTTTACGTTAATGATCCGGAAACATAAACCAGTATCAGGGTAAATAAATACAATTCCGAGTGCTTTTATAGGGTCCCGGAAACTCTATTACCATACCTGGCTAATCATGCAAAGCTAATCACTGCAGTCACCCAAAGCGTATTTGTAGACATTACTCACGGCTGCTGGCAGAGTCTATCAACTGCATACCACTAAATTTGTAAAACATATCCCTGCTTTTTTATAGACGTTGGGCAGAGTGCACAGCCAACTTCAAGTAGCCCTTCTACACCAGTTGTCGTTAGCATCAACCCAAATGACTCGGTCGCCATAGGTAACAGACGAAACTGTAACTTGTGAGTCTATCAATGGGGTGAAGGCAGCCGGTTGGTCGGCTGTGATCACGAGGTGCAACGCTATGTGGCTGCTTTACCTTAAGCTTCTCTACGGCTGGAGTCATGAGGTATCGAGCTTCTGTGAACGATTGCTCGACGACGGCTCGCTTTGCCAGCACTTCGTCTATCTCAGCCTCCAAAGCGACTTGAACCTGCAGAGCAAAAGCGATCATGCTACCCAACGAAAGTAATCTATCCACACGCACGTGCGCGAGCACACGCACACACACACACACACACAAACACGTGCTTGCCTGTATTTCCCACAAGCTACTGCCAACTGGACAAAAGTAGGTTTGTGGGCTTTGGGCCATTTTTCGAATAGATTTTGCTGTAATTCTGTATGTTTCAGGATGAAAGTGCAAATCCTCAGGTGCTCGAACGAGAGCAACTTCAAAATAACACCAAAAATCAAAAACCAAAGCGAACAGCAAAAATCAAAGAAATCCACATTAAAGTGGCATCCGGTTGCCAATAACCAAGTTATATACCTTGAGGTTTTCGCGTCTACAGGCCTGCACCATTTCAATATCCTGTGTGGAACGTGAAGGTAATTGCTTGCAAGTCTTGCACACTACAGGCACATGTCAAAGCATCGAAGGCCAAAAAGAACCACATTTTTGTGGCCGACACTTCAAGCAGAAGCTAAACTCTGGTCTTAATAAAACTAGAAAGAGCATCCCATCTAGCTTAGTGGTTAGAGCAATAGGCTGAGCGAACCGGTGGTTGCAGGTTCCCGTTCCTCTGGAGATGAAATTTTGTAGCTGTTAGTCCTTCAGGCATATTTTATTCCGTCGTGATTTCACTCTGGGACATCCAAACAAGAGAAAGGATATATACCCCTATAATTTGTAAAGTTTTTCAGTTGGTGAGTTTCTTTATTAGTTTGTTGTTAACAAGACCATGGCTGTTGTGACCTCTTGAGTCCTACTAAAAAGTATGACGGTATAGCAATAGTAAGTGTCATTTTAAAAAGAGGAAGGGGGAGACCAAGTGCATATGTAGCTCCAACATGCTCTCTCATAGTTGAAACTGAACACGACTGCCATTGGTAAACGAGGGAAGTACATTCATGGAATCTGCCTGTAAGTCCTCACGGGGGGGGAGTGGGGCTTACTATATAGTCAATATAAACTTAAAAATGGTCACTACGTCTGTACGCTCCATACAGGCAAATCAATGCTGATTTGCTACACAGTGCGAATGAATATATTTAATATATTTATATAAAACTATATTTAAAGAAAATTACTACTAAATACAATTGTTTTGAAATACTTTTTATTTTTGCTTCTGTACATATTTTACTCCACTGACAATGAACTCTAAGATGGACTGTCTGTCGGCGGGCTCAACAGCTAGGTCAGGGACCCTCAGGGCTGCATTCCAAAGGTGAGTGTGAAGTGATTTCCACACGTGCACGCTAATTTTCCATGTAAGACCTGTGGTTTTAACCTGCCATTGTGGGTCAGCAATTCTTCACATTAATGCATTGAGAACAAAATGGAGAAAGCGAGTAGAATAAAATTAAGACATTCGTATTGCAAACAACAAGAAAAACAAGCAGCTAAGGAAGTCACTGGGTGCCACACAGCCAAAACTCAGCAGACACGTCGCATACGACAAACTCTGCAACAGGAAGCGACTACAGAAGAAGACCGAGAGCTGCGTGCTGTCAAAGCTCAGCTAATGCTGCACTGTTGACAAGGTCAAAAACAGAAAGAGACTCAAGACTCTGTAAGATTCGAGCACTTCAAGACTCAGGTCGTGGTATAGAGTCCTTGCCTGACCGTAGGCAGGGCTTACCGGCTAGGCTGGGCTTACTAATACATCAGCAGACACTCGATAAGGAAAGTAGGAAAAGTAGGCAAAAAAAGGAGGGCAGATAATTTACTAATTTGCATATGTAGCTGCAATGTGCACTCTCATGACTGATATAGAACATAGAAAACATATAAGACTTAAATGGGTTTTAACTTTAAAGAGTTTTTCCGAGGATGGCAATTGCATTCCAGCAGCTTACGCTCTCGTCACCGCACCCGAAGTGACGTTTGACGCTTCTGGTGTGTGTGTGTGTGTGTGTGTGTGTGTGTGTGTGTGTGTGTGTGTGTGTGTGAGAGAGAGAGAGAGAGAGAGAGAGAGACTGGGTAAGAAGCAGAAGCACGAATAACTAGCAAAGCTGAAGCCGTCCGACAGTCACACTAGCAACAACGGCCGGAGGCAGAAGGAGAATGACAAACTCGCGAGTCAAGTTTTCCCTCATGCTTGACGGGCTGAAACCTATTAGATAATAATATTGCCAAAACATCTGTATAGTGCTCTACAGCAAAGTTGAACATGAGATGCCGTATTCCAATCAGTACGGTCCTGCATGTCTCCTTTAAGTAAAAACAATGCTAATTATGTTGCAAACGAATGCTGCAAATAAAGGACTATATCGACCACTATGGCACAAAATATTTGGCAATGCAGAATTTAAAAAGATTCACTGACAAATGCAACGATCATTTCTATCCTTGTCTAAAGCCTGGGTTAAGATAACGACGATGCACGTGTAATCCTGCGAAAACCGGCAGGGATCTCGTGACCGGTGCGACGGGTAAAAGCTTGGGCTCTGCTCATTGCGCACTGAGCTTACCTCTCGCCTTGCAGTGTAGACGCCACGCAGATCCTCGACTTTGCCTAGTACGAATTTGATGCTCTCTTCGAGATCGACTATCGCCGTCGACAGCTTCTCCTTTTTCTGATCTGCATCGACCTGCGACTTAACAAGCTCTGAGCTGTCCGTTGTGATACGGGCATTCAGGGTGTTGCGAGTGTGGATCTCATCTCGTACTTGCTTCCTCAGAGTTTCCAACGTGACCTAGAAACAGTAAACAAGCCAGCCGGTGGCAGCAAGTTCCAATTATCGACGCATACAACTCAGCCGAACTAAGCCTGCCTCAGGGGTCTGAATTCACGTGGAATTCCCGGTACGAGTAAATTCCCAAATCCTGTTCACTGTGAAAAGAATTTCTTCATTCCTAAACTAATCTGTTGGGGCAATGTTAGAAGGTATTACATTCAAATTATACGTTCCTACTTTTGTGCTTGCGGCTCAGTTTGTTGAGTTCTTTTCCCTAAGAAAGGTTGGAAGCTATGTCCCCATAGCCACATGTTCATATTTTCCAGCTGCACCAAAACAAACGAAGAAAACTTAAGAATCTGCCACGGTCTCTGACCAGCTCTGAATTTCCTTAGAAGTTTAAACCCAGGCCATGACACATGGAAGCATCGCCAGGCACAGCAGGTCATTGGTGGTACTCCCAAGCAGCTAACCCACATTTAGTCAATAAATTAGTAAGTAAAGCGTTGACAGGTCTATCCGTCTGCCTGATTTCGATGAGCTATGGTGGATCTGCCTATCATTATATATCTGTGTATAGACTGTCTGGAAAGAGCTTAAGTTCTCTGCAGGAGCTATTCAAGTATTCATTTATTATTACTATTATTATTATCTGTGTGCATGCCTCTCTGCTCTGACTCTGTCTTTCTCTGACTGTCCGTGTCTGTCTGTTGCTCCAATATTTCCCCTCTGTCTCTGACAGTGAGGTTTGCGATGTGAGTTTAAGACAACTGAGCCTTCACACAGAATGTATCGCATAGGCTTGTCAAGCGATGAATGTGCTAGTGATGAGCTGTTGCCTAGTAACGGCATCACCCGAGGCAGTTGCAGATTGCTTGATGATACTATGACGGCTTCTGCCTGCGAATTAGTAAAAATAGCAACATAGCAAAGTCATAGTCAAAGGTTCATCTGCTACTATTACTACTACTAAAATAACAATGATTGCGATAGCTACTACTACTAAAATAATAATAATAATTGTAATAGCAATCATAATAATTAAACTATATCTATATAAACTATATATTTGCATATCACCCAAAGAGAGCTAACAACTCTCTGGGTACTTTACATATGCTGCTGATGCTACTGCTACTGCTACCATTCCACATAACCATAACCAAATAGGGCATGGGATATTGAGGTCCTTGAGTCAAGCGTTGCCACTTAGTTTCACGACACCGTTATGCCTTCCTAATGGCTAAATGCCTCAAACTCGTTTGTCGGATAGGCGACGACACTAACGGCAACCCACTTTGATCCGCTACTCGCTCCATCGCCAAAACAATTTCCAGGCGGCTGTAGGGAGGCAGATGGACAACTGACCTTGATTGCATCTTCCACTTGGCTAATTCGCTCTTTCTCTTCCTGCAGCTTGTCACGAATCATGGCGTTGACGAGCAGCGCCTTCGAAGACTCGTCTAGCAGAGCATTCATCGAGGCCTCGGCATTGGCAATCTGCTTGTTCATTCGCTTGATTGCCTTCTCACTGTCGGTGGCCGTCTTATCGCTTAGAAAAAATGAGCGCAAAGCCATGGGGTTCGAAGGTGCTTGACAGCTCAACTTCTGTCCGGCGAGGCAACACACAGACCGCGTGCAGCAGGTCCGATTGCGCTGAACAGGCCCGCGCTGAGGCGCTTCTGCTGCTACACGGATGAGGCCGGAGGCGAATCGACTGCCCTTCGCCTACTTTGCAGCACCACTTCGATTGGGTGGCCGCGAGGGCAACTAAGGCGGCGTCGAGCAGTCATCGATGTCACCGCAGCCAGCGTTCATCGCCTTTCCGTGAGCGCTGCCGCGACATTGAAGGCCGACAGGCAGGCCTTGGGGATGGATGACGCGGAACAAGAAATGCACGAGTTCCGGCTGGCCCAGCAACATGCGATGTGCCCGACCGGCTGCCTCGAGCAGGCCTCGGCACGACTCGAAACCGAGGCAAGCTGCCGGCGTGGACCGGCGGTAGTTTGGCGGTCGTTGAAACCATCGGCGCTCTCAGCGGCAGCAGCATTGTGGCAGCAGTGCAGAAGCGGCAGCAAGCGAGGGCCACTGCGGCTGCTGCTGCGGCTGTGCACATACCAGCGCTCGATCTTGCGCAGCAGGTCGTCGTTCTCCACGCTCAGCTCCTCGCGCACTCGCTTAGCCTCGGTCAGCGTGCTCTCCTCGTGCTCAGCGATGCGGCGCAGCTCGACTGCTCGCTCCGAGTTCGTGCTCACCTGCAAGAGAAGCCGTCGAGAGAAATTCTGCCGTCGGTCGTGGCTGCGTAGTGGCAGCAGCAACAGTGGCGCAGCAGTAGCGGTCCGCCATGCAGAAGGCTGGCCCTAGCCGGTCTCCGAGGGCGCGAGGAGGGCACACGGTGGCTAGCGGTGCCTTGCCAGCGACCGCCGGCAGTGCAATGAGATGTACCGAAGGTCGCGTGCAAAGCAGCCGACGGTTGCACGGGCGAGCTATCCCAAGCATCGACTTTAAGGTCAATCGACGTCACTCTCTTTTAGGTCCATCCATTCTCTCACTCAGATCCATCTACTTAAGCTACTTCCTTCCTAGTAAGGCTTTGCCTCGTACCACCTGCTCTTGTGATTAAAGTCGTCTAGCTATGTGTCTAACCAACCTAAAATCCTTTGGAGACCGTGCGCCTTCAGTTTGCACGCTCGTAAAGACTGAAGCTCACGACATTCTTCAACTTGAAAGCTAGCTAAAAAAAGAAGCTACAAAAGAAGCTACAAATGCTCCAGTGTCTCACAGCTTTCTTTAAAGCATTTGTTAAGTGCCTATAGGTGGATTTAGTTTTCTGACGGCACTATAGGGTATATTCTTTTTATTATCATTACTATTACTATTAGAGCATTAACTCCATTGTCCTCAATGTGCTTATGCATGCCGAGCTGAGAGTTATATCACTAACCAATTGACATGCATCCTCTCCAGATTATGTAAAGTGCTTAGAAGGAGATTTGGTTCTTTTGGGGCACAGTACACATGTCTTTTTAGTTTAATTATTATTAGCACTAGTCTATACCCGTAAAAATCATGGGAAAACCCAACTTTGCGCTGGAAGGCGAGTCTGAGTGACGCGTTATATAACAGATGAGCCAGTCCTAATAACTGGCAATCTTGAAGTTCTTTCTAAATGCTACAAAATCTTTTAAGAAAGAAAAAGTTTCCAGTTTGTATGAAATTTATAAAACCTACATGCAAAACATGCAATTCAAAATTCAATTTCAGCTATTACAGTGCATGTTGTAGCTACGTGTGCAAATTAATAAATTATCTCCATTTTAAGACACTCGAAGCTGTTCTATCGTATTACTAGCATATACATATATCGCATAAGACACGTAGTAAGCGCAAAACGTTATGGCCTGTGTTCACAGGGCTCACGAACTCACTTTCAAAATTGTATTAGTTGGTAGCTCGGATCCATTGGAATCTATGCATGTAATGTCGGTAACCGTAAATTCTAAACTCAGTTGCTGTGATCCCGGGTAGCCGAGCAATCTTAATAATATTGTCCAATGCACAAACCACTAAGACAGGTAAATCCACTAATCCTGTGTGCTGACTCATTTATCACGAGTCGTATATGGTAATGTAATGTAATGTATCTCCTTCAGTAACTCCACAAAGTCATAAAGACCATGTGGGTGTTACGCAGGAGAGTTTTGTAGAGCGTACCGAAAGCCGCTTAGGCTTTCAGTACATTCGGTAGCCAACAGACTTCGTCTCATGCAACAAAGAGAAAGTGGGAAGCATAGCAGAGTCAGGAGAGCAGTTGAGGTAGTGAGTAGCATAGAAGTAGCAGTCCAGGACCGCTGAAAAAGATGTGCCATAGTCGGCAGTTGGAGAGTAGATGTCGTTGCTTAAGAATTGTGGAAGCGAGTTCCACAGTCTAGGACCTGCAGAGCTAAAGCTTCTGTCGCCAACTGTCTTTAAGCGGAGGAACGGGACAGCTAATTTATTGTCCACACAGGACCTGAGGGCGCGAACAGGCTGAAACTGATGCAGCAGTTCAGCTAGGTATGAAGGAGCCAAGCCGTGGCAGGCCTTGTGGGTCAGCGTAAGAACTTTGCTCTGTATCCTTTGCTCAACCGGCAACCATCCTAGCTCTTCCAGCAAAGGTGACACGTGCTCAAACCGCTGGGACTTGAAGACCAGCCTTGCAGCCATAGTCATAGTCCGCTGTAGCGGCATAATAGCTTTCTTTGGTAGCCCAGCCAAAAGGGAATTACAATAATCAAGCCGAGACAGAACTAAAGAGCTAGTTAAATTTTTTACAAGCCACTGTGGGAGACAGCTTCTAATCTTGGATAGGGATCGGATGTGATGGCTAGCTGTAGAGGCAGTCTTCTGAATGAAGCTTTTGAAATTGAGGCAGCTGTCGAACACGACACCTAGATTACGAGCATGTGGTGAAGGTCGCACAATAGCATCACCTATTAGAACAGCAAAGCCTTTTAATCCAGCCACACGCTTAGGGTGTCCTATGAGAAGCAGTTCGGTTTTATCGTCATTTAATTTCAGGAAGTTTTCCGACATCCAGGATCGAATATCGGCAAGGCAAGCATTCAGTTTCTCAGTTGCTGCAGCAGATTCCGACGGTTTAAATGACAAATACAACTGAGTATCGTCAGTATAGAAGTGATGGTCCATTATTAAAAAGGCCTGGTACAGGTTGAATCATGTTTAGATATTGAAAGACATCATATTCTAAGTGATCCTATCTTACAAGTGGTAACGCTTTCATAACAGCAGTTGATAGTTGTCCTGCTGACTAACAAGCTAGTAGCAAGAAAATGTAATCAATAACCAAGTCTGCTAGCTAGCAGCAAACGTATGGTTACCCTCTAATTCATAGGTTCTCAACCTTCCTAATGTCTCGACCCTTCAATACAGTTCCTGGTGTTGTGACAACCCCCAGCCATACAATTACTGCATCACAATTCTTACTCTGCGGCAAATGCATCTGCTTCAAGATAAAGAGAGTGCTGCTCAGTTCGGCTCTGCGCTCTGCTTAATCCAAAAAAACTGCTCGCTACTTTGCCCAGCCAATAAAGTTAAACGTCAACTCAATAAAGCAAAGATAGCACGGCAACTGCTATCAAAAACGGCTTTTCGGCACCAACCAGCTCACTTGGTCACTTCAGCATCGGTCGTCATCGGGGGGGGGGAGGGGCACCAGCATTAGCTTACGCCTCCGCCAATGCATGCCTCTGCTCCTGAAACTGGTCATGGTTCCAGGCCCACTGAAGATGTTCAGAAATACTGCTTCGGCCCAGGATGCCGGCATCCAGACCCTCTGCTAGTCAGTCGTCCAGTCCGACTTCTAAGCCCTCCCCCTCTGCCATACCCCCACCCTGTCCATCTCGCTACGGAGCCTACGGCCATGCAGAGAAGCCAGCTGCTGCTGCTACTGCTGGGCAGTCGGCCGAGTGCTGGTGCACGGCGTGTGCCGCCGCCGCACCACCAGCCGCCGACGTCACGCGGCTCACCATCACGTCGAAGTCCGACTGAAGCTGGAAGTTGTCCTGCTCGAGCTTGTGCCTGCTGTGCTCGAGCAGCCGCAGCCCCTCCTGCAGCTCCTCGACCTTGACCAACTGCATCGCCTCCTTGGCCCGACCGTTGTCTGCGCGCACGTTGAGCACCGTGTATTCCTCGGCGTTGTCCCGGATCGTCTGCTGCGCCTCGCCGGCCTGCTGCACGTACGAGTTGCACAGCATGCCTGCCTCTGCCAGCTCCTCGCTGCCAACGAGAGGAGAGAGCCGCTGCAGGCATGCCCGACCTCATACTCACAAGCCCGCCGCCTCGCCAGCCTGTGCCAGCCAGCCGCCACCGCTGTCGCCGGATGTCACCGAGTTAGCGCTCTCTCTCTCCGCGAAGCCAGCAGCAGCAGCAGAAGCCGAGTGCTGGTGAGCGAACGGCTCTCAGCACATCCCCCCATACTTGGCCTGCTGCAGCTCCATCTGCATGTGTTCGATGCTGGCACGAAGCTCCTGGCGCTCAGCCTGCGCCCGCGTTCGTGCTTCGTGGCGCCTGATCAGCGTCTTGGCCTCTCTCTGACTGGCGGCCTCCAGCTCTTGGTCGGTCTGCGCGAGTACGTGCGCGAGGCAGCGTGCAATCGAGCACGCGAACATCGACGGGGGGGGGGAGGGGGGAGTGCAAATCGAGCGAACTGCAGAGCGGGCGTTCGCCCCCTTCGGCACCGCATTCTTGCTCTCAGAGCACGAGACGTGAGCTAGCTCAAATGTCAGTGGCCTGTGAGACTCTTCAGCTCTACGCAAGCTGTTGTTGGCCTACCATGCAGGTAGCAGGACCTTGCTACTGTGCTTAGCTATCTGCTTATTAAAATGGAACTACATAGCTCAGCATTTATTTTACAGCTAGACAAACTAGCTGAAAAATTAAGTATACTGCAAAATAAAGTAAAGATTAGCTAATTTAATGCCATCATTTACATAGCAGCACAAGACCCTTAGTGGCTATAATCCCATTTGCAGCAGGCAACAAAGGATTGTCGGATGACAGATCCAAACTAACGACCTGGGTCGTGACGTGCCAGCACCTGACCCTTGGGCTGAGAGCCGGGTGTAAAGGGCGCATCACGAGAGCATTCACTGGAGGGGAGTGCAGTTTAGACCAGCATTCGGATGCGGACAGCTGAGCCACTGGCTTTGAACCAAAGCTAAAGGAGGGAGCATCCCTCAACAAGTTCGAGGGACGGTCATCAGCGCTTTACTGCCATCAGCAGACTCGTGGCTGTGGCACATTACAGACTATGCCCTCTCCCTCTCCCCCAGGTCCTAGATTTGCATGCGGCTGGCAACCGACTTTTTACACCAGATCAGCTGACACCACCCATGACCAAGAGATCTAGCTGCCCGTGCAGCTGGGGCTAAATGGTGACCTGCTGCCGGGCACTACTGCAAGCATGCCACAGCTTTGCAGCGACAGGATTGATGCAACACGTGGATTGCAGCAGCGATTTGAGCAATAAAAGTCGCTCGGTGTTCCAGCTCATCGACACGATGTATCGCCCTTTCCCGAAAGCGCTGCCATTGCTTACACTCGTCTGCGCTTCTCTTATCTTCGTCATTGCCTGGAGCTCCAGTGTCAGTTTCTCGTCCACCAGCGGGCTGAAAAGGTTGGGCAACGTGAGAAGTGATAGAGAAAGATAGATAGATAGACAGACAGATATATATAGATAGATACCGAGAGAGAGAGAGAGAGAGAGAGAGAGAGAGAGGGGGAGAGAGAGAGATGAAGAGAGGCAGCCTGGCCATGTGGCTTAATCAAACGATGGTAGCAGCACCAGACGGAGGTAGGAAAAAGCAAAGCGCTGGAGGTTGTGTCAACGTCCAGCACCGAACAAGCAACAGCAGCCGGTTTGCGCAAGCAAACGTCGGGCGCCAGCGCTGGAGTGCGCCAGCGTGCACGCTTGCACGGACATTGCACGAGGAGATTGTTCACGGGTGACCTCCGGAGACACATCAGAAAGTCAACCTCGGCTGCTAGAAGCCATTGACAACTCACCCAGCCCATACACAATTTCAACCGTGGCAGGCAGTTGCAAGCAAAGACACAGCGACAGCTTGCTCGATCAGTCACGATCGATCTTACAACTCTGTCGACGGTTAATTGAACTGACCAGTGCTTCTGGACGAAGGTGATGTCCTCCTGCAGTCGTTTGTTGAAGAGGTCGGCCACTTCCACGCGGCCTTTAATCTTTTGCTCGTTAAGACTGCGATAAGTGAGGTGAAAATTGAGTTCATTGAGGTTGTTCACTGATGCTTCGTGCTCTGCAAAAAAAAGCATATTTAAAGCATCGGTTCAAAAGCTTTTTGCAAACGCGCACTGCTGCCAAACCACCAGCTAAGAAAGATTCTGTCGGAGCTTTGTTCAGTCAACAGTCGAAAGTTATCGCTTGATTTGACAGCATAATTTATGTAAAAGCCGTAAAGGCAATCACGGCTACTTGCAGTGGGCAATAATGGGATGCCCACTGCAGGACTGCAGGACTGGAACACTCGACTTAGGTTGTGAAGAGCAAGCACCTTACCCCAGGGCTAAGACCGAGGGGCCAACAGATGGGCCTCCCTTAAGCAAGTGCTCGGGGCGTGGTCTCAGCGGCATGCCTCAGCTGAATGAAACAAGCTCGCACAGTGGCTGCAGCAACGATGTTGGCAAGGAAAGCTTTCGGCACAGATGCTGTGAAGATGGTGGCAGTAATGCTACCGAAAGGCTGCATCCAATAGAAAACATAAAAAGGGCCAGCCCTCTGTGGATCTTGAGGCGAGCACTACTCTAGGTACACTAGGACGAGCAAGTATCGGAGATCATGCCAAGACATGCTGTTGCATACGAATAATATTATTATTATTATTATTATTATTATTAATTCACTTGATACAGCGCCCTCAGAGAACTCAATCTCTCTCTAGGTGCTTTACATTTGCTGCAAAGGGAAATGCAATTGAATGGTGAGTAAAATCATGCTTGATAAACAAACAAAAATGCATAACATGGTTAGGGGTGACATTCACAGGGTCAACATGCGAATTTGTTAGGACCCATTGGACAGTGTGCCAATGGTCTCTATTGCTCTCCCAGGAGCTGACAAGCAAATCCTGGTGAATCATTGTCAGGACAAAGACAGACCTGCTTATGGATGGCTGGTTCATGGTCCATTACTATGTATGGCCTTATTGATGGCGTTGTGGCCAATGTGTGGCCCGTTGGCCTTGTTAATCAGCTGTGGCCAGTGTATGGCCCATTGATATTTATGGTGGGTATGAAGGATTTTATCTTAGGTATATATATTATGAGGGAATGAATTCGATGTTATCTTAGGCATATATATTATGAGAGGATGAATCACAGCTTGGGGGAAAACTCGACACCAGAGGCCTTCGGGGGTTCAGTTACGAGTCAGAAGCTGCCCAGCCTAGTGCCGTTGGGAGAGCAAAGAAATATTTGTCGGTATGTGCTTGCAACTGAGCTTAATTTGTTCCGTGCATTAGTGCTACTGAAAAAGGCCAGCATAAAAACACTGCACCATCATCTGCCACTAGTCTTTGAGTAGCATACATCGAATTGGCTTTGTTTACCCGTCTAAATAGATGTAAGTGCATAAGCATATATCTATCTATACGTGCACATCTGCATGAACATGCACGTATGCACATGTGCCCATGCCCAGATGGCCTTTGGTTTACTGCAGAAATTAAACTAGCTAAGTCTACTAAGTGCAACCTTGAGAAAGCGTACAAAAGATCAGGAACGACTGTCCTTCGACAGGCATATGGAGACTACTGTAGATTATACCAATCTATCCAAGCAAAGGACAAGTCTAGCTTCCTATAAAAAAAAGCTTCCTATAAAAAAAATGTTGTCGAATCACATATACACTATCCGAAAATGCTGATCTCTACCATCACCCCTCTCCTTAACCGCTCCCATGTTAGCTCCTTACATTGGTGACCCTTACAGTGATCTAGCTGAGCACTTTGATAGCTTCTTTGTCAGAATGATAAATATGATCAGTGAGTCCATCCCTAAGGTAACAGCATCCCACTGTGGACTCCTGTCCCTCAGTAACATATCTACAGGAATCATCTCTCTCAATTCCGTGCAGCATCTCAATGTCTGTATTCGAAGTGGCCACAAGTGACCTCATCCTGAAATTCATCTCCCAGATGAAGACTACTCCCTCTCTGGACCCTATTCCCACTGTCCTGCGTCTACGATGCATTAATCTGCTGCTGCCATGCATTACTAACATAATTAATGTCCCCTAGCCTCAGGTCTTGCCCCTGCACCTTTCAAAAAGGCTGTTAGGCCACTTATTCAGAAGGCAACACTATACCAAGAGAACTTGAGTAGCTTCTGCCCAGTCTTGCATCTATTGCTCCTATCAAAGACACTGGAACGAGTCGTGGCAGACCAGCTAAACTCCTATATTGAAACTTCACACCTAGCTAGCAAGTTCCAGTCTGGTTTTAGACCTATCACTCCACACAGTCTTCATTGCTTCGGGTGTATAAAGACCTACTTAGGAGTGCAGATTTAGGTAAAGTATCTCTGCTTGTTTTGCTCAATCTTTCGATAGCTTTTGATACTCTCGATCACCAAGTCCCTCATCTCGTCTCAGCATCACTGGCACGGCACCACAATGGTTCAGGTCCTATCTCAGTGGAAGACTCGAGAGTATCGATGTGAATGGATGCAGATCATCTGAGGAAACTCTGACGTATGGGGCACCTCAGAGCTCTGTGCTTGGTCCCATTCTTTTCACGGTTTATACTCTGCCTTTTGCCGATGTGATTGCCAGGCACAATCTAGGCTTTCACTTCTGTGCAGATGACATTCGGTTGTAACTTTGCTTTGATCCCTTCAGCCCTCCAGCACGTTGAATTATCTCAAAAACTTTCTTTGAGTAGCATACATCGAATTGGCTTTGTTTACCCATCTAAATAGATGTAAGTGCATAAGCATATATCTATCTATACGTGCACATCTGCATGAACATGCATGTATGCACATGTGCCCATGCCCAGATGGCCTTTGGTTTACTGCAGACATTAAACTAGCTGATATAACCAACTTACCGGTTATGGGCAAACCAAATGTGATTCACAAATGTGAAAAGTTAACACTCACAATCGGCTCTGTCAGCATATGTCCTGTTGAATTTGCATGAAATCTAGGTGTACTGTTATAAAGTGACCTCTCATTAGACGACCACATCAGCTCCAGAGTAGAGTCTACCTACTTTCAGCTACACAACATTGCTAAAATTCGAGCTTGTTTAGACAGGGATACCACATCAAAATTACTCCGTGCATTTGTGAGAACCCGTCTCGACTTCTGTAACTCACTGCTTGCTGGTCTACAGGCCTGGGCAATCAGGCGCTTACAGCTGGTGCACAACTGCAGCTAGGCTTGTCTGTCGTCAGCACTACAGTTGCTATGTCACGCTGCTTCTCACCGACCTGCACTGGCTCCCAGTCAAGTAACTCGTCGACTTCAAGGTTCTGTCACTCACTGTTTTAGGTCCCTTCATTCTCTGGCCCCTGCCTACCTATCAGAACTATTCCCTCACTAGGCTATGTATATACCTGTTTTTCTGAATCAAGTCGTTAAGCTATACCCTTGCACCTCTAACCATTGAATCATGCTTCTTTAACAACATATTTTAGGTGCATAGAATGGGATTAATTCCTCTGAGGGTGATATACAAATGTATTATTACTATTATAGTACTATGCATAAGCATACATACACACATGGATGATCAAACATGCTCACGCATGTGTGCATGCACGCGAACACATGCCTACAGATGAATACTCACGCACAGTCGCATGTGTCGTATAGAAATAACCTTATCCGATACCAGTCTCTGACGCAGAGGGTGGCATAAATATAACGTATCTCCATCTTTAACTCAACAAAGCCACAAAGACTAAATGGGCCTTACCTAGGAGATTTTTCTATAGCTTACTCAAAGCCTAAGCAGCTTTCAGTAAACATTTGGTAGCCAACAGACTCCATCTCATGCAGCCAAGAGAAAGTTAGGAGCGTAGCTCAGTCAGGAGGGTAGTCAAGAATGTGAGTAGCATGGAAGTAGCAGCACAGAACTGTTGGAAATGGGGTGCTACTGTCAGCAGTAGGAGAGTAGATGTCGTTACCCATGTGTCAAATGAGTAGTGCACAACCGGTATGCTAGATAATCCAGAAGAACCTTGAAATTTGAATTAATACCGCTAAGCGTTCACCGGCCCAACAAGCATCGATCAACTAACGTATGCACGTGTGCTGACGTATGTGGAGGAAGAGATCGATGAAAGACCGATCAAGAAAGTGAAAGTGCCTCGCACAGTGTGCCGATGAAAGTTTCAATGCAGTGATGGCAGCTGCCAAGCAGACTGACAAGAAAAAGAGACAGAACCACGATTGCCGGCTTCTTCAGGCCAAATAGCATGTGGCTTAAACTCACCGCCCTGGACCGCCCGCACGAACTCTGTCAGACGCCTGGCTGCTAGCTCGTCTGTTCGCCTCTGAAGAGCCTTGGCACGTCGCTGTTCACGCAGCAGCGCTTCCATGGTGTGCAGCCTGTCACCGTCTAGTCTTGCCAGCAAGACCAGCACTTCGTCCACGACGTCCATCGCTCCGAGGTACAGCTGCCGCCCGGGTGCCGAAGTGGCCTTGCTGCTCGAGTCCACGGTGTCTGGAAAGCACGGGTGCGCGTGCACTTGTGAGGGCAGTGTAAGTATCGTGAGATCAAGATATGGAAAGTGAAAAAAGACAAAAATCATAACGACTGAGAACAAGCACGGCTGTGCCTGGCTTAGATGAGAGTGCAGGCACACGGGCATAAGCACACAGCTGCATGAGCCTCACGTGTGCCTCTGTGAGATTGCATACATTTGAGTGCACGCATGCGTGCATGTGGGCTTGACAAAATGTGAGCTTATGTATACGTCATGTACACACGTTAGCCCAGGGGTCTTAGCCCCATAGGTAAGGTGCTGCTCTTGACGACCCATGTCGTGGTTCCAGTCCTGCAGTGGGCGATCCTTTCTCGCCTATTGAAAGCTGTGTGATGATAACCATAAAGGCTCTTCTGCTGCTATATAAATGAAGCTATTGAATCAGCTAAAGCTGTGTGCGTGTGTGTGTGTGTGTGTGTGTGTGTGTGTGTGTTTGAGTGTGTGTGTGTGCGCGCCGTGCATGGCAATGCTGCTGTGGAATATTCGATCATTGGAAAAAGTCTTACAACGTGCAAAAATAGCTGGCTTTTTGAATTTCTCTATCGCCTCGTGCGTGGTAGATAGAGAAATAGGGCTGAGCTTTCAGCAATTCACATTTAGGACAGACAGGGAGGTACAGTAACATCGCACTTTAAATCGCACGACTTCTGTTATCCTCTCCTGAAGCACTGCAACTGCTACCTGAAACCGATGGACATCTAGTTGAAGTACCCTTGCCTTGCACCGACAGCTCCGTAGGAGGCCTCGATGAGTTGAATTTCATCAGTGTTCGAACTCCTACAAGACCGAGTGATATAAAAAGGTAGATCCGGCAGTGAAAAACGCATCACTACCACTCAATGCAATGCTTCACATTGTTCTCTGCATGCAGAAGGCAAAATAAATAGTAGGTGCTCTCGCGAGTTCGGCTTACAAAGCTCAGTTGTAATCGAGGTTGAAGTGGCTACAGCACGGATCAATGAGGAGGGCACCATTACACTCATGCATGCACGTGTGTAAGACTTACATGTGTGACCCCGTGCATGCATGAGCACATGCATGTGCGCATGTGGATGTGGGTATGCACTACTGACTTGTCTAGTCAGTGGTGCACACACGTGTATGCTGATTGAACTACACAGACTTGTGTGACGACACGGGACCTACTACAATGGCAGTTTTACTCGTCACTTTTCAACGCCGCATTAATTTAAGCTAGGTGTTCGACAGAAGTCTTTGCAGGGACAACGATGTCAATGTTACAGAAAATTGTTGGGAGCATGGAGCTGAAGTGGCAGAATCGCTAACCAGTAGCACATAGCGATGACACGGATTGCTGCACCATGGCTGCAGTGCCCAGCTCAGTGAGAAGAGACTGGCCAGTATCTTACAGCCCTAACAGTTGTGGAGTTCTGCCCGGCAAGGACCTGCAGATCAAAACATGCCGCCATCGACCTTTAGACAAAATTGTACACTATATATATATCCATATAGTGCTCAGCCTATACAAAGGTTGTGTGAGTTGGCTTGCAAGCTACTATTCGAGTAGACCGGCAATCACTCTTCAGTAGCACAAGCACGTGGCTAAATATCCCTGGTATTGCGATACATTTTGAAGGTCTAATATAATTATGATAAAGTCGACCAAAAAAATTCAACCTAGTCCGACATACAAATATAAACACATAAGCATACAAAGCAGGAAATGTGCTTAGCTAGCTTAGTAGATGCACATATCATAGTTTTAGCAATTCAGCATGATAATTGGAAGTGGAAGTACTCTACAAATAACTCTACCTCATGGAAACTCGCTTGCCCCTCAAGGACAGATCACAATCAGGATAATCCTAATTGCTTCATCGCATCACAGCAATATCATGAATCCATTCCACAGCCACAAATCCCATCTTGTCCCCCATTCAACTCGATTACGTGCGCCCATATTTAGGACGAATGCGTGCAAGCCTCGCTTGCACGCATTCGTCCTAAAATTTGGTAATTTTCGCAATTTTCGCAAAAATTTTGCAAAACATTTTCGAAATTTTGGTACACCACGAGGGTGCCTAACCATTTGAACCCACCACTTGTATAGCGGACGCATATAGTCGTCCAATCAAGCTTCCGTGAAATGGAAGTAAAGCATGCTGCTCTGTACAGTATAATAATAATCATAATAATAATTCATTTGTATGGTGTCCTAAGAGAACTTAATCTCTATGCATGTGCGTCACATATACCACGGGGCTAGAGCCCAAGACCTCGGCTAGACCTTGGTCGGGGGGGGGGGAGCACCTTAGCTGCTGGGCCAAATCAGCAGCGTGTGATTGTTTATGTCCTAGCTTCGCTTAAGGTCTACTGTGCAAAGCAAGCTTGCAGTAGACTTTGAAGTATTCATTTGAAGTGCTGCGAATAGAGAATGAAAAAGCAAGAAAAAGAAAAAGCAACCTTCTAGTTCAGACCTCATTTGCAGCCCATTAAGTGACAGTACGGTTTTCATTTAGTCATGCACGTGGTCCATTAGGATAGCTACCCATCCCTTGACAGCCACCCCCCCCCCGAACCAGATAGACCACTTCACCCTTCGCTTACACTATGCTGTCAAATGTGGATGGCGCATACAGTTGCATGGTCTTTGTAGCAGGGTCTCACTCTATCTCTCTCACTGACTTAATTTCTTGAGCCTGTCTGTCTCAATGTCTGTCCTCTCTCTCGCACTCTCTTTTTCACTTTTATTTTACATCTTCCTATCTATGTGCGTACGTAAGTGTATGCGTGTGTGCACCCGCGTGTGCACGCGTGTACGTCAGCGAGTACGAGAGCATGTGTCTGCCTCTCTCCCTTCGTGGCTGTGTTTACATGATGATTTGGACAAAAAAAGCTGGAAGGATTCTGCCAGAGACTGTGTCCTTACTGCTTCTTGAAGATGCGACCGACTGAGAAGTTTCCTCGCGATCGGGAGGGCTGAATACCATGGGCGTAGCGGCATCACCGAAGCTTTCTTCAATCAAAGTTTGCAGAAGCTCCAAATGGGAAGTAGCCTTGTTGACGCATGGCAATGTTGTCGTTGTAAGTGCGCAGCTCTTCACCCTCTGGAGTTGTGGAAGCGCTGGCCAAAATTTGGGAAGCAGGGGCGCCGCACTTGACGAATCCACATTATCATGGACATCTGTTTGATCCGCTCCTAGATTACCGTGGAACAGGAGACGGTAGTATCGATAGCAAGCGGGTAATGCAAGGCATGCATCAATAGCGCCAGAAATAAGCTGCTTCTCTATGAACAGAGCACCGATGCATATTGTGCCATACCTTCTCGGCTATACGACACGCTGCTCGCTGTCGTGATCTTCAGACTAGTAGGTGCCGGGCTAGATCTGTCCTCCCGACCAGCAGCAACAGCACCGAGAAAGATTTTTGGATACGACTCGGGCATCATAATTTGTCTGTTGTTAAAATGAGTCCATAATTGCACCTTTCACAGTGACAGCTTTGCCCATCGAGACCCTGCGTCCGCGTTGCTTTACTGCATGAGACTAGCTAGCCGGATGTTGGCGTTCGTTCTTTCCAGCAGCAGTTGCCACGGAATTGTTTGCATCACGTGACAATGTTCCCATCGGCGGAAGTGAGTACCCTGTTGGATGGGCTTCGAAGCCCTGGAGAGCTCTGGACAGCCGCATCCACTAGAATATGCCTGAAGCGGATCTGATCGTCGCAGCGAAGACAACTCTGGTTGGATCTTGTAACCGGAAATGCCCTCGGGATTCCTTAATAACGCCTTTCGAATACGACCGGCTTATCTAGTATCTAAATCCAGTGGAAATATCTGCCCGTGCTGGCTGCCCCCCCCCCGTCCGATAGCTGGCGACACTAGCTAAGCTGCTCAATATTCGAAAATTAGGCCCAATTCATGCATTCGAGGCTTTCGCCTAGAAAAAATTCCAATGCACTGTAGCAGGCTCCTGTTGTGTTGGCTTGGAAAATATGATCCTTATTATCCTATCTTAGACAGTCCATAAGTCAATGAAACCTACTACACGAAGCCTCTTACATGATTGCTTCAATTGTATAGAACTGTCGGGATTGTTCAAGGCCATTAGTATTGAAATTTGTGATTATGTCAAAGTGATTAGATTATGAATGCGTTCGTGAGATCGTGAGCGGTTCCTGAATTATAATGGCTGGAAGCCGGATAGGTTAGAATATAAGGTTTAGACGACATAAAACGCCCGATTCAATAGATCGTAAGTTTTACTTTGAGCTTGGCGTTCGTGTGGGCTTCGAACTTATCAATTTTACTCTGGGCTTCGAGTCAGAGAGTGGTATACAGGCTGCAAACACGCACTCAAAATGGCGCTAGTCTCAGCCAAATCATGACAACTACTGACGACGCCTGAACTTTGTAGCACGGCTAGTTACTGGTATGTTCTGCACCAATGCACGCAGGTACGCCGGCTGTAAAAGAAACGAGCCAGCGACGAAGTGCACTCACACCTTATTATATCATGTCCTTATGCGTAATCTAGACAAGTCCATTTGACAGCAGCGGACTATAACAGGCTTTCAACAGCTGCTGTGACGTACACCAACGGCTTTGCTTTGCTTTGTGGAAATCCTGTTGCTTTAGCTATTGGCGAAAACGCCTCACCTGAGGCTCACGTTTTGGCTAGCTCCGTGACCTGCCGCTTATTCTTCCAATTAGTAAAAGCAACGCGTTTCTGAAATTATCACATATCGTGCTAAATCTATTAACTTAACGTGGCGCTGCACCTTCCGAATTTGCAACGACCTGTCGGACGCGCCCAGGCATGGAGTTGGTCAAACGCTCACAGACATTTGCCGATATACTTGTACCCAGGCTAGGTTCGGTGGGCTAGGACAGGACGGCCGTAACGCGGTAAGGGTCACCGGCTAGGCCGGGGTCTGACCTACGGCATGGCCGGATGTGCGGCGACAAGAGGTCACCGGGGCTCTTGGGTGGGAGAAGTTGGCCCAGTAAGTCGTGGTGTTGGAGGCTCCCGGTCTCGCCGAGTTATCCACCTGGGTGGGTGCAGGCGTAATCCGGCGATGCAACCACGCACGCAAGGCAACGAGTGCTCAAGGCCCGAGCGGAGCTGGATCGCACGCTCGTTGTTGTGGCTTGTATATTCCTCGTTCCCCGTGTAGCGTGTTCGTGGCCCCCCCCGTGAGTTGGTGTCTTTCGGCGGAAGCTCTCGACTGTGGTGGACGTCGACTCCGACTAGCCAAGCAGTTACTCAGCTAGCCGGATCTTTTACGGCGTACGCTCGTACTGTTCGAACGGAGTCGGTGCCACGGCGGACTTCGGAAGCCGACTGACCAACCAACACGTTTGTTCGCGCTTGCTGCGTCGTCTTGCGCCTCTTTAGTGTACTTTGTATAGGACCTTGCCGTGTAGACTTGTTTAGTTCCCCTGTTGTTGTTGGCGCATGCGATATTATAAAAAGGTCTAACCTGACTGCCGCTCGTCTTACCCTAGCTCAGCGGCATGGCGAGCGGCAGCGTGGCCGGAGTATGGCTGGGCTTGACGGGAAATAGCCTCTGAGCCCTGGAACTCGGCTACATACTGCCCCAGAGTCGTTGGTTACAAGCGTTCAAAAAGCGCATCAGTGGATGTGTTACCTAAGGCCAGTTGACCTAAACATCGGTCAACCTCATCTCGCACATGCTCGATTTGGGTTTACTAATGTCCGGAGATTGACTCGGCCAGTCCGTAACCGTCACAGGAGGGCAACTGAACTCGTATAATTTGTTAAAAAAAATACTCGACTTTGGCGGCGGTGTGTTGTGCCGCAGTTTTTTTGGAAGATAGAATCAAGTCCACGATGTGCCATCGCACTTGGAAGTCTGCTATTCTGAAGATCGTCTAAATAACAGTCTTTCGTAATAATGCCCGGTATGCCTCGAAGGACTCTGACGTCATTTTTGCTGAAGCACTCCCATACCATCACACCTTTACTCCGAATTTGAATTGGTTGCAAGCATTTGGCTCTCTACCCAAATACTCAAATTTCCAGAGGAGCCAAACCTTAGCCCGATGTAAACGGCTGAGCCTGTTCTTCACGTGCAGAAGCGGTTTCGTCTTGGCGATTTGAGAATGCAGGCCGGCTTCATCTAATGACATTCTGATGGTATCGAGGCTAACTTGCTTTCCAGATAATGCTTGCCGACTTTGATTTCGAGCTTGTGCCGAAGCAAATTGGTCCTTTAACACCTTTAACTTTAGGACGGTGCTTTCTCGCCTAGTTTTAGCTCGAGGCCGGTGTGATAGAGAGGCATTTTCAGCGCTTCCGGTCTTCTCTACCTTCCTCGCGCTATGCTCGATCGTTCTCTTCTGTGCTGATAAAGTAGCAGTAATTTGAGCATGCGCGCCGAGCCTCGTAAACTGCCACAATTGTACCCCTAGTGGAGCTTGACAATTCAGCGATCTTAGGCGTAACAGGTAAACTTGTCCTGGGAAAATAGAAAATGCTCAATGGGTTGGCTTTACAATTCCGGCTTTCGCACAGCCTTCAGGTGCCGGCATGAGATGATGAAGGGCCGTTTCTCGGTGCTCTTGTCGAGGCAAAAAGCCAAGCCGCCAAGCTGCACTCCGTCCGGTTCGCTTGAACTCAAACCCAGACTTGGGTCGCAAAGAACCAACACCTAACCTCTGGGCTAAGATCCACACACACGCATACACACATACACACCAGCACGCATAAATACATACGCATGCATGCATACACACGTGCGCCCACATGCTTGCACCCACGTGAATGTACACACATACACAATAACGCACCGCTCGCATCCACACACGTGTCAATGACACGAACATACACGAACAAATCTTGGCTGATTTAACAGCCTCATTTATATAGCGACAGAAGAGCATTTACGACTATCACGACTTGCAGTGATCGATACAGGATCGCCCTCTGTAAGACCTAAACAAACGACCCTGGTCATGAACAGCGACCACCTTACCTCCTGGGCTAAGACCCGGGGTCTTATAAAGGAAGGCGTCGCAGCGAACCTACACGTCTGGCGACATTCATTCGGTCGCCTTTACCCTCCCCTGGTGGTTGAGCCGTGCGGTATGACGACGAATAAAACCTAAGCCCGTGAGGACTGCGGCTTCCACACTCACCTCAGTCGTTGGTTGCTAGTTAAATTTCTGCAGACGAGCTCGCGTCGCCTGGCTCTCGCGAACCGCGCTTTTTGGCAGCAGCATCTTGGAGTCAGGTCGCGTCGCTGGAGGCAGAGCTAGGGGAGGCACCTCGAGGGGAGGCACCTCGTGCTAAAACAGCGAAGCCGCGGTCCGTCTTTATTCAGAGCAGACGTCGGACTAATGCGGACGCGTAGCCGCCATCCAGGCGATCGCTTTCTACTCGGTCGCGAATCGATGAGGTTGCGACGCCCCGAGAGCTCTTTTGTGCCACCTCCTCGAGCGCCGGCGAGAGGGCGGCGGCGACTGCTTCACGCTCCGGCGGCGGCTACCGGGTGCTCTGTGACGACATCGTCTTGGTCGCGGCGTTGTTCGACTTGGTCAGAGCTGCCAGCAACGGAGTCGGCGGGCGCGAGGACGCAGTCGGCGGAGCGGAGACGGCCGACGTGCTGCTCGCTGCGGGGGCGGCGGCGGGAGCGTTGTGGAGACGGAGGAGCCGAGATGCGTCTGGCGAGGCGGTGCTTGGCGATGGAGTTCCCGGTGTGTCGGTCGACAGGTGGACGCCGCCTCCCACGCCGCTGTAGGGCGTGCAAGGCAGGCTCGCCTAGAATGATTGACGCCGCCCGATTGCAATGATTGCCGATTGCAAACTCTTCGGCCATCGCTCGCCGTCACTTCAACGTGAGCGTCGCCTTAGCCGTCCTTAGTGGAGCGACCTCTGGTTTGTACATTGGCCGAAGCGCCCGCGAGGCTCTTACCGCAACGCCACCGCCCGGCATGTCGGTTGGCTGGCTCTGCGCCTCGAACTCCACGACGTCGCTCCGACCCTTGTAAAGAAGTCCGTCCGCTCCTTCGATATCCTCCTCAATCCTGCCGCGGACGAACTCGCTACTCTTAAAAGCTGCGACATAGACACTAAGCATAGAGATGGCGAGTAATGCAAAAGCAACTGCATTAGGTGTAGACTCGCCGTACTCAACGCTTCTTCCTCTCTCTTCAAACCGAGGCGGCCGTTCATTAGCCCGAGGCTAGCACCGAGTGACTTTGAGTCGACTGAAAGGTCAAAGGTTGGAGCGAAGCCCCGCTCACGGTTTTGCAAATCGATGACCTTTCATTTTAAGATTGGCTTTTTCGCACCAAGAAGTCATGCGAAATTCTTTTCATATATCGTATGCAGCGCTCCAACTAGTAGGGAAGCGTTGGCGTTAGTTCGTACAAGTCACTCACCTAAGTGGCCCCATACTACAATGCCAGGGATTTCTGCTCCATTTTGCTGGACACGATCATCAAATTTCTTGGACTTGATCGACTTGCAGCTTTCGCCCACGTATCCGGAAATCCTTTGGAAGACCGTGTCGAGGGCTAGACATCGACATCCCCGCGTGGGCATAGCATAGCCTGGGCATGTCGTTTTTTCAGGTTTGCATTCGACTGGGTTGCACGCGCTCAGCTGGCCGTTCAACGTCTTAAGGAGGCGGCTTCGGGGATGGATCCCCCCTCCGACTAGTACCGCTCAAGCCCCGAAGGAAGCTGCAGTCGCTTAAGCACCCCTCCCATTTGCAGAGGTCTGCAAATGGGAGGGGCCTGTTTGACCCTCTAGATAGCTCGGTAGCCTCTCCCGGATGGTGACATGGTAAAAAGGCTGACATCCGTCGGCTGTCGCGGTCTGCTACTCCGTATGGAGCACGTAGCTGCTGCTACGGAATGACACCAGCTTTATTCCTGGCCATACAAACGCCAAACTCCTTTTTCTGCACTGATCGCTCTCCCCTCACTCTCTTAATATTGAAACGGCGGTGTGCTACATCATCCAGATTATCGCTGCCAAGACATTTATTATCGTGGTTTCAGAATTACAACGGCTCGGGAATTGGTTTGTAATACCCATGACTATGTGCCATTCAAGCCGGCATTATGTAATGCTCATTTCAGTTGTACTCTTTGAGCCAGGCACGAGTTTCACCTGGGACCTCGGGTCAGGCGGCGAGAGAGAGAGAGAGAGAGAGAGAGAGATTCTGTCCCTGGGTCTCACTTAGCCCAAGGGTAAGGTGCTTGCTCCTCAAGACCCAGGTTGTGGGTACGAGCCATGCAGCAGGCAATCCTTTAGTGCCACTGCAAGCGAGGTGATGGCTGCTAAACCTCTTCTGCAGCAATTTGTTTTATCGCAACTTTGCCCAGGACGGAAAAGCGATGCAGCGATACGAAGTATAGCTGCTTGATAGGCTCTAAGGTTCGCCTTCCTTAATCATGAACAGAGGTACTCCACATAGGTAAGTGAAAGTGATCCCGCGAACCGTATCCAACACTCGTGCTGCCTTCTGTCCGGGTAATGATTAGCGCCCACAAGTAGGCGAAACGCGTTCCAGTACAACAGCTCGGCTGTTCGCCTTACGACATGCGGGTAGGCTGACCAATCAGAGCGCGTATTACAAATGACCGCCGGAAACGGGTTCCATTTTAGAATATTTTTACCACATACGAACGCGACGGTATCGGCTCACTTCCTTTCGATCAATGAAGACACCCGGGAGCAGTTTGTATGCAAAAACGCCTAGGGCCGGTCATAATTTGAAAAAGCGAAACTAGCCAACGAGCGCTACACGTAACGGTACACGGGCGCTAGCTAAGCTTGATTCAGTTGTTTTGCTTTCACCAGCAAATGTAAAGCGCATAGAAAGAGACTGAGTTCTCTGGGGCGCTTTATCAAGTGGATTATTCTTATTATTATTACTTTGGACGAAGGTGGCGCTGTCCTCGAGCATGCCAAAAGGTGGCATTGTTGGCAGCAAAGGAACGGGTGGCTCACCGGGTGACGTTTCCGACAGCGACGAGGTCTTCGTTCGCTAATATGTCCCTGGAAAATAAGAGAGCTCTTCTCAATTGCTTGAATCCAAGGTAGTAGCCGCTATAGCGGACTGAGCACGAAAGCTCGTCGGGCACTCTCTTCGGCGCGAAAGAGTGTGGTGAGTGGGATGAGCCCTTGCTTCTCTCAAAGCTGTGAGACTGAGCGACCGTGAGACATTCACGTCTCACGGTTTCGGAGCCGCCCCTCTTTGCGATGCAGCTTGGCTCGTTGCTAGCCACCGGAGCAAATGCTTGTGCCGAGACCGTGAGCGTGACCCTTACTTCTCTTTCATGTCTCACGGTCGCTCTGTCGGTCGCACTGTCTCACGGTCACGGCACAAGCATTCGCTCGGGCGGCTAGCAACGAGCCAAGCTGCATCGAAAAGAGGTGCGGCTCCGAACTGAGAGACAGCTAGAGAGCCGGCGGGTGGCGTCGGTTGCGAGACTTCGCAGGCAGCGTGGAATCGCCTCTTCGAGGCTTCGGTGGCTGGAGCTTGGCTTCCGTCTGCAGCTGCTTGAGTGACGGCAGTTGCTTGGCTGCTTGCGCGTGGGCAGGCTTGAGCATCAGAAAAGACAATGGCGGAGGCCACCACTGGGCATCGATTTGAGCTAGGCATGCTAGACGTAGTAAGTCTTCGAAGGTCCGTTCGAAGGGCCATTAGGTGGCGTGGGAATGCAAGCTCTGTCGCCGGCATACAAGAAGCCTACCGCCAACAGGATTCGAACTAGGGACCTTAGGGCTCAGAGCCCGCGACGCTGGCCATCAATTGGGTGGGATAAGACGTACAACAGGAACGTAATCGGATTGCTCTGGAATGATCGGACTTGTAACTTGTTTCTGATGGAACACGTCCTTTGCGAGCGTTCAAGTTCGTTGGCACGACAGTCACTAGCTGAGCGAAGCTGAAGCAGTTTACTCTTGCACTGGCTACAGTCTCCTACAGGCTAGGAGTCAGACTCACTGTGAGCAAGCACTCAGCTCGCCTTCCCGACGGAACAGGACGCATCGCGACAGCACTGCTCGAAAGCATTCACTGCTTCGTACTGCAGACGAAATTAAGGCCTGTGGAGGTTCTAACGGAGACACGGGGCAGACGCGTAATAAGGAAATTCGGATAATGCGCCCGAAACCTGTCCCCGGCTAATGAGCCTTTATTAGGCCTCGCTTCGCTCTCGTAATGCCGCCGAGCCAAAACTCACTTGATAGTCGAGATCTTCTTTTTGGGTGTTCGCAGCGCCGTGTATCTGCCTCCGCACGACCTGGGCCGGCTGTATATGTCCTGCACACCGGGACAAAGTGCCCTGCAAGCAAGCGTGAGCGGTATGAGCTCGGGTAAAGATGAGTGCTCCAGCGCGAGCTATAAAAGCAGGCGCCAGCGCTGCGACGCATGTGGCAGGCCGGCTACCTTCCACTGAGCTTATTTCACTGGCCAATAACTCGCCTATACCCTGTACAAAACTGCTGGGACGTTCTGCGGCGTTGCATAACTGAAAGACCCGACACGCAGCCTTCTGTGACTTCAACTTCCGGAAAGGCAAAGAAGCGATTGTCACAGATGATTTTAAGCCTCGAAATGACGCCCACCAACTTATAATCCGTTTCATTACAAAGCTGTATTTCCTAGACCACAAATGCCTCGACGAAACCGTATGATGAATGCGGTGGCCGCCCTATCATTCCTCTTCCGTCAGCTGACGAAGTCTGTGCCAGACTGAGCCAGCACCAGCGGCTAACTCATTCCTGGACGGCTGCATGATGTCTGACCTCGGTGACTGAGCACGCTAGTCCGATCGCGAGCTCGCTCGTAGCGATCGGCCGCTCGGCGACACTCATTCATCACGTGCTTATCACCCGAAGCGCCGGGGGGGGGGGGACTGCGTCTACGCATCATTTCGATGATGTTCAGTTATCGTCTGTAGTCTGAATTATCGTCGCGAATGGCACAGAACGTTAGCCGACGTGCAACACCACCAGTTTATTCCACCTCCACACGGAGCAGGGCGAAACACAACTCCCCTCGCTGCTCTCGCCCACCGGAGTCCCCCGACTCCCTTGGCAAAACAACCACTAATAGCATGGCCCGGCTGCTTACCGAATCGAGTGTCACAGCCCACTCGTACAGCGATCAGGGGCAGTGTCATCAATTAAATAAAACCACATCGTCAAACGGCGTGAGACGCCCTGTCCAAGAAAGACATGCCTGATTCAAGGAAAATACGGATAAACTATAATTTGAATGACCTATATAGTAGTGCTTAATGGAATGAAACATTTTACAGCCGCGATTGCACCAGTGTTTGTGACTTTCGCTGTCAAAGGCTCTCAAGATAGATTGCATACACACGCACACACGCGCTCGTGCGCACACACACACACACACACACACACACACACACACACACACACACATGCTCTCGCGCATACACACATACGCGAGATCACATCCACACAAACCTCACTCACACACTCACGCGGGCATATGCATATATGCACACACTTCGAGGCTTCTTTTGATTACTAGTTGAGATTGCCGCGGTAAAGTTTTGCTGCTCCACACTTGTACCTCCCAAATAGTCAAACTGGCGGCTAAAAGTCGGGTTTTCGCGGGCTGTGAACGCTACAATTCGATGCAGTACGGCGGTACGGTGTGCACGCCAGGCACGGTGCAAGGGATGTCCAGAACTTTAGCCTCGAACACCAATGCAAGATTGGCGGCCTTCGCGGTTTGGGCATGGCTGATCACGCTGTGCGGCGGCATGGCATTTCGGCCGCTGCTGGCGTCACTACCTCTGCTTGCTCCGCGTGATGAAGATCCTCGGCCCGCCTCGGGGGAGGCGCTGTCCGTAGTGCACCAGGTAGGCTCGCAGTGGACTGGCGTCCTTCATCTTCGCCAAGGACTGCTGGGCCAGCTGCTGCAGAACGCCCTGACCGGCGGCACCCGCAGCAGCGCATGAATGGTCCACCGCCGCCATCGGCACCGTCGGGCCGAGCACCGAGCCCGAGTGGCTGACGTGCGCCTTGAAGTAACTGAAAGCGAGTCGCCTACGTCAGCGTCGTCGTCGCCAGTCGCAGTGAGAAGGGACGCACATGGCGAAAGCAGCAGGCACGCATTTGCTCGGTGAGATTGGATATTGCAGCTGTTGAGGCCGATAGTCGAGAGACGTAAAAAGATGGCAAGCTGACGTCTGCTCTGCCGCTCGGCATCTCGATTGCAAAAATAGGCTCTCGCGAAATTCTCGCGAAACCATGACGACTCGATTAATCCGTTGCCGAAGCGCCAGAAGCCCCTTCTTTTTCAGCTGGCATTCCTTGCTAGGCGAATGAAATTCGCTCGCAACTCCGGCCTTCAACTTCGGCTGAACTCTGTGATTGCCTTGACGACTATTTGAGACGCTCCCCTACCGATTGAAGGGAATTGAAAGAGACTGGGTTCCCTTAGGGCGCAATACAAATGTCTTAGTATTGTTATTACGCTCACGGAAACTTATCGGACCAGGAGTAGAGCACCGTTGTAAACTGTCCGAATGCGAATTACTTCCTGGCTCGCTATATGCAGTCGCCGATAGCGACTATTAATAGGTGCACGTCAAAGGTCACGGACAGAGAGAGCGAAAGTAAGCACCTTTAGTCTGCTGCAAGTCGGAAGAAGAGCTGTTTACTCTACATAAATTCTATTCGGCGATGGCTTGCTTGAGAATAGATGGGGATCGTTAACATAAGAAAGGCAACTATTGGTGAATGCCAAGAAGAAAGGAGATGATGAACTTACAACCTTGATCGAGGGCTAGTACAACGTACCGAACGGCAAAAGGGCCTTCGGTTGTCAGCCGTAAAAATTAAGCTGCGTGAGTAAGGTGGCGGCGTGCACAACTCCCTGGCTGCATGACCGCTCCGTCCCGCCCCTCCCGTTGTGCCAGATTTCCACCCGTCATGTGTTTAGGCCTTGCAGCAGGGTTGATTTCGAGCGAATTCTTTTTCAACAACTACGACTTTTTGGCCGCCAACACAGCGTAGGTCAGTGCGATAAAATCTCATGATGACTTTGCGAAAATTTTGGACTTTTTTGAACAGTGGCATTCTCGCGAATTTCACCTACTTCATAGTTTCGTGTCGATAATGAGCTCGGAGCTTTCTTGACTGTCGCTAACGAATGGCTAATTATATAGTACATTTCCTCTATGAAAGCGGCCACTAACTGACAAAAAACCGCTGCAGAAAGAGTGGGTTTTGAAATCCAGTACTATTACTCATGAGGCACCGACTATTTTCGCTGAAACGAGATTCTGCAGCAATAACAAAGCATCTGTCAAATGACGACTTTTTTAAACATCACTAGAAAACACTAACACTTTCGGCACTAAAAGCTTTAAAATGCTCTTGTAAATAACATTTCAGCAGAAAATATCGAGCCAATCTTGGTAATGGGTTTTAAAAAAGCTACAATTTAGAACGACTTTTGTGCTCTTAAATCGCTCCCGTACCCGTAAGTGTACCTTGTGGCCGACCTGCCGCCAGGGCCAGCGCTTGCCCGCCGAAATGTGCAAGCTTTGCTGGCACTGCCGCGAGGCTCGCGTTGCCGCCACCCCTCCAATGACTAGCCGCTCCTCGGGCCGCCGAAGGGTACAAACTTGGCCCGTTGTCGGCGGCCGAGGCCCTCAGAATCCAGCAAAGAGTTCCATCGGTATATTTTGTATCCTATCCCGCTGTTATCCGTCACCACCTAGCGCGCCCTGACGACAGAACGCCGGCGCCCTGAAAAAGCTGCCTTGCGAAAGTGCCACCTCGCGACCGAGCGGCAGACGCGCGTACCCAGTTCACCGGTCGAGCTAGCGCCAAACGACGGACCGACGGTCGAGCCGAAGGCCCCGAGCCGCCGCCGCCCACAACCCCCCAACTGCGGTAGGGCGGTAGCGCAGCGGGTTGACCTGGCCGTCGTCTGGTCGACGTCCGCGTCAGCCTTCAGAGACACGGGTAGGGCAGAGATCCTGCCGCTCGTCGGCTCCACGTACACCGGCTTGTCGCACGACAGACAGCTGAACGGCATCAGTCTCCTTACGAGAGAAGCGAGAGGCGACGACGAAGTTCAAGGCTAGCCGGCTCTCTCGAGCGGGCTCTGAGTCGCCGCAGGCTCTGAGTCGCCGCAGGCAGCGGCGGCATGCTCTGCGGCCGTACCTCTTGAGCAGCGCGGCCTGCATGCACAGCTCGGGGGCGATGACTCGCGCTTTCTTGAAGCCGCGCTGCAGGTCGCCGAGCTTGACGTCTATGTAGGCTCGAAGCCTGTCCAGTTCCGTGCGCTCGGGCTTGCTGCCGACGCTCGCCTCGAGGCGCCCGTGCGCCAGCTTCCACGCATCCTCCTGGAACGGAGAGGCGGGCGACCGACCGCGTTGCTCGGCGACCGCAGGGCGGCTTGAGGTGGGAGAGCGCGACGGCCGGCCGGCCGGCTCTCAGAGTCTCTTACAGGGGTGGGGGGGGCGTTCCCGAAGAAAGAAAAGTCATATTTGCGTATTTAAGCCGAATTAACGCCTCGAATAAGAACGCCCCTGAAGAGATGTCGTCGCAGCGCTGGAGAAGACGGGCGACTAGAACGCGTCGTCGTCTTAGAGAGCTGAGCGCGCGACCTCGGAGAACGGTCCTCGACCTCGCGCGCTCGACCGGTCGCTTCGGGTGACGCGGCAACGCTGGCGACGCGGCGGCGAGCACTCGGGCTGCCACGGGCGGGGTCAAGGTTCAACCCACCCCTTGAAAGAAAGGGCGGGGGCGCTTTTCCGCCTCCTCGGCTCATTGCCGAGGTGGCGCGATCGCACTTCGGTGGAGCAGTGGAGGGGGCGGCCGGGCTGAGACGAGACCAGTCGCGCGCCGTCGCGAATGGTCCCCGGCCAAGGCGAAGCGGCTAGAGCCACCGCCGTTGTCGAGAATACCGCCGGAAAATAAAAACCGTCTCTTTCAAGATTAAGTGGTCAAAGAACTAGTCTCTCGGCGCCAAGGCGAGAGCGACGACTAGTAAGACTATTTGGCGGCGGCGCGTCAGTCAGCTCCGCAGAGCGAAATTAAGCATCCGAGTAAAAGTACGGCTCGGCAGAGAAAATTTCGTCACATTTCGAGAGAGGCGCGAGAGCGTTCGCGGCCATCGCTCCTTAGTGGTTAACTCACTGGCGGAAAAACAAGTCAGGTCAATGGAGCGAAACTAAATCGTACGATTCAAGCGAGCTTCCGGGCAAGACTAGCTAAGGCTTTGTCCAAGAAGTTCCTCGAGGCAAAATTTCGTTAGCGTAATCACAATAATATATTTGTATAGAACCCTCAAAAGCTTAACCTCTTTCTAGGCACTTTACATATGCCGTAAAAAAATACCGGTCAAATGGTTAGAGATGACATGTATAGTGTCAACATGTAAAGGCGCGCCTGTTTGTCTCAGCGTTTAAGGTGCTGGCCTCTAACCAAGATAAACGTGAAAGTATTTGAAGACCGGGGTCGTAGGCTCGAGCCCCGTTGCATATGTGAAGCGCTTGAATCGAGATTAAGTTCTCTTGTGGTGCTATACAAATGAATTATTTATTTACTAATTTAATACTGTTAGTGGCAGCATTACAGTACTAGCACGCATTTGCACGCTAAGGACGAATCACACTAATCCACGAAATACTGTGATAAACAGGAGCGTTTTGGCTTCTTTTTTACATGTCAAGTCAGGGGGTGTGGTGACGTCAGTTGGGAGTCAGTTCCAGGCTTCGGGAGATTACGAACTGAAGGCACAGCTTCCAAAAGAGTTGAGGTTCGTACGAGGTATAGCTACACGATTTCATTCAGAAAAGCGAAAGGTGCTATGCCTAGCCTGGTGGGGGAGTAGCCTCGATAGGTAGTAGCTCGAGTAGCCAGTAGCTCGAGCCAGAGGATGAACGAACCTAAAAGTGAGCGACAGAACCTTGAAGTCGATACGCTGCTTGACTGAGAGCCAGTGCAGGTCGAGCGAGAAGCGTGAACGGCCGAACCCGGGTTGGTAGGGTTGCTTGTCGGGAACTGCTTACATGCCAATGTAAAGAGCCTTAACATTCAGCTATCAGAGTATATATTTCTGTTGCGAACTGACGTATTTAAATGTGCGGTGGATTCATATTTTTAATTCATATTTAAGACATTCCTAAGCCTGAGAGAGTCCTATTTTGAGACCTCGATCGCTCGTTCCGTCAGCATAAATCCGATGCGCCAGAAGCCACCGCCCGCGATTATTTAATGGAGCGGAGCGGTCGATTTGTGTACGTACGTATGCCTTTAGCTTCAGTAGAAGGTCGCAGACATTCTTTTGCAAGTCGACGCATACACTGTTGAAAGCTTCCCTGCCAAGCGCCTGCAAGAAACAGGTAGACGCCATTAGTAATAACTACGGCATAACAGAGATGCTAAGACAGAAAACTCTTAACGCTTTGCTTACAGTAGCCCGCGTAACCGCGACAGAAGGTTAACTCGTACTTTAGCCCAATATGTATCTAACTACTCTTGACATTAGTTTTCTCGCTCTCTCTTTTGTTATTTCAAGATATAGACACATATAAGCACTGCACACATTTAAGAGCACATCGCGGTACGCCCACCGCTCTTGCTATGCCTTCGCTTTTTTCCGATGCTGCCTTGTCGCAGCTCATTTACCACTAAATCCTCTAAGTGGTCAAAGTCAGGTAGTCGTGATGCAGTTATGACGGAGACAGTCCTTCAAGTATGAGAGTTCAAAAAAATGTGTTAACCTTGTCAGATGAATCGAATTGCAGCTCTTTGTCTCTGTGTTCATTGTAAATTTTACTTTACTTTTTCTCAATCGTACAGTCTCACATATATGTATCTCTCATTCTTCTTTGCGAACCGCTCTCTCTCTCTCTCTCTCTCTAACGCTCTTTTCATCTTCTCTCACATCACCATTCTCTTACCTCTCCCCGATCTCTTTCACATCTCTACCCTCTCTTTTTCTCTCTCCCTCTTAATGCGTCTCTCGCTTATGTCTTAATGTTCACCTGTCTCTCTGTTCCTCTGCCTCTAGCTCCGTTCTGCTCTCATTCTACCTATCTCTCTCTCCCTGTATCAGCACAATTTCCCTACTCTTCAAGCACGAAGTTTTCGACCGAATGCACTCGGGCAATGAGCTGCTGTGATTGATAGCTGCCACAGCCGACGGCTTTCCAAAGAAGAGCGGCGGTCACGTGATCGAGTAAGCTCCCTGCATGGGTCGTTTACCGTGAGCTTCAGGAGCTCTCGGTCTCCTCAGCTCGTAATCTTCATCGCCGAAGCCATTACGGTTACCTCTTTCTTTTTTCTGCCATTCTGAGAGTCTGGCTTGCAATCCTGTGGGTCTGTCTGCACTTCCTAAAACGTATGCATGTCCAGTCATATGCAAAGGTAGCCTCGAGTGAAAACTCTGCGGTGCAAATTAGACTGGGGACCCTAAGAAACCATGCATTAAAGAGCTTTGCATTGCATTTGCTTTCCCCGTCGCGGTTGGTAGGGGCCGTCTGAACCGGTTCCCCGTAGAGAGGATTTGCAGCAGGAAATGTTACCTCCATTTCAGCCGTTTACTGCAGAGGACCGTTGGAGCAATAATCAATAATCTGCAGAAACCACCGATGCTTTGCACAGACTAAGCCGGCTAGACCAACAAGTCCAAATGCAAATCTAATGGTGGCTGCTAGTTCGTAGCTCTGATCACTAACAATGCTCAACGCAGCTGCTACATAGCGGTCGTGCTCGGCACGCGGGCTGAGCAGGAGCCTCCTATAACTTCGAGCAGGAGCATTCGCAGAGTAGATGTCAAGGGTACTGGTCATCCAGTGAGCCTTTTAAGCATAGCTTGCCCCAGGGATCTGTCTTAATTATTTCAATTCATTTCACAGTGTATACTCTTCCTCTTACCGATATAATTGCCAAGCACAAACTAAACCTCCACCATTACGCAGACGGCACAGAGATACACTAGCGATCAAACCCTTCTTTTTCTAGAATCTCTAACTCTACAAGATTTCTTTGCAGCATGAATTGCTGACATTCTACGTGAATGGCAGTCTTCATTCTCAAATTGAATGAAAATTAAAAAAACTTACCAATTACGGGAAAATCTAGCAATACTCCGAAATTGGAAAGCCTAACCCTCCAAAATTGGCAAGGCCAACATATTTTCTGTAGCCTCTAGACGGAATCTGAGGGTCCTCTTCCTAAATTACTTTATCAGACGACCACAGCTCCTCAGTAATTAAAGGAAATGTCATCTGATTAAAGAGCCCCTTCTACGTAAATATATATATATATATATCATTAAATGAATATAAATACGTATATAGCAGCTACAAAAACCTTGCATGTATCACTCCCGCTTGGTGTAGGCAAATTAAGAATTCCCCGCTAAAAGACTAGAGCTCACGAAATTGGTAATTAGAAATGTGAGGGCCTAACCCCTAGGCTAAGACCCAAATCTGACAACTTTCATTTATGCAGAACTGCAAAAATAGGTCTTGCTTAGACGAGGACACCACAGCCAAGCTTGTTTTCTCATTCGTGACTCATCTGCCAAGACTTCTGTAACTCACTGCTTGGCGGTCTACCAGCCTGTGCAATAAGGCTATGCTTACGATTGGTGCAAAACTCTGCACCTAGGCTTTACCATCTATTAAGCATCGAAACTGCTTTCCTATTCTGATTCGCGGTGCTTCCAATTAGCCTAAAATCCCCTGGAAGCCAGGCTCACAGTCCCTACGATCTCAAAGCCTGGAACAAACTACCAAATAAAATCACGCCACCTACTGTATTGACGACATTTGAAAAGCAGCTAGAAACCTACCAGTTTCTGAAAGCCGACTCTCCGTCCGAACGAATTGTCCTCTGAGATCGGGTGTGCTCTGAAACTGTGCAAGTTGTGACTAACAAATGGACGTGATTCCTTATTAAGATTGGCTTCTCTTCGTGCGCTAGGTACAGTACATATCTTTGATTATTATTATTACCATTACTACCACTATTCTTCCACGAAGACTCGGAGTTATCTGCACATTAGAATGGGGACTGAAGATAATATATTCCGCGGCGATCGCGGCTGTATCAGTTGACAGCGATCAAATGACGGGCACGGAGAACGAGTGCTAGGTGAGCTACGGTGTCACTGGCTTAGCGGGCGCAAAGGCTTGGACCAGATGAACTAGGCGATCTGATCGAGGGCACGTTGGAGCACGTCGAGCTCACACCGCTTCGTTCTGGCTGGCGGCGAAGCTCACGCGCTGAGTGGTTCGTTAGCTTCACCGGAAGCGGACCTTACTTAGGAGAATGCAAAGGACAGCGCTCCGGTACCATGGTCTTCCTGAGAAATCTCTGCAAAAACCCGAGCTGCTTTTCTCCCCCTCCCCCTTGGCAAACGGCAGCAGTCACTTAGCGACGACAGCCGCCCGATAATGGCTTCTTTACACCGGCTGCCAATTCACCTCACTCAGACCGCTGCAGGGCTTGGCCCAGTCGATAAAGCTGGACGCAGATCATTGAATTCAGCATATGAATAATGACAATAATTACTATTATTATTATTATCGTTTTTAAAACAATAGGTCATTTGTGTCGCACGCCCTAAGAGAACTGAATCTCTACTCAAGCATCTGCTACAGCTCACTGCTATCGCTCAAATATTCAAGCCTATCCTCGAGCCAGTGTGATTCTATAGGCAACTGCATACATTCTTAACGAGTGATGCGTAGAGCTTTTCCTTCTGTACCGACCACGACTTAGCAACAAGTCATGTTGGCCATCAGCAATATAATTGTCAGCAGCTGCTGCATCGTAAATGCGTCATAGTAAGAAGCTATGTGCAGCTTCTTTAGGGAACCGAAACTGCGGTATTTATTCGGAATGACTGTAGCTCGCACACTTACATTGGTGCGCGTAAGATCTTGGATGGCAAAAACCTTCGGTTGCTCCAAAAAATAGCGTTTATACTTACGTCGTTAGCCAAGCATTCGGAATTGAGGTGCGTCGAAGCCTGCTGGAGCCTCCGTAGCTCGTCCTGCATTGCCAGAATGGCTTGCTGGGCATTCTTGATGGCCTGGGTATCCTGTAATAGGTGAAGCAGAAGCTATTGCGTATCTCGGCAGAGCTCTGCATGCATTCAGAAACGTTATGAGACGTGCGTGTACTATCGATCACCGAGTTTGAACTCGCAGAGCATGCACTGCAGAATCTTAAGGACAAGGGCGGAGTCACCTAGCTTCGCGTATCAGGCCATTGTTCGGTACTTAATTTTCTGGAAGAAAATAATGAATAGATTGCTACTTTCCCGAGCAGCCTATTCCAATTATTTCAAACTAAATTACCACAAGGCCAGTAGATCATAAGCGGGCGCTGGAATAGGAAATTACATCGTGTGGCTACAATCAGTCGCTCGAGATTATGCTTTTCTGTGGCTACCGACTCGGCGAAGAGTCGACAGCGGGTGCAGCGAGTACTCAAATAGGGCGTCAAACGGCAAGTACGATGACGAGCTCGCATTACGCACGGAGCTAGCGCTGACACCTGGAGCGAGCTTTTGAGCCGGTAGTGCTTCCTTTGCAGCAAATTTAAAGTGCCTAGAAAGAGATTGAGTTATCTGAAGGCACTATAAAATGTATTATCATTATTATTAAGAGAATGGCGTTGGTTCACCAGCCTGCCCGATGCTAAACAAGTATCGCAGCTGGAGAAGTGCTAGAGAAGTCGCGGCTGTGTTACGAAGGAGAGTTTTGTAAAGCGAACTCAAGGCCTAACCGGCTTTCGGTACTCATTCTGTAGCTTACAAACTTCATCTCACGCAAAAAAGAGAAAGTGAGAAGCATAGCTAAGTCGGGAGAGCAGTTGAGGTAGTGATTATCACGGAAGTAGCAGCTCAGGACGGCTGAAAAGGAGGTGCCGTCGACAGCAGAAGATTAGATGACGTTTCGTAAGAGTTGCGGAAGTGAGTCTTTTAGCGTATTAATGTAACAGCTCATTTATTGTCCATACACGACCTGAGGGCACGAGGAGGCTGAAAGTGGTGTAGCAGTTCAGCTTGATATGAATGAGCCAGGCCATTGTGGGCCAGCGTAAGAACTTTGCTCTTCGCCGTCCAGTCGGTGAAGCTGTGCGAGCGTTGCTCGAATGCGCCTCAGCGAGAGTGCTGCAAGCTTTGTGAGACCTTTGCCGAGTCGTGGCTCCGCAGGCGAAGAGAAAGGCATTTCTCGTCGAAGACGTCATCGCAGGCGCTTTGGACATCTTCGGCTCGAGTAGACAGAAGTGGTGCGAAGAAGTTGTAGTGAAAAGAGAGAGAGAGCCTCAATCCCGAGTTTGCGGTTCCTTTCTCTCGACTCATCGATCCCTCTCGAAGGAGAAGGTGCAAACTCCGCTCTCTGGATATAGCCTTCCACTTCTCCAACTGTGATAGGTTTATTAAATGTCGGCCACGACTCCCAAGAGAGGGAGTAAGAGAAATGATGGACTACAGAATGAAGACGAGACTAAGAAATTTTTGGAAATGGTTGGACCAAATTTGTGTGTAAGGAGTGCTAATGGCAAAGGAGGCAAAGCTGTTTTGCTATCCATGATTTGAGCGGTGGCGTGTAGTTAGGCATGACCGCAGTTGCTGATTTGCCTTTCTTCTGCAGCATCATCGCAAAATGCATTAGTAACTGCCGGTGCGTAGAATTCTAAAGTAAAAAAGCAAATAAAATAAAGGTCTAGCTGATTGAACAGCCTCGTTTACATAGCGGCAGAATAGCCTTCGCGGCTATCGCCACTACTTTCAGTGGTCAATGAAGGATAGACCACTGCGACCCACTCGACCCCAAGACCCGGGTCGGAAAGATCGAGCACCTAACGCCTGGACTCAGTAAGACCGGAGGGGGGTGAGTGGACTCTCTCAGGAAGCGCTCGCTACTCACGCATCCTCCCGTCTCCTCCCTACTCATCTCTCTGCTGCTCACATCAACCCGCCCCTCGCACGCACCGCTGTTGGATTCGCTTTTGCAGAAGCGGTTCGGCTCCTTGCGACCTGCCGAGCCTCTTGGCCAAGGTGCTTGGCTACTTTCGTTCTGTCCGAGTCATCGCACTTACCGCCTGCTCGCCCGAGGCGCCCGAGAGCCCCGCTTCCCTGTCGGGAGCAGTGGCGGCCGCTCGAATATCGGCCTCCCTCGTCGTCGCCGTCGGGTAGGGCAAGTCCTTGAGGAAGGCCTCGGCGTCGTCTAGCCGCTTGCTGAGATCCTGCAGGTTGCAGGCGAACTGACCGCTCAGCGCTTCCATCTTGTCCTCGAGCTCTCGCTCGTTCGAATCCTCCAGGTCGTCGAGGATTTTCGTCACCGCTTCTTCGACCGCATACACTCGCCGCTGCAGCTTCGAAATTTCGGCCATGTAGTCATCGTGCACGATCTCGCGAAGCGTCGACGAGTATCGCGGCGGCGTCTTGGTCGTCCGCGAGTTGCTGCCCTCCGACCGCGATGCCGAGTCAGGCTTCTGCTCGTCGGCGCCGTCTGGCGACGACCTGTTGTCGGCGATACTCGGACGCGCTTCGTCATCGGGGAATACCGGCACGTCCGTTGCTATGTTGACATGGCCTTTCGGCTTGGAGACACTGCCTCTGAGCGCCGAAGGAAGGTGCCGAACCGTTGACTCGCTGTTGCTTGGCGCTAAGCGTAGATAAACGAAGGGCTCGGGTCGTCAGAGGCGAGCGAAGGTCAGCGAAGCGAGTTCGAGATGAGAAGTTGGCCGAGTTCGCAGCGCCAGCGTTTCCCTGCAGAAGGACACGCGAGCGTGTCATTTCAGGAAGTAAAATAACACTGAATGGCGGCGGTCATCCTAGTCTAAAGTTAAGCCAAGACGGGGTCTCGTTCCAGAGTTAGTCGTGCTGTTCCTATTGCCACTCAGTAAAAAAATGAGGTGCTCGCCGTACCAATGCAGCGTTGGAAAGCCCGGTGGGGTATTCTATGGCTCTCGTTACCAGATTGCGGCAGGGAATGGATCACTGCGGCTAGCTGCCTCATGGGTCGCTGGGTTGCTTAGCCAAGTGTTAACGTGTTCACACATCACGACCCAGGTCGTGGTTTTGAGTTCTGCAATTGGCAGTCCGCCATTACCCACCGTAAGCAGGGTGACTGCAGCCAGGGCTCGTCTGCCTCTACTCAAATAGGGCAGTTTCATCGGCCAATCTTCACCTATTTTACTTGTGGGAGACAGCGGCAAGCAACATGGTCGAATGGTCGACTGGGTCACCTCTCTCGCGCCGACCAAGGCCGCCGACCTCCGACACGAAGCATCGACCGCTCAGGCTCCTTTTTTGTGCAGCGATCGGCAAGGCGCAGATGGAGCCAGCACGCAGCTCGGGCTAGCCACAGGCCGCGGCGTGCTCCACAGCCCGACCCTACCGGTGTTGGTGCTCTTCGTCAGCTTGGCGTCTCTCGACTCGACGGACGGTAAGGACAGGCTCGTCGACCTGTCCCTCGTCGGCGCCGCGCCTCCGTAGCCGGGCTTCGTCTTCTTCGCCGACGCCACGTCATGGCGCTTCTCCGGAGCGCCGGGCACGCCTTGCAACGAGTGCACTCTAGCCGCACCCTCTTCCTCCGCCACCGAAACCTCGATTGGCTCGTCCCTGGTTTCGACGGCTGCGCCGAAGCCACTGCTAACGCGAGCTCTAGGACCGGTTCCGTGAGACCTCGGCGGCGCATTGCCGTCCTCACTGCCGGCGTGCTGCAATCGCACTCGGGTGACCGCCTCGGCACCGGCATCCCTGGTCGCACTGCTTCGGAGAGGTCTCGCTGCCGCCACCGCATTGAGGTCTCGCCTGGTCGTGCCGCCCTCGTCGGTGGCCCTGCGCTCTCGGGCGGCGCCGCCACCGGGCGGCGATCGTTTCTTGGCGACCACCTGGCGGTCGAAGCCGTCGTCGTAGCCACCACCGCCACCGTGCTGAGCAGCGGCGTCGCGAATCTCGCGGCTGAGCGACGGCTTCTTGTCGCTGGCGGCCGCTCGAAGCTGGCTGTCGACGGACGAGCTTGTCCGCTGCGTAGCCGCCGGCACGTTGGCCGACTTCACCAGACGCGCGATCGCCGCTCCTTCGGGAATATTCAGGGAGCTTGAGCGGCTTTTGTCGCCAATCGGAGGGACCAACGGATCGCCGGCGACGGGCATGTCTGCGACCAGCACGTCGATGTCGTTCAACTGCAGCGACAAGGCACTAAAGGCGTCCAAGGGACCGCCACCGGGGTTTTTCGAGGCATGGTCCACGTACGCGCGGTACACGTACACGTACGGCGTACTGCCCCGCCGGCCAAGCTCACCCGGTCCCTGAGACGCTGCAGCTCGTCGCTGAGCTCGCCGATCGCTGCTTCCGGCACGCCTACAAACGCGAGCGAGAATCTCGACGGAAAGTGTGCGGTGTGCCGCACCGCGACCGTCATTGGTGCGGCCGGCAGCCGCTGGAGGGTTCGGCGGCCTCGGAGCTGAGAGCCAGCCCCGACCGGATTCGTTAAAGCCGGCAAAGGAACGTCGCCGTCCGCTCGCAGGAGCGAGGTAGAGAGAGAGACTCGCTCCAATTCCGCTCCCACTCAACGATCTGGCCTTGGTCAGAGGATTCCCACAGCTCCGTCGACTCTGAGCATGCATGCACTTGGAGCCGCGGGATAATCAGCGATCGTGCGTGAGTCCTTGAATCTAGTCAATCGTCGAGAGTGCGACTAGCGTATCTGCTTAAAGCCGCTGAGTGTCTGCGGTTATCAATCAATTAAGAGCTGGGACCGAGAAGCTTAGGCTTACGGAGGCTGGCTGTAGAGAGAGAGAGAGAGAGAGAAAGAGAGAGAGAGAGAGAGAGAGAGAGAGAGAGAGAGAGAGAGAGAGAGAGAGGGAGGGAGGGAGGGAGGGAGGGAGGGAGGGAGGGAGAGAGGGAGAGATTGACTAAAATACAGCTACACAGATAAAAGAGGCAGTCGTCAATGGATTGCCCGGGCTTCGAGGCCATTGATTTTTTTGGAATGTTCATGAATACCACTGATTTCAATAGCTCGAAGCTCATTTATCTGCACGGCGGTGTTTAGCTAGAGCGGCGCACAAGGGTGATGCGGCCACCCGAAATCGACTCAGCAATCGCACACCGAATGCGTTCCTCGTCGTACTCTTTGAATGCCTCGTTGCTGATAGCAATACTGCCATTGTTAGTCAACGTATGAATACAATGCATCAAATCTTCAAGCCTAGCAAGGAAGTACCAGTCAGGTCTTACAGCAAATCACTTTGCCGAGCCAGCGCTGCTTCGAGTGTTTAACGACCTTCTCGGAAATGCGGCCTTAAGTAGAGCCTCTCTTCCCGCCGGTTCACCAGCCGGCGCTGACAAATGACAAGAGAGCCCGAGCAATTTGCTTGCATATATGCAAATGAAAAAATGCACTGCCGAGGTTGAAACATCAGTGAGTTTAAAATTAATATAACTCTAAAGTAACGTCCATGCGTCCAGTAAGAGGAAGTCACCGCTGATTCACTAGCGATGAAGAACAATGGGAAGAGGACGCATGAAAATGCGAACAGCAAACTACTTTCTCATTGCTGAAAATTAAATTCCTTTTAAGAAGGCTAATGGCGATAAATTCTCAGCAAAAAAAGCATGCAACTTTGACAGCTATTGATCAGGAACGAAAGAGAGCAAATGCGTATGATTAATGCTTAACAATCACTGACAGGGATTTCCTTGCAATGATTTTGCAACAGTGCGAAAGAACTACGAGATTGACCATCAGTAGGACGGCTAGTAGACCAGTAAGCAGTCAGGCCCGCCCTGTAAGGCAATGTGGGAGTTTTTTGCGACTTCTTACTGTTATTTTTTACTTTTATTTAACTTTATTTTTTACTTTTATTTTAATGTTATGAGCGAGTAATAATAGTTATAATAATTTATTTACATAGCTCCCTGAAGGAGCAAAATACTTTTTCCGGGAACTTTAAGTCGGCCCGAAAAGGGAAGCGCGCCAACTTATCAGAGACTACAACGAGCAAGCCTGAAACGAGCAAGAGCATTAAAGAACAATTCAGGTGGGCGAAGCAAATGCTGCAACAATAGCTCGAGTGCCCCCCAGACCGGCGCAAAGGTCGAGGCCGACGCTCGCTCACCTCTCGCCGGCTCATTGCCTTCGCTTCGTTGGTGGTCCAGTTGGCTCTCGACCTCAGCGAGGCGCTGCTGCACGGCGGCCAGCTCCTGCTCGGCTCGGCCGTGCCGCTCGTCCAGTGTGCCCAGGCGCGCCAGCACGGCGGCCAGCTCCGGCGACGGACCGTCGAGGCTTCCCGAAGACGCGTTGGCCGCGCGAATCGACACGCGGCGCGGCAACGCTGGAGGTGGCGGCGACGCCGCCTCCTGTTTCAACGTCGGTGCTGCGGGCGGGTCCGGCCTAATTCCGTGGACAGCCGGCGATGAGGCGGGAGGCAGCGACACGCTCGCCGCTCCGCCGCCTCCCGTAGCGGCCGACGGGAAGAGTGACTTTCGCGGGGCCGACGCTGCGATGATGGGCGATTGGCTCACCGACCCTTGGCCGAGCGTAGGGACTACCGCGGCGGACGGCCGCTTGATGGGACAGCTCGGGGCTGGCCTCGGTGCCAGCTGCTGCAACGGGGCCGGCGCGAGGCGAACGAGTCGTAGTTCGAACTACTGCTGCTGGCTGCTGCTGCTGGCTGCTGCTGCGGGTTGGTCGCCTAGGAACAATCACTCTTCGCGTCGTGCGGCATCGAGCCGAAGCGAGTCGAGACGACAACTTCAGTCAGGCTATCGAAACAACGTGGAGGTAATTATGCCGAGCGCCAGCGCCAGCAGAGTCGGGATTCGACAACGATCGGGTCCGCCCAATTTCCCAACCGCCCGTTCTTTCCAGCAGAAAACAGCCGGCTCAATCGAGGCACTTTCTGGGTGCTGCAGCTGGTGAGGCGATCGCTCCGGCCTGGTTTCCTTCTGATTGAAATAGACCGAGTTTACCTGCAGTGTCTTCTGCTCAGCGCTATGCTCGCACTAACTCAAGCACAGCTCCGGTCCACTCTCGGTTGAGCTTCGCTGGAGGGGCGGAGCGGCAAGCGTAGACTTGCCTAAAGCGTATCGGCGTCGACGATCGTGCTGCACAGCTCGGACGGCTCTGCTACCGGCTGTGCCACGCTCCTCGAAGTTCAAAACAGCTGCTGCGAAGATGCTGGGAGAGCTGCTGCGAAATGCTTGCTTTCTCTCCACGAACTGTTGACGCTCGGCCAGCATATACGTCTCGACACGGAAACGCCGATTGGGCTCGAACAACCGTGTATTCAGCTAACGCTTGCAGCAAAACGGCTCACAGCCGTTCTCCTCCCCGCACCAGCGTTCCCGCTGCCTTTACCAGTCCGCTCGCCGCATCGTTTAAGCGCCTGACTGCACACGCCGGGAGACCAGCAAGCAAAGAGTTGCAGAAGTCGAGACGAGATGTCACGAATGCGAGGAATAATTTGGATGTAGTATCCATGGCTAAGCAAGCCCAAATTTCGGCAAGGTTAGTAGCTAAAAGTAGGCAGACTTGATTGTGAAATTGATGCGATCGTCTAATGAAAGGTCAATTTGGAACAGGACCAGCTAGATTACGAGCAGAAGGAGACACGATGGCAGAATCGGTTTTCTAATGTCTGAATCCAATTTCTGAATCCTGTTTGGCCATAACTGCTAAGTCGGTGTTGTCGTCATTCAATTCAATAAAGTTAATGCATTAATTACGTATTCTAAAAGCACGCTGCACAGGATTCAGTATCTTGCGATTAGGGGCTTTGCTCGAGAGTGCTTTACTTCTCGGTCCAGCAGCCATGGCAGGCGCCTCCCGTCGCCGCTACCGGGCTACGAACACGCTCACTGCAGTGAGCGCCAGCTACGGGCACTGCAGTGAGCGCCAGCTACGGGCACTGCAGTGAGACGACTTATTAGCCACCACACGAAAGCGACCGGCCTGCCCACCGGTCGAACAGGACGAGCCGATCGAGTAGCCCGGCGGGACACTCGCCGACGGGACGCGTCGCTTCGCTACGACGAGCTGAGCCGAGAAAGAGGCGCTTCGCCACCTCACTCCATCTTTGCGAAATTGAAACAGCTGAGGCGACGAGCAGGTGGCGACCGGTTTTACTCAGCGGGCGAATGCGAGCCGATCGACCCCGCCGCCGCGACGACTGAATTGGCCGACTTTCGCGAACTCGATTGAAAGCTCTGCTCGAGCAATAGATGCTGCTCCGAGGCCGGTTTAAACAACTAGCCACTACGAACTAGACTATCTTAGCAGACCCACTTCCACCATACTTCCAGCAGTGTCTTTTCGTGCTTCGAAGCTCGCTCGCTGTCACCAGATAGGCTCCGTTTAAGAATCAAAATGAACATGAAATTTAGTCTCTAGCGTCACGAGCTGGCGAGCTCCATTCTCGGTGACGACAAGACCCTGTGCATGTCACCCCTAACCATGTTATTCATGTTGTTTATCAAGCATGCTACCACTCACCTTTCGATCGCGTTTCCTTTGCAGTAAATGTAAAGCGCCTAGAAAGTGATTGAGTTATCTGAGAACGCTTTATCAAGTTTATTATTATTATATTATTATAAAAGACATTTCCTTCACTCTGGTGGCTCAACTATATTCCGACGCGTGTTTTACAGTGCTTTACAGCACCTGACGACTGTCCGGCCGCATAAAGTAAAGAGGGCAGCTCCAGTCCCCCTCAGCCGTAACCGGGGAGGCCCCCCCCCTCCGCAAACGCGGGCGTTTGCCTGCGGCATTCGACAGATCTGTTCGCGGTCCGCACGAAAACTTGACATCCAAAGGGCTCGGGCACGCTTGCATTCACATTTACACATCGAGAGCGAGCACAGCCGAGAACAAAGTCGCCACATCGCGAAAATACGGGTACGTACTGGAAACTCACCGCCGTGGCCGCTGGGGTTGAGACGGCGACAGACGCTTGCCTCTGTGGCGCACCCACAGAGCTCGAGAAGCTTTCTCGAGCTCCGCGGATGGCGTCCTCCAGTCCGCCCCAAGTCGCAACCACCTCCGCCGGCGGGTACATCGACATGTCCTCCTAGGAGGTTTCGCGGCTTGCTGCGGTCAGCGTCGGCAGACTCGTGTCGGCGACGGCGACATGCGCTCGGCAAGCGCTTCTCGACGCTTCCCTCGAGAGGCAGCCGGGAAAATGGACGCTTCCCTCGAGAGGCAGCCGGGAAAATGGACGCTGCCCTCAAGAGGCAGCCGGGAAAATGGAGCTCCTTACCTGTATCGAGCTCAGCTGCTGCCGAATATCGTCCATATCATGCACCTTGCTGTGAATCTCCTCCAGCTTTCCGATGACGTGCTCTGGTTGCGCCTGCGGCCGGTGAGGCACCGAGTCAGGCGGCGAGTGGCCTTGAGGGAGGGCGAGCGGCCTCGAGCTAGGAACGCATGCGAGGGACACTTTACCTTCCCGAGTTTAGTTTGGAGATCTTCTTGAGTCTGCTTGACATCCTTGAAGTCTCTGATGAGATCTTGAACAAGATGAAACAACTGCAACGGAGAGACAGATAATGTGTCATCGTTGGGACCGCACGTGTGATTCGTGTGTAGTTTGGTCGCACAGCAGAGAGCCAGCCGATGCCCAACACCAAAAGTTTATTACCAACGCACGGAGCCGAAGAGCGAACGGCTCCCTTCGGCCCATACTCTCACACGACTACCCACACTCCCACTCTCCAGTCCACCATCTCCCCACCAGCGGGTTACCGGCCTGTGACCATACCACATCACAGGCGGATCACAGCTGTGCACCGGCCGACACTGATGGTGAATCCACCATCTGGCCACCAGCGGGTTACTGGCCAGTGTCCACGCCACATCACAGGCTCATCAGAGGAGCCGGCATACAATACATACATACACACTACATACGAACTACAGTGTGCATTGTTGGCACTAGTAGTAACGAAGGGTTTCCAAAGGGGCTTCCAGACCAAACGTCTTTGTGCCCGGAGGTACAGGCTTTCTCGAAATTTTAAGAGTAAATAACTACCAGTTAAGCATACAGCTACGATAACAATAAGACAACAAGAGTACAATAGCAAGTTTTAGATAGTCCAAAGATCATATCTGAACGGATCTGAGCAAAGACCTTGACCTGTTGTCACTTCTTCAAGGTCGAGGTCTAGGCCGCCATACTCAAATCCAGGCTACAACCTTGGCTTCGGCAAGAGCCCGGTTATGGATAGAAAAATACAAGAATTTTCGCAAATATCAGCGGTCACACCACCTTCGTTATGCAGCAAGAAGTATTGCAGTTAGTACCGTTCGTTAGGTGTATCTCCATCGGTAACTCCACAAAGCCACAAAGACTGTGTGAGTGTTACGAAGGAGAGTTTTGCATAGTGCACTCACAGCCTTTATCGGCTTTCGGTATGCATTAGGTAGCCAACAACTTCATCTCACGAAATAAAGAGAAAGTGGGAGGCATAGCAGTCAGGAGAGCAGTTGAGGTAGTGAGTCGTATGGCAATAGCGGCTCATGACGTCTGGAAAGGATGATCCATTGTCAGCAGTAGGAGAGTAGTTGTCGTTGCGTAAGAATCGTGGAAGTGAGCTCCACAGTCTAGGATCTGCAGAGCAGAAGCTTCTGTCGCCAACGGTCTTTAAGCGGAGGAATGGAACAGCTAATTTATTGTCTACACAAAACCTGAGGACACCTACAGGACTTTAGGTCTAGTCAAATAGCTAACTGATGCCAGCACTCTTAAGCCATAATAAAAATAATAATGCACTCGATAAAGCGCCCTCAGAGAACTCCGTCTCTTTATAGGCGCTTTACATTTGCTGCAAAGGTAAACACGGTTGAATGGTGAGTAATATCATGCTTGATAAACCACATAGATAACATGGTTAGGGGTGACATGCACAGTGTCAGTACGCATAAACACATAAAGGACGAATCACAGGGACCCAATAAATGCTGTCCTAAATAGGTGTGTTTTTAAGTTCTTTTTAAATGTGGCCAAGTCAGGGGATTTTCTGACGCAAGTCAGGAGGAGTTCCAGGCTTTGGGAGCATACGAACTAAATGCACGGTCTCCAAGGCATTAGTAAACTGTTGGATTCCGAAAAGTGGGTGTGGTACTATGCTTGGCCTGGTGGGGGAGTAGATCTGAGAGATAGGCTGGAGCCAAAGAATGAAGTGACCTAAAAGTGAGCGACAAAACCTTGAAGTTGATTCGTTGCTTGACTGGTAGCCAGTGCAGGTCGGCGAGATGTGGTGTGCTGTGGCAACTGTGACGCTCACGACAGACACGCCTAGCTTCGGAGTTTTTCACCAGCTGTAATTGCCTGGTTGCATATGCCGGTAGGCCAGCAAGCAAGCCATTGTAAGGGTTAGATTATCCGTTCCCTCAGGAGGGCCGACGGTCTGACAGGAGCAAAGATGTGTTCAGTCGCGACGACGAAACGCTAGTCGCCGCTAAAGCAGCGCGTTTTTGAGCGAACTAAGACAGTGCCACGGTATTCTACAAACTTGAGCGTCCAAAGAGATTCTTACGCCGCCCTGGTTCGGCGCAGGGGTTAAGGTGCTCGCCATCAACGACCCGAGGTCAAGGTGCTTGCCTTAGACGACCGAGGTCGTGGGCTCGAGCCCTGGGGCATATGTAAAGTGCCTGGATAGAGATTCGGTTCTCTTAGGGTTTCTTCGGTTTTCTTATTATATTTACATTTGTATTTATTCCTGTCTAATAGGGGTGCGATCGCGAGCTCTCCAGAGCTGGCCAGACAGCGGGCAACGTCTCCAGACGAAATCTATCGGAGCTGCGGTTGAGAAATTATAATAATAACAATCAAACATTTGTGCAGCGTCCCTAAAAGAGCGGAATCTCATTCCGGGGCCACTCGGCAAATGCTGGACAGGCAGCGTGGTTAATCAAGCGCACCCATCGATCCAGCGCCGCCCGCCGCATCGAGAGTGGAAGCCGCCTCCGAAGGCGACCGAGCGCGTGAGCGACCGGCGGCGGCGGCGGCGCTTCACCTTTTCAATGCCTTGGTCGTGCGCTTCCACTCGCTTGTTGAGCTGCGCGAACTGCCAAAAGTCGACGAGCGGTTTTTCATGCTGTACGCTGCGCACTATTTCGGCGGCGGTGGGCATCGTCACGGTCCGGTTCCTGTCGGCCAGCTCGGCCAGCTCGGCCCTATCGAGCAGGTCGGCAATGGTGGACTTGCCGAGCGAAGCCGTTTTCGAGCCCCTCGCCGCCGCCGCCGCCGAGGAGCAGGCGTCCTGCGCGAGCACTAGCTCGCTGGTTGGCGACGAGCTGCTGGCGACGCCACCCAGCCTGCCCACGATGGCGAGCAGGAGATCGCGCAAGGCGCGGAAGTTGACTGCCCCGGTCTCGGGCGCGCCGATGGACTGGTCGACGAGTCGCGCGAGACTGAGCGCGGCGGGCATTGCGGCGGACGTCTTCTTCCGTATCTGCGGCGGCCGTGCTCTCTTTTTATGCCGACCTGCTTCCAGACGACGAAGGCCTTCAGCGCCGTCGCGCTTTTAGACCCGAAACCACGCTCCTCGCGTTTTTCTCGCAGCGGCCATTTTTGCTGTCGTCGCGTGAACGCGGAAATGCCGCGACCCGGATATGTTTACGGCATCCTCGCCACTTCACTCTCTCCAGCGAAAGAATTTTTAAAAAAGCAGATCGCCGTCGTTCTCATGGTACTGATTTGACATGACTGCGAGCGGTGTAAGCGACCACTACCAACCAGTAGTCCTGACGCACGGCGACCGTGCGTACGCGCGCACAGAACTGCCAGACGCCGCAGCGAATTTTTACGGAATTTTCACGCTGCAGCGAATTTTCATCTTAGAAATGCGGCTACCCGAGAGCAGCAGAACGAACAGATAGACGAGGAGCCCAGAAGAAGGAAAGCGGAAGCATCACAATGCAGACGGCCGAACGGCAGAGCGTAAAAGCCGCAAAGGTTAGCGGAAGTTAAGGCCGATCCTATATACTGGTGATGCGCGGTGACCAAAGCAAAGTGTTGCTATCCTAAAGCTGACTGTCCGAATGAGTCACCACTAAGGTGAAGATAAGTGGTACTGCGTGCCGCATTTCGTGGATACGATAGTCCCACCGGAAAGGTTTATCTGCCTGTAGTCTTTGCAGGTCCACCGATTGGCGTACTCCAGAAAGCCCACCACACGTCGGTCAGGCGCTTCGGCTAGATTCGATTGAGAATTTGTGTAGGCGAAACTCAACGTTTGCGACGAAGTTGCTACGGACATTTGAAGGGTGCTGAATGGGACTTGGATAGACCCAGTGCAGTCAACTCTACTTATAAGAATTCGTTCGGGCCGGCATCCTTATATACGGTGTCTTCCCATATTCGGAGTTAATAATATTGAATAATATTGACTAATTGACTATTTGACTAATATTGAATAAAAATCTGGGACGCAGAACTGCTATTCTTATAAGCGGAGTATTCTTCTATCCGATATTCTTATATTCGGAGACGACAGTACTTCGGCCGGAGCGCCGAATACCGTCCGGATCGTTTGGCAAAATGTTGCTGACGGTCGATGCTGAAGTCAAGGTCCGATTTTAAGACATGCTTCTGCTGTGCAATTCAGATGCAATGTCGTTTGCTTTACACTATTGTTTCCTTAAAATGGCGGGCAAGTGCTTCATATTAATAGCCAAGGGCACAGTGTGAGCGCCACTGTCAAGAATCGGTTAGGACTAGCCTTTCCTCTAGACATTAACGCCACTGTCAAGAATCGGTTAGGACTAGCCTTTCCTCTAGACATTAACGTAATTCCAACTGAGCTGGAAGTCAACGAATTTTGAGCTTTGTGTGGCTGACTTTAAGGCGCTCTAAGTGCGATGAGACAGCCACCTGTCTGCGGATGCTCCTTACTATTCCTCTATGAAGAGCCAAGGCAATCGTCTATGAAACACACGGGATCGAATGCAGGCCTCAGGATCTAAGCTTCCAGTTCAGCTCTTCCTAACGTACTCGTGCGGGCATCATCGAATAGACTGTGTACAGAAGTCCCGAAACTAAAAACTGTAAGCATCCAACAACGCGACTGCACACTGCATGATAAGCTCAGGGTATGGTGCTCACCTGTAACGACCAGTCATGTGGGCTCGAGCACTGCACCACATGCAAGCTCTTGCAAAAATATAACTCTCTTGGGGCGCTATGCGAATTAGATATATATATAATTCGCATAGCACCAAAAAAAGAGTAATCGTTTTGCAATATATATATATATATATATATATATATATATATATATATATATATATATATATATATATATATATATATCCTACTCCCTGTCATGAACGTGAATACATGCGACATTGCTACCACGTTGCCCACCTTGTCGGCTAGCCACTAAGAAGTCGGAATGAATCTCTCTTCTCTTCTCTCTCCCCCCCCCCCCCAGTTTCTCCATTCTCGCCCGTTGCTATCACGCCCCCTGTCACCTTGTGTTTCCTCTATAAATAGCCAAGCTACCTCCACTTGACCATTCGTGTGCCCCCCCCCCCGGCACGTAAGTAGTGCTTTAAAAGTCCTCGACTCTTTACAGCATCTGCAGTTTCAATTTAATGACAGAAGCCTTATATTACAAGCTGCGACTCGTATTCCCGTGGTTAGAGGGATCGAGGAAAAACCTGTACTCTGGTCAATTAGGGCACTGTGAATGCGAAATGATGACAGATGGCAATGCCTATGTTGCCGGCGTAAGCACATAATGCAACTGCATCACCGGTACAGGAACGAGAAAGAAGCAGCAGCATAGTTACAACAGAAGCAAAGATACGATTGCACTAAGGAGCATGACGACAGCTTTTGTCGAGTGGCATACATACATGTCACGTAATCCCTGTTACGAAGAATACAAGACTCAAACAAGCAACGATCAGGTGATGCACACACTGAGATCTTGTTCGATGGCCTCAAAAGCATCCTGTGCTCAGGGCAGGGGCATAGCATTCATGCGTATGAGCAACAGAAACATGCAACAAAGCAACACTAGACAACATATGCGAAAGTACTAAAAATAGAAAGAAGAAAATAAAGTCAGCGGGGTCGCTGCAGCACCGCTCTTAAAAGTGCAATGGCCAGTGCTGCGATTGTTCTAAGACAGCACGAGGGTGCAGTTGCACGAGTGCACGAATCTGAGGCAATGCCGCACGGCAATGCTTGGGTCGCTGACTGTCTCCACAGGCTGTGGTGCACAGCAACACTGTGAGCTGCCATCATGGGAAGACACAGAGCGTTTGCTAGATAGAGCTTGGTAGATCGTGTTAAAAGGCACTGACAAAACTATGCCAGCTGCTCCCAGGCTGACCTCCCTCTGTCGGCATCTGCAGCAGATCAACATGGCATCGCTGACACCGCGACATACCCAACAGCCAGCAACAAACTTCCTCTCAACGCCGACAAACAACCGATGATCAATGCAGAATTAGGTTCCTACAGAGACCCGGTATCGTTAATCCTGACAAACGGCAGGAGGCCCAATCGAATCATTCCCATGCATGTAAGATACATGCGACTGATAAATGACAACACAACAGGTAGCAAGAAAATGCAAGCGAACGTCAGTGAAACTATATGCATGCTCTCTCATATATGCGCACGCACGCACGCACACGCAAACATACTGCGAAAGAGAGGGGGTGAAGGGAGGGGAGAAAGTAGTAGAAAATAAACAGAAAGAGAGGGAAAAAGTGAGAGAGAGAGAGCAAGAGAGAGAGGAGAGAGAGCAAGAGAGAGAGGAGAGAGCAAGAGAGAGACACACAGAAAGGAGATGGGGAAGAAACAAAGAGAGAAAATATGAGTTGAATGAGTAACTAACTGTACCAATGATCAAGACGGTCTAAACAGCCTTTTCAGTTTTCTTTTAGCAAGCAGCATCAGCCTTGGGCTGCTTCCTGGCAGCAATCCAACCCTCCAAATCCAGAGGTTGAAATGCTGAAATCAAACAAAGGTGCTTAAAGGCCTGAGACTTCTTACAGTGGCAGCGTCAAGAGCAACAGGTGCAGCAGCTGCATCTAGTCTACCGGTCTGCCGCAGGCGACATTACAGAAAGGTTCACTGCTGCTGTTGCCAAGATGCCAGGCTTATACCGGAAAAGTGGCAGAGCCAGAACTTACAGCTCAAGTTAGGATTAGGTACTTTTTCTTGGTAGTACTCTGAACCACCTTAAAACATATCAATGGCTAACATCAGGGGTACTGCAAGCATTCCTTTGTTTGCCTGTAGAAGCTAGTGTGATTGATATTCACATTTTACATTACAGGATAAAGGTCGGTACTTAAACCGAAATCGCACAAAGTTAGCAGCACAAACAAAACTTCCTTAGATGGACCAAGAAGCGCATTAAACATTATTTTGTTCAAAATCTATGCATTATGCAGACACTTACACTTGAAACTAACAGTTGCTACAAGTTGCTACACAATCTGCTAGTCATGCCAGCGTTAACTTAGCCTAGAGTTCGTTCTTCTGCTCAACATCGGCTGCATAACAAGAAACGCCAGCGCTAGCCTAAAACTACTCTCACGTTTTCTGGTTACAGTTAGGCCCTCGAGTAATAATATTAATAATAATATATTTATATAGCACTCTCAGAGAACTTAATCTCTTCCTAGGCACTTTACATATACTGTAAGAAGCATGACCAAATGATTAGTGACAGCATGCACAACGTCAACAAGCATAACATCGTTAGAGGTGAAAAAGGTCGATAACTTTAGTTGGTGTTTTTTCTCTTGGCAGGCAGCTAGCCATATCAACCCTCGGGGTAAGATCCGAAATCGCTGGCCCCATTCAAACAGGTACGAAGGATGCAAGTCCCAACGTGCAACTAACTATCCCTACGGTAAAGTTAGTCATGTTTTTATCAAGCAAAGTGCGTTTTAGGTATTTGCAGGGTGTATCCACTATGGTGACAATATCTGCACTAACGTAAGATTGGACAATGAGATCAGTGTAGAAGTACAGATCAGCCACACAGCAGTCAAAAGGAATATTAACTCTCGAGTATCGCGACCGTGAACGAATTATAAAAATAGGCTCGGTCGAAACATGTGTCAGAGATACCTGTACGAGTTACTAACAGGTATACGGCACGTCAGTATGTAACTGCACAGTATCCTCCAATCAAACTAAGTGATCGACTTCCAGTCCAATCAAAATTAACGAAGCATGTTCGATCTCCTGCAGTCCACCAAGCTTACCAGTTAGAATGGACTTGAGAGACAACGGTGCATTCTTGCAGAGGCACATGGCCTTCTGCCTGGCGGCTAATAAAACAAGACCAGCTAGCCAAGAAGTACTGCCATCATAAGTAATCAAATAGCTAAACTTGGTGTGTGTTCGAATTTACATCAACCACTTCAATGGAGATAGAAGACTCAAGATTGACAAACACTGCTCCATGCTGGGCATAAATCAAGTGATCACAGTGTGAATGCCACATTGGCATGACTGCAAACCGTGCCCCTCGTGTCCTACCTTCGTCAGGCATCGTACGCTTTTTATTGTGCAGCTGCTCGGCTTCGCACCACCCTACAACATATGCCAGATCCACGGTCTATTATTTCCTTTGCCACAACTGCCGGCCTACTACAGAGGCAGCACATTGACATCGGTGTTGACAACGGCAGCACAGCCCAGCAATACAACTAGTCGAGCACCTCTCAGGTCAGCAAAGGAGCTCCAGGCACAAGCCAGGAACCAGAACAGGTCGACTTGCTGTCATTTAACAATTAAGATAGAAGGCGTTGACGGCAAGAAGATAGCCAGCCAGAACACAGCCAATCGATTGACATCTAACATAACACGGTGGCATGCAGTGCTCATCTGCTGGTCGGGTGAGCACTGTGCCCTGTGGGGCGCTGCCAAAATGCCTTTACTAGACTAAAGTGGTCGCACAATGCATCATCTTTGCCTGCGACTATGGTCATTACGTTTCCAGGTCTAAAACATGCTATACGTTCCGTTCTTTTCCTTGCATACACATGAAAGGTTAAAGGCCATTGTCTATATCCATCAAATGGGCATTCACAGTGGCATTACATCTTTGAGACTCCATTGCAAAGCTCTGATAGGAGATGAATCCTAAAAGGTCAATCATAATAATCGCTAAATACCCAGGGTCTTCTTCTTCTACTTGTGTCCGGCGACCCCCAATAGCGTCATGCAAGCGCCAGCTCGGTGAGTTTGCCTGCAAACGAGTGTGCACCGCATAGAACGGGAATTAAGGGGGGATCACTGGGAGTCAACTGATGTGACATAACTTGCAAAGCAGCAGCAAGCATACATGTAGGCATGCTAGAATTTCGTTGGGCTTCCCATGAGCGGCAAGCAGAGCGAGGCTTCTAGAAAACCCTATAACAGAACAGTGAAAGGAAGGCGACTTCGATTCAAAAACTTTAACTCACTTTGGTAGAGGAACTGGACGTTGCTCTCGTGCTTGAGTGCGGCAGCACTTGCACCATCGTGGTCAGCCTGCGGAAGCACCACGGGACCACCTCCGTTGACATTTGCTGGCACATGTCTAGCAACGAAGCAAGGCAGGCAAATTCGGAGTCGCCAAGCAATGGCAGGCGGTCACACTCTCGTTGCATGGAGATAAACAGTTTAGTACACGTAAGCACACACACACACACACACACACACACACACACACACACACACACACACAAATACACACATACAACACATGCACATCAACAAGAAAACCAAGTCCGGGCAAGCAATGAACATTGGCAGACTTTGGTGGCACAGCATTGGCACAAGGTAGCTTGGCAATTTCCTCAGCCCGCTCGACCAGCCAGCAGCCACCGCACCGAGCTGCCACGTCGAGCTGAGTGTACGAACCTCCTATCCTGTGCTACCAACCCAGGTGCTGAAACCGGCTACAGAGCATAGAAGTCACTTCCAGTTCTTAAACAGTGATGCAATCTATTCTCCTACCACCGATTCTTCTCGGCCGTGTCTTCAGACTCGAATTCTATGCTGCTTACCTCCTCCGGCTAGCCTAATTCCACTACGCTCCTCAATTTTCTATCTCGATAAGGTGAAGGCTATATGCCCCCCATGCTCACCGAGAGCAGCTCGGGCTTTAATTGCGCAACGGGGACAGCACAGCAGCCGCTGAGTTGCCATGGCATTTCGAAGCCGCAAACTAAGGCACGGCACACGTACTCACGCGCACTGGCACTCATCCTGTCGAGCACGCTCGCGCAAGCGCCAAACACGGCGTGAGGACGTGGCGCAGCCTTAGGATATGACACAGAGGTTCAAGTGTACAGGTCGGTCGAACTGGCAGCCGGCTCTAATGACCATGGCTTGGTCGACCATAGGTTGTCTCCCATTTGTTTGTTGACCAGTTTGTTGACCGGGCCTCCGAGGCAGAACCGGAAAACCGGCAGGCGATATATAAAAATATGGCAAGAGTCAGCTGAAATCTACAGAACCGAAGTCAACCGTGGCAAATACGTGGATTTGCAGAGCTGCCGAATGTCCCAATGACGGCGTGCAGATGCCGTTGCTGCTACTTTCCAATGCATTGACGACCAATAAACTGAATGCCTGCCTTGAAGACATTCGATCCCCAATGTCGGGCAGTTCGTGCCGACCATGTTCGACCAGTTTCGGCCCTGGATTATCTTTCTAAAACCGAACTCCTCATAGGATATGCCAAGCGTGTGCTCGGAATTTAGGTGCACTTATTGATTGTTAACTGGACCTTTGACGGCTTCATTATGAAGACTGCTTCCTCAGCCAGCCATTAGGAACTGTCCACCACAGTGTCTACAGACTAGACTACTGTAACTCAGTATTAGCTGGGTCACCAAAGAAACCATCAAGCATCTGAAACTGTTGATGAATATGGCTTTAAGGTTGATGAAGGAACTTCGATGGCTCCCGGTCGATCAACAGATGCAAAGCAGTATCCTTACTCTGACCCACATGGACCACCATGGCTTAGCTCATTCATACCTAGCAGAAGCGCTTCACCAGTTTCAGGCTCTTCATGCCCTCAGGTCGTCCGTGGACAATAAATTAGCTGTTTCATTCGTTCGCTTGAAGACCGTTAGCACCGGAAGCTTTTGATCTACAAGTCCTGGATTTTTGTAATGTAATGTATCTCCGTCAGTAACTCCACAAAGTCATAAAGACCATGTGGGCGTTACGCAGGAGAGTTTTGTATAGCGCACTCACAGCCTAAGCGGCTTTCGGTACGCATTCGGTAGCCAACAGACTTCGTCTCACGCAACAAAGAGAAAGTGGGAAGCATAGCAGAGTTAGGAGAGCAGTTGAGGTAGTGAGTGGCATAGAAGTAGCAGTTCAGGACCGCTGAAAAAGATGTGCCATAGTCGGCAGTTGGAGAGTAGATGTCGTTGCGTAAGATTGTGGACCTCACTTCCACTGTTCTTGCTTGACATCAAGAAAGTGAGTATGGGAAAAGAAAGTGAGTAGCACAGAAGCGATGAAGGGTGGCTGGAAGGAAAGTGCTACAGTCGGTGGCAGGAAAGATGTCGCCAAGCAAGAACGGTGGAAGTGAGCTAGGCTGCCTTGTACCCTCACAGGCAAAGCTTCTATAAACAATCTTCAGCTGAAAGAGTGCGTTCGGAGATTACGAGTGGGCTGACACTTCACGGCCAGTTCAACCAGGCATGAATGAGCTCAAACGTGGTGAGCCAGAGCAAAGATCCGAGTAAGACCGTTCGTGTGTCCACTTATCAACTGGAAACCGAAGCGGCTCCTTTAGCAAAGACGGTACATGACTTGAGCCTCTTAGATTTAAAAATGAACCAAGCAGCCTTAGTTAGCACTAATGGTAGAGGCTTAAGGGCATGTCGGCAGCAGCTGCTAATACCAAGTCAGAGGAGCCAGTGAGCACTTTTGCTAACCATTAATAATAATAACAACAATAATAATACATTTGTTATAGCGTCCAAAGATAACTAAATCTCTTTCGAGGCACTTTAAATTTGCTGTAAAGGAAGCACGATCGAATGGTTACCGGTAGCATGTTCAATGAACAACAAGCATAACATGATTAGAGGCGACATGCACACGGTCAGCATGCAAATGCATCGAGTTCACCCGCGCCCCCCCCCCCCGATCATCGGCAGAGATCAAACGTGATGGCTGGCCGTGGAGGCAGTCTTTACCATGCAACTTTTACACGAACGCCAGGCCGGTGTCAAAGATGACACTCCGACTCCGAATAGCTGGCGATGGTCTCACTGCCAAACTTCCGATTCATAATGCAAAGACATTGAGTCCAGGCGGCAGCGCTTTCGGAGAAGAGTAGCTCGGTTGTCTAGCTATTTAGCTAAAGGAAACAGGACCGACCGAGGTCCAGGCTCTAATGCCTGCACAACGTGAGCTCAGTCCAACACATTTGCAGTAGCCAATTGCCTTTTGGAATGCTCGCATGTCGTCTCACAAGTCACCCCCGATTTCGTATGCGAAGCTAAACTAGGGAAAGCGAAAAATAGCCGGGGTGTATACATGCGCACAGAAAGAGAACCAAGCGTCCTCTCGTACACGACGAGAGCATCTTAAGACGGCTATATATACATACATATATATCTACTTGCGCTTTGCCTCGTCAGAGCGAAACTGATTTCAGAAGTGGGAGAATAAGGGTCTAATGGAAGCCGCGGAGTCCGCACAGTGAACGTAATAAGACCTGCTTCTTTGAGTCTACGTGGACGCCAGTAAAACTCGGCCATCTAACTCATCAAATATCAGGAACGCAGCCGATGCCGCTCAGCCAGGCAGTAAGCCATGAACAGCACGCATGAGCGCGGATGAACAAATGCTGGCTTCCGAGTACTCTGGATCCACTTACGCCATTATGGCAGCTTCTACAGTAATGGATGTAGATCCAGCAGCTTTTACGCCATCAGACAATGCGGCGGCAGTGATGGATAGCAGTTACCGCGCGCACAAACCCCCGGAAACAGGGTAAGAGCTCTCCAACGGATACACGTGGAGGTCGGTATATCGAACACGTATACCGCTCATCAAAAACCAAAGGTAAACAAAGAAGATTAATTTGTATTGCGAAATGAAATATAATATCATGAAAATTAATTATCCATAAATTTCTACGCGATGAAGATATATCACACTCAGCTAGACATAATAAAACTATTTGCAGGATCAGATTGAAGCTCCTTACAGATTAGTAAGTCAATAGTGCGGCAGCTGCATTCTTATTCTTACATAACTCTATAAATGACTATTACTTGAACCCCTCGCTTTCGGCAGTAATGATGGGTTAAGTAGGGTAAGTGGAGATATATATAACATCAAAAAGATTTGGTGTAGTGAGCACTGCTAGTGTAGTGGCATCATGCAAGATTCCCATTCTTGCGACCCGGGTTCGATTCCCGGGCAGTGCAAGATTTTTATATTTAAAATACTGCGTTTGTATGGGCTAGAAATGTCTATCGTTTGCCTTAGGACCGATCTTTTCAATAGTATAAACCAGTTTGGCTATTGTAAACTACTCTTCCTTAAGCTTGAGAGAAATCATTGAGCAACAAAAGAAATCAGTAGCATTTAAACATCGAGTCTCACTTCGACTTCATCCTGCACTTCTTCCTCAAAGAGGTAGATTTCGTTATAGAAATCAGCCACATCAACGATTTCTGATTCTTCCTCATCTAGCTCTTCTGCGTCAGTGACATGTTTCGGTCATCATACTGTCCAAGAATTTGCCCAAGGTGTCGTCGCCGGCCGGCTTACTCCTACTCCAACTGAAGCTGGTCGACGTTATCTGCATTTCGGAATCGGCACTCAATTTCTTCGCCGTTAAGATTCGTGTATGTTACTCGAATCGAGGGATCCGACTCCTCTGGGCAGCTTCTTGCACCAGCTCCAATGAGCATTGAGCAGTGCTTCGACCACTGACCGCAGGCTTTGCAGCTTGCATTTGCAGTCTTACCACACTCAGCTTTCTCAACGCCTCTGAAGCGCTCCCAGATTAGGTCCTTCTCTCTCGGCATCCCTAGTGACTTCCGCGAGCCAACAAGTCCGATGATAGCCGCCGGCTCCGTTGGAACGGTTCGGTTTGGTAGGACTGGGTCTCGGGAGGGCGTCGTGTGTCAGGTGACTCGGCAGATCATAAGGGGAGAGGTATGCGAAAGGGCCGCGGACTACAAAGTCACTAAGCAGTCCCCGACTACTCATCAGTCAGTATCAAATTGTACACTATAATTAATTTTGCGGGCTGTAGTAAACAGCTATTTTAACACCTTTGTATACAACACAAAACACACAAATACATAGAAATGTCTCTCAAGAAAATTTACACAAGTTATGTAGTTATATCTGCCTGTTCCATCTACGTAAAATGTGTAAGATGCAGGCGTACTTAGTGAAGACAGTTATAAAGGCACTGTTCATATTTCGGCTAGGATGCGTCTAGTTCGAACAAAAAATGAGTGTCACACAAAAGACAGAGCCAAATCAAGCAACCGATGGTAGTCACAGGCACAACTGGGACGTTTTTTGAATTAACAGTCCGCAAATGAAAGATATTGCATGGTAAAAGACGAAATCACATAAAGCATTTCGCTCCCCCAGAGACTAGCATTTGCTTTTAGAAGTGTAAGCTTCACGTCGATGCATTTACCTGAGCAGCTCATCTTCGTGCTCTAGAAGTACTAAGAAGGGATTGTGTTCAGTGTAAATAGTTTCTTGTTTGTCAACATGGAACACGGCAACGGCAATGAGGAACTCGCAGGCCCAGGGGGTAAGTGGTGGTTAGGTTTGGGACCACATCAACAAAGGAATCCTATTTCTCGACGGCTGAGGCCGACGTTGCCGGAGTTCCAACCGTTTGTATAACGAGCCGTTTGACCATCGGGCACGTCGGGAGTTTAGGAGCGATCAAATATTCGAGGCTAGATTCAAACTAAAGCCACTCAGGTTATAGGTATACTGTTTTGCAGTGCCACTTAGGCAACGTTATAATTAGAGCTGAAGAATAAGCTTGGAATCCGCTTGCAACCCGATATACTTCGCTTAATTTGGTTTGGCCGGATAATTGATATACGTATATCCCCTGCACGATCTGGAACTTACTTCAAATAAGCACGATGTAGAAGGTATAAAGTTGACGGCTGTGAAGCTTACACTTACTGATAAACAATAGACATTGGCTTGTTCATTGTTCCCTGATAAAATAACCTCGGTTATATAGCGGCAAAAAATAGCAGCTGAAAAATATCAACAAACTCATTTGCATAGCAGCAGAAGAGCCTTAACGGCTACCAGCACCGCTTGCAGTTGGCGATAATGATTTCCCGCTGCAGGATTCGAACCCAAAACCTCGATCGTAAAGAACGAGCACATTACCTATCGTGCTATCACGGCGCCCTGTAAAGGTTTATCGGTTATCCCCATTGCTCGCACTGGGCGATAAAGTATGCCACTGCCGGACTCAAGCCCGCTGCCTGAGTCGTGAAGAGCGAGCACCTTTGGGGTAAGACCCAAGTTCAAGCTTGAGCAGTGAGCCCGACATACCGCTGCCACCGGCACGTTCACCCACGCTTGATCAGCAGAATGACGGCTTTGAAAACACGCACTGGCGCTTGCTGCAGATCTTTGGTGTGTGCAATTAGCAGAAATATCTTGCGGTGCTACAAACGAACTAGAGAGGGCTGCTGGGGGCCTTTGCTGAGTTGTTACAACATTACATGAAGGCAAACATTTTCGTTGGAAGGTGCCTGCAGGAGGCTGCTTCTATGCAATGTCACCTTCCAACAAAAATGTATAAAAACAAAACACGCGAAGGTAGTCACTCCCCTTGATACTAAATTTAAGAAGATAGTTCATTTGTATAGCGCCACAAGAGATCTTATTCTCTGCCCAGGCGCTTCACGTATGCCGCAGGGCTTGAGCATACGACCAATGTCGTTAAGGCGAGCACCTTACGCCTGGGCCAATTTAGAAAATGTCTGCATGTACAGAGGTAGAGCTCAGGGTCTGAAAGGACTTGATTTTTCTTGGCTTCGACAGCCAACTCACCAGTGCTCTCAGAACAGCACACTGATAGGACTTTTATCATGGAGTCTGGCACGATCTGGCTGAATAAGTTGAAGGGACATCCTAAGCATGTTAAGCGTGTCTACAAGATTATTCGATAGGTAATGTCAACTTGATAAAAGTTTAAGGGTATATGCACTCGCAAACACAGTGTTGCATGGTCGTCACATTTCAGGCTCACCTATCAGATAAACAAGCTGCTCTGTCTGCGTCCCAGATACTAATGTTTAACTGTACAAAGAACTCACCAGCCATAAGTTGAGCATGAACACACCACTAGGGGAGACGCTCTAAGGAGAGGCAGCCGCCCTCTTACGGTTTGTCTTGACATTGTTGTTCATGCACAGACTCGCGAGCGCTAGACTTTGCACGTGCTTTTCAACTTAGGTCTGAGCATAAGTTACACAAAAATATTAGCAAGCTGATATGGCTCAAAGAGCTTGCCAGCATTTGGCTGGACAAAGTGTCGTCTGTCAATTTAAGCTCAATAGCAGTGTCTTTACAATTAGAATGGCAATTGAAACATCGACCTCATTCCAAATGCCACACAACCTCAGGGATTCGTGCCACGGAACTTCGATCTCACTCAAGAAAGCGGTAGGCACAAGAGGATAGTCCTTTACGGTAAGAGCCTTCAGCACGCGGTGCCCAGTTTTTTTCCGCAACGGCTTTTAATAAACGTCAACGACACGGAGGGTATTGAATCGGAGGGTATATAATCCAATATGTATTTCCCCTTCAACGTAGGCCCAATTTTAAGAACCGAGCATTGTTTTCCATGACTCTAATCGTCCATTTTAGAAACTTGCTCTGGACCAGGCCAATGGGCGAAATACTTGCCCCGATCAAAGGCGATGGAGGAGCAGTAGGACTGATTGAGAATCCTGTGGCCTACAGCTGAGCTGGATGAGCGGCAGCGTCCTGAGGTGGCACTTCGAATGCATGAGCTCAAGTATGCGCTGTAGTCGAATACATTCCTACATGATGATGCAAGCTGAGAACATCACAGGCAAATCATAACCTTTCAAGGATATTTTATCGTTGAAGTTTGGTTTCTCATTTATGTCATCGAGCCTTTATGGAGACCCTTTCCTGAAAAGCAGCAATCACATCCTTGGGCTCTACAGCCAAGACATCGTGGAGTCATCGGCCCGTGACGCACTGAGCGCTGCATAGTCAATTGGAAGCGATCAGTCAGTACGGTGCCTTTATGGCTGAAAAGCTAGAGCAACGCTTCATGCCAGTTTTTCTCACCCATTGAAGAGAAACAATGTTTCAAGAAACCGGTTTTCCGAGCCTCGAGCGAAAATGGCTAATGCAAGTATCTAGGAAACAGTGAAATAATCACCCAGAAGATGTTCTTTATTAAATCAACTGCGTGTCAAGAGGATGAAGTCTATAAGATTTTCTGACTTGGAAACTTTTCCTTCCCTCTGTCCCTTCCCTATCAATCAGTGGAACACGGCGGATAGGTACCCAAGTCACAACTTCTTGATCGTTTGGAACCCACCTGCTTGCCGTGCAAAAATGACCTTGTTCCCAATGCCTGCCATTTAAGGTTCGGCTGCCGTGCACACGGTTTATTGTGGCACAGAAAAAGCGTTTGAGGAATACGCCTGCAGATCTGTATAATGTTCCTTCAAACGTAGCTTAACTTTAACAGCGGCTTGACGTAGCATAGAGTACATATAACGCAAAGCGTCTGAAGTCACATACAAGGAAAGAAGAGTGGACAATGAATGGGAAGAGCGAGTGACAGCCGAAGCTTGCCTTTCTTAAACGGGGGTACATTTATAAATAATAAATTTAATTAATAAATAGCAATAAATAATAAATATAATAATAAATGTATAAATAAACTTCTTTAATTGGGTTTTAATTAGGCTTATTTAAGCTTGCATTTCTTTAATTTAATTAATTTCTCTAATTCCTTAATTTAATTTATTTAAAATTTAATTTCTTTAATTTAATTTCTTTAATTTAATTTCTTTAATGATTTCCTCAATTCGGCCAACCTCATAAGGTGCGGTGACAACCAGACCGAACTTTCGTTTTTTTAGCTGAACATGACAGTAAAATACTAACTGATAAGCTTCTTATCTGTACTAAAGGCCCATTTGCCTTGTCATAGAATTGAGTTTGATTTCAACCTACTCGGTTTGCAGCCACTCAGCCAAAAGTAATCTAATACTCGGAGGGTTCTCCTCCGAGTATGAGGTATTACTCTTTCCTACATCTACGGCCACAGTTACACTGAATTCGGACGGCAAGCTCTGAAAGTTTTACCATAGACTACTTTTGCAGTTCACAATTCCAGGGACCTGCATGGACGTTGTATCAGGGAAAATCGTTATCATTGTTTTGCTTAAAAAAATCCAGCTTCTCGCGAACCTGGGAAATGCCAGAGTCGGCCCTGCCTAAGAAACAGCAAAGCGCGTCAGTGAATGTGCGTTTACAAGAGACACGTACAACTCGAAGCTTGTCGTACGGACAAGAAGAGAAACGGCTACAAGGTAAATGGACCATGCGCCAAAAAATATATCCGCCGATTCAGCGCAATAGCCGATCATAAAAGTAATCAGAACAGTCAAAACCAACGTGGTAGTATTGGCTTTTGCAGCTTTGGCGATGCACGATATAGTTGAACTTTGGGAATAGGCCTTTTATTCAGATTTATTCAGACCAGCTCATGCGATAGTAAGCTCTCCACCCAAAGCTATGAGTCTACCACTTTTCCAAATTTGACCGGGCTGTGATATTTTTTCTTTTCTCAACCGAGTAAGGAAAAGCGGCTTGGAAGTGTGAGACACTTTCACTGACATCACAGTTACTCCAAGAAATATCGTTGAAGATTTGCTTGATATAGAGAGGTTTTGTTGTATTGTATTAATATACGACAAGACGAGCACTGAAGTCAATCTAAACACTGACAGGCTTTGTCTGTTTACAGAAAACGACCGATTGACAATATTCCACCGACCATCGAAGCTCTTCCCCAGCATGTCAAGAGGGCATTGCACAAGGCTACATACTTCTGGTGACAAGGGGCTGGCCTTTATGGACACACCTGCCTGAAGCCGCACAGGTTGTGGAGAATCGATCAAGCTTGCATGTACCCATGGATGTAAGAAGTGCTGCATGGATGTAAGAAGTGCTGCAAATGTTTTATATCGGTACTTTTACAGTACGTATTATACGCTTGCACGGTACTATACGCTTGCAAAGGAGGATGAACCGAATAATTAGATTCTATTTAGACTGCTCCCAAACTAGTGGATCTTTATTCTTGTGAAATTATTTTAGATGCAGAGTAATTTTTTCTAATAAGAACTGATATTTGTGAACTGACTTTCACTCGTGCTGGGAACCAACCACTGCTTTCACTACTGTTTGCCTGGACGTTCACTATTGGTTTCATAACGACAGAAGTAATAATTTTTTCGTGGAAGTTACCTAGGCATCAAGTGTAGATACTTCCGTGACCAACATTCGACTTTTTTTTAGCACTAGAAGTGACTTGTGAGGCAGTACCAAAAAATTAGCTGTCATGGCGACTGTATTGGATCATGTAGCAAAACTGGGCTCCGTGTCAAATTTACAAAGTCTCATGTGATCTTTTTATTTTAAGTTTAGTAGCATCACTTCGGCAAATGACGGTATACTTAATATTCTGCCAGATTATTTGTATACTAGGCTTTGCAAGAATACAATAATCACCCTGGCAGCCATATTGGATTACGTCATAAAATTTGGCTCAGATGTCAAATTAATTATGTCCCTACCTCAAGAAGTACCTTAAATACCAAGATTAACAATCGTGCCAAATTTTATGCTAGTATGCCTAACAGCACAATTTGTGACCTTTGCTCTATCACTAATCGGCTGTAACTGCCACAGATGAAAACATTTTAAGTTGCAAGAAAAGCCCTCTAAAATGCAACCTATTGAGCTTAAGACAAATTCTTAAGCATCCCTTCTTCATGACACAATCCGAATGAGAGATCGTAACCAATTAATCTAACCTTGCTAAAGGTTTGTCCTAATGATAAATTAAAAACGTAACAAATCATTACTCTGTAGGCACTGCTGGTGTAGTGGCATCATGCAAGATTCCCATTCTTGCGACCCGGGTTCGATTCCCGGGCAGTGCAAAATTTTTGTTGTGTCATCGACACCACACAAACCTAATAATTCAGTTTTTGTATAGGTTCGATAGTCTAAAACTGCTGCCGCACTTCCAATGCAATAGATGCATAAAACTGCAGTGATAGTGTTGGATTTATCTCAATCTAAAATAATGTGTTACTAGTGCGAAGCTGTGTAAATCCAAGCGACATGTTAAGCGATGACAGCCAGGGTGATTTTATCAGGTTTTATTGGGCTAGTGCCAAGAACATAAGAATACACCAATTTAATATAGATGAGTAAAAGCACCCCACAGCCGTGCCTGAAGTGAAACAATGCATTCTAAGCATGCAAGCATAGAGGAACAAGAAGTGCTTCAACTCACAGCAATTGCTGCAGAAACAAGAAGAGTATCCGGCCAATTTTCATTCCAGGCTCATTCTGCGATCAGTAATACAACAGACTTCCTCACACCAGTCTCGGCTAGGTTGGAATCGAATGGCAGTGAATGCTCGAAACACTTTCCGTTCAATCAAATATGATCAGCTGGTTATCATACTGTTGTGAAGGCGGCGGCGGCTGTTGCTGTGCTTGCTGATAGGTGGCCGGAGTGGCCGAGGGTGGCTGCACCTGCTGCAGTGGCTGCTGCTGCTGATAGTGCGGCTGCTGAAATGGGCCCGCCATGTGCTGCTGAAATGCCTGTGGCTGCTGCTGCTGCTGAGGAAACGAAGACGGCTGCTGCGGCTGCTGCTGAGCAGGATAGTAGGACGGCTGATAGGATGGCTGGCCAGCGGCTCCGGCCAGCAGACTCACGCCGTTGCCACCACCAACGGCGCCACTGGGGGCACTGCCCACTGCCCCTCCAGGCACGGCTGAATACGGAGGTCCGGCCATAGCGTCTGTCGAAGGCACTTGCTGGTACGTAGCGCTGCCTCCCATAGCCTGGCTGTAAGTCATGCCGCCAGGCGAAGGGCCCGAATAGGACTGCATGGCTACTGGAGGCGGCAAGGACGTGGTGAGATCTAAAAGCGTTCGAAAATACAATGAAACTGAAGTCAATGGCGCCGACTTTTTGAAGTAGCGCTTTGGATCCTGTCCCATACCGGCAAACTGTTATTCCGGAAAAAGGGCATTGAACCATAGCAGATGCAGCATGCAGCAGTGCCGATCGAACCCTTTCAACACACAGCGACCAGAACGCACAGGCTACAATATCTACCAGTCGATCACGTGGACTCGACAAAAAAACCAGCCGAAGCAAGCAAGAAGGTTGCCCGGACGCTGACAGCAAGCCACGACAGGATTTGCACCCAGTCGGTGCAACCAGAGAGCCCAGAAGTCTGAAAGCGAACAGTGAAGCTACGAGATAGGCGCATACTAATGAAAAAGAAACGATCGCTCTCCCTGAAGCCCGGGTGCATGCAAATAACTGGCACGCCCACTTCAAAAGTCAACGCAACGAAAGGTGGGCAGGTGGGCGGCAACATTGAGCTTGCACGCGAGCAAATACTGGTCGCAACAAAGCAGTCAACCTGTCACGGCCAAGAAGTCATTGCAAAACCAACTTAGGTTCGTGCACAAACTGTGTGGCTGGGCACCACGACCATGCAATGACAGGCTGCAGAATGTCATACACAGGCACATGTAACAGATAGCGTATTGCCACACACTTCGGGTTGTCGGCTACTCTCTGCTTGCTATGCACTGCTTGGAAAATGGAACCATTAAGTTGGTGTCGAGGTGAAAAGATGACCAGTGAATATTACAACGTCACTACTTCGGCAAGATGATCGCTCAAAGGGTAACACGAAAAAGCAGCAGGTCACCTTCAGAAGACCAGAAGTACGGAGAGAGCAAGAAAGAGAGAGAGGCAGAGAGAGAGAGAGAGAGAGAGAGAGAGAGAGAGAGAGAGAGAGAGAGAGAGTAAAGTGAGAGGGAGAGAGTGAGATTTAATTTGCGAACATTCACAAGACCACACAGCAAACGTGAACGAACAGGAACAAAAACGGTTGGAAAAAGCAGCAAGGCCTCACCTGGGCAATGGAAGGGAGGTAGGTTGGGCAGGCAGCCACAGCGATACAGAGGTGACAAAGGCAGGCGGCAAAAGTTATCTCAAACAAAAAGTCAGGTCACTAGTTTACGTCACTGTTAGCTTGCTGTTGACACGACAGGCCTCGGAGCCAGCTCACCGTGCATCCTGAACGCAACCTCGCCCGAGTGCAGAGCAGGCACCATCGCGTAGCCCTGCAGTGCCGACGGCGGGGGCTGCTGCTGGTGCTGCTGAAGGGTGTGACCGGCCGGTGGCAGTAGCGACTGCTGCCAGCCTCCTACAGACGTCTGATCGGCTGCTGACCCCGGAGGCGGTGCAGCCGCCGCTGCCACTGACCCCTGTCCGGCCATTAGCACGTGCTGGTAGTGCAAACTGGCCATGTCGCCCAGCATGGGCTGCTGCTGCTGCGAGTACACTGGAGGAGCAGCAGAGGGCCCGCTGTAGTACATGCCGCCGCCGATGCTCTGCATTGGCTGCTGATATGGCGCGTAGCCGGGCTGAAGCTCCTAAAAGTCGGAGCACTGCGCTGCACACAAAGGCAGCCAACAACAGGCAATCTAAGCAGCGAACAGGCGCTTCTTCATTAAGGGGGTCGCAGGTTCGAGTCCGGCAGCAGGCAATTCTGCCTTGCACGCCGAAAGCAGGGTGTTAGCTACTACGGCTCTTCCGCCGCTATACAATCGAGACTGTTAAATCTGCTAATAGTATACCTTGCACGCCATTAGCCATTGGTTATTGCTTTTCTCGTAGCAAGCTGTAAAGCACCTGGATAGAGACTTGCTTTTCTTACAGGCCACCCAAACGACTTATTATTATCATTATTACTATTATTATTATTATTATTATTGCTATTACTGTACAAAGGAACATACCTGTGGAAACCCGTGCAGCTGCAGCTGCCTCATAAGTGCCAGCTGTTTCTGCTGCTCAAGTCGTGCCTGCAGGTCTCGCTCTTGCTCCTGCATCTTCTGCAGCGCCAGCTGCCGCTGATGCGCCAGGTATTCCTGCAAAAAAGCAATCCGAGCATGAGCACGGTCACCACAGCCTGCTGCCAGCGACGCAGCAGGCTGCAGGGGAGAGGCCGGTGGCTACGATGCACAGAGCTACGGTCACACGGCCAAGTGACGAGAATGATGATAGAATTGAAGTAAGCGCGAGCGTGCGCGCAAGAAAGCGATAGGATGTGGAGGCAGCGTGCCGAGAAACACAAGGCTTCACCGGCTCCTGATCGCATTGGCTCCTAATCTCTTGCCGCTTTCAAGCAGCTCTGGCGGTCTGCATCAACCGCTGGCTCCCCCAATCTCTTGCCAGCTCTGACACTCGAGTTCAGACAGAACTGTGCCCGAACCCACATTCGTTATTGTTGTGGCAGACAAAGAACACTTCTCTCCAGCCGATTGGGCTAAGCAGATGCACCTTTCTTAGCCTGCCGTTCGGTCTGATCGGACCTCTTCTCTGTCTCTCTACTACGGCAGCTGAATAAATAGTCTCACCCTGACTATGTGTTATTAATAACCATCACGAACACACTCGCCAACAAGCAGTGAACCCTGGCGATTTCCACATATTACTAAGTAACTGAAATGGTTCGAAAGCTCTATTCAACTGCCACGTAAGCAAATAGTCCATTGCACTTTTGACTTTTCACGGCCTACGTGCCATAAAATCGCTATTGCGGTTGTCACGACTTCACATCGCAAGGGATTTTGTATTCTTGGTGGCAGTACCATGACTCACTGAAGCCAGCTAGTCTACTATCATTGGGCGTTTCTGCACTAGGCTCGTCTCGGTGAGCTCTCGACACTTGCGGACAGCATCACATTTGCCTTGAGGACATGACTCGCTTAGTTTAAGCTGTGGTAAAAGCTCAAATCTTTGCAGCTTGAGTTTGAGTTGTATCAGGCAGTCCATCCAGAGATGCCACTGTCAATTTACCATCACCATGACCACCAATCTTGTCTTCCTGATTTGTTATTCTATCCATTGCATTAGTTTGTACTTCCACTCACGAAGGACTCTGCTTCGGCGTACACCAACACCACACGGCAGAACTGACCTGAGTCAAATCAATCATCAATCTCGGCCAGCAACATGTTCTCCCACCTTGTGGGCTACAGAGTTGCTCAGCTACCCTCTGCCCTTGTAGAAGAGCACCGACATGCTTTTGGGAAGCTACTGTATGCCATGGCGCTGCTGAGCAACCGATCGGTGCAACTCTGGAACTTTGTTTGGACTGCAATGCTATATTCCAAAGGATTTTTCAACTGTTTTGTGTCACGGCTAAGTTTATACTTCCTCTGAACATACCCACTAGGCCGGCAGCTGTGGCCAACCACTGGCTTGCCAGCTGTGAGGCCAATCCCTCGAGTTCAGACACCACATCCTTCATTGTTGTGGCAGACAAAGAACACTTATATCCTGTAGTCACATTATGTGTTGTTAATAACCATCAACAAACACACAGACTGCTCTGTACTTCCCTGCCAAGCCACTGCCGGTGCGGCATCGATTGCAAGCACAATGCTGTGGCTTTACATGCCTAACTCGGTCTGCCTCGGTGTGCCCGACTAGTATGTAGGCAGGTCTAGCCAGCGTTGGCCGAACGGGCGACCGCTGAAAGGACAAGTCGGACCAGAACGGCAAACCGAGGCCTCAGTGGTGAGGTACGAGACCCAGAGCAAGACGACAGTTCAAGCCGAACAAGTGTTGCACGCAAAACGAGGCAAATGAGGCACCGTGCATTGGACGAAAGAGACGACATTGCTGCAGCCAAGATTTTGGGAGCCGTGATCGCGGTTCACGGCGATTCGGCCGGCCACTGAGCCACAGCTCGAAGCAGCTGAGAAAAGCCCGCAGGCCTCGAGTCACTCGCAGTGGAAGAGGATGGCAATGGCGACTTGGCAGGACATGCAGCTGAGGCAAGGCTCGCAGGAGGAGGCGTCCGTCTCTCCTTTGCTGGCAGCAGGAACCGAGTAACAGCACCAGCAATTAATTGACCACGGGTAAGCTAGGGAGAAGGGGAGCAGGATGTCATAGCAGCACGAGCTCCTAGCACTCACTCTTCGGGATTTTTTTTATGAGCGCCAAACTGCGACCCCAAAGGCACAAAAAGGGAAGGGAGGGAGAGAGGGAGGGCAGCGCCGCCGGCAGCAGGGGATTTTGTGTTATGCAACGTTGCTAGGCATACAGAAGACATTCAAGGACAATCCACTGGCAGGGATACAAAGAAAGTGCAGAGCAGGAGCTCAAAGAGGCAATCCCAGTACAAGCGGGACAGTTACAGCAGCACCCTGCGGTCCAGCTACAGGTCGTCACAGTACAAGTGGACCACTTTAGAAGGTCAGATAATAATAATAATAATAATAATAATGCACTTGATAAAGCACCCTCAGAGAAGTCAATCTCTTTCTAGGCGCTTTACATTTGCTGCAAAGGGAAATGCAATTGAATGGTGAGTAATATCATGCTTGGAGCAGGCAGCCATGCGGTCGAGCCTATACTCTCATTAATGGGTAAACTAGACTTTTTGCAAGGCTCATTCACAGGCAAGGACCGACTGAGTCACATTGGCCAGGCCAGTGACAGTATTTTTGGAGCACCGTTCATGTCTCGCTTCGAGTTTGACACGGCGGACCGCCCGGCTATACGGTTAATGTCAATTCACTGGCACAAAGAAACCATTCGACTGCCCAGCTGAAATCGAACCACAGACAGCAGGACACAAAATCGCCCGGCAGCCGGCGGCGAGCAGAAGCGACGAGCGTCACACGGGCAACGTTCGCTAGATCCCCTGCAGTTGCTGCATTAAGTCAGGCAAGTAAAAGGAAAGAAAGAGGCACAGAGCCGCAGCCGCCTCGTCCCTGCCCCCGGCAATAGCACTCACGTGCTTCTTTTTACGCATGGCGTCCAGCTTGTGCGCCATCTGGACCTGGCGCTGCCGCTCGCGCTCCTCCGTTTCCCGTCTGCGCCGTTCGGTGTGCTCGTCGCGAAGTGCCACCAGGGCGTCTCGCGCGTCCTTCAGCTGCGACAGCTTGTCCTGCAGTGACTCGTGGTACGCTGCAACACACACGCTGCCAGTCGAAGAGAGTGGGCCGCCTGCACTGGCTGGCGATGCACTTGAGCGACAGGGCGCGTGCACTTGCACGCACCCAAATGCACAGCATGCTCCCGAGCATGCGAGAGCACAAACACACGCAACGCACAAGCGACAAGAGTTTCAGGTGGATGGCGTGTCTCGTGAATATGCCGCACGGTCAGCACCTGGCGGGCAAGGCAACGATGGAGGCAGCCAGGACGAGCCAACTAATGCCGAGTGTAGAATCTCCACGAAGCAACAAAGGCAGCCTACGGATGTACACAGCAGCAAGTCAGCAGCCACACGGAAACCCGATTCGGCACCGATCCCAGCTAAATGAAATGGCAGAGATGGACCAAGAGAAGAAGTCACTTGCTCCCTGTCAAGCATCGAATCTACTTCAAGAGCTACTCTTTGACCTGCAGGTGGTTTCACTCGCCTATAGCAGCAGACTAATCCGACCTCTCCTCAATCCTCCAGTGGGCTCTCTCTCTCTCTCTCTCTCTCTCTCTCTCTCTCTCTCTCTCTCTCTCTCTCTCTCTCTCTCTCTCTCCTTAGCTGCCAGTCGTCGTTGCCGGTACTCCGTCGCTAAATTGAAATCTTCTGGTGAGATCGTGCACTCAGTTCTTGTGCATCAACAGATAGCCTGGAACTCGCTACTGGCTTCTGTCACCACCAGCGCTGCATCACCTTGGCATCATTTAAGTCTCAGCTAAGACACACCTGTTCTGCTCAGCTTTCGCTTTGCCCCAGAAAACGTTTCCACGGTTTTTGTTCTTGTCTTTTCGAGCTTACCTGTCCATGTTTCAGCGCACATTACCAACCAGTGGTCCTACTAACGGGTGGCCCCCAAGTGTCTCTGTGTGAGTTTGCATGATGGTTCAAGCATGATAACTTGTCATTAACCCCTGGTTACTGCTTCGGTTGTATGAGTTTTAAAGCACCCTGATAGAGATTTGTTTCTTTTGGGCTGCTATAGACAACACTCACAATTATTATAATTATCATTATTGCAATAGTTACTGTTACTAATTCAAGTTGGATAGGACAAGCTAGGGGATGCAAACTAGCCCTGGTGATTAGCAACAGATCCTGTTTCAGGTCTAGCCTGGGCTAAACTCGTAGTCCACGCCTACCTCAGACTCGCGTGCGCACGCGCACACACACACAGACACGCGCGCACACGTTCTTTCCTAACTGAACAAATACGTGGCTGTTTCCACACGTCCTTATTGTCACGACAGCACTTGAACAGTAGCCAGAAGTAGGAAATTTTAATTTTTCAAAAAACCTTTATTGATTGATGAGACAACACCACAACGGTGCAGCTGAGATTACGCTGGTAGGAGTGGAGACATCTCAGAGGCAAACAGGACATCATGGCGATTGAACGAAGCTTCCCTCCCATATATGTAAAGTAACCAGACAGAGAAGCAGTTCTCTTACGTTGCCATAAAAACGTCTTATTATTGCTGTTGGCGCTGCTCCTGAAATCAGAAATCCTGAGCTCTGGCATAATGCATGCGTAGTTATAGCCTACCAAATGTTGCCTCCCAATTTCCCAGTTTGTGAAGGCAGAAATGTCCTTTGCTTTATCTTTCTCTCAGTGTTGGTTTGTAGGTAACCTATTACGTCACCTAAGCTAGGTCTCTGGCAGACATCACTGTGCAGGCAAAGAGCTTTTGCATTCAATGCCTGAACTACTTTTAGCAAGGCACCGGCTTACAGCTGGTTAGATGCCATTTTCTAACACATTTCCCGATTCCACATAGTATTTCTACAGACATTTTTCTTCTCCAGCTTCGTTTAGAAAGAATTAATACAGCAATCAGTTCGGCATTCCAAGTCACTCAAAGTCCTGGCGGGTGAGGAATTAGTCTTCGGAATTCCCCCAATCTCTGGTGCTCGCTTAAACTTTTGATGGTACCTGCATGTAATAAGACACGGAGCACTCAATGACACATTCCAAGTATCAGCGAGTGCGCTCGCTATTCCCGATAAGATGGTCTGCATTACGCCTCTATTCTGACCACATTCCACATACTTGACATGGCAGCAGGATGTAAACGGGATACCCAACAGACAGGTGGTGCCATTGAGCCACGCTACACCCACGCGATCTCTGCTCGCAATCTGCCAACATGACATGGAACAGCAGCGCCACGACACGGATATCGCCAAGTAGTGCCGATTCCTCCCGCTATGCATCAGGCGGCCGGAGCAAGGCCGGGCAGGGCCACAGCACTCGCTGCATGCACAGCGCCGGCGCACGCCAAGCAGGGCAAAGTTGCAAGCCCTTCACCCACCTTACGCCTGCCCAGGCATTCAAACGCAAGCTCGCGTGCACGCCCACGAGAGCACAGGGGCGCACAGGTGCGCGCTCGAGCACAGGGACAGAGCGTACGAACGCACCTCGGCGATCTTCTTGGCTGTGCATGTAGCCGAGCAGTCGCGGATGCATGTTCTGAAGCGCCTCGAAGAGAGTCTGGACCGACGAGTCGGTGGCAATGCTGCGGCCGCGCTGCGAGTCGCTGCGCATTCGATTCACGAACACGTCGACACTGCTGGAAAGCACTTGCAAGAACTCCTCGTCGATGACGAGGTCCGAGCCGACGCCGTTTTGCAGCGGCGCCAGCGCTGCTCCGCCGTCCGCAGCGCTTGACACCTGCAAGTCCCACCCCACCACTGCAGCCCATCTCTCACGATGCAAGCGGTCGGCTCACTGAGGCGGCGGTACAGTGCAGCGGAGGCAAAGGATCGCAGCCGGCTAAGGATCGCAACGGCAGCGAGGCTCATTCACACTGCTGACGCAGGCAAAGGTGCTCTGCGCCAGCTCATGGCCCTTACGGGGGCCGACAGCATGCTGATGATGGCGAGAGACTGCCAGGGCAACCTCCACAAACTCTATTACGCCGCACGCACCTCGGCAGTGCCCATGCCGCCTGCGACGGAGGCTCGCGGCTCAGCGTGGGCGGCTTCCGGTGCACTAGGCTGAGTGACAGGCTGGCCGCCTCCGCCCGCTGCACCAGTTTTGATCAGAGTCTGCTGCTGCTTGTTCTCCCAGTAGTCGCGATTCAGATAGCGAGCCAGCTCCGGAGCCACGCCGTCGTCCAGCTCGAACTTGGGCGCCCGCGTCTACGAACGGCCGCAGACCACCGGTAGGTCGAGTGGGTGAATGCTGAAGGTCAAGGCCGCACTGTCGAGCCCGCACGGTTGGGCGCGCATCTCGATAAGGACGGCGGCTGCTGCCACCCGAAAGGCGAGCGCGCACAACGAGAAAAGGGGAAAGAAAACCCGGCTGGTGTGTACGACTGCGCCGCCGGAGCTCGCAGCCGCTCTGCTCACAGCAATCACTTCGGACGGCCTGGGCGGCTCTTCGGCTCGCTCGTCGGCTCTTGCGGGCGCTACTGGGCTGTAGCTGGCCCAGCTCGAGGTCAGCCGCTTCTTCTGCAACGAGCGATCGGCGCCGCTCGTCGGCCCCTGACAGTAGCTGCTCTTGCCGCATGCACGCGAGCAGCAGGACAGCAGCAAACTGCAGCATCGAGCGCGTGGCGAGCGTGGCACCGAAACAATCGCATCACCCCCCCCCTCCGCCGTCTCACCAGCCGACGGTCCAGAGCAACGACGCTCAGGGCAACATGGCCCTGTGCAAGGGGGCGTGGCAAGGGACAGGCTCCAGCCTACTCACCTCAGACTCCTTGGCTTCCGCCTCACTCTGGGACAGAGCCAGGGCCAGGTTGAGCTCCTCCTGCTCGCGAAGCTCCTCCTCGGACCGCTTGGGCGGCAGCTACAGTTGGAGCCCAAGGGCGAGGTGAGTGACATGGTTGGTAACAGCAGCGCCTGCCTGCGGCCAGGGGCGCGCCCGCGGAAGCACAGGCGGCAGTCTGGCTCGCCTAGATGGGGGCAGGGCACGCAGAGGCACCGCAGCAGCACGGGCAGGCGAGCTGCTCTCTCGGTCAGCTCGTGGAGGACAGTAGCTGGAGAGCGAGTGTACTGCGCTCTCTCTCTCTACCGCATGCAGGCAGACAACAGTGACACCTACCTGTGACTGCTTGGACAGTGAGCTCGCCAAATATGACGACGGCAGGACGTCTTCCTTGCCAGCTGTTTCAGGCAGCCTGGAACGTGAGCAAAGCAGAGTGGAGAGTCATGGGTGGAGTGTGGGTGAAGCCAGCAGCTGAATGGGTGAAGGGCTACTATCGGTCACCAGGCGAACATGTCAGGTGGCACTACAGGCAGGCTCGTGCATCAAAAAAAGATAAATGGCTGCTGATTCATGCAGCATTGCATTGTCCCCCCCCCCTCGGTGCAGGGGCCAGTAAGGAATAAAGTGCTGCAGTGATCGAACCGAGGACGGTGCTGAGTCGCCCCCGAGCGTGCGATCGCCCACGGGAGCCGTGTGAGGAGCCAGCGGCACCTGTAAAAGCCGATGCAGATGCACAGCCATCGCCACCAGCCACACTTCCATTCTACAGCAGAGGCACGTACGTTTGTAGTGAACACTACCCTGGTTGGCAAATGCAGAGTACTGACGGTCAGTACTCAAGAATACTCTCTGACCGATGTCGGACTCGCGTCGTTAAACTGGGCCGAGGCTTCGCTTAGACAGTGTGCAATCGAAAGCAGTGAGCTACACCTGCCACCAAGGCTTAAAAAAAAACTCGGTAACAGCAGCAGCAGTGGCACACAAAACCCAACCTGACTTAATGACAGCTTCCCTGCCAGCAGAAGCAGGATGGCGACGAAAAATAGGCAGCACCAAAGAGAGCAGCCCAACCTTGGCTGGCGGCTCTTCCCCTCTCCCTCCCCCCCCCCCCCGACTGACCCGAAGGAGCTGGCTGCTCAAAGCTTCAGTCATAGCTATGACTGGCTGCTCCGTGTAAGGTGAAAGGTTAGCCCCAAATAACATACTCAGTGTGTGTGTGTGTGTGTGTGTGTGTGTGTGCGCGCATGTGTTCACGAGTGTGCGATCGCTCCCATGGCAAGGAACGAATGTAGCGCTAGCCTGCCAGGTGGCAAAGCACGGCCGAGGCCGGTCATCGCCGACTAGCGATAGCTTCGGCACGGCGCGAGAGCACAGGCCGTGGGAGGCGCACTGCGGACGTAGCAAAACGACCCGACTCACTTCTTCAGCTTGTGAAAGCACAGCTCGCAGACGCGAACTTCCTTCTCGATTCCCAGAGCAGGAATGGTTGAGTTGAACGACGAGCACTTGTTGCAGAAGATCTGGCCGCAGCGCCGGCAGTGATGCTGGAAAGCCGAGGCAGCGCATCGGCCATCGGCAGGCTCACGCCAGGTAAGCGCAGCACTCCGGGCTGCTGCTCAACCGACCAGAAGCAGCACCAGACAGGGCACGCAGCAGGGTATAGCAGTGATGCAGCAGGACATAGCAGTGGTGCAGCAGGCCATAGCAGTGGTGCAGCAGGGGCAGCGGTTCAGGTCGGGGGCCGGATAAGCAAGCAGCCACTGCTTGCTTGCATCAAGGACAGTACCCGAGAGAAAAAAGAGTGAGAAAGCTAACTCGTGGCACTTGGTAACTCCACCCAACGGAATCACGGTTTGCTTCCTCCAGCACACGAAACTTGTGCGGTCACCACACAGACATAGCGGTCTTTACAACCACATTTACAGGGGTATGCACCATAATCTTCATGCCATGAGACAGGAGTTACGCAGGTGCAAGCATGCCCGCTGACACGGAGATACGTATAGTGAGATACGAAAGTTCTCGTCAACACTAGCCGGGCAAGACGGCATTGCGCCAGCCACTTGCCTTCCTGGTAAACGTCGTGAACGTAATGCGACAAGTGTAGCAGTTGTCGCCATCCTTCCACTCGGGTGCGAGCTCGGCAGCAAACATGGCGTCACTTTCCTTGAATTCGGGAAACAAAAAGCCTGCAAGGCAAAGCAATGGCCACCAATCTGCAGGCGTACGACATCCGCAATGGCTGACCCGGCAACGAGTGCACGGTAAGAATGGCAATGGGGCGGTGCTTGGATGTCACGGCCTGGTTGTGGTCAGCAGGTGGCAGCTACCTTCCAATTTCATCTGGTTATACGTGTCTTGCACGCACTTGTAGTTGGAATCGTTGCGGAAAGCATGCGACCAAGCTTGGATTAGTTCGAGAATTTTCATGTGGATCGCTTCTGGAATCTTTGGTGCCTGATCACAAAATGGCAATAGGATTTTACATTTAGACTCAGGACTGCTGCATTTGGCTGACACGAGCAAGCAATTATAAAGATCAGCAGGTGCCCAATCCCACTGACCCTCGCGAGATCTTTAAGGAAATCCATTGATTCCTTCGAAGCAATCTCTTGATGAATAGGTGGCCCGCAGTTTTTGACAACAGACTCGAGAACCTAAGTAGAAAAATGCCGGTTGCTGAACAGATCTCGTGTGCACTCATGACGAGGCATGGTACGCCAAGCAGCCAAGCTGAGTGGTCAAAACAACCGGCTATCGACGGCTGGCAGATGCCCTAACACGCTCCCGAGTTCACGGGACTTGCTGGACTGTTCAATTGCACACACGTTGTTCCTGGTAAACAAAGTGAGACAGAAAAAGAGGCGATTTACGTATTAAGACTTTATAAGCAAAAGTTATCCAAAAGGATCGGACGTTTTCACCTAAATGTTTTCACCATCATGTTATCCAAAAGGATCGGACGTTTTCACCTAAATGTTTTCACCATCATGGTAAAATTTACTATCTTTCGAGCTAGATGACGTGCTAGATCATCGAAAAGCTGCCAGGTCACCTTAGCTGAGCTGCAGTCCTAGTGAGGTTGGCCTTGCATGTATTGATCACTGCGATTGGCTCTGCCTGCTGGGTCTAATTAGCCCAGTTGCTAGGTCGTCTCACTTTGGGACCCAAGTAGCAGAATTTCGTCTAGAAGCTGGCTCTCTTTGTTGCCCTCCAGCAAGCGTGATAGAAGGTGCCGAGGCTCTTCTGGTGCTGTGTAAATGAGGCTGTTGAATCGAGTGGGAAACATAGTCTGAAAAGGGACTCCAGCAAAACACGGCCCAGCTTATTTTGAAGCTCCGACCGCCAAGCGTCGAGTCTGTTTAGCTGCTCCCGTGGTAGGTGGGGATAAAGTGAGCTAGCTGCTTTGCTGAAACGAGCATCTTTTATTTGTGCGGGTTTAGGGAGTTTCTAATAACATGTTTCATCATGCGATCTTTTATTGATTGCACTCGGCTTTTGGCTGAAGGCAGCTTCCAGAAACTCTATTTTCTGCAATCATGTGCATGTATAGCAGCAGTTGTTGGACCGAAATAAAAAATGAATAATTGCAGTGATGTAAAAGCATAGCCAAACTTACATTTAAAATTTCACACTGATCCATCGAGCATTGGCCGAGTTATGGAGTTTACAAGGTATAGAGCCTAACTGTAAATGAATCTGTTTAGAAGTCCCAAGCATGCGCCTCAACAAACAGCAAACATTTACCCGTTTATACCGAGACTCAACAAGTTGGGACAGGAGTCGTATATGATGCATAGATCAGTTAAAAAAAAAATGCTCAGGTATGTGGCTTGCGGTTTACGTCCTGGTTAGACATGGTTTGCCTAATCTTTTTTTATATGCTTTCTTTTCATGCAAACATGGTCAAAACTGCAAGACCCATTTCTAACATGTTTGTTTTTTGAAAGGTACCATAAAATATTATTCGATTATTCGACCAATCTTCTCAATTTTCTCGATATTTACCCTTAAAACTATTTACTGTCAGTTACATCGCAGGAGCATGTGAAAGAACTCCTATTGGTTACTCTAGATGTTTCTGTGACCTTGAGGAACAATCTCCACTGTACCCTACCCCACCCCACCCTAGCAGCCAGAAGTCAAGTCCTGATGTCAACCCACGGTGACCAAGCCAAGCACAAAGGTTACACAGTGTAAGTGATAACGAACCGCCATCATCTGAAGAGAAGCCGCTAGCTCGGTGTTGATCGTGCCAGCATATCCCGCAACTCTCTGGGTCGTGCAAGCAATCAGGACATGGCTCTGCAGTAGGCTCAGGGTCTTCCCACGGACCCACCAACAAGAGGGTCACTGCAGTAAGCCTAATAAGTAAGGTCACTCATGCCATGTGTCATACCACACAGCTGGCTGGCCATCGAGTGGGATATCATTTTAACCAGTTGCCAAAAAGTTGTAGGATCGCTCTCCTTCACTCGAGCGTAAAATCTTATGGCACCATCGAACGGCAGAAGCCGGCCTAAGGTCTTGCTGTATTTCGAAATTACCACTTCACTTGCCAATACACTTGCTCAAGGCCACACACAAACGCACAGCCGATCCGACGAGCCGACCATCGCTGTAGTATATCGCTTGTGGGATTTCATCACCCACCGCCCAAGCTTGCATAAAAAAAGCGAAGGCCGGTCAATTCACAATGGCCTAATATACATAGTAACTGTCTAGCTTAGGCTTGACAAACTGAAATACTTCCTTTCTATCATACTTAACTTGCATAGAAAAAGACTTTGCTCTCTTAGAATGCTAGGATAAATGCTTCAATATTATTTTTATTATAACTATTATAGCATCAGGCAATACAGGACTGTCAGAAGCAGGACTCGAACCTAAGACCTGGATCGTGAAGTGCAAGCACCTTACCCCTGGGCTAAGACGACCCGTGTTTTTGAGAAGTGGATATGCTCTCTGCTAGCCAACTACCGACCAAAGCAGATAAAATGGTTATAGCTTAGCGTCGTACCCCCCATGCTGTTCGAGCGCATAAATGGAAATTTAAAGCACCTGTCCGGTAACTCAGAGGTTTCCGGATCATTCCCTGCTCGAGGCACAAGAGTTCGGCTGTCAGTCCCATGGCAGCCAGCCTTCAGTGGTTTTGTACTTGGAAATTACTAGGCACTGCATTGCGATCGGGCTTCAACCGAGCACCCACCACGATGGCCAATGGACATGCAGTCACTAGTTACGACTTTTGCTTCCTTTAAGTATGCAAAATTGACCGCCTCTCTGGCGTACCGGCTCGATGCAAACGTCGTGCTGGGACCAGTCCGAGGGCCTCACTAAACCACTCAATCGGTGGTAGTGGCAGGCTATTTGTACAGAGGGCAGGGACGTAATCAACGCAAGCTAGTGACTTGCGCTTACTGGGAATTCCTCGTTCATGGGTAACAATTACAACCCCCATTGCCCAGCACGAAGGCATCGAGTTACCCGATCCTTCCGGACCAGAGTAGAACACGCTGATGCCTTCATTGTATCGCGTGCGTCCACGAATATCTAAGGGCATCACAGACCTGTTATTGCTCGATCTCGTGCAACTAAACGCCGCTTGTCCCTCTGCAGCTTGTCCCTCTGCAGCTTGTCCCTCTAAGAAGTCCGGCCGACCGTCGGAGATCGATGAACTATTTAAGGCTAGAGTCTCGTTCGTTATCAGAATTTACCACACAAATCGCCCCACTCACTAAGAACAGCCATGCACCACCACCCGCCGAATCAAGAAAGAGCTATCAATCTGCCGATACTTGAAAGTTGCTTGTCTTGCAGGGATCCAAGAATTTCACCTCTAACACCACAATACGAATGCCCTGCCCCTCTTAGCCATTGCCTCAAGTTCCAAAAACCAACAAAACTCAAGCTCTGCCTAGCCGAAAGCTTGGCGGTGGTCTTCACGAGCTAGAGAAACGTGAGAGACACCTGACCTCGTCAAAAGAGCAAGCACGAGAAGAAACGGTTCAGTACGCGATGGCAAGCATGAAAGGCACTACATAATATCCCCTTTCGCATTTACATGAGAATTTTTTTATCAGCATATTCCGGTGGTTATCCATAATAACAGCATGGTTGTACCTTAGTGCACACGTCTCAGAAGGCTTATTTCTTGCCGTCATACCCTCATAATGCCAAACACGACGAGACAACAGCCAGACTCACTGTGTGCCGTCATGGAACACTAGCGTGCCACGACGAGACCCGGTGTGCCACCTTGAGGCACCAGGTTTTGTGCAGATGTCACCGCCACCCTCGGCCAAGTGGCTAGCATTAGCGACACCGGGTCCGAGTCGAAATCCTCTGGGGACGTGATGCTACGCCGGTCAATTTATGCAACCACAGCCAGATGCACGGATATCATGAAGAAAGCAACCTCACCACGAATCCCAACTAATTCCATACATGCTATTTCGTCAGGCATACCAAAGCCACCTGGCTGGTTCAAACTGGCAGCACAACATACCAAACATACATCGAGCACAGAAGACAAGCCGGCGCAGAAAATGCAACAGCGAGCAGTGCAGCATGCGGGAAGTGCCGACGGATCAGCGTCGCAGTAGCAGCGGCTAGCAGACAGTGGCAGAGCTCAGCCAACGACTGAGATAAAGAGATAGAATTGATCAGCCTCGAGTTGGCGCAGAGGCAGGCTTACACGACGGTGTGACAGCAGCAGTGAGTGGCCAATAACTCGAGCGACCTCGTTAGGTAGCAGCGACCTGGCTAGGAAGTAATGGCACCGAGGGCAGCCCGGGCAGCCAGTTAATGCCTAGAAGCGAAGAACAGCTCCTGAAGTCCGACGGAAATCAGATTGCACCATAGCGACTCACCTGCAGTCCATATTTTCCAACGTTGGGATTTTCGTGCCCCACCTTCTTTTTGATGCTATCAAGTGCGTATTTGGCTCTGTTAACAAAAAACACAAAGGCATTCTAGAAAGTTAATGGTGAGGTCAGCATCGAGAACTTGCGAGTATGGAATGTCCAGCAACAGGAATCTGACAGTCGTCACCAATAAGGTGACACAGCGGCGCTCAAGCTAGCTTGACCGAGAGCGAGACTTGCACCAGATGAAAAACGCTGGGTGTCTTAGCGAGACCTGACACGATGCGATGATAATGTTATTATTCTTAAAGCATTTATATAGCACCCCAAGAGAACCGAGTCTCTTTCTAGGCACTTAGAGTGCACTGAAAAGAAGGCATGTTTATTGGCTAGTCCCAACTTACACAGTTTCAGAAAGCATGGGCACACAAGCAAACATTCAATAAAACAGAGCAAAGTGAAAGGGAACAGGTACGTTTTGAACTTCCTTTTAATGTCGTCAAATCAAGAGATGAGATGTAAGTCGTTTGTCCACTCGGGGCTTTAACAGCTAAGCAGCTCTGAAAGGCACGGTCTCCAGCGGATTTGAATTTAGTTAGGGGCACAAACCAACAACCTCAGTCAGAGCACCAGACAGGATGCATGCTGAGAAAATTATATACGTAAGTGAGCCGTAGCAAGGGATGGAGGGACCTATAGAAATATTAGCTGATTCAACATTCTCATTTATATAGCAGCAGAAGTGCCTTAACGGCAATCACCACCCAATTCTGTGCAGAGGCTAAATGAGATATGCCAGCAGGGCCAATTTGAAGGGTTAGGCTTTCGAATTTCTAACACTTAGTTTGCCTACATTCAGTAAGTTGGTTTTATTGTCCTTCCGATTTCAGAATGTTTGTTGCCCTCCAGGTGCCAACGTCATCAATTCATGCTGCAAAGGAGCTTCGAGAGTTTGAGATGCTGGAAGGGAAGGAAGGATCAAACCACACGTACAGCTGCCATCAACAAAGGTTAAGAAGATACACAGTGATGCATTGACACACGAATCAAGCTAATCAAATGGCTATGCCTAAAATTGGGGCAGTTGCAAGCATGTTTATTCTCTAGTCGCATGTTCATCTACTGAAACAACAACTTCTGTGGAAGGAACAGTAGGGTGTGAGTGCATGCATTAGAAGAGCACTAGTCGGCATGTGGCCGCCCGAAAGCACTGAGCTGAAATCGTGGCATTACAGCAGCCTGCCTCATCCAACAACAAGCAGCCATCAGTCGCAGCCACGGCCGAACGAGTGGGGGATGGGTAGCAAGCTAGGAAATGCTCGAAAATAGCATCAACAACCAAGCAGCAAGTAAATAGCAAATCGAATATTCAAAATAGCTCCTTTAGATGGAGGTGGACCATTTAAGCACATTGCTATGATGATTCGATCGACTGATGCTGAACAGCCACCGAGCTTTGGGATTCAGTGAGAATGGGTTCCAGGAGCCAGCTGGGGTTGTTTACTCCACCGAGCCAGCAGGATTACCACATATCCAGATGCACTCAGTTGATGAACAACCCGACTTGAATGCAGGCCCTCTAGCAGAGGTGAAGCCTACTGCATTACATGAAGGCCACCTTATGATATGCCTTGGGCTGGGAATGAGGCATATAATATCACAACTTCCAAACAGACTTGCAATAGCTGCCATTTCCAGTATCAAGCCAAAACGCGTTCTACCGAATCGCTAAAACGGATCCTGACAGAAAATGGCTCATAGGTCGGGTGAGGTGGCACGACCAGACTGGCCGTGGCTGAACTTAATGGAGTGCAGATGCACACTGCAATGCACACGAGATACAGGGTTGGAGGCTTTCATTCCTGATTCGGGCAGATCATATCAATAATAAGACTAACAACGGCGCCAGCGGTAAAAATGCCTCGATCGCTATCGTGAGCCAGAACAGGAGAATACCTTGTACAATATACCAGCCTGAAGATCTTGATCAGCACTCGGATAAAGCATGTGACATTATCATAGGCGCAAAAACAATTGAAAAGACGCAAAGAGAACTGCGTAAAACAGAGTTGGGGGAACCAAGCGTCAAAACTGCCTTTCGGTTTTTCAGCTTTAACCCTGCACATATAAGGAAGGAGATAAGGAAGATACTTACTTAACATCCCCTTGTCTAATACTGTCACATACAGCGAGAATCGAGTCCCAGTCAGGCTCCAGAAGCTGCTGGCTGGTCGCTTTCTCTGAATATTCAACAAAGTGCTGAGTTACCGAGCATTAAACAGCACGCGTCACAACAGCGAAATGCCGACGCTGCGAGTCCGCACGAACTAGAGGACCTCTGGGGCCGTGCTACCGAAGGCCGTGCGCCGTGCACGCAGGCGCTATCGCTTCTGTAACGCCCTTCAGTATCGGGGCGAGGTAATCCAAACCTAAGCTTTTGTCGAAAATCGCTTTCCCCGAACCGGAGAACATCCTCGTAGGACTTTGCTACCCGCACAGTGGTACAGCTGAGAGCCACTGCAGTCGGTTCCGGTTTTACCCACTGCACCTCGCAGCCGGTCACAAGCCGGTGAGTCACAACCGTCTGTTAGGCTCATGTTTTATTAACGAAAAATTTATATTCAACTTAATTCGTTAGACTGCAGCCCGAGAACTTGAAATGGAAATTAGGGTGGCTCAAGCTCGAGCGCAGTCTTCGTAGCGTACCAAAGTCTTCAATGCGTCATAATGGGGCGGGGCAAGGTACATCTATGGGGAAGGGGGTGTGGCGATCTGCGGTGGATCCTACGCATTGCTCGAACGACTGTTTTTGCTGGCCGTGACTTTAACGCGCGCGCGCGCGCGCGCGCTGGCCTTCCGAGCGGGAGCGCGTACTGTCGCCTGCGTGCTCCACAATCGGTCACAGTTCCCCTGGAAGGACGAGCGTCGGCGATAGATATGGCATATTCGTTCGTCGCACACCCTAGAGCTGAGAAGTGAGTAAGTTAAACTGCTGGGTTTAGCCGCCGCTCAGGCAGCATTTACGCGGTCCTGTGCTGCACATGTACTTGACTGCTATCCTAGACGTATACGCGATCGGATTTCTGATCCTGCACCCTGCCTGAAAAGCGCCCTCCCCCAAACAGGCCCGCAATCTCTGGAGCATTGACGGTACGGTACGATATAAGATGAGCTAAATTTTGATAAACAAACAACGACAGAAATGTAGCTAAATGTACAACCAGATCTACAGAATGTTAAGAAACCCAGAGCGATGTTAAGAAATCCAAAGGGATGTCGTATGGGTAAAAAGATGAAGAATACGTCTGAATACTACAGTTTGACTCGGCGCTTCCCAAATCCAGGCGAATCAAAGTTGAGGATGCAGAGATATTGCGGAAGGCGATTAGGCGAAAATAAAGCAGTAAACAGAGACTAATTAAGCTTGTCCAGTCAGCATAAATCTCATTATTCGGTTGCAGTCGCAGCGCCGCATGGTGGCGGCCATTTCGTGCGAGAGTAACTGCAGCTGTGCTTGGTCTTCCTGTTCCCGCTTTGTGCCAGCTAAAACAGTCGTTCGAGCAATGCGTCGGATCCACTGCCGATCGCCACACCCGCTACCCCATAGATGTACCTTGCCCCGCCCCATTATGAAGCGTTGAAGACTTTGGTGCGCCACTAAATAAATAAACCTTAGCTGATTAAACAGCCTCTTTTTGTATAACGACAGAAGAGCCTTTACGGCTATCACCACCGCTTGCAGTGGCGATACAGAATCGCCCGCCGCAGGAATCGAACCCACGACCTCGGGACCGAGGTCGTGAAAGCAAGCGCCTTCCCTAGTGCGTGCCGTGACTTGCACTAAGACTTTGGTACGAGCTTGAGCCACCCTAGTCTCCATCTCAAGATCTCGGGCTGCAGTCTAACGAATTCAGTGCAATTGCGGATTAACTACAAAGACAATAATATCCGCAGAGGAGTTTCGTCCTTAGCCTCAAACCCAAGAGCCAGCGGGCATGCAAATAGAATAGGGCCTGTCCTGTTTGTCGCCTTTTGATGGAGTTGGTTCAAAGAGCTTTTTTTTTTATTTCGCTGCCCCTTGCTTTACCCCGCGCGGAGGCGCTGCTGAAGCTACATCTGCTTTCAGTAACAGCTACAGGCTACACACTGCTTCCAAAGAGGTTTAAACTTGAGACTTTTGTTCGAGTTCCCGGGATCAGCTAGAATACTGATTTGCTTTACTGTAATGCAGGTAAATTTCATAGCAAATTGGTATGTGATGTTTCTAGCGCAAAGCCGCTGTAGAGGCGACCCCGGTTAGAACGGATAAACAAGCTGACGCTCTACATGAGCAGACTCAGGTGCCACTAGAGCAGCAGCCCTTTTGCTCGATTTAGGAGTAGGTGGAATCACAGGCTGAGAAGTAAAATGGCCACGATGAATGCACCCGCAAAGTCACCTTTTGCGAGAGTAGGCGGTAGATTGATTTCTCAGAAGGACCGCTGCCCGTAAGCGGTTTCCGTTGCTACGATCGGGTGCTATTTGGCATTATTTATGTAAAATAATAGTCCTGAAATTATCTAATTTTATTTTAAAAACTCTACCCCTTGTGTTTATCTCTAGTAATTGTGTAGCAATTATGTGAGAGAGGGTGAAGCGACCTGCAGGCCGGAGAATGAAGAAGATCCCGAACGGACCTGCTGGCAAGAGAGCGGATCTTGAAGTCTATTAAATTTTCTAGATAAGTTAAGCTCAAATTGAAGTGATGCAATGCGATAGCTCCACCCATGACGGCAGATCGAACAAACTGCTGACTTTCACAACAGTATGGTGGTAGTCCTGGGTAAAACGAGTTGCAGTAATCTAGACGCGCGACGTCACGAGCTACGCACTTGCGTGCAATCTGCTTATTTATTCAAGATGTTCCCGTAATTCATTTACTCTGGGCCCCCTCTTAAAAATATTTTGGCCGTCATATAAAAATGACTCTTTCAATTCGAGACCTAGGTCAAAGTCCGTATAGGCCTCCCGACCTATTGAGCCTCCGAAACTCTGCGAAAGATCGTTCAAATGAGGCTCGCATCACACGAAAAAGTAGTCCGTCGGAATGAACTCCCAAATATCAGTCGCCTTTCATCTTTGACGAAAAAAACTAACGAAACCTTAGTTAGTGGGCTGGACCTCGAAGGCCAGTCGGAGCTGCCCGCCGGAAATCGTTTAGCCGACGACCGTCGCATAAGCAGGAGCAGGCCACCATTGCCGGACTAGCGGCTACGGTAGCAGGAGCTGCTTCAATGTTCCTCACTTGTCGCCTGCAGTTGAGCGAGCGTGGAAGTCAGCGACTTCTCGGATGGTTCGGCCGGCCGGTTGATTGTTTGTCGAAATGGCGAAGCGCTGAATGGTGGGCTCTAGGTGAACCGCCGCGGCTGATGGTCTCTTTTTTTTAGTCTGTGAATGTTCTGCCCTCCGATTTCACTGAAGGACCTCGGTCGCACAGCGGCTGTCCTCGGTCTAATGCTTGGAGGTAGGTCGCAATAGACAGGACATTGACGCCAAAGTTTTTAGCCTCTGTAGCGTTGGCAGCGTCTGAAGCCCGACGCTGAAAGGCTGCTCTGCGAAGCGCCGATCTCGGTCTGCTCCGCCTGCAGCCGCTGAGCGCGCCACACGCAAGCAGGCTGCGCTCTGCGGCTGCGCATAGTGACGCTAGCGCGTCCAGACGACGTGCGTACTTCGGCTGGCGTCCACTCCACCGCGCTGGAATAAGTTCCGCCACATTCTCACAGGTCGTGCCTCTAGCAGTGCAAAATCCAAGGCGACGGCCGGCCGATCCAGCAGTCACGTTCGCATGACGTCAGAAGAGCGTTTGCGGGCCACCGACCCGCTCGAGGCATGCAAAAAGGGGACTGTTCGGTGCCGTAGTCGAACCCGCGACCCGAGTCGTCGAGCGCGAGCACCTTGCTCCTAGGCTAAGACCAGATAGCGGCGAGTGCGAATTTGCAACGGCGACGCGCTCGGGACGCACGCGGAGGCGGCGGCAGCGGTTTACGTTGCAGCTTCTCTTTCTTCCACGACAAAACCAGCGGCGACGCGCGGCCGTGGTGCGCACTCGCGCTCGGCGGCGGCCACTCCTATCCGAGCAGCCGCCCTCCGCCGCGGCCGCGGTGCCCTTTCCCAAGGCTCTGTCCATCTGAACGTCCTCTCGGCGTCGCGTCGAACGGAAAGCAATTCCTTTCAAGGCAGGCGGCGGCACAGTCCGGAATTCCTTTCGGGGCGCTCTCGCCGTGCGTGCCAGCGCGTTCAGTCGAAATCGCGGCGGAAGCAGTTCAAAAGGACGCCCGCATCGGAACGAAACGGCGATTCGTTTCGCGAAGTCCAGCTCAGCAGGGGGGGGGGGGCCGTGGCGAGGTGCGAGCTGCGATAGGCGCCGCTGCGTTGGCGATGGCTGAGCGAGGCCGCTGCCGGCGAATCTAGCGCCGCCGTCGGCCGAGCCGGCCCATCCGCGGGGAAAGCCGCTGGCCCGATCCGGGAAGTTCGCCGCCGCCAGGCTAGTCAGCCGCACCTGCCTGCGCGAGCGAGCGGGCGGGCGTTCTTGGGGGGGGGGGGGGCGCCGCCGCCGCGTTGTTCAGGACGAATGCAGTCTGTGAAGGTGAAAGCTAGGGATGCGCTCGCCAGAGATCGATCCGACCGCCGCCGGCTGCGGCGACCAGCTGACAAACGGCCGGTACCTGGGCAGGTCCAGATAGAGCCTATCCGCCGCCCGTTCGCGAGCGGCGTTTGCGAAGAAGAGCGGTCGCCGAGGCTCGCCGCTGCGACCGCTCGCGGATGTGGCTGAGGTGGGCCGAGTTCGCCGCCGCCGAACCTTCGGCGATGCGCCCGCCCCCGGTGCGTCTGCCAACCTAAGAGGGCTTCGAGCGAAGGACGCCGCCGCCGCCGACGACGACGACGACGGGTTCGGCTTCGTCGTGCGCGCCGAATTGACGAGACGACGTGCATTCATCTTCGAGCGAAGAATCGTTCGGAATGCAGCCCGCGCAGGAATTTCGCTCCGGCGACCACCCCTTCTGCGATGAGCAGCCGTCCCAGCGATCGAGTCTCGTCGATGCGGCTAACTGTCCCTTTACCCGACAACTGCATGGCGGAGACAAAGCCTGGGCCCCGTCATCCCTCTGCTCGCCGGAGGCTCGCGGGAACGCCTGCGGCGCGGGTGCAGTCGCTGCTGTCTCGTCTCGTCAGAACGTCTCGTCGGAAGTCTCTCGTCGGAAGTCTCTCGCCGTCGCATCGGCGCCGCTTCCGATGGGAAATGCCACTTCGCGCCTCTCCGCCGGCCAGAGCCGACGTCAGTGGACGCGCACGCGCGGAGCGTCGCAGAGCGTAAGTAGCAGTCACAAGGCGGATTCGATGGCCGCTCGGCTTCGCGCGATCGTCGCCGCTTGCGTGCACCTCTTTGCTCGAGACCGCCGCTGCCGCTGCGTCCTTTGCTGGACTCGAACCGGCTTTGCAGTGAAAACGCCGTTCGCGCGGGGGCAAGGAGTACGGGCGTCGACTGCTACTGCTCTGGCAAGGACAATAAACGCGCGCTGCCGTGACCGCCCATCCGGGCGCCCGAGCGGTTGCACTACGTCATTTGCCCACTAAGTCGGCCGAACTAGGCGGACGAATTCGCCTCGAATCGCTCAGAGGCTAGCTTTACCTCGAATTGTTTTGAGGTTGGTTCTTGTAGCGAGCTTTCTTTTTCGCTAACTGTCTGTAGAGCCCTGTACGCTAGTTCGGTCAGTGCGAGGCTGGCGCGCTTTCCGGCGCTGGCTGAACTCGCGGCGCGGCATTCGAAGAACAGTTAACTAAAGCATTCCAAGAATGGCAAGCGCGCTCGCCACGTTGCCAGCATGCGAGCAACGCATTCTGTAGCCACGGCGGTGGTATGCCGCGGTATGCCGAGACGCCCCCTCCCTCCACGCGAGGCTGCGGGTCGAAGCTAGCCGCAGCCTCGCGTGGCGGCGGCGGCGGCGAAGCCGGAGGTCGGAGGACGCGGCATTGTCTGGGCGGCCTCTCGCTGCAGTGGGTCAGTCTGGCTGCCCGCTAGGCCTGACTCGGCAGCGTACCTGCGGCACGCTGCCGAGTCCCCCGCATTCTCGTAGGAGGGGGCATCACTCGTTTCTCCCTCCGAGTGCATGGTGACACACTTCGCTTTTGTCAGCAAGCCAAGATCGCTCATCCTTTAAGTAAGTATAGCGCGCGTACGTAGGCGGAGCTCTTGTGAGTGCGTCCCGTTTGGTGAGAAGAAAATACCGCGTTCTATTTTATCCGTTCTTTTTTTATAGCGACACAACCAGTATCAGGAGCGTTCCGTTTAGTCGCGCACGTCAAAGTGCACCGGCTGCAATTTTTGGTTTTGTACTCATCAAAAGTTTCGCGACATGGGAAATAATTGCTAAGCGCCACCGTCCACCCGTTGGTGTAGGTGTCAAAAGGCGGATGGGGTCGCGTTTAGCAATCATGCGTACTTAGTAACCATATCTACACACGTACGTATACCAGCGCGGTTAAACTGTTGCCATAGTACAGCTTCTGCGGGATTTGTCACACCCTAAGCCGCTACCAGAAGAAGTGCGAAACCGGAAAGAGGTGGCTCTAGCGGAGCGTGAGGTGCTCAACAAAGCGTCGTCTGGGCATACATCCGATAGAACGGGCGTTGTATCGTATAGCCTTTTGGCGAAGTGGTGGAGTTTTTCACGCTGAAGATAAGCGGCTCTTTGTTATGACCCAGTGTTCTGAACATTAGGATCCACTGTTTCCGTCCCACTAAAGGTTGGCTATCGGACAAGGACCCAAAAACCGGTAGTCACGAGTCTCGTAGCATTCGAGTCGTGGATAAAGGTTTGATATTGACTTAGCGAAGCGAGTCCACAGGCAGTGAGCTGCTCATATGAGTCATAGTGGACGTACATTAAACGTCAATTACATGTCACTCCCTTTCCTCCGCTTAAAGACAGTTGGCGACAGAAGCTTTAGCTCTGCAGGTCCTAGACTGTGGAACTCGCTTCCACAATTCTTACGCAACGACAACTACTCTCCAACTTCCGACTATGGCACATCTTTTTCAGCGGTCCTGAGCTGCTACTTCTATGCCACTCACTACCTCAACTGCTCTCCTGACTCTGCTATGCTTCCCACTTTCTCTTTGTTGCGTGAGACGAAGTCTGTTGGCTACCGAATGCGTACCGAAAGCCGCTTAGGCTGTGAGTGCGCTATACAAAACTCTCCTGCCTAACACCCACATGGTCTTTATGACTTTGTCAAGTTACTGACGGAGATACATTACATTACACATTACATTACTCCCGAAAGTACCGGTCACGGAAGACCACGTTGCGCCATTTTGCCACGCGACGCAAGTGCGCCATCTTGCGGCATGACGAGGGAGGGACGGACTTTCTCGCTTTAATTAGTAGAGATGGCCCATCCGGCGTTGTAAAGGGAGTGAAAGCCGCGACTCTTGTATTTCAGCGTAATGCTGAATGGAGCTGCAGCTACTTTTCACCGGACCTGAACGGTTCGGATCAGCGGTTCCCCTAGGTTCCCGTAGCCGCAGCGCGGCGGCGGCGCGCGAGAATGGCTTCCGCCGGGCAATGCAGGGGCCAGGACGAGGCGGGGCTGGGCAGAGCTCGACGACCGCCGAGTGCTCGCTGCTGCACTCGGAAGTGGGGCGGGTGAAGGCATCTGAGCAAACACAGGCTGGCGCCTTTATATAGGGCTGCTTACGCCTGAATCCCAGCCGCGTCCAGATCCCAAAGGAAAGTGGTTATGCAATACTGTTGGGCGATCGAGTGGTAAGCGCCAAAACGGCGGTAGGACAGGCGCTAGCAAGGCTGCCGTTAACGCGGCTCTATTTTAACTAACCGCGGCAGCGTAATGCTATTGATGAAGAGCATACGACTATTAACCTAATATCAGAGCAAATCGAGGAGTGCGGACGCGTCTCTCTCGCTCTCTCTCTCTCTCTCTCTCTCTCTCTCTCTCTCTCTCTCTCTCTCTCGCTTTCTCTCTCTCTCTTCCTCTCTTCCTCTCTCTCCCTCTCTCTCTCTCTCCCTCTCTCTCACCCTCTCTCTCCCCCTCTCTCTCTTTCTCTCTCGCTCTCTTTCTCTCTCGCTCTCTTTCTCTTCCTCTCTCTCTCACTCTCTCTCTCTCCCTCTATCTCCCTCTCTCTCCCTCTCTCTCTCCCTCTCTCTCTCTCCCCCTCTCTCTCTCTCGCTCTCTCTCTCTCTCTCCACGCTTACATAGATGCTCCGCGGCGGCGATGGCCAGGGCAGCAGCTGGCTTGACAATAGTGGAAGGTTAAAATTCAAAGGGAGGTGGATTTCAGAGGGCCATTTACTATCTCCCGAGCGAAAGCAATTTTCTCACGACCACCCTGAGATTAGAGCGAGCAGGAATCAAGACTGAGAGGACAACTGACAGTGACTTCTTATCAGAAGGCAGACCAAAGCAGTTTACAAGCGGGACAGAAGCACGACGCACGCGAGATGGTGAACCGCCTTTACCTTCACCTTGTAAAGGCGGCTGTAGCTTAGCTTTAGCGTAGGAACGCGTATCCATCAGTGATTTCTCATGCCCACCATTTGGCTTGATTTTCGAGCTTGAAGCCCAGAGGTCTTTTATCAATCGATGGCGTAGCGTGCTGGGGGCACCGACTTACCGTGCGAGCGTAGGCCCGAGTTCGGGGAGCACAGGAAGCGATGCTGATGAGCAGGGCGCTGAGCGAGCGTAGGCCAGAGTTCAATTAGCACAGGAAGCGATGCTGAGGAGCAGGGCGCTGAGCGAGCGTAGGCCAGAGTTCAATTAGCACAGGAAGCGATGCTGACGAGCAGGGCGCTGAGCGCCGATCGACGAGCAGCGCTCGACTCGTTTCAGCGATCGCTGCGATCTCACACAGCACGGCCAATTGACTGCAGGTGCGAGCAACCGCTACGATTGACTATACCGACCGCATACTACTCGGAGCTGCCCTGCTAGCAGCTTGCACTGGGAGCCCGCAGGTGAATGGGTAGACGCCGGCGTATTAGATGAGTGAAAAAGCGTACCGAGGCACAGAGAAGAGACCGGCGCCAGTTTGGCAGCCAGCAATCGCCCATCATCGAATTTTAGGAGTTCCTGATTAGCCCACTTTCTTTATTAAGTCAAACCAGTGCATGGTCAAGTCTTGTAGGCGCGTCGTCAGGTCTTGTAGGCGCGAAGCTCCTCGCTTCCGAGCGCGTCCTAAGGGAGTCGCCGTGGCGACTAGCCTCCTACCATGCACTCGTGCGTGGCGACACAACCTTTTCCGTGCCCTTTGGTTCTTCTATTATTATACAGGTATACACATACACATGTATATTATATTCAATGTATATATGTGTATATTTATATGGTATATTTGCAATATGTATTATACAAACAATATATATATATATATATATATATATATATATATATATATATATATATATGCTGGTAGATTTATGCTGTGTAAATACAGTGGTCTTTCACCCTTGGTCATTTCCTCTACATTGCTGACGTAGCAGCTGCCATGACATAAGCATAGACTCGTGCGTTCAGTGCTCTACACTATTAAGCTTCGCCATCGCACCACAGTTGCCGCTAAGAATCAGAATCTATTACTTCAACCCGATACCTTAAGCATGCACAAGACCTCGTAGCCTGTTCGTGCAAAGAACATTCTCTCGTATCTGATATCACTGACTACCAGTTTTGTACGTACGTACTCGCTTAAGTTGATTTATTGATAATGTCGAGGCTGTGCCTCTGGAGATCTGTCGGTATGTGCTGGCGAAACTTACGCCATCTTGGCGCTTCGGAATGTATACTGTAAACACTGGCAGTGCTGGAGCCAAGGGAGCAAGGGGCATTTGCCGCCTGGACCGCTCCTATTCCTGCGCCCCTCCCCCGACCGTAACCAACGATGAAACGATGCCTTAATTCCACTCGATATGCAACCACCGAGCTCGCGTAGAATAAAAACACGATGACTTTGCTTTTAGGATGTCTCGTTAATTGAGGGCTTAACCCCAGAGAAATTGTTGCAGGTCTTGCCCCTAGAGAAAAATCCTGGAAACTCCAGTGTATATTAGTATGTATATACACTATATATATATATATATATATATATATATATATATATATATATATATATATATATATATATGCGCGCGTGTGTGTATGCGTGCGAGTGTGTGTATGCGCGTGCGTGTGTAAACTGAAGTCGTAAAGGCACTCACCTTTGTCTTTCGTATCGGCTGGTCAGATCGGCAGGTTTTGTCACTCACTGTTAGGTCCCTTCATTCTTTGGCTCTAGCCTACCTATCAGATCTACTCCCTCACCAGGCTAAGCATCTTACCACCCGCTTTTCAGATTCTAATTGTTTATTTATACCTCGTACTAATTTTAAATCCTTTGGAGACCGCGTCTTTAGCTCGTTTGCTCCTAAAGCCTAGAACTCACTTCCGACTTGCGTCACGGCATCTCCTGACTTGACCACATAAAAAAAAATCTAAAAACGCATCTATTTATTACAGCATTTATTGGGTCCCTGTGATTTGTCCTCTATGTGTTAATGCTTTCTGACGGTGTGTATGCTGCCACTAACCACACTTGCATGCTGACCCTGTGCTTGTCACCTCTAACCATGATATTGTTGCTGCTTATTGAGCATGCTACCACTAACCATTCGATCTTGCTTCCTTTTCATCAAATGTAAAAGTTCTTAGAAAGAGATTTCGCTCTCTGAGGGCGCTATATCAAACGTATCGTTATTATTGTTATCATCAGGAGCCGAATGGTTGCCGGTGCGTCCTCAGAATTAGGAACATCCGGACATCATCCAATCGCGAGCTCTTAGTATGGCTCAACCGGACATCGCTTGCGGGACATACTAGCTCAGAGAGATGTGTCTGCTGGGACGAGATTGGCTCGTGAGATGGTTCGCTTGCTGGCTCGTGCTCTGCTCGTGAGAGCGCAGGCATGACAAGGTGCGACGCATGCATTTTGCCTCTCTGCGACTCGAGATATTTTCATCATCTACCATATGTTTGCACACTAACTGTGAATGCAACTTGCTCCATCGCTTGGCCGATGCCGTCGTCGAACCGTTCGCCTACTCTGAGGTCCCCTACGTCACTACGCACTAACTTTTCATCCGGGGCAGCGAAGCAGCAGCAGGGGGGGAGGGGGCCCTGTTTGACAGGCAGCGTGCGCTCTCGCTTCTCGCATCTCGTCTCGCTCCCCTTCGCAGGTAGCCTCTAGCAGGGCGGTGCCCGTAGAACGCGCGACGTGGAATTGATGCGAATCCGGGACTTCCGCCGGCACCTAACGCATCCGCCGGCACCTAATGCATCCGCCGACGAGTCCGGAAATGCCTAGGCAGCGGGCCAACATCCGTTAGAGACGTCGTGTAACCGCGAGTCATTCTTCGCGCCCTTTGTCAGCCAGCAGGCCTACCCCAGCGCGGTCCGCACCGGCGCGTACTTCGTGCGTGCGCGAGCTCCCGGAAGGATGGAAGGAGCACGCGCGGCACGCCGAGGCCAGCCAGCGCGGGTACGCCGGCGTCGGCGGCAATGCTAGCTGCTCTCCTCCTTCTTCTCATCCATCAATCTTCGAAAGGGCAACCGCCGCGTCTAAATTCCAGAAGAATCGCCGCGGAACCCGCCCACATCGCGCGTCGCATTCGATGGATTGAATGCAGCAGCCGAATCTGCGGTCCGCAGAGTCAGATCAAACCGCGAAGACAGACGCCGTCTTTCGCGGGTTTCCTAGGAATGACGCTCCTGCCGAAGATCTCCTCGGCCAGCCCTAGCTAGAAATTGGATTCCACTATTGTTTGCGCAACACTTTGCCATTTCACCTCGCAAGAAATTTGAGGGGGTTTGATTACTTTTAATTTAAGCGCGGGCTTTTGCGCCCCGTAAGTAAGCAATCAACAATTACAAAGCTCATTCTAGATCAGTAGCGTCCAAATTTTGAGACAACAAACTGTTAACTCAAACGCGCTTCTTGCTTCATCTTGTATTTAATACTGTCTTGCACCCGTAAAAAATCACGAACAACTAAGTTTTGACGGCGCGAGGCGAGCGAACGCGCTCCGAAGGCGACGAATGAAACTCGCGCGCGCACGTGGCTCGTACCCGCGTACGCGGCGGAGTCGTTCGCCGTCGGTCGGATCGGCAGCACCACGCGGACGAGGAGGAGGAGGCCTGACGGTATCGTTGTCTGACCGGGCGAACTGGCAGAGAGTGTGACGCAAGCGCCCGCGGCGACGAGGGTCGTATGACCAGCGCACTGAAATCGTCTGACAATGCTGGCCGCCAGCCAAAGCAGGTGGCTTCCTGGGGCGGCGCGGGGTTACTGGATAAGGCCGGCGACCCCTGCGGCGACTGTAGGTCGTTTTCGCAATCTTGGCCTAGCCGCGTGGCTCTAACGAGCCGAGCTGCTCGCAAACTCCGACTGCGGCGGCGGAGCGGCGCTAGTTGGTTCGGCACCGGCAAGTCTGCGCCTCGGCGCCCCCGCAAGTCTCTCTCTCTCTCTCTCTCTCTCTCTCTCTCTCTCTCTCTCTCTCTCTCTCTCTCTCTCTCTCTCTCTCTCTCTCTCTTTCTCTCTCTCTCTCTCTCTCTCTTGCTGCTAGGCTGCCCAAGAGACGTACTCGAGGGGCCCTATAGCAGGAGCGCGCACTCGCTTACCGGCGAGTCTCTTGGAGCAGCGAGGCGCGTGGCGCCGCGCTGCTCCAAGAGATTGCCCGCACGACTCACGGGAGGGGTCGGGTCGCCCCCCCCCCCTTTCCTACAGTCGGCCTCATCGCGACGCGGCGGCGTCGCGTCGGTGCTAGCGCGCGTGCGGAGGCGCCACCGCGGGCGAAGCGGCGGCGGGCGGCGCCGAATCCGGCGTCGGCCGAGCGCACGCGCGGTGGCGGCGCGTGCGCTCGCTCGGGCGCGTCTCCGGGCGCCGCAGCGGCCCGCGAACTTTCCCAGCGGCGGCGGCGGCGGGTCTTCGCGAGCGGCTTCTTAGGTCGCGCAGCGCTCGCCGTCGCCACGCCGCCGTGCGAGGCTGCGGCGAGGCAGCCTCGCACGTGACGCGGCGAGCGCGAGACTCCGTCGGCCGCGATGCGTGCCAGGGGGGCGCGCGAATTTAGAACCTTCGCCAAAGGACGGCGACCGGAGCGGGGGGGGGGGGGTTGATGGGTGCGATCGCCACTGTCGTCGTCGTTACTCTGCAAAGGATTGCAGCGGCGAATCGTCGCGGGCGGCGAGCGAGCTGAGCGAGCGATCAGAGCGTAGCGGACGCGGCGCAGCGAGCGCTCGCTCGATGTCGGACCTGCGGCTCGCCGCCGCCGCCGACGCGAAGCGAGAGGAAGAAGTAGAGAAAGCGACGCTCGCTCGCTCGGGCCGAGCGGACGAGCAGAACGTCTTTGCCCGACTACGCCGAGGGTTACGCGGCCAGCACGCACCACCGCGACTATTGACCGACCGCGGAGTCTGGTGAAAACGATTTAAGAAGTAAGAGTCGTTGCTGATTCGACAGCCTCACTCATGAGTGAGGCTGTTGAATCAGCAGAGGCGGTAGAAGAGCCAAGAGCAAGCAGCTATCGCCCGTTCGCCGTGGGAAATATATAGGATTATATTATTATTATTATTATTATATTTAAACATAGGATTGCCTTGCGAAAGATTTTAACGCCTACCCTGCAAAATGTGCGTGCTAGCCGCGAAGGCTCTTTTGCCGCTGCGTAAACGTTTGAATCGGCTAATAGATAATAGTAAATTCATATAGCGCCCTCGGAAAACTGCTGCCAGGCACTTTACGTATGCTCTAAAAAAGGAAGCGTGAGAGTTTTGTTCAATCTTCGCTTTACTTTTACTTTTTACTTGCACAGCTCGCGTCCCGCAGCAAACGACGGTGGCTACCCCGGGGCACCGTCTACGACGGTGGACCGCTGCGCCCTTAGGTGGTGTGCTTCAAACAGACACCTCAGTTCAGAGATCAGATTCGAATGCACCGCTCCGTTCGCAGGCGCAGACTGAGGCGAAGCAGCTGCCAGAGTCGACACAGCTACCTGCTAACTGTAAATCTCACGTGCATGCGGTAATGCACGAGATTTTAACCTCGAGTATTGCTGTGCCGGGCTGCAGACAGCGAGACCTACGAGACAAGAAAGAGACAAGAAAATGTTGGCCCTATGAACAAATCCGACTGAAAGCTATGGCTGCGGTGGACGCCCGCCCGTGTCCGACGCAGTGAATTGGCTAGCAGCGCATAGCAGTTCGGTACATCAAGGCCACAGCTGCCGTTTAAGGTGTGGCAGTGCCGTATCTAGCGGATTGCAGTGGTCGCTCCCGGGGCTTTACAATGGCCACTCGTACGTGTGCGAAATTCCACATTCGTTCAGGCCGCCGCAAAATTATATTTATGGGACAATATATTTTTTCGTTAACTGTACATTATATTGGGTGCGTAACAATATATCAATGTATTGTATTGTCCAGATGAACAAAAATCAATATTATTGCAATACTTAGGGGGCAGTTTAGTTTTTAAGTTTGAGGTCGTAGCAGCACTTCCAGAGTTCTGAGTCTGACCGCATTGTGCGGATCGGGAACTACGTAAGTCCGCGCAGCGTGTTTGGTAGCCACAATTTTATAATTTTCCTTCCAGAACCCAAGTTCTAACGATTTTTCTCAGTTCGCTGAGCCGTCCCACCGTTTCAACGTCCGGCACAGCCATCTGCCTCCTTTTCATTTGCAATGCTCCAAGGGATCCTGCGTCTTAACTCTGGAAATGCAGCTGTGGTTTGGAGCCAAAGTGTGACGTCGTTAAGAGTAGCTACAACAGCTTGATAAAGCACATACAAAACCGAACACCTAGCATACCTAGCATACCAGGAAATTTTCAACTCGCATGCTGCTGAAAGCATTTCATCAACGGGCAGTGTAGGGGTCAACTCGGTGACTTCTCAGTCGTCTCGGGACTTCACGATCGACTCAAAATCTACCAACATATACTTAATGGCTCGATTGAATCGTAATGGACGAGCACGAACTGATGCTCTTTGAAAAAAGATCTCACGTGAGCGAATGCCAGCTTATCCGAAATTTCCACAAGCACATTGAAGAACCGCAGGTTCCGATCGGTTGCGGCATGAGCCGCAGGTTTTCCTCCTGGCATTTGCCCCGTTGTTTGAAAAGATAGCATCCACAGCTGTCAACCATATGGAGTTCATCCGTACAACAACGCGGCGTTACAACCTAAAAGCCGAACGAGCAGTCTGCCTGATTGGTGAAAATTTCTCTACAAACGCAGCCAAAGCTAATCTGTTTGATTGACCGCTGTTGGGTTGCCGCAGTCATCGTCTCAATCTAGCAGTCGCAGCCTATGTTGCACAATTTCTCTTGTCGGAGTCCGAACTGATTGTGTAATGAATATCGATGTTGCCCACGCTCAAGAAGTCCAATAGACCATATCTGTCAACTTCATTGCGCCCTGTCAAATGAGATGTGACTCGTTGGCTTGAAGCTACCAAAGTTGTTGAGTGGTTTGAGCGATTGCTGCCCAATATTAATGATTCAAACACCAAGCTTGCCGAGTTTATCCCTACAACAGCACAGAGAAATGTCATTCGTCGGCATTAAGCGGCCTTGGCTGATTTCAAATCTGCTAATCTCGCATTTCAAAAAATATTAGCTAATTTAACAGCGTTCTTTTGCACAGCGGCATAAGAACCTTAATGGATGCCACCACCGCTTTCAGTTGGCAATAAAATATCGCCCGCTGCAGGATTTGAACCCACGATCTCGGTTGTGAAAAGCGAGGACCTTACCCCATAGGCTATATCACGGCCAAGCTCGTGATGAAACCATCAAGAAATCACATGTACTGTTCCATTTACTGATTGCATCGTTTCCATTATTCGACTTTGAGAAGTACTTGGAAACTGGTGTAGATATTGTCCACAGTCCTGATTTGAGACAGCCATAATCAAGATTCAGAATTGGAGTGAAGGTCAATTGGATTTAGATGAAACTGCCACTGTTCACTCCATAATGAAATCGCAATCCAGTGGAAATAATTCTAGCGACGAAACGAAAGATTCCGGCCTTTTTTTGCCAAGCGTAAGTTGAAGCGACAGCGTATGCACCAGCATCGGCTTACGTTGATATCAAATTTGTGGGCTCTGAAAATCTATTGTTCGCTGTTCTATTCACCACGCTTCCATTCTGTTCAAGTCTTCTCGGTGTGTCAAGCATTTTAGGCTATATAGAACAGTCGATTCAATGTGTGGTTCACGTGACGGTGCCTTGCACAGGATAACCGGATGCTGAAGTTCATATCCCAATCAAAGAAGACAGCAAGTCCTCTAGACCCTATTCCCACTGCCCTGCTCTTACGTTGCATTGATCTGCTGCTGCCATGCATAACTAACATCATTAACATGTCATTAGCCTCAGCTCATGTCCCAGCACCTTTCAAAAAAGCTGTAGTCAGGCCAATTCTCAAGAAAGCTACACTAGACCAAGAGAATTTAAGCAACTACCGCCCAGTATCCCTTCTACCATTCCTATCAAAGACACTAGAACGGGTCGTGGCAGACCAGCTGAACTCATATATTGAAACTTCAAACCTTACTAGTAAGATCCAGTCTGGCTTTAGAGTTACTCACTCCAAAGAGTCAGCATTTCTTAGAGTGTACAACGACCTACTTAGGAATGCAGACGTAGGTATAATGTCTCTGCTTGTTTTGCTCGATCTTTCTGCAGCTTTTGATACTATCGATCACAAAGTTTCTCTAGAGCGCCTCTCATCTCACCCGGGCATCACCGGCACTGCTCTGCAGTGGTTCAGGTCCAGATCTCAGTGGGAGACTCCAGAGTACTGACGTGAATGGACAAACATCATCCGATGTACCTCTGAAATATGGGGTACCTTAGGGCTCCGTGCTTGGTCCGGTTCTTTTCACAGTTTATACTCTCCCTCTTGCTGATGTGATTGCCAAGCACAATCTAGGCTTTCACTTCTATGCAGATGACACTCAGTTTTACCTTTGCCTTGATCCCTCCCAGCCTTCGAGCACCTCGAATTCTCTCAACTCCCTTGCTGCATGTATTCATGACATCCGCCCATGGATGGCAGCAAATTTTCTAAAACTAAACGATGATAAAACTAACTTACTAGTTATGGGCAAACCCAGCGTGATTCAGAAATTGGAAAGGCTGACGCTCAAAATTGGCTCTGCCAGCATATCTCCTATTGAATCAGCTCGAAATCTAGGTGTCATGTTTCAAAGTGACCTTTCGTTAGACGACCACATCAGCTCCACAGTCAAGTCTGCCGACTTTCAGCTACATAACATTGCTAAAATTCGGGTTCATTTCGATAGGGATACCACGTCTAAGTTTGTCCATGCATTTGCGGCATCCCGTCTTGACTTCTGTAACTCACTGTTTGCTGGCCTACTGGCATGTGCAATCAGGCGATTACAGCTTGTGCAAAACTCCGAAGCTAGGCTTGTCTGTCGTGAGCGTCGCAGTTACCACATCACACCACTTCTCGCCGACCTGCACTGGCTACCAGTCAAGCAACGGATCGACTTCAAGGTTTTGTCGCTCACTTTTAGGTCCCTTCATTCTTTGGCTCCAGCCTATCTCTCAGATTTACTCCCCCACCAGGCCAAGCATCACTCCACCAGCTTTCCGGAATCCAACAGTTTACCAATACCTCGTACAAACCTCAAATCCTTTGGAGACCGTGCATTTAGTTCGTATGCTCCCAAAGCCTGGAACTCACTGCCGACTTGCATCATGACATCCCCTGACTTGACCACATTTAAAAAGAACTTAAAAACACACCTATTTAGGACCGCATATAGTGGGTCCCTGTGATTCGTCCTTCATGTGTATATGCGTGCTTACACTGTGCATGCTGCCACTAACCAAACTTGCATGCTGACCCTGTGCATGTCATCCCTAGCCATTGTATTCATGTTGCTTATCGAGCATGACAGTACTCACCAGTCAATCGCGTTTCCCTTTGCAGCAAACTTAAAGCGCCTAGAAAGAGATTGAGTTCTCTGAGGGTGCTTTATCAAGTGCATTATTGTTATTGTTGTTATTATTATTATTAAAGCGCGAAAGGCTTGCAGCTCAGTCGTCGCGCAATCGCAGACCGAATGTAATTCCTCGCCGCTCGCGGCGGCTCTCCCAGCGTAACTGAACTCCGAGTGCCTGCCTACTGTTTCTCCGGGTATCTCGCCTCCTGTCCGCTGCGACTCGCCTCCCTCACACAATAAGGAGTCGGGCACATCGAAGCACATCATAAATCTTCATGCTCGTCGTAAACTACATCGATAAACACGCTTCATCAAATCGTACGCCCAGATAAAAGCATCCGCGCCCGCCATCAAGTATATTCATAAATATTCCAGCGTAACGTCCTCTTAGATCTCCAGATTGCCCTTCTCGGTAATGACGTAAGCAGTAAGTCGCTGAACCGAGCTGGCTGGTGCACGGTAACCCGAAGGACTTTTACGATCAGGCTGGTTCTCCTCTTCGGCTCGTCTGGTCTCTGCAAGTACGTCACAACGTCCCCTGCCATTGCGCTTTTAAAAAGAAGCTTAACACGCGCCTTGTCATTGCAGCATTTGGTGGGTCTTTGTGATTCGTCCTTTGTGTGCACGTACCTGCCTACTTGCTCGTGCCTGCGGCTTGCGGATGCTATCGCCAAATTTTTGGTAACTATTTTTATGCAGCACTTGTAAAGTGCTCAGAGAGAGAGAGAGAGAGAGATTCAGTTCTCTGCGGGCGCTATACAAATATATTATTCTGTACGAATGTATTATTATCATTATTATTATTCTTACCGATCGCTCAGGACTAGCTGCAGCCTCAGGCTCAGCTGGGCACTTAGTCAATCTCAATACCAACTCCCGGCCCAATGCCGGTCACCTGGCCTCAGAGCCAGTGGTTTGCATATATCGCACCGGGTGACCAGGGGAGAGGGGGGGGCTTCGCGAAAACCCGCCGACCGAGTATCCTTTAGCTAATGACCCCGCAGGCGCACCATCCTCATTGTGCACCGGCGGCGGACTTTGACACCGGTACACGCCGCACGCCGCTAAGGCTTTGAGTTCGCCGCTATAGATAACTCTCACCCGTAATACCCACTTAGTCTTTTTGGCTCTGCGTAGTGGCAGACGGAGAAACATAAGATCGCCCGACACTGGCGCCCGGTCGACCGCTATGCACAATCGCACCGCGCGATCGCTCTCAACCCGACTGCGGGTGACCTTGGCATTTGGGGAAGCTCAGTTGAGCAAGGCTTAAGAGTTGGATCGATGCCGAGCGGGTGCTTACTATGGAAGGCGCGTAGGTCAATCGTTCTGTCAGCACTGTCTGTCAACTGCTGCTGCGGCTACGCTGGTCCTCTGTCGCTAGTGCCTGACAATAATAATAATAATACATTTGATATAGCACCCTCTGAGAACTCAATCTCTCTCTCTCTCTCTCTCTCTCTCTCTCTCTCTCTCTCTCTCTCTCTCTCTCTCTCTCTTTCTCTAGGCACTTTACGGACGTTCATCACGATACGCTTAGGTTGTAACCGCAGCTGGGGCACGCTAGTCAGGCGATCCGCCTTATTCTCATTCGACGGAACAAAGCAAGCAGAGACATCCAAACCGCACGACGCTCGAATCGTGTCGTATGTGTAGGGTCAGGTGCCGCCGTCGCATCGACGCCTCCCCGAGCCGTCGTCACGTGCGCGAAGCGGCCTGTCGCCCGAGCTCAGTGACCGAAGCCAGTTGAATACTGTTGCGGTGTCGGTTGCGACGACAACATAATTCAGGCCCCGTGATATCGCTAGGGTTGACGCCTTTCAGTAGCGACTCCAACTCTGCCGAGTCATAAATATGCGTTCGAGTCAGTCATTCACCGTGCGCAGCCATGATGCGTCCTCAACAATGTTACCGACGAACTATAGGCACACTACGTAGTACTACATGACAACGCTACTCGCGTCGCACCAAAGAGTCTCGGTAGTGGTAGGCGCTACCAACTAAATGCCAGTAACAAGTAACAGTTAGTAACCAGTGACAGGATCCTCAGCGAGGACGCGACGATGCGACTCCTCACGCTTCCGGGTAGCTACACGCTACCCGCAACCGGCCTGCAATGGGAAATTGTTCAACTCATTGGCCGCACCACGAAACATCTGTCATTTCGTTCGAAGCCGTTTGGGGGCACTGAGTGCATTATCGCGGCGAAGCACTGGCTCGCCATTATGACGCCGTATGCGAAGTCCCACTACGTGACCGTTCAGCAACAGCTCGGGTGGCTTGGCTTCGCAATCGAGGTGCTGCCGACTGTTCGCCGACTCGTTCGTTAGGCGCGATGGCTACGTTGACTACGACGTCGTCCAAGAATGTAAAGTGTCTAAAAAGAGATTGAATTCTCTGAGGGCGCTATAACAAATGCATTATTATTGTTATTATTGTTATTATTATTATCATTATTAAGAATGAATCGCTTGCCCGGCGAACGAGTGGGTCCATGGACAGAACTTTGTCCACGATGGCTGATATTATTTTAGGGGCCAAGCTCAGACCAAAGTCCAACCACGTTTAGCAGGACGTTTATCCTTATACTCTAAAGCCCGATCGTGCCACAGCGCCGGATGAACGCGCGCATTTGCAGATACGCCCTCCGAAGGTCAATTAGGCTGCAGTGCTCACCTATTGCGTGCACCGCGAGTGCACCGCTTCGTCGCTGCTTCGCATACTTTCCCTTTAGCGCTGTGTGGCTAGACGCGTACTGGTTCAACTTCCGAGGGTTCACCCACCGCTGGCCTCGCTTTATCCTTGCCAGCCTGCACGTTCGTCATCAACAAACACGCCCGATCAAACCGTACGCCGCCGCGGAATTAAGCGCGCTCACACTCACCCTCGTAGCGTAGCGATAAGCACGCCTCAGAGCGTCCGCAGCTGCCGCAGCGGCTCAGCCAGGCCGCGAGTTGCCCTCGGTGAATGTGCGAGCGTGCAACCCGGCACTGGCACTTTCACTGAAGCACGTTTGCTAGCGAAGCGCGTGCAGGCTATTCGATCGTTGAGACTCTTAGCCTGCTCTCGATGCCGCTTTGCCTCTTCGAGCGTACGCTGCATTTGCCTTAACGATATGGCGATCGTTCTTATGCATTTGCCTTAACGATATGGCGACCATTTTTATGCATTCGCCTTAACGATACGGCGATCGTTCTTATGCATTTTCCTTAACGATATGGCGATCATTCTTATGCATTTGCCTTAACGATACGGCGATCGTTCTTATGCATTTGCCTTAACGATACGGCGATCATTCTTATGCATTCGCCTTAACGATACGGCGATCGTTCTTATGCATTTGCCTTAACGATACGGCGATCGTTCTTATGCATTTGCCTTAACGATACGGCGATCGTTCTTATGCATTCGCCTTAACGATACGGCGATCATTCTTATGCATTCGCCTTAACGATATGGCGATCGTTCTTATGCATTCGCCTTAACGATATGGCGACCGTTCTCATGCATCACAATGTTGGCTGCTATGAAAGTAAGATTGGTGAATTACGAATAATAGCGCTGCCACTAGCCGAATTGAAGTTCGGAACTCGTAAGCCTACAGTTAAAATGCACGAACTTCCGATGAAGAAATATCATCTAGTCTCTTGGTTTTTAGTGCTCATCAATGGCTGCCTCAGCGATACACTCCGTATCACCGGATGTCGCGATCTGTTTGCTTGACTGTAAGAAAGCATTCGAGAGCCTGAGCGACGGAGAGAAGCTGTTCTGTCACCATCTCTCCCGGGCCAGCTGGTACGGCGGCCTCATTATCCTCTACCAGGTGAGAGTGCTACCCACATGCCTCATCAATATGGGGACTCTTATGTTTATAAAACTATATTTTCTGAATTTTGATACAACGATAAACCTCAGCTAAACGCTTAATTTATACCTAGTCAGACTGCTGCGGCTGTACGCTAAACTTTATTCGATACCGATTGTCAGCAATTTCAGAGAGTGTGGATGTCAACGGACAACAGTAATCCGGTTAACTCTGTGAGTATGGGCTAACTCCACGGATATTTTCCAAATCCACCTCTTTTCACTTCCGGCTAGTCTCCCTACTGCCGCTACTTTTAAAGACTCTGGAACGAGTAATGACAGAACACTTTAACTTTTATGCACTGAAACTGCAAACCTAGCAAGTAAGTTCCAGTCTGGTTTTACAGCTACTCGCTTGACTGAGTCAGCATTGATTCGGGTTTTATACAACCTGCTCAGGAATTCAAATTTAGATTAAGTCTCTCTGATCGTTTTTCTTGATCTTTTGGTAACGTTTGATATTAATTATCACTGAGTCCATACTAGCGCCTCTCATCTCACTTGGGCATCAATGGCACTGCACTGCAATGTTTAGGCCTTATCGCAGTGGGAGATTCCCGAGATTTGATGTAAGCGAACTGCAATCAGAGGAACCACTAAAATGGAGTAACACAAGTCTCTGTGAGTGGTCCACTTCTTTTCCCTATTTATAGCATGTGCGTGGCCCACTTCATTTCAAAATGTATACTCTCCTTCTAGCTAGAATAATCTCCAAGCACAGACTAGGCTTTCACTTCTATGCTGATACCAAACATCTGTGCCGATACTTTGATTCCTCCCAGCCTTCAAGCACGCCAAGCTCTCTTAACCCCCTTGTTGCATGTAGTTCTGATATACACACTTGAATGATAGCAAACTTTCTCAAATTGAATGACAATAAAAACCAATTCATTAGCTTTTGGCAAAACTAGCGTGACATGGAAATTAAAAATGTTAACTCTCAAAGTCGGCTTTGCTAGAATATCACCCCAGTAGCATCTGAAAGAAATCTAAGAGTACTGTTCCAAAGTGAATTTCACTAGACCACATTAGGTCCACAGTTAAGCCTGCCTACTTCCAGCTACGTAAAATTGCCAAATTCGGACCTGCTTAGACAGGGATACTACATCCAAGTTGGTCATGCATTTATGACATCTTGTATCAACGTCTGTCACAGCATGCAGGTCTACCGGCCAATGCAATCAGACCTACACTTGGTGTAAAACTCTGCAGCTAGGCTTGTCTGTCGCGAGTGTCGCAGTTGCCACGTCACACCACTTCTCGGCGACCTACACTGGCCCCAATCAAGCAGCGTCTTGACTTAGAGGTTTTGCCATTTGAATTTAGTTCCCTTCATTCTCTGGCTCCAGCCTACCTATCAGAGCCACTTTCGAACCAGGCCTAGGCATCGTACCTCCCGCTCCTCTGACTCAAATCGTTTAGCTGTCCAATGACGAAAGCTCAAATCATTTGGAGACCGCGCCTTTAGTTTGACCACTTCGATCGCTGCTATCGCTTGGTGCTCCGTAACTAGTGGCTCCTCTCACTAGTCCGAACCGCCGCGCGGCTGCTGTTCAATCATTTTAGTGTTGGTCAGTATCGCTATGCGATTCGTTGACCTTTACTCTTCGTGCAACTCATTTATTGAGCTGCACAAGCGAGGTCCAGAGAACCCCTAGGTATTTATTAACTCAATTGAGTGCTCTTTTCGAGCGTATATTTGACTCTGTATACCTGCCACTGTTGTACGCTCATGACCTTTCATTGATGTCGGCGTCGTTTATTTAAATTGTCAAGTAACGATCGGATGAGAACGCTTACGAAAGTTCGCGCAGTAAGTTAGAATTGCCTCGTGCCGCCCTGGTTTCTCTACCCTCTCCCCAATAGGCTGGTGCAAGGGGTGTGACCTACAGCCAGAGTGAGATTCCTGAAGTCGATTCGATGCTTGATTTGGAGCTACTTTTATCTCTAAATTCTGCTTAACTCATCTAAAGTAGCGAGACCCCGGCTCCTTCTGAAAAAATATATGCATATTTCTCGCTTGGATTCTCAGACTATTGGTCTGGCTCAAAATCGAGTGGATAATCTAAAAGGTGTTGAAGCTCATCAAGAAATTATGCCGAAGTTCTGGATTATCATCGGAGAGATTTAGAGCAAAGATATATTTTAGGATTGATGATAACTTCACGAATGCGGAGAGCCAGATTGTAAGTGTCGAATGTGCAACTCATAGAAAAGAGTCTTTGCACGAGTAGAGTTAGCAATTTTGCTTACATAAGAGTGCGTGTAATACATAAAGGCAGAGCTTCAGCTGTGAACATACTGTTGCATCAAATGCGCTGATACAAGTATGCATCTTTGAAAAGTGCGTGGAGCTACTCTCTTTTTTATAGACATCACCAGAATCACCAGGGATTTTTTTACTGCTTCGTGAGGTCTTTAGGCATAATACAATTCAGGAGCTGGAAGCCTTGTCCGCAGAGGCCTCTTTGAGTACGGATGACTTCAAGGTAACTGGCTAGTGACGTATATTCTGAATCTCAAGCTTTTGCTGCGATGCTGAGTGAGTGCTATGCACTATGCACTGTGCACTATGCACTGTGCACTATGCACTGGAACCAATAGCGAACACAGCACTATTTTCGGCTCGATGGTGAAATTATAGATGTCTCTTAGAGGGAGCTTAATTGTATCAATGCTTCCCTCCTTTGACCCTACCCGGCTTGACAGGGCTACCCAGTTGGACGGTCGACACTGCCAGCACTACCGTTGGGCAGTTGGCCTCGCTAGAAATCTTGCACCCAAGCGATCATCCTTCTTCGACAATGGGTTGTTTGGGCCATTTTAATTAGCCAAGGTCTAACTTGTGGTACTCAGCTTAAATTTAAATTGTTATTAAAAAATCTCAAATTGACTTAAAGCAGCGTTAGTTCGATATTGTCAAAGCGGTCGCAAAGCAATTGTTTGATGACGACGATTGTCAGACGTGACTATGAAACTTTAGTCAGCACATTGAGTGAGGCACCAAAGCATATTCGATCCTGGATGTCGGAAAACTTCCTGAAATTAAATGACGATAAAACTGAACTGCTGCTCATAGGACACCCTAAGCGTGTGGCTGGATTAAAAGGCTTTGCTGTTCTAATAGGTGATGCTATTGTGCGACCTTCACCGCGTGCTCGTAATTTAGGTGTCGTGTTCGACAACTGCCTCAATTTCAAAAGCTTCATTCAGAAGACTGCCTCTACAGCTAGCCATCACATTTTATCCCTATCCAAGATTAGGAGCTGTCTCCCACAGTGGCTTGCAAAAAATTTAACTAGCTCTTTAGTTCTGTCTCGGCTTGATTATTGTAATTTCCTTTTGGCTGGGCTGCCAAAGAAAGCTATTATGCCACTGCAGCGGACTATGAATATGGCTGCAAGGCTGGTCTTCAAGTCCCAGCGGTTTGAGCACGTGTCACCTTTGCTGAAAGAGCTAGGATGGTTGCCGGTTGAGCAAAGGATACAGAGCAAGGTTCTTACGCTGACCCATAAGGCCCGCCACGGCTTGGCTCCTTCGTACCTAGCTGAACTGCTACATCAGTTTCAGCCTGTTCGTGCCCTGAGGTCCTGTGTGGACAATAACTTAGCTGTCCCATTCCTCCGCTTAAAGACAGTTGGCGACAGAAGCTTTAGCTCTGCAGGTCCTAGACTGTGGAACTCGCTTCCACAATTCTTACGCAACGACAACTACTCTCCAACTTCCGACTATGGCACATCTTTTTCAGCGGTCCTGAGCTGCTACTTCTATGCCACTCACTACCTCAACTGCTCTGCTGACTCTGCTATGCTTCACACTTTCTCTTTGTTGCGTGAGACAAAGTCTGTTGGCTACCGAATGTGTACCGAAAGCCGCTTAGGCTGTGAGTGCGCTATACAAAACTCTCCTGCGTAACACCCACATGGTCTTAATGACTTTGTGGAGTTACAGACGGAGATACATTACATCAACACAGCTGAGGTGGCTCTCTCTCTCTCTAACGAAGCTGTCGCCACGTTGCATCGGGGAAAGTGAAGGATGGCTATTTGCGTGCAGAAACAGTTGTTGCACTAGTGTTGCTTTAGCAGAGCGATTCTGCTGCTGTAGAGCTCAATTAAATCAATTACTACGTCCTTTGGAAATATTTTCTCACAAGACATCGAATCGCCAGCAATAGTCTCCTTAAACGGTTTCAATGTCCTACATGTCATACAAGTCATGGTCGAATCGCGTTCGTCGGGCCATCTTTGGATGTCAAGACAGCAATCTGCATACATTAGAGTCTGTCTCAAGCAGAAAAGCTACGGGGAGGCTTTCAATTAGCTGACCACAAAGAATGGCCTCCAGCAAACCTAAGGCAGAGGCCCGGACCGCGATTGTGCCAGCAGCCAGCACCTTACCGGCGGACCATGACGCTGAACCATTATTCCCAGCAATGACTCGTGCATTACTAGGACGAATTGCTCTTACTTTTTTGCTTCTGCCCATTTAATAGGCTGCAGCTATTGCCCGAGATTTTCTCCGTCAAAGTCAAGAGCCCAAATGTTGACAAAATACGTGCACATCCGCTGACCGGGAGCCCGAGACTAGCTACTGTAGCAGTAAAAAGTCTCCGTGGTATTCGGAAATTTAAGTTCAAACTCTAGAGAGTGCTGCAGACCTAGACGGCACCTTTACCGCCACCAAAATTTATGCATGATAAAAGGGAATGCGTATTCGACCCGTAAACTGGCACCGCAGAGAAAAAGTTGAGTTAAGTGCCTTCTTATAGCAGGCGTAGGCGACTGAATTAGCCAATTGGTAAGTGGTTTTTGAATTGCAGACATCTGCTGCTGCCACTGTTAACAGGTCTCACTGCGTTCACTCTGAGGTGCCGTTACGACTAGCCATCCGTCTGGTGACCAGAACGGTGCTAGATCGTAGAAATTCGCGAAAGCTTCGCTGTGATAACTAGCTTCGCGTAAGGCGGCCTGCTAATTTATAACTACTTATTGTCTTTCAGTCACTCATCAAATTGGCCGAGCTATTTAAGAAACTCGATGTCTAGTAGGTCTGCACAGTATAGTTTAAATTTACTATTCGGCGGAATACGAATAATGAACAAAATAGGTATATCGACAACATTTGAAATTTCAAATTTAAGAAAAAGTTGTTTTTCAGTAACTTTAATAGATAAGATAATGGTAAATAGTTAACTGCATGTAATTTCTGCATCCTTCGCCTTCGAAAGAGTTCCGTCAGTCTACTCGCTGCAGCAGCAGCATATGCGGAAATAGAGGTCACATGACCTCAAATCGCATTCGGTCCGACCGCTACTATTCGATACTAGATCGCTTACTATTCGGCTAGATACTGAATAATTATTCAGCCAACTATTCGGCCCGCAAGCGAATGCTCGGTACGACTTTAATATATCGACTTTCGAGAGGCATCAAATTCGAGTGAGTGCGTGTGTTTGCGTGCTTGTGTGTTAACGTACGTGCGTGAGTGTGGGTATGTGCGTGGATTGGTGGTGGTATGTGTTTGTGTTGTTGCTCTGCAAACGCATGTGAATTCGTGTGTGCGCTTATAGCAAAGAAAAAAAATCTCTTCAAACTTAGTAAAACCACTGAATTAGCTTTAGCTACATTAAGCAAAGTAATTAGCTACATTAAACAAAGTAATGACCCGCTGATGCAGCTTCTGCATTCTAGCTTCGTGTTATATGTTGGCGCTCTGCGAGAACAGACTCAATTAGATGTTACTGAACACGACATCCATTTTTAGTAGCCGATATTTTGCTACCATTTTATAGGCATTTATGATGTACACATCAGCTGTCTTTTTCTTCTTTGGCAATTACAAATCATTTGGAAACTTGAAGATCGTACCAGCAGTACCAAAAGTAAGTGATGTCAGATTTATATTTATCGAGAGCTGCGACTACATTTGCAAATCTTATGATCAAGCTATTGCTTCCTAAACCAGCTGTCTCTGTGTATTACCGATCGATATATAGTCTGAGAGAAAGTGTATTACTATCTGATATTAGAGATATATTATGACCACAATCCACTGGCAGAATAAGTTCATAAAAAGAAAATATTCTTTGGATGTCATTCTTTGCATATTTGCAGAAAATTGAAAAAAGGTATTAGTTCTGGCCTTTCCGTAGACGCGTGGGTATGTACTCAACATATCAAGTTTGGACTAATTAGGCTTCGAGACCATTACTTTGAGTTACGAAAGATATTGACTGCCACGTATGCTTCTTACGCTTAAAGGGGTAAATGCTTTGGTCATCTGCGAAGTGTAGCATTGACTTGTCGAATCAGTCTGTCAAAAGTACGTACACCTGCAGGATACTGCGGTTCCTGGTTGCTGCAGCCCAAATTTTTTTCTAGCCCTGAGAATTCGTTCAAAAGCTTCAAAAACTCTTCTGTTATTTACTTGTGATAATTTGAAACTAGTTGGCCAACTTGACTGACACTATTAGCCTGGACAACAGAATACATTTGATTGCTTAGGTCGTTAAAATTCCCCTTTCTCACATATGCAGTGTTTTTCCACAACATAAGTCCTGAAAAACTTACATTTGAAACAGAGGTTGTAGTCTGACTTTCTAAAGCCGGTAAGGGGGCGTTTTATTCTTTCTTTTGAGCATCGCTACGGCACGTATCTCATACTTTGACTTGATAGTGTGTGTAAGGGTAGGTCTGGGTTTACTCTCAGCAACGTCAAATTCTTAAGCACAGGGATGAGACAACATGTCCGGACCGGAAATAATAACAATCATAAACTAATATAGCATCCTAGGAGAACCAACTACCCGACCGAAATTAATAACAATGATAAATTAATATAGCACCCTAAGAGAATATAATCCCTGTCTAGGCACTGTACATATGCTGTAGAGGAAGCATGTCAACTGGTTAGGGATACAGTGCACAATTTTAGCAAGCATAGACATTCAAGAGAAAATTAACCCGGGCGGAGCATAGGATATGAGGAACATATAGGTTTTAGCTTTTTTTAAATGTCGACTAATTAGAGAGAAATGGATCGGTCACTTTGGTAAGAAAAGGCTATTATTTTTTATTAGACCGGTACGGGCTCGGTGATTTTGAATTCTGATTTTACGTTTCTTATGCGGAATTTTGTTGTAAATGCATCTGCTCATTATGTTGTGTACAGCATGTGTAAAGTGTCTAAAAAGAGATTGAGTTCTCTGAGGGCGAGGTGCAAATATGTTGGTATTATTTTTATAATAAGAACTTATGATAAAATTAATTATGATAAGATTTAACAGCCTCATTTGTATAGCAGGAAAAGAGCCTAAACGGCTATCACTACCACTTGCAATTGGCAATAAAGGATCGCCCACTTTAAGATTCGAACCCACGATCTCGGTCGTGAGGAGCGGACACCTTACCATCGGGGCTATAACGGCCCAGTATATTATACATATCTACTTCACAGGTCCAAGTACCTTTATAGGAAGCTGCCCGTATTACTGGAATACTGAACTCCTGGGCTTGCCCGTATCCGAGTTTAGGTTTTACAATACAATATGCATGATAATGACAGCTGGCTTCAATTTAAATTAATTTATAGTCCTTTAAGTCTTAGTTGATAAGGAACGTGAATTTTGCTCTCCGAGGCTCATCAAACTGTTTAATTAGCTGGCAGACGTCTGGAGCTCAGGTCTATGTATATGTTGCACTCGAATCGTGGCTACTGGCCTCAACCGCTTTGGTTTGAAGTTGCTGCCACAGGTCTGCCTTTCTGAAGTTCAGTCGTCTTTTCCCTTGAATAGGACAGATTAGCAGCGCTACTGCAACTCACCAGAGCTTTCCTGCTTGACCACGAAGCGATGAGTCAGCTCTGGGTAGAGGTGTCCGCCTCCATGTACTCGCTGTCGGCAGCTGAGCTCCAACTAGGTTTCACTCCAGACGGTGTGACTACTTATTTTTCGGCGAACTGCAGCAAGGCTGACCTAGAGCTAATCCAAGAATTTCTCGGAAAAAATGTAGGTCTTGACAATTTGACTCTCGATGGCTGAGGAATAAGTTCTCTGTTGCAGTCCATCCCGCCTGACCACGTGATGACTGCACGTGATCTGTGTCTACAGTGCAGCATGGCTTGGCGTTGCACAGAAAAGTGCCAGTGCTGTTCGTGCGACTTATGTCTTTCTGTATTTCCTAAGGCCATAAGTGCTTACAATACGCGACTGTTCAAGACAGCGGAGGACACTTACGAAGTGCGGATTGCTTCGGCTCTAGGCTCCTATGACCGTAAGTCACGCGAGATCTCGCGATCTTCATAAATCATCTGAATGCCTTAGTTCCTGCGAACTCGCTTAGTCAGGTTGTGTAAAAAAATTGCGGTTTACGCATTCACTCTCAGCAAGAGAGTAGTGTCGTTTCGTGGCGGCACGTTTTGTGCTTGCACAAAACGTGCTGTGCTCTGTACAGCTCTCAGCGCATTGGGGATTTATTACAATACTTAGCAAGCTTATCGCTACACTGGTCAAATCTAGCCCATTTATCTGCCGCGAAGTCTGGGGGAATCGCGATACGAATACAACGCTCAACTGGAGCTCGTGTGCGTGGTTCATTGGTAAGAGAGAGCGCTACACTTTCTGCAGCTTCGAAGCAGTAACGACTCCCAAACAATATCTATTGCGATGAATTTGATGCTTGCAAATGCGACAAATGACCATTAATTAAAAGCAACTGCCCAAGAAGTCGGCACTGCCAATTAGAACTGTAATCACAAAGAGATAACTTTCTGCCAATTCTGGTTTCGTTCTTACCGTTCGCTAGGCTGTCATAATCAAGAAAGCCATGTTCGTGGCTTAGAATATCTCGGTTTATCGTAGTAGACGCAGCACGATCGTCGCATACAATGGCCGACACATCAAGATTGTCTTCCCGAAACTGATGAGCAGAAGTCCCTAGGATGGCACAGCTCCCTCTGACCGTGCCCAACGAATGCCTCGTCGCGCTATAGGGTTCAATTTAAATCCGCCAGCCAAAACGGCTGTATCTACAATCTTTAGTTTTTTTGTACGTCAACTATGCTGTGTGCTCCTCGGGCACAGATTCTCACGCTGGATTCTAGGATTACAGTTAGCTGGGGAGACTTTAACCGGCTGTATGCTTCCCGTTGTGGCTACATCGCACACACATACAAGCCGCGTTTCGTTCATCGGCCATTGAGTTTAGTGCAGAGGACATTGCGTAAACTATGTAGCTATTATCCATGCGTCAAATTTCAATTAAGTAGACTAACTGGTGTACGTACTCACCTCTTACACCCGTTTTCTCACGCTATCTCCCTACTGTGACCTCCGAGAGATAGCTTCGATTATCGACCGGCCACATGCAACCGTTTGCATGTTCGACTGTTCACACTGAGCATGAACGAGTGAAAACTCGATGTTTTTTCTATTTTTTTAGCCAGATTGCAGCTGCCATTTATAGGTCAACACACTTTCACTTATCGAGGTAAAAATGTATCTGTTAGCATTACGCGAGGAGACCACGCTTACTTGATGACCAAAGTGGTGGAGAATCTCCGTCTGGCAAAGGTATGCCGGGCTCGATTTAGTTATTCTCGCTATAGCCGCAGTCAACTGATAAGCTCTTTATTTCAAAGTCATGTTTTATTTGGGGGGGAATATGTGCTTTATTTTTAAGCATAAGGCGGCGACTCCGCTAGCCTTTGGCCTTTCGAAAGTCGGCCCTACTACGTTTGGTTGCTTTTGGGTCGCTCAGTCTCTTTGAGCCACCGAAGGATGAGCAGATCGATATCAGCCGCAAACAGTCGCAATTTTTCCGCCTCAGGGATTCGGTTTTTTCTGAAAATGTTGAGGCTTTTTCTTTCAAATTCATTTGCGTTCAGGACTGTGCTTTAAACGAGACACAGGCGAAAATGCTCGACTTCTTCGTCGAGTCATTTCTCAGCGGTTCAGTTTCGGCTCACGTGGAGGGCTCGCGTGCTTGGATACAAGACATGGGACCGTCTGTGGAGAGGTATGTCGTTGCCCAGTCTGCGAGCGATCTATCTATTTCTCATTATGAGCGGTATATCTTTCTCAGTACGAGAGGTAGTTATCGCTCAGTGCGAAAGTGGCAGTGCCGCTAAGCCGTGCTGTTGTTTATAGAGAAACGCCAACGCGTCAGCAGATTGAATTTTTCAATAGCCACGATTTCGAGCTTCTCCGATGTTGAGAATAGCTTGTGTGTGAAAATATTTTTCAGGGATTGTTTGATCTGATATTAGTACGTCCTTTTGGTTGCCAATGTTTTGTCTGCTTCCGGAGATGGTATGTCCTTGCGGAATATCAGTCTTAGCCTGGCGTCGTATTGTTTTTATTATTATTCTACCTTCTCGTTGCTAAAATGCCATTTTAATTCTTTGCGACACGTAGGGTGAACTTGTATTCTCTATAATTCGTTGCCACATCGTTTGCGGTTAGAGAAATCTGTTCAACCCTCTCAAGTTGACCTAAAACTTAACTCGGCGTTTTTTCAAGGGACCTTACGCCCTGAAGATTAGAAATACAGGATTCACTGGCGATTAGTTGGGTCTTTTAACTGTAAGTGAAGTGTAGTCCATCTCACACATTTGAAATCTCTTGTTCGTTTGTATACTTGTACAGTCAAATAAGCGAGTTCCCTCCCTGTTGCCTCAGTCAAGTCTTCAGCGTTACCAGCCACCGACCGAATAAATTAGCATTTTATAAGTCCGTAGCAGTTAATAACGCAGATCTGCCAAGCTGTTTTATTATAACGTAACTCTTGATACAATTGTAATGTAATTACTTATGCCTTTGAGTTCAACGGACAGACTGATATATACAAAATAAAAACACGTACGCTTATACTTTATTTAGCTTTATACTAATGTTATCTGATGTTATCTAGCCATCAGTATCAACATGTACATACATGCACGCGTAGCTGTTTGTATGCAATTATATACGCCCTTTAGTAACCACGGTGTGCATAGTTGTAAACTGGTGCCCTTGGGTGTATACCAATACTCGATTTATGGTCGAGCG